>CAJGYO010000011.1:14445189-15098963 GCA_904845875.1 Miscanthus lutarioriparius | reverse complement strand
CCCTGGAGAAGAGGGTGAGCCTCGGATGCCACGGCTGGGTCATTTCGGCCACGCAAGGAGTGGGATGAGCTAATCCAAACCACAGAGAGGCTCGCCGAACGCAGGCGTGGCTCATGAGAAGCGCGACCAGCTTTCCTAGAGCGTGACCAGCCTGCCAAGAGCGCAGAATGACGCTAAAGTAGAAGGGTCGGCTCCCTCCAGCCCGAGCTTGAAAGCATGATGACCCGTGGCCGGAGGCCGAGAGCGCTTTCACTGGCTGGTCGTGGACCTCGGCCGAGGTGAGGAGAAATCTTTAGGTAAAGAGTGACGAAGTTCAAGATCCCAGCGCCGCCTCTAGTGAGTGGCTCACGACAACCTTGAGGTGGTGCGGGCCCGAGAGGGGACCAGCTACGCTTGCGGCAGTGCCGCTGAGATCATGGCTCGGGTGCACCCAGCTTGAGAGGAATGTCCCCTGTCTGGGTCAATCAATCCTTCATGATTGCTCATTCTCATTATGGGGACAACATCGATCTAGAGGCGATGAGCCATGGCTACGCGCCTAGCTATGAAGTCCACGAGCTAGAGGAGATGGAAGCGGCGGTGGCTCCTCTTTCGCAGGATCTAGCGGACAGGATAGAAGATGTATCTCTCCCCTAGAGGGGCTAGTTAGTTAAATAGGTTGGACGATCATTTTGTAATAATCGGACAAGTCTTGACCCTTGTGTTTTGTTCGAACTAATCATTTTTTTTATTTCAGTGTGAACAAATTTGTTTTTTCTCCTTTTATGTGTTAAAAGGGGTTAATGCGTTATGACCCTTACATTTATTAGGACCGAGAGTTAGAGGTGTGGCGGGAAACTTTGATCATCTTTGGTAAGCAAAGTCTTTGTGGCCGCTAGGGCGTAGGTTTCTTGTAGTCCGATCGGCCTTACTCAGTCGTTCATTTCCGCAAACCTTGCCACTTAGTTTTTAACGTGAGGAAGGGGTCGGGCACGACGATTGTTTTTAGAAAAGGGTATATATACCCTTATCAGCCCCTAAGTGAGACCCGACCCCTTGCCGTTGCTGGGGTCGAGTGTCACTAAAGATCGAGGAGAGGATAACGAAACTAGTAGAAGAAAGCGTCTCTTGTTTTAGGAATGTTATTTTTAGGTTTTGCACGTACCCCCTCCCTAGGATCTGAGCCATCATTCTGCGACTGCGCATTTGGTCTCCTCGTGAGTCCAACTATCCTTGAGCCCCCGCGCGTAGCGAGGGTTCGGTCGAGGGTCGGCTCGTCTTTGTGATCGTCGCCCCATCTGCGGTTTCCACAATCAGAGGGGTTGAGCTAGCGTCACTTGCCTCGATGGCTCGAGTGACACGCTCGGTGAGCTCGCTAACGGATATGTCTGAGTGGAATTCGGGTCTGTCGTTCATGATGGGGTCAGCATAACCCTCATGTGGCATTCCACTGCTCCTTAACTCGCCTCCTGGCAAATGCCCGAGTTGTTCCGAAGAGCGACTCAGGTGGCCCACTAGCCTCCCCTCGATGGAGATTCTGTGGGCTCGGCTCGAGGTTAGGATCGAACGAGAAGGTTGAGATGACCCTGTCTGCTTCTAAGCGGGTTGGGCAAAGGCCTCTGGGGCTCATCTACGTTTTCTCCCCTATCTCTGTTCGACGCGAGATGGTCTCTAGCCCTTTGCGGGTCAGCCTACGAACCCTGGTCAGTTAGATTCCCGAGTTAGGGTCGGGCGGCTCAAGCCCCCGAGCCCCGTTGAGCTCGGTAGGGGTCGGTCGAGTTTTATGCGTCACCCCATCCACGGTTTCCGTAACCAGAGGGGTTGAGCTAACGATACTTGCCTCGATGGCTAGAGTGTCGTGCTCGGTGATCTTGCTAACGGGCATGTCCAAATGGAATCTGGGTCCGTCGTTCATGACGGGGTCGGTATAGCCCTCATGTGGCATTCCACTGCTCCTTAACCTGCCTTTCAGCAGATGCCCAAGTCGTTCCGGAGACCGACTCAGGTGGCCCGTTGGTCTCCCCTCCATGAAGATTCTGTGGGATTGGCTCGAGGTTAGGATCGAACGAGAAGGTTGAGATGACCCTGTCCGCTTCTGAGCGGGTCGGGCAAGGGCCGCTGGGACTCATCTACGTTTTCTCCCTGGCTCTATTTGACCCGAGGCGGCCTCGAGCCCTTCGCGGGCTAGCCTTCGAACCTTGGTCGATCGCCGCTCATATGGAATGAGACAACTACCGCTTCGTGACGCGACGCTAAGCGTTGTGATGCAATAATTGCCTATGCAACGCTTGGATGTATAAGAATGAATGTATGGATGAATGTATGAATGCATGCATGAGAATGGATGAATGAATGCTCATGTACTGGAAAAGTAAAGTGGGGGTTGGTAAAGTTATCTCGATGGCCCGAGTGACGGGTCCGGGGAGCTCTTACCGGATATGTCCATGTCCGGGTCCGTCGTTCGTGACGGAGTTGGCGTAACCCGCATGGGGCATCCCACTGCTCCTTACCCATCTCTCGGCAGCGGCCTTAGCCATCTGATCGACTTAGGCAACCTGCAGGCCTCTCCTCGATGGAGATTCCGCAGGTGGGCCTCTCCAAACCCTTCCTAGGAAGGCGTGGCTAAAACTCGGGGTGCGGGGACAAAAACTCTGATTACGCTGGTGAGCAAAAACGTCGTAGCCGCTGGGGCATAGGTTTCTTACGGTCTGACCAGTTTTACTCAGAGTTTGTTTCTGCACACCTTGCCTCTAGGTTTTAGCGTAAGAAAGGACCGGGCAAAGAGAATGTCTACCGAAATGACAGTCTTGCCAGCCCCCGAGTGAGGCCCGACCCGTTGCCGTTGCTGCGGTCGGGGGCTCGATAGCGAAATTAACAAGAGAAAACATTCGTAAATTAAGGGTGACTCGTCTCTTGGCAGCGTCCCGAACTGTCCAATCGACTTGGGTGACCCGCTGACACAGGACTTACCTCGGTGGCACAAGTAATGGGTTCGAAGAGCTCTTATCGGATATATTCGTGTGGAATCCGGGTCCGTCGTTCGTGACGGAGTCGGAATAACTCGCATGGGGCATCCTACTGCTCCTTACCCATCTCTCGGCAGCGGCCAAGCCGTCCGATCGACTTGTGCGACCTGTTGACATAGGACTTACCTGCGGAGATAGAGGATGAGATCATCCCCCTAAAAAATTAGTTAGGCAGATACGCCAGACGGTGAACTTGTATTAAGTGGGTAAGCTCTTAAACTTTGTTATGGCCTAACAAATTTTTAGCTCTTCTCCTATTTTCGTATAAAAAGATTAGGACGCTCCGACCCCTTCTGTTGTTAAGGCCGTAAAGCCCAGGGTACGGGTGAACAAACTATAATCACGCTGGTGAGCAAAGACGCCGTAGCCGCTAGGGCGTAGGTTTCTCGCAGTCGGACCAGTTTTACTTAGCGTTCGTTTCCGCAACCCTTGCTTCCAGGTCTCAACATGAGACGGGATCGGACACAGAGAACGTTTGCCAGGTGAATATACTCTTAAACGCGTACCGACACTTTCCTTAGTTAAAGCTAAAAAGTTCGGGGTGTAGAAAAAACTCTGATCACGCTGGTGAGTAAAAACGTTGTAGCCGCTGAGGTATAGATTTCTTGCAATTCAACCAGTTTTACTTAGTGTTCGTTTTCGCGATCCTCGCTTCTGGGTCTTAAGGTGAGACAAAACCACTGCGACAACGGTGATGCTTTTCCAAGGCAAAGCTACGGCACACATCCCGCATGATCAAAGATGCCATTGAGAACGCGTGCGTGCGTGCGACGACGAGAAGGGAGAAATGAATAATTGTACTCATACTGCCACTATCCACTGAAGCTTGGACGACGGATCGGAGATTCGGAATGCACGGGAATTCCACGACGTCTAGAAGGCAAGGAATGGACAAGCATCGATCTGTCAAGGATTTGAATTGTATATATACGTCAGCCACATGTCACAGTCAAGGCTCGCTCGGAGCACGATGAGGTGAGACGTTCCATCGGCTGGGTTTGTTCCACCGGACGGGATTAATTTGGCGCCAAGCTAGTCGTTAGACCAGTCGATCTCAATGGACTGAACAGAGCGCGAAAAATCTGATCGATCGTTCGGGTCGGGTGCGGAAAATCCAACCTCGAAAAAAACGTGTTTGACTAACACGAGACCGTGACCGTTACTTAACACACACCGCGTCCATGTCGGATCGGAGACGGAGATATGGGAGTGTCCTCATGCTACTCAGGTTCTAAATTATAAAATATTTTGTCTTTTTTAAATACATTTATTTTAGCATGTATATTGACATAGTGTATATCTATATACATAATAAAAATTACTTATTAAAAAAACCAAAGCGTCTTATAATTTAAAAAGCTACGAAGGATGATGCAGCAGGACGACCTGTCGCACGTCGCACGTCGTCGTTTCGTCCTACGTCACCAGATGGACCTACTACGTACCCACCTAGAGGATCGGATCGGAGCAGCAACACGAGTCCGGCAGAACTGCACGAACATGCTAGTCGTCGTGCATTTTTGTGCTTGCTTTGAGCCCTGGGCCGCCAGTGCCTGCTGCCTAGCTAGCCATGGAGATGATTCTAACCGAGACGTCTAACAGCTCCGGCCGGCCGGCAAGGAGCCAAACATAGCACATAAGCTAGCTGTACGTGTTGTGCTACCTAGATAACGTTCCACAGAGGCCCAGACCCAGGGAGCTGCTAGCTGCTGTGCTTAATTTCATTGAGCTGATCGATCAGCAGGTGGCTGCGTACGAATTACGATACCTCGACGACGTTGATGGCGGGGAGTTGAGCAGCGTGGGCAACGCGCGCGCGCCCCACAGACGTCCAGACCCACCGACAGGTGCTCGTACCGCAGCCTCGATCAGGGGAAGCGTCGAATTACGATACCTCGACGCAACAACAACGTGCGGAACATTCACAAGCATGCAACCGACAGGTGCGCGTACCGCACTCGATCTGGGAAGTCGATGCCAATATGCAACAATATATATATATATATATATATATATATATATATATATATATATATATATATATATATATATCCTTATCTTACGAGTCCTAGTACGTTAGGATCATGTAGATTGCTATACTATAGAATCCGGTAGAAGTTGAATGATTACTTATCACTCGTAAGAAATAGAAAAGATATTATTGCTGTTATTATCATATTACTATCACATGGAATATATAATATGATGATAATTGGAGACTGGGCGGAATGGTACTCTCGATCTGGACTTGGTTAGGCATTCAAGCGAGGCTCGAGTTGCATTTGTTCCGCCTGTGTTAATTGAGGACCATCCGTTGCTCTGGATGGCAGTCATGTCACAGACTTATTATCATGAACACATACTTGCTTATGGGAGCGGGAAGACTCGTTACGCTCTTGTCATGGGTTCTGGCTCTTTTCGGACCAACTGATTGTAGGCGGGGAAAGGTAGAGGTCTAAGTACCACACTGAGATTGGGTCTCAAGTGTGGGGGCTTGGAGTCCAAGTTTGGATGGGACCTGGACCCTGTGATAGGAGTGGAATGTGTTGGTCTTGTTTGTGCCTGGGGTACAAACAGGATATGTGTTTCGGGGTACCTAGCTGGGATACATTGGTTCATGAATCGTCATTTCCGTGAGACAGTACGACTTGGCTATAGTTTAGCACCATAGTAAGAACTGGAATATGAAAGATGATAAAATGGTTCTGATTGTTCACCACCTGCTTGAAAAGTAGCATAGGTGCTTACATAGAATGGTTAGTTAATGAACTAATGATGACTGCTAACAAAATTTAATATAAGGACGCACGTTTAGTAATGCTTCCACAGATGCAATAACCCACAAGCCAAATAAGCCATGCATATACTTAGAGTCTTTTATTTTCCTCCTGTCGGGTAAGTATTGCTGAGTACAATCGAGTACTCAGGGTTTTATTCTCCCAGTTGCAGGTGACTGATGGATGGTAGATGACTTTTGTGTGTGGAAACCTCCTGGTGGGCTCAAAGAGAATTCCTTTCACGCTACGACTGTAGTGTTTATTTATAACCCTCACTAAAAGTTTTAGAAGAAAAGTTTTATGATTCAGCATTAATCTTTATTTCCACTGTAATTCTGATCATATGTTGTTCTCTGCTGCAAGATAAAAATGTAAACCTAAAATATATAAACTCTTTTACATGTAAAATTGTCTTAATTCCGCTATTGCATTCAACTTGTTTAAGTACTCTAACGTTGAAAAAAAGTGATGTAAGAAATGGTTAAGAATATTGTAAGCTTTATTCTCTCATTTATGATCCTGATGAAAAATGTGGATTTTTGAGTTCTCCCTTGGGGTGTGCTCGACGAAACAGCATGATTTAGTGCACTCTCTTGAGTACTTAGTGTCTAATGGAAGACAGGTACTCTTGGAAGGGCATTAGATTAGGCGGTTCTACCACAACTCTTCTCAACGGGATGACCCTCCCATTTTCCTTCTTTTTGAGGATGGCTCCTCGCCCATAGGCCGCTTCCCTAGAGTTTCTCACAAACATGTGATGTCCGCTCACCTCCATCTCTGCCGTCGTGGTCATCCAAGCTGTCCCCACTAGCTTCGAAGTGGCCCAATGCTAGGGATGCTTTCGCCGAAAGCATAAACACCCTCGCCAGCGGTCGGTAGGCAACCTTTGTCGAGAAGTACACCTTTGGTCCCGCCTTACGAATGTTCAAGAGCACGAATGACTATGCTACAACAAAAAAGGAATCAAATGAAACTAGAAATAAGACTCTTACCCATGGCAGGAGGTTCCCTACACTGAAGGCCCTCTGCTGGTCATCAATCTTACGGTGACCCATGAGGTTAAACAACACCCCAACCTGCCGCATGGCCTCATCTCGATCAATTGGCTCGGGCACCTCTTGGGTCCCATCAGTATCCCTGCGGAATTCATATGCAGGATGTGCCCTCTCCTTGCTGGGCTAGCATCGTCGAAAAGTAAAATTCGTCGCTACTATGACCCCATCCACCCTTCTCCGGTCGATCAATGTCAAGAGCTCCCTCATTTGCTCCATTCCATTGGCACCAAGTCTCTCCGACCACTTGACGTTGCTCACGTGGAATCTGATCAATGTCACATGCCACATAGTGTTCCCCCTGTGGCATATAGAACCATCGCTGTGTCTAATACTTCACGTTTGTGTTCAACGGGGTAGCGATGTACTGGCCAACCATCCCATCCCAAAGCTGCAAGTATGCGCTACCTACTATCCTAGATCCAGATCCACCCCGAGCTTTCAAACAAAAGAAGTGGCGGAAGAGATCAAAATATGAAAGAATGCCAAGATAGGCTTCATAGAAATAGATAAAGACAGCGACATAAAGGATGGAATTTGGGCCTAGATTACAAAGACTAATCCCATAATAGTCAATCAACCCACGAAGGAATGGATGGATCAGAACACCAAATCCACGATAAAAGTAATCTTCAAAAACCACTAATTCATCGCTGCTGCGGGGGTAGGAAAGCTCTCACCATGAGTCGGACGTCATCCCGCCGTCACCCTATTAGGCAGCACGCCGTCCACCACCAACTGGTTGAGCGCCGCCTCGTTGCTGACGGAGCTCACCCATTCCTCAGCGTGATTGAGCTCGCATGATGCCCTACTCAAGCTGCTGTGATTTCTTTTGGGCACCATCTAACAGATCTGTGGCCTGGAGGAGACTACGAGCTTGCTGCTACTTTGATGGCGGAGCAGTTACTGAGTGATGCGATGTGGGCGTGAGGAAGAAGACGAAGTGGCGAAGGAAAGGTGGGGAATGTGCTCCGGGGTTGTGGTGCTCTTATAACGGTTCGACCCTTGACCCTTCGCCTTCTAGGGTTTTTTGGGAAACCGCGCCTCTCCCGCCACATTCTCCCCCAAAACCTCCGCATGACGTTGGGCCCGTCGAATGGGCCTTATAGGCCACCACGTCAAACTGCGTTGAACGCGGAGTGATGAAACGGGGTTCAATGCTAAGCATCATTTCAACGGAGTCAAGATACTTTCTGACCCTGCAACAAGATACCTTCATCATCTTCCAGCAGGCTCAGGGACTACGTGTGTACACGTCATCTTGAGATGATTGTACCGTTTTTCTCAGCTAAGACATAAACGGTTTTAGCACCCGTAGACTACCTCTTTGGATCCTGGCACCACGAGACTACTTCATCTAGTGCCAGGCTCAAGGACTAAGTGTGTACATTTCACCTAGCGGTGAATGTACTGATTGCCTGGTCTGGATATTTTTCTTTGACCCTGCTACAATATTCCTTTATCATCTTCTAGCAGGCTCGAGGACTACATTGTGTACAATGCACCTTGCGGTGCATGTACTGCTTTTTTCCACGGTGTTTCAACTTCATCAAGCTTGCCATCTGATGCCTCTGCTCTGCCCTGATGACCATGTCGTCAGAGCCATCGCAATAGGCACTTAAGTGTGTACACTTCATCGTCTAAGACTTCAAAAAAAAATTACTTGAGCTCCTTACATCCTGCCAGTAAACCTTGAAGCTTCAAGTGAGCCCGAGCTTGGCTCCCAGATTGAAACACTTGGACATCTGTTTCTACAGCTCGGACGCCATGTCCAACAGCTCGAATGACGTTTTCAACAGCTCGGCTACCAGTCAATCAAGACGGACGCCTGCTTTTGACGGCCGACGACTAGCTGGACTACTCGGACAAACTCAAGACGGCGTTGCTCGGCGAATACAAGGTGCTCGAAGACTAGCTGTGGGGGTATAACCCCTGATACCCATAGGGCCGCACATGGGCCGAGCCGCTAGAGGAGGCCCAGCCCATGAGACCACGCAGGGGCCGTGCCACCAGTCGAGGCCCAGCGTGCAAGATTACGACGCGTGAAGTACGGCGTAAGTCTACATGCCTTGCAAGACTGCGTAAAGATCCTCGGCGATCTAGAAAATCTGCTCGGATATGCTAGATTACCGTGATATCTGTAGCTTCCTATCTTGTAAACCGATCAGGATAGAAACAACCGATCTGTAACCCTACCCCTTAGGCTATACAAGGCGGGTAGGGACCCCCTCGTTTTTGTCTGATCACACGCAATATAATCGACAAAGATACAGGACGTAGGGTATTACGTCAAGTTGATGGCCCGAACCTATCTAATCGCTCTCTCTTGCGTTCTGTGTCACCATACGGTTTCCTCACGCGCACCTCCACCGATTCATCTACTACCATGGGCATACCTCTCGGTAGACTGCCGACCAGGTTTCGTCGATAGCGATGCTACAGTAAATATATGCTAATCATAGATTAATTAGGCTTAATAAATTCATCTCGCGAATTAGTCACGGCTTATGTAATTAGTTTTATAATTACTTTATGTTTAATACTTCTAATTGACATCCAAGTTACCTTATGTTTAGTTCTTTTAATTAACATCTAAATATTCGATGTGACAATGACTAAATTTTAGTTCTTGATCCAAACACCCCCTACGAGGTTAATTTTAAGCTAAGTCGATCTCCGTTCAATTTTCACCTTCTTAACATTACAACAAATACATATAATAATCAACTTTTTAAACTGAGTCAATCTCCAGTCAAATTTCATATAAAATTACTCTTGTACTCTTCCCCGTTGGAATTGGCTCATGTTGATATTACGGAACAATGTTTGAAAGGAGAATCACTCAAGTTGCAATTTAAAGATTTTGATTTTTTTTCCTTTTCTTTAGTCTGTTGTTTTTCTTTGGTACATTAGAGTTTTTAATGTCTTAGCTACATATTTGCTTGTCGAGACGTGTTATTCTTTCGTAATAATTGTGTCCTGATGCATCTTTATTACTCTCATGTTCTAAATTGTAAGTCATTTTGATTTTTAGGTTTACAATTTTTGATATGTACTTCCTTCGTCCTTTTTTAAGTGTCATTTAGATTTTCGTGCTAGTCATACTTTCTTAAATTTGATTATATTTATAAAAATATTAGCAACATTTGTGTCTCTAAATAAAAGTATTATAAAAATATATTTGATAATTAATCTAATGATACATGTTATGCACCATAAATATTAGTAATATCTTGTATATATTTGATTAAAGTTGAGTAGATTTGACTCCTTGGTATGTGAGAACAACATTTAAAGCAAGACGAAGTTTATACTACCTCCGTTTTAAAATAAATCAATTTCTAGAATCATCTAAAGTCAAACTATCTTAAATTTGACTAACTTTATATGAAAGAGTAACAACATCTATGACAATAAATAAATATATTATGGAAATATATTTCATAATGTATCTAATAATACTAATTTGGTGGCATATATATTGGTGCTCTTTCCTATATAAAGTCGGTCAATCTTAAAATAATTTAACTTATAACAACTCTAAAATTTGAGTTTAATTTGAGACGGAGGAAGCATCTATGTACTCTCTCTATCTTTGAATAAATCAATTCCTAAAGTTGTCTTAGGTCATTTTTATGTTTGACCGAATTTATAGAATATCTATGACATTAAATAAGCACACTATAAAAAAAATATATTTTATGGTGTGTCTCGTCATACTAATTTGGTGTCATAAATTTTGCCGTTCTTTTATATAAATTTGGTCGATCTTCAAAAGTTTGACTAGGATTCGATGATTTATTCAGAGATAGAGAGTATGCAATATAAGCTATGTATTTAGGAAGTTAGAATGACTTATAATTTAAAACGAGCAAAGTAGAAGAAATATGAAGGCAGGAAAGCTTCATTATCTAAAAAGGTATATAGTCCTTCGGTAGGGCGGTTGTCAAACACCAGTACCAATGATTGTCATCCGCAAGCTAGTCCCATTGGAACTTATGGCCTGTTGTTGCCTAGTATCATCGTGCCTCTTGCCTCATGCGGGCTTTTTCCATGGAAAAAGAATAGGATTCGAACGTCGTGGTGCGATGACTCGTATGGTGCCAAGTCTTCCACAAACCTTGGTTGGAATTTGGAATTAATTGATGAAATACCGCCCATTACCTCCTGGTGCTGCTAAGTGCTAAATCATGAGCATCGTACACCAGCCAAAGAGTGAAAGAAATCAATTCCACGAAAATTACACGACAATACACGTCCAGAGTCCAGACTGTCAATGATCCCCTAGCAGTTCCCTGCTTGCCCTCTCGCTCGCCGGCATGCCGCGTGGAAGAAACCGCCGATCAGCCGCTGATGCGGTTGCACGACCACTCGCCCTGGCGCTCGCTCTCGTCTCTACCCTGCCTCGCGCCGCGCACTCGCAGGATCTGGCGCTGCCACCACTCCCGCCACCTGGTCGGAGGCCGACGACATGCGACAACGTCCCGGAGCCCTTCGGCATAAGGCCTAGAGGCGCGTCGTCTCTGCCTGGCGGCTTCTGGGTGATATGCGGGCCAAACAGGGAGGCCATGCTGTCCATCGGCGAGCAAGAGTACAGAATCGATTCCGTGTCGGTGCCGGACAGCTACGTGGTCATCTTCGCGGAGCCCATCACACAGGTGTGTTACGACGGCAAGGGCAAGCCGACGCCCGGGGCAAAGAGTTTGGACGGGACGGCGTTAACTTGGAGCTTGGAAGGGACGCCGTTCACTTTCTCCCAGAGAAACAAGCTGGTCAACTTCGGCTGCAACCGCACGCTCATGGCTAACTTCCTCAACCTGCCCGGTGATCCCAGCCCGCTATACACCAGCTGCACCACCACGTGCACCACCTCCAACATCAGCGGCTCTTGCCAGGGGGAAGCCTGCTGCGAGGCCTCCATGGACCAGATGAACGGCGCCAAGATGTTCAGCCTATTGTTCGAAAGGACCACGGCGAACGGCACCGACGACGGCGAGGAGGACGGAACCTGCAGCGCGGCGTTCTTCCTGGACAAAGACGAGGCAGTCTTCAATTTCAGTGGCGACGAGGTACGGCCGCTAAAAAAGGCCTTGTCGCCGCAACGTGAGCGCAGGATGATTTTGGATTGGGCGTTTGGGAGCACCACCTGCGACCAAGCTCAGAGCTACACATTCGAGCCACTGTGCAAGTACGGGTACGGCACCTGCGTCGACGCGCCCAGCGGAGCGGGCTATCTCTGCAAATGCCCTGACGGGTACGACGGAAATCCGTACGTCAGTGACGGATGCCAAGGTAAATTAAGGTTTCTTCTTCATCCGTCCAAAACGGTCGCAAGAAGTTTCTTATGTTTCTCAAAAGTAGGAAAAACAGAAAAGAGTTTCTCAGGGAACAAAAAGATAATATTTCACTAATAAATTGAAATACATGACTCAGTACTTGCCATATTTTTTATGAGAAAACTGAGAGTCCATCCTTTAATTATGGGGAATAGAATCAGATTTGTATTGACTAGGAAGTTAAGTGTGGGATATATGCATCTATTGCACTCTCCATATTTTGTCCGAAAATGGCTATAATGCATTATATTTCAGGACGGAAAGAGTAAGTTCCTAACAGTTCGACTACAATTTCATATGGAAGCACACATAGTTTTTTTTTAAACATGGTAGAGACATAGACATTCATACATACACATTTACTCAACCCTATAAATGCACGTATACACAGCCTATCCATATAAGTACCTCTAAAAGATTGAAATTGGACCGGCAGATTTTGAGATAAGACGATAATAATCTACTTATGAGGAGCTAAACGGTTTTATTAAGAAGGAAGAAATCACCTCAATTAAAGTTGAAGAGAATTCAAAACATATCATTGGGATGCTTGTTCACGCCTCCCACACCAACCAATTAGTTTGAGCCCTGAATGGTGTCTGGTATTATTCTTTCATGCTGGTTCATGGAAGAGTTTTCATTTGTAACATACAATTTTATAGTCTGTTATGGATACAAATAGTTTCACCTTGCTTTCTGAACACGAAGTGTGTTGTTTTGTTCTGTTTGTCAAGACATCAACGAATGCCGGAACTCCAATAGTAACAACTGCACCTATCAGAACCTCTGCAACAATACTTTGGGAGGCTATACCTGTTCTTGCCCCGAGAACAATATTGGTGACGGTTACAGGACAGGAACAGGCTGCAACACCGCTCTTGTGACACCTGGTAATAATGCCCTACGTTTGGAACTTTTGTCAATTTAGCGTACTATAATCTCTCAACCCGTGCTTTTGCACAAGTTAGAATATTAGGAGATATAAACATTACAAGTTTGTGTTTAAAACATTGCTCTCTTTTTTGTTTATTTTTCTAATACAATCTCTCTATATATAAAGGGCCTCTATCTGACAGTGATAAACTTATCAAGTACTTTGTATTTTTTTTTCATCCATATCTATATGTTCTCTTTTTCTACCTGACACCTCCATGTATTTCAATATACATTTAGTTAAAATTTTAGCTTACAATAGCTCTTACCGCAGCACAACTCTATTAGGTTCTGTCCAACATCTATAATTGATGGTGGAGAAGCGAAACATATAAGGCGGAGGCAGCCCTTACCTATTATGCTAGTCTTTTGGGTTGAGTTAGGCCCCTAGGTCTTGGTATGTTGTGGGCTCTGGTGGACCTGGGTCTAAGGGGCGCCGGCTCGTGGGTATAGCAAGCTGGGCCACATCCGCTGCGCACTCTAATAAGTGGTATCAGAACTCATGGTCAGAAAACCTGAAAATCTCTGGAGTCACATGGTGATAGGGGAGCCTATTAACCTCTCGGAGGTCAAGGGGTTGTGTGTGATATAGAGGTCACAGGGGTTATGTGTGATATGAAGCGTTAGACTCGGGGCCTGGAGAACGTCTTTTAGAGGTCTTCCGGAGATCACACGGGGTTGTGCGATGTGAAGCGTTGAATCCGATGTGTGACGGGGGAGATTGTTAGGTTTAGTCCCACATCAATAATTGATGGTCAGGGAGCACAACGTATAAGGCGGGGGCAGCCCTCACCTATCAGGCTTTTGGGCTGAGTTAGGCCTAAGGTTTTAGTATGTTGTGGGCACTGGTGGACCTAGGTCTGAGGGCGCTGGCTCGTGGGTATAGTGAGCTGGGCCGGATCCGCTACGCACTCTAACAAACTCAAGTCTAATGAGTTATGCCGTCATTGATTTTCAAATTTTAATCTCATTAGTTAGTACAACTTTTATCATAAAAAATTAATCAATAATGTATAAGTCTTTTGCTTATGGTACCTTTTATGAAAACTCTACTTCATTATTTTATTAGAAATAATAATTTTAGACCTTAGATTGCGCTCTTAGTTACCATGATAACAAAAAATATGGTCCTTTAAGCTTGCATCGAGGCACTCAAAATCGTCAATATAACTTCAAAAGAAAATGTAGGAGGGGCCAATGCTACTAACCTCAAGAGAATATTAATATTTATATCTAATAACTATTGTTTACTCAAAAAGCATATAAAAAAGTAAGGAAGGTCATAGACACTTTTTGTCTGCACTAACTTCCTCTACAGTTCATGATATTAATTTCTATGCCAAAGAATCATATGTGCAACAGTATTTTCTATAAAAATATAGTGCTTACAATTTAGAAACATATATTATAATGTTTAAGTTAAATTGTATGCACATCATTTATGATTACCTTAAATTGTTTTTATGTATTAATAGCTACAAAAGTATGTGATTTATAAACATATATAATTATATTTTATGGTTATTTAGACATTTTCCACATTAGAAGTTGCTATGTCAAGTTTTTTTTTAAGAAAATTGAATGGATTGTGCCTACTATTATTGGTAGTAATTAAATTCTACTGGATCAATGGTTAGATCTTTCTTATTTTCGTGAGAATTTTTAGGGCTTGTTTTTTCTAGCACGTCCCGTAAAAGGTTATGTTGAAGGCCTTCAATTAGTAATAATATAATAGTAATTTTAGAATATTGTTTTTTATAGCACGTCTCATGAGAATTAATACAGAGACTCTGTTAGAGGCCTTCAATTAGTAATAGTAGAATAGTAATTTTAGAATTTTGTTATCTGAACGCAATATTTCAACATAACCTTCTCCATTGTATCATAGGGATTTTGGTTTTAGAGTTATCCATAAATATAAGGATTTTGGTACCGAATCTCCAAGCATTAATTTAATTCAACAACTATTCAATATATTTTCTTTTAGGTTGTGACTTGCCATTTAAAACTAGGGGTTACTGAACAATAGGGCCATAACTATTCAACTAACGCAAAAAACCGTAGCCCACTTCTGATGGCACATCCGTACATGCGCCTATTCTATCTATTTTTAACGCCTTAAAGACTCTAGAAGTTCTTATATCTGTGGACAGAGGAATAGTGATTTTAACTACCTATGCTTATTGTAGCCAATTGTACATTGTAACATACTTTCTGAATGCAATTTAATGCAATTTAGCATATGTAGAAATCTTTAATCCCTATTGTTTTATATTTTTTCAAAGAAAAAAATGAAACATAAACCCTTAGACCCAGTACACTATAACATAATTTCTGAATGCAACATGCCAAAAAGATTTATGGGATATTTAAAGAAACAAGGTTAGCTTCTAAATCATTCTACAACTGACCGAATCATTTTGTCTTTTGGTTACTCCCAGTCACTTGCATTCAACAATTGTCTCTCATGTAAGAAATACTTGCTTGAATCCTGAGTAATATGCCTATATATATTTCTTGAATACATTTAGACATTTAATACCTACTGACTAACAATTAACGTTCTTTTGTGCTGCATATTCCCCTACGCACCAACCGCAAGGTACCGTATAACTTGTTCATTGCAACGAGTGTACGAGTCCATTAGTTCATCATGACTTTATCACCCTTTACTGGTTCTTTAGTGCCATGATTTTTTCTATTGTGAAAAGAAATCTCTTCAAAGAGATGTCGTTGATGATCCTTGGCTATTTATCAGGTACCGGCGTGTGTAATCACACAGAAAAGAACCCTTGCACATACATTAAGCACTGCTTTGATTCGGAAGGAGTTGTTTTTTGCGACTGCCCTGAAGGGATGAGTGGTGATGGCCAGAAAAAGGGTAGTGGCTGCTATTTTGGCTCTCAAAAGCACTTTCCTCTAGACACAGTTTTGGGTAACTTCCTCAATACATTTATAATATATATCATATGCTTACCACATTACGCCAATGCATATTAATCAACAGACTCCATAAGTAAGGCCCCATCTTATATAAGCTAGCATTATGGTTTATGAATAAAAAAGGAAGTAAAGTAGATTAAACACGTCATTTTAAAAAAGATTAAACATGCCTTTGGTAATGATAAAGAGAGAAATTATAGTTTACATTAGTCCTAAAGATTACCTCAATGTTGCTACATGGGGCCAGTCAATCTTGTATCATGCACAATCTGCAGCAAAATAATCAATTCAACAGTCATCAGTCATTCAGTCCTATTTGTATTGGTCTCAGTAGTGTTACTCCCACATGAGAGCCAATTGGACAGTAGACTTACGTTACAAGTGTTCTCCAACATCTGCAGGTGTAGGTCTTGCACTTATGGTTACAGTGACCACCGCTGTGTCGTTCTACTGCTGGGCGATAAAGAAAAGAGAGCTAGGAAGAAACAGAGCAGAATTGTTCAGGAAGAATGGTGGCTTACTACTGCAGCAGAGATTTTCAACAATCACGTCTCAAGGAGAGGACCAATCAGCAAAGATATTTAGTGCAGAAGAGCTCAAGGCTGCTACTGACAACTACAGCGAGAGTCGAATCCTTGGCCGAGGTGGACATGGCACAGTGTACAAGGGCATTCTTGCAGACCAAACTATAGTCGCCATAAAGAAGTCCAAGGTGTTCGATGAGAGCCAAGTGGAGCAATTTGTCAATGAGATTGCCATCTTGTCACAGATTGACCACCCAAATGTTGTCAAGCTTTTGGGATGCTGTCTAGAGACACAGGTACCATTGTTGGTTTATGAGTTCATACCTAATGGAACACTCTTCCAGCACATCCACAACAGAAATGCACCTCGCCCTCTAACATGGGAAGACTGCTTAAGGATAGCTGCAGAAACTGCAGATGCACTTGCCTATCTGCACTCCACATCTTCACGCACCAATCATACACAGAGACATCAAATCAAGCAACATTCTGCTGGATGAGAACTTCGTGGCTAAAATAGCAGACTTTGGTGCATCAAGATCAGTCCCATTTCATCAAACTCATATAACTACTCTTATTCAGGGGACTATTGGGTACCTTGATCCCGAATATTTCCAAACCAGTCAGCTAACTGAGAAGAGTGACGTTTACAGTTTCGGAGTTGTTCTTGCAGAACTATTGACCAGGCAGAAACCTATTTCTGCAGCAAGGCCGGAAGAATCATGTAACTTGGCTATGCATCTGGTGGTTCTATTTAATGAACGGCGCTTACTTCAGGAGATAGAGCCGCACATTTTGGTCGAAGCAGGCGAAGACCAATGTTATGCCGTTGCAGAGCTTTCAGTACGGTGCTTAAACGTGAAGGGAGAAGAACGGCCTGCCATGGTGGTGGTGGCTTCAGTTTTACATGGGCTAACAAGGTCATTCACCATAGACCAGACTGCCACAAGAAAAGATGAATGGGCAGGGGAAAATACTGAACAGGAAGAGAAACATCTACGTGAGCCCAGACCAATTCCCAGTTTGCAGTCATCAGAAGTAAGCACACAATGCAGCATGGAGGCTGAAATGTTATCTTCTCATATGCCAAGATGATCTTCCTGACAATGTACAATTGATTATGAATTATGATTAATAATCGGGGCTTTGCTGTAATACTCCCAAATAACTTTGAGTTGTCCATTTAATTAGATCAGATAACTATAATCACTTATTACCTCAAAATATAAATTTATTTAATTTATTATTTGTTAAAATAGGATATGTCGGGTTCATAAACCCGGGGTCCACAATGGATCCGCTTGTCAGCAAAAGCTCGGCCAAGCAGACGGCGTAGCGACAACACGTGCCTCCCGGACCGGTCCAGTTACCTAACGATAGGCTGGGAGAACGACCCGGATCCCCGCCCGGAAGGCCTGGCTAAGGAAGGGACATTGTCCAACTCCGACCTCCTTTTCCGACCGGAGATACGCCGAACCTCCGCTTGCAGCTCTTCCCTGACCGACATGGTCGGGGCCGACCGGAAAACAACTGACCGGGGACGCCCGCTCGGTGAGGGCCTGGAGATCGGCGAGAGCAGATAAGGTAAGGCGCTCAAGTCAAACCACAACATCGAGGACCGTACACTGTCATACCCTGTGCACCTGCAGGACGGTGCCACCAGGCCATACCAGATAGGCACTATGCAACCTTCCAAGCGTGTCAGAACCCAAAAAGGGATTGTGTGCGCCGTCGTTTGCCGTACCCTGCCACGCCCTGCGCACCTGCAGGACGGTGCCATTGGGGCATGCCAGGCGAACATGGTAAAGCCTGCCAGACGCGTCTGGGCATAAACAGTATTGTGGGAGCCGACAAACGTTTCGTACCCGACAGCATGAGCAACAAGACTAGAAAGTACACGTACGCACTATCTCTCTTTCTCTCTAACTTGTAAGGTCATCATCTTTACCTATAAAAGGGGATACGCTCTCTTCCAACAGGAGGCTCTCGATCTGGCTCTGGAGAACCTGAGCATTTGAACAGCTCCACAGCTCTAGAACTCAACAGCTACACAGAGCATGCGCTCCAATACTTAGCGCACGTTAGGGACCTGTCACTCTTAGCCACTTGGTCTAGAGTCCGACCGGGTCTCTAACACCCCCTTCTTATTTCTACTCGTTTGTAACCCCACAGCAAACTTCGATCACCTTGGCTCAGGAATAAAGTCACCGACCAACTGAAACTGGACGTAGGGCACGTTGCCTGAACCAGTATAAATCCTGTGTCATTGAGTGCTAGGCCACATCCGATCACAACGCACGGCAAAACTACAAATATTTACTTGTTGGTCACTTTTCGTATCAACAGTTGACGCCGTCCGTGGGGAGGACGCCGTGCGTTCACGCTTTTGGTCATCGGATGGTCCATCTTTCCACCATCTTCGGCACGGCAGGCTCAAACGAGACGTTTCGCTTCGGCTCGCTGGAGCTTCCCATGTTCCCACCTGTTGGGATGTGGGTTCCTCCCGTCTTCGAGCCGCACCAGATCTTCCTCTTCGAAAGTCTGGACTTCGTCGCCGACCAGCTCAGCGTACTCCGCCTCCATGAGGAGGCACTTGTCCCGGTGCCCACGGGAGGAGGAGCGCCCTCCGCTGGCCCCGGGTCACTCGATGACTCCAACGTCGAGACACTTGTGCTTCGCCTTGAGCCCATACTGGGCTCAAACTCCACGGTGAGTAACGTACATGTTGTTCTTTACTCATTGTTTAATACCTTTCACCGACTCTTCGAAGGGACCCTATTGTCCCCACCACGATCGTCATGCGACCGTTTTCCCTATGGCTTCGCGTCCCCTGCGGATGCGTACGCGTGGGGGCTTCAAATGATGCTAACGCCGCCCCATCTCACATCCGAATTCGTGGGGATGGCGGGCTACACTCCCGCCTCTTTTCACGACCTCGTGGGTGACGGAGTCGAAAGCGATGGCTCCAGCATCGGCGATGTTGTGGCACCTGGCGACCCTTTGTCCCTGGAGTGCGCTATGGCGGAAGCTCCGGGACAGCCACCAGTGGTAGCGGAGTCTCTACAGAGTCACACCCCTCCAGACCCTCATGCGGAGGCCTCGTGCGTGCGCAGCAGCACGACGAGGAGTTATGATAAAGACGGCAGAGCCAGCCGCCACCTACGCTAGTGCGGTGCAACATCCTAGATGGGGGGAACAACCCCCCTCAGTTCACTCAAGCTGGCAAGAACATCGCTGCTGCGGCGATGCTGCTGTGTGGCCTCCCCAAACCGACCGACCCTCAGGAGCAAGCAATCCACCGGAACCTCTGGGCGCTGGTGGAGACCAACATCATTCAACGGGCGGAGAGCTCCGCGTCGCGACACCGGCTCGCGGCCTCTTGCCCAACCGGAGGACTAGGGCCGCACCAATCGAGTCGCTCCATCCACTCACCATTGCTATTGCCAGGGGTGGAGCAGGAGGCCGCGACTACACCACAGCCTGACCCAGCGCCCGCTCCACACCGACCACCTATGCGTGAATGCCTCGGGCCGAACCGTGATGCTCGTAGCGTCATCAACAATCGATGCCATGCCCTGCACGATGATGACGCCTATCTAGTGGTGGCGAGAGCAGGCGATACAGGCCTTGGCCTGACCATCGAGGAGTGCGGGGACACGCACCCCAGGCATGGTGGCCGACCAAACGGCCAGAGTCCTAGCCCAGATGGCCTGGGACCACGCGTGTGGTAGAACCACTTGAAATAGCACACTTACGGAGGCGCTCATCTTCCACCAGACAATAAGCACCCTGAAAGCTAGCTACAACAGCGATATCCGTCGGGCATACCCCAAGGGAGAACCCGAAAGATCCATATTTTTCCCAATGATCCAATAATGAGAACGAGTTACAATACATGTCCATTTCATACATCCGAAGTTCTTAAAAATCATATTATTACATTACCAAGTGTCAGAGTGTGGATTAATAAACAACGGAATTTAGAAATAAACATCTAGCGATAGAAAACGAGGAATCCGTCTGAGCCCACCAGAAGAATCCCCTACACAAGGGTACTTCTCATGCATTACCTGCAACAGGGGTAAATAAACTCTGAGTACACAATGTACTTGCAAGACTTATCCGACTAGTGGGAATAAATTTTCCGACTCCAAGGAACATGATAAGCTTTATGGCTTGCTGGTTTTCTTTTGGCAGAAAGCAATACTAATCGTGAGTCCTTATTTATATATTATTATCAGCCGTATTAAGTTATTATCTAGCCAGTCTATATAAGCACATGTTCTACTTTCAAGCAAGAGTTGAGCAATCAGTTCCATTTCTTCTTCTTTCAACTTTCAGTTCTTACTATGATGCTAAACCGCAGACAAGCCGTACCGGAACGCCGGCGATTCGTGAATCAATGCCCCCAGTTGGGTGCCCGAAGACACACACCCCGCTTGTACCCCAGGCACAAGTAAGACCAACCCATCACTCTCCTGTCCTGGGTGTCCAGGTCCCCGTCCAAACTTGGACTCCAAGGCCCCACTTCTGAGTCTCGGACTCAGTGCGGTGCAAGGACCTCCACCATCTCCGCCTCCCATCAGTCGGTCCAGAAAGAGCCGGATCCATGACAAGAGAGCAATAAGTCTTCCTTGCGCCCGTACCCAAGTATGTGCTCGGAACAATAGATCTGTGACTTGCCTAGAGCCATATGCAACGACTGGTCCTTAATCGACACAGACAGGGAAAAAGTGTAACCGAGCTATGCCCCGTTGGTCGCAGGACACAACCCCTTACACCCACCAATACCCAAACTATATCCCTGTCCGGTCACCATTTACCTTTACAACATTTTATCATGAGTGTTCATATTTATCACCTACTTGTGAGTAACAGCAGGTTACTCACGCTACCGATATCCTGAGCATAGCAACTACTCGACCTATACTAATAGGACTCGTAGGTAGATATATTTATGCATGTAGTTTCCATAAAATACCTGTAACTTAAATGCACAACATAGATATATATTCAATGATCAATTTAAAATAGGGGTTATGCACCGGGGCTTGCCTTGGGCAGGCGACAGGTCAGCAAGGTCAGCACCAGCAGGCTCCGGGGCTCCCTCCTGCACGAGGATCTCCTCCTCATACTCCTCGATGACCTCCTCGTACTCCGGTTCGTCGACGGGCACGAACTCAACCAACTCGTGATCTACATGCATGACATAATGATGCAATACTTAGTAATATAGCAACAACATCTCTTAAAACAAAAGTACATCTATCTAACTACTAAGCTAGTGCTACCGACCATGGTACTAAGTTATCTATTGTTACTAATAACAAGTATGAAGTATGACCTACATTATTATAGCAACTACAGGTATTCTTACTCCTAATGTTGATTTACGCTATAGACGAAAAAGTAAGGATAATAGCTACTCTATTTATCAACTTATTCTAAGGCTATAAAATTTATAGCAAGTACATAATAATCTAGTGAGCATAGTGTAAAATTTTTATAGCTATAGCTAACACAAATTTACCACAAAAATTTCTACAAATATTAATCTACATAATACTAAGCCATCTAGTTTGAATTTTATGAACCTACCATTGACACAACTAATTGTAATCTAATTATACTAATAGGTAGATGGTAATTTTGTGAACCTAACAAACTTTGTTTCACTATTTTTGGACATCTACAGAATTTACTACAATTTATCAAAGTTTAGCTCATAACTAAATTAAATAAGCATTTCTACTTTACTGGAAATTGAAGAAACCGATTTCTAACTTGCAGCCCAACTCGCGCAGCTCGGCCCGCAACGGCGCGACGCGCGCGCACGCGCGGCGCTGCCCATGTGGGGGCATGGCCCAGCCGAACGACGGCCCACGGCGGAAAGGACCCGCGCGCGCCGGTCGATATGCAGAAACACCCTCGGACTACTCTGTAATCACTCGAGCGATAAGCGCACCGCTCCGCGTGTCTACTATTTTATAGCTACGCCCTCGGACTTTCCTATCTTCACGACGGTGATACCCCCGACACCCCCGCGCGTGCTCCGGTGCGACGGCGCTGGCACCGGCAGCATACGCCGGCCATAGCAGACCTTCCCCTCCCTAACTACCGAGCCGACTCTTACCTAGGAGCGAACATGACCCGCCGGACGAAGAAAACGTGAACCGGGATGCTGCAGCGATGTTCGACCCCGTCGGCGGGTACCCTACAACCACGGTGGGGCGTTTCGGTGAGTAACAGCGAAAACGGAGCAAACGAGTTAGCTAGTGAGCTCAAGGGTCTACCCACAGAAACAGTCGAGGCGTTGGTTCGGTTGGTGACGGCCCGAGCCGAGCTGGCCGCGTGCGCACGAGCGGTGCGGTGGCGCACGGTGATGGCACGGCCACGTCAGGGAATGCTAGGCGGCGGTAGAGCTTCGACCGAGGTGAGCAGGATGATTAGCAGCTGGAGTATAGGCTAGTGGTGCAAGAAATTGCCAAGAGATGCACATGATACGTGGCTTGCCGACGGCGCATACCCGTCCGGTCTTAAGGACCCGGTGGTGCGGCAATCCCAAAATGGGGCACTGTGCAGCGGTATAAACAGTGAGGTGGGGTTGGTTGTGCGTCTAGATACACCGCGGAGCTGAGGGCGGGGTTAATTGCACTGCAGTGGCTTCACTACGGGGAAATCAGAGGGGGCGGTTCCAGCGACACGGCGACTGCGAAATAAGGAAGTTAGGACGACTTGGCTCGACGCTGAGCGTGGCAGCGGACACGGACGTGAAGGCGTAGTGAGACAGCCGTCCCACGCGTGTGCAGCTATGCTGCGTCAACAGAAGCAGTGAAGGACGTGTAGGCGGTGCGCGTGAGCGTGCTCGAGAGAGTGGCGACATTGGTTTGGACGAGCCAAACATGCAAGCAGGCGCGACGTCGGGCAGTGTCGCAGGTAGATGCGATGGAGGAGGCAGCAATCAAGCCCGCTGGACCCTAGTGCACACGTGTGCGCACGCGAGTTGCAAGCCAGGTGCGCACAGCAGAGCGAACCAGGCGGCAATATTGGCCAGACGGCCAGCGAGCCGCAACGTCGGGCGGACAGCGCGTCTAGACGTGTGCGGCGTGCGCGAGCGCGTACCAAGGCCCAGCAGTAGGGACCCTGGCCAGCATCGCGGGCCATGCGTGTGGGCGTGCTCGCACAGGCGCGGTAGTGCGGGATGTGGCCGGTGCAGCAGCACGTGCTGGGTAGGCCAGCAGCGGGCCAGGCCGAGCAGAGGTGGTGACTGCACCCGGAGATGGACAATGTGTCGTGCACGCTTTTCAAAGTGGCTCAAAAACTCTAACCCGATGCTCCAAACGCCAAACCAGTTGTTCTTTGCTCTAGAGGGTATATAGGGCTATCAAACTAAGCTAAAACACCTTGCCATGACTTAACCCGATCGCTCTCCAAAAATCGCCGAACATGGCTTTGTCGACCCATTTTCTGACTGGCGCGAAATGACTGAACTTTGAACGGTTTCGCGTTGCATTCCATTTCCGAGCTATTTGATATACTAGCTAGCGAAACTCATTCTCGACCGCACGTATTTCATCATCGCCTATGAAGTTCGGGCTACCAGCTTACTACATTCCGACGATATGTTCCGTAGCATTTTCGTTCGATAAAATTACTTAGAACCCTAAACGATACAAAGAGACATGAAATGTAACATTTGTTTCTTGTTTCCACTGAACGTTTCAAGTTCCGAATATCGATGTATACCATATAGTACACACATTTACACAGAAGTAAATGCTCATGCAATGTTTTTGCAAAAACAGAACAGTGTAACACCGAGTGTGTTACAACGTGCCTTTGGTCGTCGCATTCAGAAAGCGCCGTTCCCACAACGTTTTCAACCACCCACCAACATCGCCAGATACATCAGGGAAACAAACCCCGGTATATGGCTCAAAGACTTCTAGCTGACCAACCGAGCCAAAGGGGTGGATGATGACCACTTCATCATTTAATACCTCCCCATCTACATGGGGGAGCATGTTTGAGCCTGGCTCGAATTCCTCCCGCCCAACAGCATCTGCGACTGGGCGGATCTCAAGAGGGTCTTCGTTGGGAATTTCCAGGGGACATATGTTCATCCTAAGAATTCCTGGGACCTCAAGAGCTACCAGCAGGATCCCGCCGAGTCCCTCTGGGATTACATCCATAGGTTCTCAAAACGGTGCAACTCCCTTCCTGATGTTGTTGACACAGACGTCATCAGCGCATTCCTCTCTTGGACAACCTGTGAGTCCTTGATCCACAAGCTCGGCTGTCTGAATCCTTGTACCACCCATGACCTACTCGACATTGCCACGAACCACGCCTCTGATGAGGAGGCTATCGGGGCGGTCTTCAGCGGCGGTCGGGACAAGGGTAAGGTCAAGCATGAGGACCAAGGCGAGGGCCCCTCCACACAAAGGGGAAAGAAGAATAAGAAGGATTGGCGCCGACCGACCAACCTAGCTTTGGTCGCCGTAGCCCCAGCAAGGCTAGCTCGACCACTTCGACAACTCATAGAGAGTCCATGCACCAATCATGCCTACCCCATGAAGCACCTCTACAAGGACTGCAAACTCTTCAAGCGCTTCCTGCGATAGGCCGGCAAGCCAAAGAAAGGGAAGCGCAAGGAGGAGGCACCCAGGAAAGGAGGCACAGCAGGCAAGGATGATGATGGCTTCCCTGACCTCGAGGAATGCCTCATGATCTTTGGGGGATCCGATGCCATCCACTCCAAGCGCTAGCACAAGGTGCGCTACAGAGAGGCATGTGCCACCGAGACGGCCATCCCCTCTTTCCTTAGCTAGTCGGATTCCCTGATTACTTTTGATCGGAGAGACCATCCTTCCCACACCACCTGACCGGGTCGCTACCCGCTCGTCGTCGACCCCATCATCCGCAAGAAGCGCCTCACTAAGGTGCTGATGGATGGAGGCAGCGACCTCAACATTCTATATGTCGACACCCTTGACGCCATGCACATCCCCCGGTTGGAGCTTCGTCTAGTGAGCTCTCCCTTCCACGGCGTGATCCTAGGGATGCAGGCGTACCCTCTTAGGCAGATTGACTTGCCCATCATGTTTGGCGATCAAGCCAACTTCTACTCGGAGGTCCTCACCTTTGAGGTGGTGGACTTCCTAGGGTCCTACCATGCCAAGTTCATGGCGATCCCCAATTATACCTACCTCAAGCTAAAGATACCAGGACCGAATGGTGTCATCACCGTGGGTAGCACCTTTTCGCACTCCTACACGTGAGACCGCGAGCATTACGAGCTCGCCACGGCCATCATCAACTCCGCCGAGCTCCAGAAGCTTAGGAATTCATTGACTCCAGTAGTCCCAGACTGCAACAAGCCGACATCCTTAGGTGCATCCCGACCGACCAAGGGAAATAGCTTCTCCTCGAAGTCCATGCCAGAATCTGCAGACATCACATGGCCCCGAGGTCGCTGGTCTAGAAAGCCTTTCGCCAAGGTTTTTACTGGCCCACCGTGCAGCGAGATGCAGAGGAGGATGTCCGCAAGTGCGAAGGATGCCAGTTCTATGCTCGGCAAACTCATCTGCCAGCATAGGAGCTTCAGACCATCCCCATCACCTGGCCATTCGCGGTCTAGGGCCTTGACATGGTCGGACCCCTCAAAAAGGCCCCGAGCGGCTTCACTCACCTACTCGTTGCGGTGGACAAATTCACCAAGTGGATAGAGGCGAAGCCCATCACCAACATCTGCTTGGAAGAGGTGGTCAAGTTCTTCCTCAACATCATATATCGATTTGGTGTTCCAAACTATATCATCACCGACCATGGGACAAACTTCACCGGGAAGAAGTTCCTGGACTTCTGTGACGGATATGGCATCAGGATCGATTGGGCCTCGGTCGGACACCCGCGTACCAACGGTTAGGTCAAGCGGGCTAATGGCATGGTCCTCTAAGGACTCAAGCCCTGCATCTTCGACCGACTCAAAAAGTATGTCAGACGATGGGTTACAGAGGTACCAGCGATCCTCTAGAGCCTAAGAATGACCCCAAACCAGTCCACAGGGTTCACCCCTTTCTTCCTCACATACAGAGCCGAAGCGGTGTTGCCCTCTGACCTCGACCATGGTGCCCCAAGAGTAAAGGCCTTCGACCAAGACCGAGCCACGGAGGCTCAACATGACATGGTCGACTTGCTCGAGGACGCTTGTGAGACGACTGTCATCCGCACCGCTCATTACCGGCAAACTCTCCGTAGGTACCATGAAAGAAAAATCAGGGGGAGGATCCTCGAGGTCGGTGATCTTGTACTCTAAAGGACCTAGTCAACCAAGGATAGACATAAGCTCTCTCCACCATGGGAAGGACCGTACACGGTGACCGAGGTGATCCGACCGGGCACCTACCGACTGAAGGACGACAATGGCAATGTTCTCACCAACACATGGAACATCGAATAGTTACGTCATTTCTTCCCCTAAAGCTCGGTCTTACCTTTTCTTTCCATTCAACATTTGCTCCTACAGCACCCTAGCCCAAGCACTCTCGACCTAGGTCGCTCGGGGGCTCCACGGGGATGCAATATCACCCTCCATTTTTACTATCATATAGTAATACTTTTCACCCAAACGAAAGGGCGTCGCCCAAACAAAAGGGCATTTCGTTCCTTTGATTACCCTATGTAACTTACGTTTTAACCTCCCGACCGATCACACCCCGCCATGACCTATGGTTACGAGCAGTTGAGCCTCGCGAGCCACGCCTGGGTTCTTAAGGTTGTAGCCTATGGGTCAACAGGCAGGTGCAAAAAAGAAAGAACAAGAAACTAAGCTATGCAAGGGTAAAAACAAGGACAGATGGGACAAGCTTCCCCTCACGAGTGATTTCATCACAAAACGAACTCAAAATATTCACGAATGTAAAACTATTCACATGGGGGCTTCCCCACAAACTCATCTTTTACCTGACCTGACACTTTTTACTCTAAACTCTATTATGGCCGCCTGGCGGCATCGGCTGACGGTACGGTTGACGAGGACGAAGGTAGCTCGCTTCCGATCAGGATAACGTTCGGCTCTGTTGGGGGCGGGACGACGCTCGCCTCCGACCTGGACTCCACTCCTTCCACAGGGAGGACGACATCTTCCCAGCGCACGTCTTCAGCCATACTCGAATGGCGAGCCTCCATCATGCACTACACAGTGACCTGCTCGGCGACCATCTATGCATATGGCACCAAACTCTCCCCCGGCGTAAGGATTTCATCTGCGCTCCACCCATCGGCATATCCTCTGCAGATGGCTGTGAAGTCTAGATCGGGGTGATGGGTCGCCATGGAGGTCAGCACCGCCGATGTCCCGTAGAACATCCCATTGGAGATGAGCGCACAAACTTCATTCGGGACCCCCCCGCTGGATGACGGGCGTACTGGTGCTCGGTCCCAACCTGAACACCTCGGAGACAACCACCAACGTGATGTTGTGAATCTGGCCGAGCTTCCCCCTCGAGAGCGCGTCGCTCCTCAAGGGAGGCTAGTGCTTCCGTGCCCCGACCAACCACGGCTTTGACCATCTCTAGCTCTTGCTCCAAAGAGCCAATCTTTCCACCCAGTTCTAGAAAAAGATGACAAATTTAGACACAAAGGAAAGGAGAAACCAAGGCATCAACCAAGGGTGGAATAGATACTTACCAAGGCGGGCGCTTTCGAAAATGGAGAGCCCTTCCTCTTGCCGGGTCACCTTCTCGATCAGTCGAGCATTCGACTCCTCTGCCCCAAGCATCTGCCCCTAGAGCACAACCACTTCTTGTTCAACATTCGATCGGGCCTTCCACTCCGCCTCCAGAGCCTCCAAGGACTTCTAAAGTGCCACCTCGATCTCCGCCAAGTGGGCCTTTGCTACGTTGAGTTCCCGCACGATAGCAGTTGCCCGCTCGACCGCAAGCGGTTCTGCCACCCATGCTCCCGTCGCCTCGGTCGCTCGGTTTTGGGACTCATGGCGGGCGGACTCTAGCTAGTGCTTGAGCTCGTTGACCCACCATGATGTTGTTGCTTCCTTCTCCATCCGACCATGATCCTCCGAAGAAATTGGGACTTAACGAATTGACATTATCTCTAGATCCTGTGAGACAAGAAGCAGGCATGCTGAGACAACCATTAAAAGGCCAAGAAGTTAGGGACAACACCAAAAACGCAGAGAACTTACCTCCGCAACACGTGTCAGGTCGATTGTCATGGCTTGATGGACAAGCTCAACCCTCTCTAAGGCCTCCTTAAGCCTCTCCTTGGTAAGGGCAAGATCGGACTCCATCGATAGTCCTCTCTCCCCAAGCAGGTGCCAGAGTTTCACCTCCTACTCGTCATGAAGGATGAACTGGTGCGATTCTGGGCAACTTCCCCTCGGATAGGGCTCACTCGCTGAAGATCCGTGGGAAGAATTCCACGTGCGGCTCCATCCTGAGGAAGGCCTCATAGACGACGACGAAGCCGGTGATGTGCAGCACCCCAGTCGAGTTGAGGTGCTGCAGCTCCAGGCCCCACTCGTTGAGGAGCCCGTGTAGGGTCCTGTGCATGGGATACCCAAGCCCGTGCTTGTAGAAGGCGAGGAAGGAGACGACCTCGTTGGCCTAGGGTTGCAGAACAATTTCCCCCAACACAGGAACCCTCCAATGCACCACCTCCTTCGACGGGAGCAACCCCTTCTTGGCAAAGGCGGCCAGCACCTCCTCATCCACATTGGAAGGCCTCCAGTTCGACATCGTGCCTCGGATTCACGAACAGATCTATGAGTCTTCTCCCTCGCTCTACCCTCCTCTCTCCTAGAAATCGCCACGAACACGAACTGTAACAACCCAAAAATCCACACACCAAAAATCACAACTACAAATTTTTTGTTGTTGTCCTATGCAATGTTGAGTGACATCTGTAGGAGCCAACCCTAGGTGTTGCATTAGATGTAACCCAACTAGACAATTTTATGAGCATGGCATGTCAATTGTTAATTATGTTTATGTAAATCCTAACAAATAAAATGTAGCATACATTGTTAATTCAAATGGTGATTTGGATTTCCATTTGCTTTGTGTAATGCTTAACAACTCTTTTAAAGTAATAAACCATAAAGTAATTATAAATCAAACCAAAGAATAAATGCTTAAAGAGAAAACTAGTTCTATTTTTGAATAACAAAACTACACCTATTTTTGTTATACAAAATAGCTAAATAAAGTTCCTAATATGTATAAGAGTGTTGTGGACCACACATCTAATAATCCAATGGATGAGGTACACCAGATTTGAATTCAAACTCCAAATCAAATTTGAATTCAAATAAAGAAGAAGGAAAATAAAACAGAAAAAGAAAAGAAAAGAGGAAAGCCTCGCAGCCGGCTCGGCCTGCTCGGCCCGCAAGCCAGCCCTGCATCGCGCGCACGCCGGCCCAACTCACGCGACCGAGCGACCGGCCTAGCAAGCCAGCCTAGCACGCGCTCACGCCCGCGCACCCGTCTGCCCCACCAGCTACCGCTGCCATCTGGACCCCACGCGTCAGCCACTCCCGGCACAGTGTCTTCTTCCTCCCCACGCCGGCACCTCCTCCGACCGAGTCCCGACCAAAATGACAGGCATGGGCCCAGGGTCACGCGAATCACCTGGCCCTGTTCCCTTGGCGCCGCGCCCACGCAACCCTGCGCCAACTACCCGTGCCCGCGATATCGTCCGATGCAATTGGCGCATCGCCTGCCATCCGCCTCGTCCGCCATAGGTGAAGCTCGGACCTCAGGTCTATAAAGCAACACCCAGAGCGCCCTAGGGATTCCTCAGCCCACGATGCCGCCGCTCAGTGGCCCAACTGCCCGCACCGCACCGATAGAAGAGGGCCGAGAAGGAAATTCGGAAGAGGGGAGGCGAGCAGAGGGTTCGGAGACGTGGATCACCAGAGCTCGGAGTGCCTACCTCGACGACGCACCTTGCCACCGCACCACCACCGAACACCGCAAGCACCACTCGGTGAGTCCTTTGCTGAGACCTCCTCCTAGCCCATGGATGCCGTAGCAGTGCACGCGCTCGCCGCGCTCACGACGCTGCCGTCATGGCGCGGCCACCCCGTGCGCACCCGGCCGCCTCGCTAGACTAGGACGCAGCCATAGAGCATCGCCGTGACGCCTGGAGGATAGCCGCGTAGACCAAGTCATCGTTAGCCGGCCACAGCGCCTTGGCCACGAGCACCGGACCTCAGCCGGAGTTTCGTCGTGCACCACCATCGCGTGCGGACTCCGCCACGCCCTATGGTCGTCGTCGACGCTGTATCATGCTTCCCACTAACCGTCTGAAAGAAAACGGGGCACCAGGACCCCTAGAACTGCAACTAGATGCCCCGCCGGCGAGCACCGCCACGCCGAGCCGCCGACCACCATGGCTAAAGCTCTAGGAAGCTCTGGCCGCCACCTTGACCCCACCACCGTACACGTCGAGGCCTGGCGATGCTTTTCCCCACCTCAATTGGACGCCAGCGCCGCCGTAGGAGCTCGCCGGTGAGCACACCACCGGCGGGAGCACGCCGGGGAAGGAAGCAGAGGATTCCCCTCACCGACCGCACACACCTGCACCCGGTGCACATGGACCAGGCCAGAGGGAAGAAGGATAGACTCGGTCCACCGAAGACCCAGCCTACGGTCCATGGACGGTGAACGCTAGTCCACCATGAGCCACGTGGTGTGCGCCGAACTGTGGAACGAAGCCCAGTGGAGGCCCTTGGCTACGACGTGGCAGCGCCATAGCATGCCACGTGGTGGGCCAAAGCCCAGCCCGTATCCAGGCCCAATCGGCCCAGTTTGGACCCGGCCTTTGTTGACCGTTGACCGGTCAACGTTGACCGTTGACCGGGGCCCACATGTCAGCGACACAGAGACTCTGAACCCACTTGTCAGTAGATGACGTCATGCTGATGTCATGACGACATCCCGTGGGCCCCACCTGCCAGTAACAACATAGCTGAGGTGACGTCATGATAATGTCATGGTGACGTCAGCTGCTGACGTCAGTAGCTCTGGCCCCACCTGTCTGTGACTGATGTCACGGTGACGTTGACTCGCCGTTGACTTGACGTTGACTTTGACCGGACCCATGTGTCAGTGACCCAAGAGCCCCTGGTCCCACCTGTCGGAACTGACGACGTTGATGACGTCATGCCGACATCAAGGTGACGCCAGCGGGACCCCACCTATCAGCTCGGAACCGAGATGATGACGCCATGCTGACGTCATGCTGGCGTCAGCATGCCACGTGGACCAGTCATAGTGTGACACATGTTAGCCCAGGATTAATTCAGCCTTATCCCATTTTTAGAAATGGATTTAATCTTCGGAAATTCATAACTAATTCATACGACCTCAGAAAAATATGAAACCAGGACCAAAATTCATCTAAAATCGAGCTCTACGCAATGAACCCATGTTTGAGTGCATTTGGCTCTTTTGAATTTTCATTGCATCTTTGTGCTATTCTATAGACATCACTAACGCGACTATAATGCGATCATTTGTAGACTCAGAGGAGAACCAGACGGACGAGAACCGAGAGTACCGTGAGGAGTATGGAGATGACTACACTGAAGGTGCCACATCCCACCCAATCTCGTAGCACCTATTACGCATGGCTAAAATAGGAATGCTAGTGCTTCACTATGATAGGACTTGCATGGTAGTATGCTTTCTTGATGGCCTTTACCTTGACGCAACCTTACCCCTGCTCACCGTGCTGTTAGGCTAGTCACACGTTTGCTGCTATATTTCATTGCTTATTACTTTTACTACGCTTGTACTACATTGATGCGTGGTGGAAAACTGGTGTTATCTGGACTATGGGGAGAGTGCAGCGTGTGTGACTTGGGTGTGTGGAGGGTGAGGGTTGTGTCGACCAAGTTGGAGTATACGACAAGCCTGGAGCAAGTCTTGTCGTGGGGTGCTACCTAGGCACCCCTGGAATGGATACCTATGGTGGGTAAATGGTATATAAGGTGGCCCTAGGTGTGAACCTATGATGGGAGGAGCCCAGGGTGGAGGTGCTGTGGTGGCACGGTAAATGGAAACCCTGATGAAGACATTCTAGCTTGGTCATCCCTAAGGACTTACTAGTACTCAGATTCACCGGGAAGCCTTACGTACCACTCGCCCTATATGGTGCGGGACGGCCGGACTACTGGGTAGGATATTGCCACTACTGCTAGGTTGATAGCGGGCAGTGTAAGGAGGTACGGGGCGCGGAGGATTTCCCCCACACTCTTCCGAGACTTCATGGAGACCTTGTGGACCCGGCTCATGACTCACAGTTTCAGCCACCCCAGACTAGACTTGGGGTGTACCAGGGCTGAATGGTAGAGTGGCATTATCCTAGGCTAGCAAGCGGCTAGAATCAGCCCAGTTGATGACGGTCAGCGAGGAAGGCGGATCTTGTGGTTATGTAAAACCTCTGCAGAGTGTATGGTTGATCGATCGATATATATGCCGACTTGTTGGGTATGGACCTTTCCTGGGTTTCGCTTAAACTAGATAGTGAGATGAGTCCTTCTCTTCTCCCCCTAGGAGTGAGTGTTCAGATGTAGCCAGGGGCTATGGGCCTTGAGACAGTGCCGAGAGGGAGTTGGCCTGTCGACTGAGCGATGGTATGGTTGTGATGTGGTGATGGTGTGGAGATGGTGGTAAATCGATCCCAGGATCGAAACCTGGCTCTAGACGGAAATGGGGTGGAATGGGTGTGGGAATGGTGTTAAAACTTGACCAACTATTATTATGTACTTGATATGCAAATACATAGGAAACCTCAGCCTTATAGGTTCCATTTGAATATATCCAACTTGCATACAATTTCCACAAAGCAATGCTCATAGGGTGGGGGTGGCCAGTACAAATCGTACTGATAAATTTTGGCACACAGGTTCTGCTGAGGAGTATAGCTCTGAGGAGTTTGATGGTTGAGGGGTTCATTCCTACGCTCAAGTTTGGTGATCTTATCATCAAGCTGTTCTGAATGAATGTTACTTTTGATTTCGCCAATGCGGCGATGTAATAATTTATGTAATTCCGCACTATTTGTACTCTGATATTATCGTTGTATGGATGTGATATTCGACTGAAATTTGGGTAATATGATCTACAACGGTCTTATTACACTTCAACTCTGTGGATTTCCCTTCGTGGAAATCAGGTCGTTTCACGAACAGATTTAGCGAAAGGAAGGAAGGAGGAACGGCGGAGGTTGAAGGAAAGGCGAAAGAATGGGAGGAAAAACCTCTCCCTCGCCCCTATTCAATGCGGAAAAGTGTGCGGCAGAACATGGCCCTGGCAGATGGGACGCGCCCTGCCTGGTGAAATGTCGCTTAGTTAGCGAGATGTGGCCTAGACAGGGCCCACAACTACCGCAACCTGGGTGTGGGAAATAAGGCGCAACTACATGCAAATGATCCTCTGCCTTCCTAGGAAGGATTTGGATGGGCCCACCAATGGAATCTCCATCGAGAAGAGACCAACAGGTCACCCGAGTCAATCGGACGTCTTGGGCGGCTGCTGAGAGACAAGTAAGGAGTAGCGAGATGCCTCATGCAGGTTATGTTGACTCTATCACAAATGATGGACATGGATCCCATTCGGACATATCCGATAGGAGCTCCCCAGACCCGTCACTCGAGCCATCAAGGTAACCTTACCAAAACCCTTTTTTGTTTTCTAGTGCATAATCATTCATCCATTCACATGCATGCATTCATCCATATATTCATCCCATACATCCAAGCATTGCATATGTAGTTGCTGCATCATAATGCTTCGTGTTGCGTCATGAAGCGGCAGTCACCTCATTCGATATGAGCGACGACCGACTAAGGTTCGAAGGCCAGCCCATGAAGGGCTCGAGGCCACCTCGCATCAAATAGACCCAGGGGAGAAAATGCAGATGAGCCCCAACGACCCTTGCTCGATCTGCTCAGAAGCAGACAAGGTCATCTCGACCTTCTCATTCGATCCTAACCTCGAGCCATGTCCACAGAATCTCCATCGAGGGGAGGCCAGCGGGCCACCTGAGTCGGTCTCTGGAATGGCTCGGGCATATGTCGGGAGGTAGGTTAAGGAGCAATGGAATGCCACATGAAGGCTATGCCGACCCCGTTACGAACGATGGACCCGGTATTAAGCTCACCGAGCACATCACTCGAGCCATCGAGACAAACAACGTTAGCTCAACCCCTCTGGTTGTGGAAACCACGAACAGGGTAACGCACGAAACTAGACTGACCCCTCAGCTGCGCCTGACGCTTGTGTTGGCGCTCCGCCGCGCCCGATGCTTGGGTTGGCACCCTACGCTTGGCTTGGTGCTCCGCCTCGCCCAACCCCTCGGCCACGCCCGACGCTTGGGTTGATGCTCCGCCTTGCCCAACCCTCAACCACGCCGACGCTTGGGTTGGCACCCAATGCTTGGGTTGGCGCTCTGTCTCGCCCGACCCCTCGGCCATGCCCGATGCTTGAGTTGGCGCTCCATCTCGCCCGACCCCTCGGCCGCGCCCGACGCTTGGGTTGGCGCTCCATCTCGCCTGACCCCTCGGCCGCCCCTGACACCTCGGGTTGGCGCTCTGTCTCACCCGACCCCTCGCCACGAGCCGATGCTTAGGTTGGTGCTCCATCTCGCCTGAACCCTCGGCCGCGCCCGACACCTCGGGTTGGCGCTCTGTCTTGCCCAACCCCTCGGCCGCGCTCGACGCTTGGGTTGGCGCTTCGTCTCGCTGGACCCCTCGGCCGCGCCCGACGATGACCCACGATCTTACACCCATCGGGTGCGCTCGTAAAACGACTGTAAAATAACCCCTTCACGACTTCATAGAAGTCCTAAAAGGGTTCGGGGGCTCCTGTCAGGTTCATAAACCCGATGTCCCTAATGGACCCGCTTGTCAGCAAAAGCTCAGCCCAGCAGACGGCGTAGTGACAACGCACGCCTCCTGGACCGGCCCAGTTACCTAACGACATGCTAGGAGAACGATCCGGTCCCCCGACCGGAAGGCCTCGCTAAGGAAGGGACATAGTCCAACTTCGACCTCCTTTTTCGACCGGGGATACGCCGAACCTCCGCTTGCAGCTCTTCCCCGACCGACACGGTCGGGACTGACTGGGAAACAACTGACCGGGGACGCCCGCTCGGTGAGAGCCCATAGATTAGGCGGAGCAGATAAGGTAAGGCGCTCAAGGCAAACCACGACATCGAGGACCGTACTCTGCCATACCTTATGCACCTACATGACGGTGCCACCAGGCCATACCAGATAGGCACTATGCAACCTTCCAGGCGTGTCAGAACCCAAACAGTGTTGTTGGTGCCGTCGTTTGTCGTACCCTGCCACGCCCTGCGCACCTGCAGGACGGTGCCATTGGGGCATGCCAGGAGAACACGGTAGAGCCTGCCAGACGTGTCTGAGCATAAACAGTATTGTGGGCGCTGACAAACATCTCGTACCCGACAGCATAGGCAAAAAGACTAGAAAGCACACGTACGCACTCTCTCTCTTTCTCTCTAACTTGTAAGGTCATCCCCTTCACCTATAAAAGGGGATACGCTCTCTTCCAACAGGAGGCTCTCAATCAGGCTCTAGAGAACCTGAGCATTCGAACAACTCCACAACTCTAGAAATCAACAGCAACACAGAGCATGCACTCCAATACTCAGTGCACGTTAGAGCACCTGTCACTCTTAGCCACTTGGTCTAGAGTCCAACCAGGTCTCTAACACCCCCTTCTTATTCATACTCGTTGGTAACCCCACAGCAAACTTCGAGCACCTGGACTCGGGAATAAAGTCACCGACCGACTAAAACAGGACGTATGGCACGTTGTCTGAACCAGTATAAATCATGTGTCATTGAGTGCTAGGCCACATCCGATCACAACGCACGACAAAACTACAAAAATTTACTTGTTGGTTACTTTTCGCAACGACAGGATAAATAAGGAAAGTTCTAGATTAAAAAAACTTTGCTCTAGATCTAATTGATGCGTATCTGATTTGTTGGATGTGGCAAATCTTTTTATTTTGGGATTTTGGAATTTGGTGGTGTCACACTAATACGTAGGAATTGTTACATGCATCGAAATCGCTGTTGGTTCTTCTAGAGATCTTCATTGCATTATCTTTCATGCTTTCAATAGGAAGTGGACAATAAAAAATTAAGCTTGAATATAAGACTGTATAATGTTTTGGTAATCTGTGTCAATTTGTAAAATAAACCGTGTATCATAAAGATTTGTAAAATCAACCGTGTATTATCAAAATAAAAGGAATTGATGTTGGCCAACACCCCCATCATCCGCCGCTTGCGTACCATGCGTCGATGGGATCGCGGGTCCATTCTCCCTATGCATACGGAGAAAGCAAGTGCAGATCCGTTTCTTGCGTGACTACGGGGCTCGATGGATTTTCCCCTCCTTTTCTTAGGTTGCTAGTTTATTTAATTAATTTATAAAATCTAAAAAAATCAATGGTCCAGATTTATTTGAGCAACCTCCTTCTGGCTCCTACTATGTAAAAGGAGTACCCTAGCACTGCCCTAATTATCGTAAAAATGTTCAAAGTAATCTTTGTTTAGGCCAACTAAGAACTAACTGTTAACAAGTGAAAACGACGATATATAGAATTGAAATCGACTACCGAAATGCAACTGGGTTACATAAATGAAATCCTTGATCAATAGTACAAGAAAAATAAAAAGAGACGGTGATATATGCTGCCTCAGTTGAAACCATGGATGTTTCGGTATCTGTTTACTTCTCAAGCAGTGTAAATCAAGTAGTAACTTTTACATCCAGAACGTCTGCGCTGCAAACATGGGGCCATACCTAGAGACAAGGTACGAACGTCCATGGTGATCCGTAGTTTGTAGGTCGCCCACTACCGGAGGCGCCCTCTTTGTCGAGAGCCCAGGGCACTCGGCAAGGGCTCAAAAGTCTTCGGCAAAGACTTTGCCGAGCACTGCCCTTGGCAAAGAGTCCTCGGAAAAAAAAATTAACGGCATAGAGGCTCTTTGCCGAAGGTCATTTGTCGGGCACTCGGCAAATACTTTTTCGAGTGCCAACGGCGGCACTCGGCAAAGAAAAGCAGCCGTCAACGCCGCCTTTGCCGAGTGCCGACAGTTTGGACACTCGGCAAAGACGTTTTTTTTTTTTTTTTAAAAACTCTTTGCCGAGTACCGTGGCGGCAAGGCACTCGGCAAATACATTTTTTTAACTCTTTCCCAAGTGCCACGGCGGCGCGCACTCAGCAAAGCCATTTTTTTTTTTTTTAAAAACTCTTTGCCGAGTGCCTCCCCAGCTTGGCACTCGGCAAAATTTTTTTTTTTTTAAAAAAATCTTTGCCGAGTGCAATGTCCAGGCACTCGGCAAAATTTTCCAGCTTTGCCGAGTGCCATGACCATTGCACTCGGCAAATCAACCGAAATTGCAAATTTTTTGTTTTTGTATTCCACTTACACAAACAGTTCAAATATACATCACATGTCACATATATATCACAAACATCACAATAATCACATATATATCACAACGAAACCATTTTCACATATTATATCACAACCACAACTCAAATAACAACATATCGCAACCACAAATCAAATATCACAACCACAAGTCACAAATTCACAACCACAGTCCATCAAGTCCAAGCACAAGTCACAACCACAAGTGAAGCTCAAGTCCAAGCACATGACGAAGCACAACTCCTCAAAAAGACGGCCTATGACACGATGGTGAAGCAAAGGCTCCATCATTCGGTGACGCATGAGCGGGGTTATTCGAACCCGCCGACGGAGGCTGCAAAAAGGATAAGAGGTTGCATGTGTGAGATTCATCTAGTAAGTTTCTATGTGAAGCATTAGTGTATGTCATAGCTAGTGCAAGCATCTAGTAAGTTTCTATGTCAAGCATCTAGTAAATTGAGAATGTCAAGCATGGTTGTATGTCATAGCTCGTGCAAGCATGTAGTAAGTTTCTATGTTAAGCATCTAGTAAGTTTCTATGTCAACCATGGTTGTATGTCAAGAAAGCATCTAGTAAGAGTGAACTTTCATACTCACAGGAGTGGCTGTAGAAGTAGGCGGTGGAGGAGCTGCCAACGGCAAAGGTACACCCCCTTGCTAGACACTTCGCATGAAGGCCTCCATTTCTTGCATCCTCCTCTCCTGGGCCGCGAACGCTTCCCTCTGGGCCTGCAGCTGCGCGCTGTGAGCCTCGACCATGAGCTTCTGGGCCTACAGCTCAGCCTGCAATATAAACTTCAATGTTTCAGTAATGCAAATGTAACTTAGGTGTGCAAAGATGAACGTACGACGAGTAAAACAGGACGTACCTCGAGAGCGTCGACCCGCTGCAGTGACGGAGTAGGCCGTGGGCGTATGGGCTGGCTGGAGCTCATGCTCCATGCTCGGAGCACATCGAGAGAGGGAACAGTGGTGGAGTCGATGGCACCATCTGCAATCCACAGCCGCCTATGCTTCTTGCCTCCTCCCAGCCTCATGATGGTCTCTGCATCAATGGGCTCAGTGCACACATCGTAATCTTCCCCATGGACCTCCCTCACCTTTGAGGTGTACTCTTGGACCTTAGTGTGCACGGTCGGGTCGGAGTACACCTCACGCGGGGCAGACGGGTCGAAGGAGATAGAGGAAGACGCCCTGCCCATGTGGGACATAGCCCACGCAGAGAACTCCGAGACCTCCACGCCCGGGTGTGCAGCCTCCTGCTAGTAACACGTCAAGATGGTGAGAAATAAGGCAGAACTCAGCGTCAAATAAGATAAAAGAAATCACTTACATATGCTTGTTTGTAGGAGGGGAGGCTGCGGCTGCCTTGATGGTGAGTAGCACCTCGCCTCAGCAGACGCTGGTCCCGCTGCCTCGCGTGGTTCTGAGCGAAGTCGTTGGACAACCACCTGTCCACGATCATCTCCTAGCACACAGAGTGGGATCAGCACCACCAGGGAATCAACTACAAGTCATCGATTATTTGACATAGAAAAAGATAAAATTAAACCGACTTAATCTCAAAATGAATCATTATTAATGTTTTTCGTCTACCTCAAGGTACTGGGCCCTGGACAGCTCCACCTGTCTTGCATCAGGCTTGCTGATGGACTGCTTCAACACCACGGCGTAGTAGTCTCTGTGGGCCTGCACGCACAGGTGCCGCTTTTTCTAGCTTATAGAGCAACACAGGTGCCGCTTTTTCCAAGTCCTGAGCGACGGTCCGAGATATCTCCTTAGCACAAAGCTGACGGAAGAAAAAGCTCAACTCTGCCAGCACTTAACAGACATGGTCAGGGACATAGCCTCGGACCATCGTCGGAAGAAGCCACTCAATCCATATGTGGTAGTCATGACTCTTCATCCCGTTGACTCGTAAAGTGCCTAAGTTCACTCCCCTGCTCAGATTCACTGCATATCCATCTAGGAACATTAACGTCTTGATCCATTTTAGTACTTCCCTCCTTTGATCGGGTTCCAAGACAAAATCGACCTTAGGTCTTTTCCATTGTTTGTTTCGGCCACTAGGAGGCCGCATCTCTTGCTTCGGTCTATCACACAATGTCGCTAGGTCCACTCTAGCCTTAACGTTGTCCTTAGACTTGTCAGTGTTCATGAGAGTTCCCCAAAGTGCCTCGGCGATATTTTTTTTGGTGTGCATTACATCAATGTTATGTGGCAGAAGGTCATCGAAATAGGGGAGCCTCGTCAAGCCGGACTTATGAGTCCACATATGTTCCTCACCATATCCCACAAAACCACCTTCTTCATTGGGCACGAGAGCATCTATCTGAGCACGCACCTCAACACCACTCTTCATGCGCGGTTTAGGGTCTATCACTGCAACATCTTTCATAAAGTTCTTGATGTCTTGTCTGAATGGATGGTTAGAAGGGAGGAATTGACGATGCCTATCGAACGATGAATACTTGCCACCCTTCTTCAACCAAATGAACCTCACAGCTTCCTTGCATATTGGGCATGGGAACTTCCCAAGGACAGACCAGGCGGCGAATAACCCATACGCTAGGAAGTCATGCAGGGAGTAGTGGTACCAAACATGCATCTTGAAGGATGATTTTGTAGCTCGGTCGTAAGTCCATACCATCTTCTCCCAAGCATCGATCAATTCATCAATCATAGGCTCCATGTACACACCCATATTACTCCCCGGGTGTCCAGGAATTATCAACGACAAGAAGATGTTATGCCATTGAAAGGAGATGCGGGGGGGGGGAGATTCAGGGGGATAACAAACACGGGCCAACATGTGTATGGGGCAGACAACTGTCCATAAGGATTGAACCCATCTATTGCCAGCACGACACGTACATTACGAGCCTCAGCTGCTTTGTCAGGATGTTTGTCATTAAAGTACATCCATGCTTCGGCATCGGATGGATGCACCATCGTCCATGGCTTGTACCGTACACCTTCTTTATGCCATGTCATCTATTTCGCGGATTCCTCTGTCATGAAAAGCCGTTGGATCCTCGGCACAAACGGAAGGTGCCGTAGGACTTTCGTGGGGATCGTAAGCTGCCTCTTCTGGCCATCTCCAAAGTCTACCTCCAGGTACCTTGAGGATTTACACTTCGGATAGTACTTTGCATCCTTGTGATCTTTTCTAAATAAGACGCACCCCTTCGGACAAACATGTATCTTGTCATATGGCATCTTAAGCATACGAAGTAGTTTCTGTGACTCGTGCAAGTTCTTCGGCAGAATGTGCTTCTCCGGTAGCATCTTCGCCAAACACGTACCAACATCTTATCAAAGCCTTCGCGACTCAGATTTAACTCGGCCTTCAACCCCATAACACGTCCAATGACATCCAGCTGAGAAACCGTTGTACTCTCATGAAGGGGTTTCTGTGTCGAGTCCAACATTTCGTAGAAGGCCTTAGTGGCTTCCTCCATCTCCTCCTTCTCACGTCCTTCTGCGAAGTGAGCTTGGTGAGTGTCATCTAGCATGTCTGCTACTCCGGCATCATCATCAAAAGCCTCGAGGCATGGTCTCACCACCTCCGCTCTTATACGATCTGCTTCACCATGGTGGATCCACTGGTGGTAGCCAGCCGTATAACCATTGTACACAAGATGTTTACCCATGGTCACCTTGTCTACCCTTCTGTTGTTGTCACATTTGCTACAAGGACACCAAAGTTTAGAATGTCCTTTAGCTACACCCGAGCTCCATGCATGTTCCAAGAAAGCATATGTCCCATTCACCCACTCAATGTCAAAGTCACTCCTGCTTCTCTCGCCCGTGTACATCCACTGACGGTCTTCCATCCTTCCACATATACAACACATAGTAATGTAACCATCAATTGCATCTACACGGTGTTCCTACTCTCTAATAGGTGAGGATAGGTCCTAATCCCACCAGCGGATGCGTAGATGAGGTTAGTTTCCATGCCCCGCTCCCTATCCGAGATAGAATTTTGGCAGCACCTCCCCGCCATTCTCCCGATACACGTCCTGCAAGGGAGAGTGTGTATCCAGAGAACAACAAGGAGGTGATGCCGAAAGTCTGCCTCGGACCGGAGCGGACCATGGAAACTAACCTCATCTACGCATCCGCGGGCTGTCCAAAAAATGTGGACAATCCAAAACAGATACGGTCGCAGATATGCAAAGATCCGCATACCTCCGACCGTATCTGTTTCGGACGGGAGACACCTAACTGGGTTACGCGACCTACGACCATGATACGGATAGAGGGGTTATACCTAAGGTGCCGGTGAGGTCAGGCTAGCGGGGCGGTGTCGAGTCGGTGCAGTGGTGAGGCGACGCGGTGCAGGCAGACCCGCAATGCCCACGAAGACGATCGGGGTCCTTTGGTCCCCTCCGACGGATCCTCTACAATATAAAAAGGCAACAAGTTAGTATTTGTTAAAAAATTCGGCAGCACCTCCCCTGCACGGTGAGGTTTCCATAACCTGCAAAAAAAAACGGCACGAAGGCCGACATTCACAACGGCACTAAGGCCGACAACGATGGGCAGCTTTCCCATTGGAATTGTAGGGGATTGAGAAGATGATTAGTTCAATCGCCCGAAATTCTAGAGCACTTTCCCAACTCCTCAACTCTAACCTTAGGCCAACCACCCAGTGCGATGCAACATCCACCATCAGAGAGTCTGTTACTTAGTGTCCTCAACGAGGAGAAAGAAATCGTCAAGCAAGTAGACATAAAAAAATGAAAAAAAGTTCCTAGCGTGCAGCATACTGGTGTGGGCCATATGGTCAGAGACACTATCCATGGGTAATCGTGCGAGCTGGGGGACTAACTCATCGCTAGCAGCTCCGCCACGTCGTCAAATAGGTAGCTAGAAAACGTTGTTGGGTATATGCCCTTAGACCACCACAGTCTGCTACTTAGATCTCCGTGATTTAAAAATGATTTCCTTGTAATATTGTAGCTCCTTGATGCTTTCTCTAATATCGTCCATCGCCCTATGATTTTTCTCCTTTTTTGGAGCTTCTTTGCTTTCTGTACCCAGCCAAACACAAGCAAGGTCATGTCGTGTGGAACTTTGTGTTTCTGTATAATAGTCAACGACTACATGCCCTAGGCAAGTAAAATAATGAAAATACAGTTGAACTCATCGATACTTCTAAAATGAAAAACATTTTTTTTGGTCCAGTCTACCATCCCAATTTAAGCATTGCCCTGCAACAGCGAGTACATTCCAACTAAAACTAAATCATATATAATCCACCGCTTTGACAATGTTGTAATTAAAGATCCACCTATACTCCAAAATGAGTTTCAACTTAACACTAAGCATTTAAAATGTTGGCACATAGACTAGCCAGTACCAACCATGTATTCCTTAAAACAAATGAGAAAAGGTGATTTTATTAAATTACATAGAATGATACTAGAGAAAGGATCCAATGACAATCATGCGCAACACCCCACCCCCACCCCAGGAAAAGATCAAACATAACCCAAATGAGCAAACCACTCTGGTGGATAGTATTTATAACAATAGAAGGATATGATGACTAGACCTCCGTGACGCTGTACTAGTAAGGAGAATACCTTTTGGGAACCACCGGATGCCCAAAGTTGTCATACTGCTCACATCAACTATCACATGAGAGAATATGCATGCAAATTGTGGCATATACTTCGAAGAAAAAAGAGAAATGCTACTACTGATCCTAATAATCATATGCACTCAAGCAAGCATAGGTTGATTCACTAATAGTAAGGAACTGACTAATGTATAAGCTACTAGTGGGAAACTATCTGCTTTCTTGAATAACTATACATCATAGTGAAATGTAGATAACAGGACAGGTAGTGTGCCACATATTTCAGGATTGCTTCTCAGAAAGAAAAATAGTTCGACCATTTTTTTCTCAGACACGTAGGAGAGCTTTCTCCTACGCATGATTTCATTAAAGAAAAAGAGAGAGTACATGGGGGGATGAGTCCCCAAACAAAACTCACACACACCCATGAACTTACAGCACACTCCACTGTCTACGTACTGAACACTAGACCTCTCACCCTTTCTGAAAGATAAACATGACCAGAACTACCAGAGGGCAAAAGTCAGCTGCCCCAAATCCATGACCTAACGATCAACCCCTGAAGAAGTGAAGATCTTTAGCTCCAGCTAAACACCACAAAATGCATTCATTTGCAATGGCCTGTAACACCTGATTTGGCCTCGCAGTATCGAAGACACATGTATAGCAGAGTTTCCAAATTTCCCAGGCCACTAGAATGATGAGAGAATTGAAACCTTTCCTAATTTCCTCGGGCACAAACTTGACTGATTGGCAGTACCAGCCGGAGAACCTGTTGCTGTTGGGTTGTGGTGAGATGTCTGGGTTTTATGCATCTGACGTCGCAACTTGCTCGAAACATTCTCAATTTTTTACCACAGCCTACACATGCGATAACATGACACCTCGACAAGTTTCGTGATTTTTGGACTTCGTATGGACTTTATATAATTTTAAAACATTTTTTCGGCAAGTGGCTCGTCATGTTACGTGAAGAAGATGCGCAAAATTTGATGCGAGTTCGTGGATAGAGACTCAATATACACCAAATACCATGAATAATATTTTTCGAAGCACTAAATTACAATATTCCATGCACTTGCAGTTCAAATTTGAACTATATATAAAAATTCAAGATAATCAAATTAATCAACCAAATATAACAAAAAAACTAGAAAAAGCACCAAATTTGTACATGAAGTTGTAAACAATGTAGGCCGGCCCAACAAAAAATTTGGGGTCAAAAAAACAAAAAAAATTAAAAATTTACCGAGTGCCAGCTTGGCACTCGGCAAAGACTGTCTTTGCCGAGTGCTGGGCCAGGGGCACTCGGCAAAGAATTTTTTAAAAGAAAAAAAATTCAAAAACGATTAAAAAGTCTTTGCCGAGGGCCTAACGGTGATGCCATCGGCAAATATTGATGGCAGGGGATGGACGTCGTGTCAGACGGTGTTGCCGAATGTTGGACCTTAGCCCTCGGCAAAGAATTATTGTTGCCGTGTGCTTGTATTTGTCAAGGGTCTGACCCTCGACAAAGAGTTTTTGCCGAGAGCTGTTCTTTGCTGAGGGCCAAGCCCTCGACAAAGACTCTTTACTGAGTGCCCGAGCATTTACCCTCGGCAAATCCTCAGGAGATGCTCTGTCCGGTAGTGGCCCCTCTTGTGATACTTGATGCCGAATACGGTGACATGTAGGACACAGCCGTCGACTTCACCGTCCGAGGCGTCCCGCCATCGGACGCCTTGCCGGGCCGCGCACTCGACAAGGCAGAACCTGGCGTCGCCCATGTACGTGAGCGTGGCACCTGTAGGCTGCCCCACATGTCTCTTGGGATTCTCGCGAAACAGCGTCTTCCTCCCGAGCTTCGAGTCCGGCGGCCGCTCGGCTGTTCGACGGCGGGAAGGGATGGCACAGGAGCAAAGGAACCCATCCCCTGCGAAGCCCCACCCACGCGTCCACCTCGTCGACGTAGTAGCCCTGGCCATGGAAAGGCAGCTGCCACTCGCCGTGCCGCGTCCACACCGAACTCCGGGTGTCGAAGGAGTGGGTGGTGTTGGTGTTCATTCAGTTAATTCAGTTCAGGTTTAGAACATTCAGAGTTTCAGTAGTGTCAGTCAGTCGTTTCTTTCAGCAAATAAACTGAACCCGATAGGGGTGCGTATTGTAAGCCTGACTCGCGCTTTGTCCGCGGGGTGGTGATAACGTAGAAGCGTTCTCCGGTTGTTTCGTTGAGTCGTAGCTGTAGCCTCGGGCACCACTCGCTCGATCGTGGGATGGCGCGGTCTTGTAGGAGAGGGTGGCGCGCATGGCGCCGGGTCTGGGTGGCCGAGAGCCACTCACTGCTTGTATATATTCCTATGAATAGAGTCAGAAAAGCTGAAGATTTCCAGCACCAAATTCTCTGTGTTCATCCACTGTGATCGCGTGCGTTCTTTCCAGTAACCGTTCCATCGATTCCGGGTCGTCTTCCTCGTCTCCGACGGCGGGCGTCGGCGAGCCGAAGACAACAACTGGTATCAAAGCCCGGTTCCAACGGTGGACGCGCGACCGCGCGATCGCTGCGGCATTCATGGATCGGAGGAGGAATCGCTCATCATCGCCGCGTCGGGGCGGCGGCGGCGGTGTGTTTGGGGATCGCGGCCTGGTGGTGAACCGGGTCGTACGTGAGGAGAGCGGGAAGAACAAGTTCCCCCTTCTCACCAAGACGAACTACTACTCATGGGCGGCACTCATGAAGCTGAAGCTCCAGGCGCGGCGCCTATGGGAGGCGGTGAACGTCGGGACGGACAACTTCGACGACGACAGGAACGCGCTGGAGGTCATCGCGATGGGCTTGCCCGAGGAGCTGCACGGCAACATCGCCAGGAAGCCCACCGCCAAGGCCGCGTGGGATTCACTGAAGAAGGTCAACCTGGGGGTGGACCGTGTTCGCCAGGCGAAGGCAAACACACTCCGGCGGGAACTCGACGCTCTGCGATTCAAGGACGCGGAGACGGTGGACGAATTCGCAATTCGGATCACTGACATCGCAAATCAACTTGAAGTCCTGGATGCGGGGTACACCGAGCCGGAGATCGTGCGCAAGTTCCTGCAGGCCACGCCACCGAGGTACTCTCAAATCGTCATGGCAATTGAAACTCTACTTGATCTAGAGACTCTCTCGGTGGACGAACTCGTTGGGAGGCTCAAGGCGGCCGAGGAGCGCTATGATCTCGGTGGCAACACCGGGTCATCCACGGCGCGCCTGAACCTGATGGAGGACAAGCTAGTGGAGCGCGTCATGTCGCGCCTCCAATTCTCCGGTGGAGGTGGATCCGGAGGCGGTGGTGGTGGCAGGCGGCCCTCACCTACCAGAGGAGGTCGTGGGCGTGGCCGCGGTGGCGGCTCGACCCAAGCTGGAGGAAGCCGTGGTGGTTCCAGACCACCTGCTGGTGGGAACGACAACGGCAAGAAGAAAAAGAAGCTCGCCGGGGACGAGTGCGCGTATTGCGGCAAGACAGGGCATTGGGCCCGCGAGTGCCGCAAGAAGAAGCGCGACGAGCAGGTTCATGCCGCCGAGTCAGAAACTGAAGGCGCGCTGATGATGGGGATCACAACGATCTCCCTCGACTCTGGCCTCCACGACTCGGTGGGAGTCCACATCGCCGACGGGAGCGAAGTGGCGCGCTGGATCTTCGCCGACGAGGTCACAGACCCTGTGCCCACAATGGCGTGTGTGGCGTTGGCGACGCCGTCGCACTCTGCGGCGGGCGAGGAGGTGCACATCCGAGAGGACAAGCTGTTCGTCCAGCTCGGGGAGAAGAGCGGCGAGGGGCGCACGCGCTGGATCCTCGACACCGGGGCTACGAACCACATGACCGGGGTCCGGTCATTCTTCTCCGAGATCGACACCGATGTGCACGGCACCGTCAGGTTTGGCGATGGATCTACGGTGGACATCCACGGCCGTGGCACTGTCCTCCTTAGCTGCAAGAATGGTGAGCACCAGAGACTTGGGGGAGTGTATTACATCCCCAAGCTCACGGCCAACATCGTCAGCATCGGGCAACTCGACGAGGACAAGTACAAGGTACTGATCGAGGAGGGCGTTCTGCGCATCTGGGACCAGCGGCGTCGCCTCCTCGCCAAGGTGCCATGCTCGGAGAACCGGCTGTACATCCTCAACGTCAACACCAGCATTCCGGTGTGCCTTGCGGCGCATGCTGATGACGCCGCCTGGAGGTGGCATGCGAGGTATGGTCACCTTGGTTTCCATGGGCTGAAGCTTCTGTCCAGGAAGGAGATGGTGCGTGGCCTTCCTCAAATCGATCATGTGGAGCAACTGTGCGAGAGCTGCCTCGCCGGGAAGCAACGTCGGCAACCATTCCCGGAGGCAAGCAAGTTCCGTGCAAAACGCTCGCTTGAGCTAGTGCACGCGGACCTGTGCGGTCCGATCACTCCGGCGACTCTGGGCGGGAAGCGCCTATTCCTGCTCCTCGTGGACGACAGAAGCCGCTTCATGTGGCTGGTGCTGTTGGAGTCCACGGACCAAGCCGCGGCGGCGATAATCCAGCTACAGGCGTGGCTGGAGAAGGAGGCTGATGATAAGCTGGGCACCCTGCGAACGGACCGGGGCGGTGAGTTCACGGCGCGGGTGTTCCTGGAGCACTGCGTCGATCAGGGCGTGCAGCGGCACTTCACCGCACCGTATTCGCCTCAGCAAAACGGTGTGGTGGAGAGGCGCAACCAGACACTGCTGGGCATGGCGCGAAGCATGATGAAGGGGATGAACGTTCCTGGATGGCTCTGGGGCGAGGCCGTGAGCACCGCGGTGTTCATCCTGAACCGTTCACCAACAAGAAGCGTTGACGGCAAAACTCCGTACGAGGTCTGGTATGGTTCCAAGCCGGCTGTTCACTTCTTTCATGTTTTCGGCTGCACTGCACACGTCAAGGTCACCGGCGGTCACCTGCGCAAGCTGGACGACCGGAGCACTCCCATGGCGTTCATCGGCTACAAACCCGGTACGAAGGCGTACAGGTTCTACAACCCAAGCACCGAGCGCGTCTGCATATCGCGCGATGCGGTGTTTGATGAAGGAAGACCGTGGCGCTGGGAGTCCGCCACTGAGCACTCGCCGGACCTGGCTCAGGGGGAGCCGTTCACCGTCGAGTATGTGACCATGTTGCTTCCGCATGACGGGCACGTGGCGCGGTCACCGTCACCATTACCGCCGGCCTCGCCAGTCACGCCGGTACCTGCGACTCCACCTGATGCACACGCCGGAACTCCTGCTACACCGGCGTTGGAGGCTTCACCAGGCGCGTCTCCGCCGGCATCTCCACCAGGCATACAGTTCGTGTCCCCACCAGCCGGAGAGCTGGCGGTGGACGCTGATCACGACGACGCGCCGTTGCGGTTTCGGACGATGGAGAACATTTTGGGAATCGCACCGGCTCTGGAGGAGGTCGCTGAGGCTCATGGCGAGGGCTTGATGCTCTCCATCGACGACGAACCATCTACGTTCGACGAGGCACGGGGTGAAGAGGTATGGAGGAAGGCGATGCTCGAGGAGCTGGGGTCAATCGAGCAGAACGACACCTGGACACTCGTTGAGCTCCCATCTGGGCAGCGGGCAATTGGGCTCAAATGGGTGTTCAAGATCAAGCGCGACGAGCAAGGTGTGATCGTCAAGCACAAGGCGCGCTTGGTGGCCAAGGGATATGTGCAGAAGGCCGGCATCGATTTTGAAGAGGTGTTCGCGCCAGTGGCGAGGATGGAGTCAGTGCGGATGCTTCTCGCCGTCGCTGCACAGGAAGGTTGGCTAGTCCATCACATGGACGTGAAGTCAGCATTTCTCAATGGTGATCTCGTGGAGGAGGTCTATGTTCATCAGCCGCCAGGTTTCACCGCGGCTGGACACGAGAGGAAGGTGCTACGCCTGAAGAAGGCACTCTATGGACTCCGCCAAGCTCCCAGGGCGTGGAATCAGAAACTGGATGCCAGTCTGCGTGCTCTCGGCTTTGTGCGATGCACTAGCGAGCATGGGATGTATACCAGGGGCAAGGGACTGTCCTGTGTGGTTGTCGGCATCTATGTCGACGATCTGATCATCACCGGAGCAAAGGAGGGCGGAGTTGAGGCGTTCAAGGAAGAGATGAAGCGCCTGTTCAGAATGAGTGATCTTGGGCTACTGTCATACTATTTAGGTATTGAGGTGAGGCAGTCCAAAACAGCAATCACTCTTGGACAGACTGCCTATGCAAGGAAGATGCTGCAGAAGGCAAACATGGCTGGATGTAATCCCTGCCATGCTCCAATGGAGGCTCGGCTGAAACTTTCGAAGGAGGGAACGACAACATTGGTGAATGTCATTGAGTACCGAAGCCTGGTGGGGAGTCTGAGGTATTTGGTTCACACTCGCCGACATTTCATTTGCTGTGGGGTTTGTGAGTCGTTTCATGGAAAAGCCAAGGCAGGAGCACATGGCAGCAGTGAAGCACTTGCTGCGGTACATAGCCGGAACAATCGAGTTCGGCCTTGTCTACCCAAAGCTGTCCGGGGCGACAATAGCCTGATCGGCTACAGTGACAGTGATTTGGGGGAGACACTGATGACAGGAAGAGCACAACCGGCATCATTTTCTTCTTGGGACAGAAAGCAGTGTCTTGGCAGTCCCAGAAGCAGCGGGTGGTTGCGCTCTCGTCATGTGAGGCTGAGTACATCGCGGGCGCTGGAGCAGCGTGCCAGGCGGTGTGGCTCACAAGGCTACTGAAGGACATTACCGGAGAAGATCCTCAGAAGCCTCAACTGAAGATGGATAATATGTCTGCAATAGCACTCAGCAAGAATCCGGTACTGCATGATCGAAGTAAGCATATTGACACTAAATTCCATTTCATTCGTGAGTGCATGGACAAAGGAACAATCTTGCTGGAGTATGCAAGCTCTCAGGAACAGCTCGCAGACCTGATGACAAAGGCTCTCGGGCGATCAAGGTTCTGTGAGCTTCGGGAGTTGATCGGTGTTGTGAATCTGGGCTGAACAAACCTCATGAAGGGGGAGATTGTTGGTGTTCATTCAGTTAATTCAGTTCAGGTTCAGAACATTCAGAGTTTCAGTAGTGTCAGTCAGTCGTTTCATTCAGCAAATAAACTGAACCCGATAGGGGTGCGTATTGTAAGCCTGACTCGCGCTTTGTCCGCGGGGTGGTGATAACGTAGAAGCGTTCTCCGGTTGTTTCGTTGAGTCGTAGCTGTAGCCTCGGGCACCACTCGCTCGATCGTGGGATGGCGCGGTCTTGTAGGAGAGGGTGGCGCGCATGGCGCCGGGTCTGGGTGGCCGAGAGCCACTCACTGCTTGTATATATTCCTATGAATAGAGTCAGAAAAGCTGAAGATTTCCAGCACCAAATTCTCTGTGTTCATCCACTGTGATCACGTGCGTTCTTTCCAGTAACCGTTCCATCGATTCGGGGTCGTCTTCCTCGTCTCCGGCGGCGGGCGTCGGCGAGCCGAAGACAACAGGTGGTACATCCCTCTCCCTCCCTCGACCACAGTTCTTTTGCAGACACGAAGATGGTGCGCCCGTCCGGGTGCACGGCGTAGGCTCTGACGACATCGCGGTAGCCCAAAGGCATCGGCGCGGGGACGCTTTCCACCGACCACCGCTCGGCGCGCCAGGACAGCCGGAACTCGTCCTCCTCGTCGCGAGGCCCCCGTGAGATCACCTCGAAGGAGCACTGCAGACGATCTTCACGGCGCGGGTTGAGCGCGTAAAGCCACCGCTCGTCCACGGGCACGAAGAGTATGTGCCCGAGGGGGCGCAGCTCGGGCGTGAGGCGAGGCCCGATGGCCAGCGGCGCCGTCTCCGTGTCGTAGATGAGGATCGGTGCCTCGTCGCTGTACCGGTCGGTCACGAATAAGATTTTGCGGCCGATTGCGGTCACACTTGCAGGGTACCGGTCTACCGGAGCCTCGATGCGGATGGCGCAGGGCTCGGGGAGGCGCCCCAGCTGCTGGTTGCTGACGGCGGCGGCGCGGGCGTCAGAGTCCAAGTCGTCGATGTCCAGCTTGTGGATGCTGTACCCCATCTCCCAATCTTCTATGACGAGGTAGATGTGCTTTTTTTGCTGCCCCCGCCGTGGTCTCTTGGCCGCCGCATGGTCGCTGTGCTGGTCGTGCCCCCGCCGCCTGGTGTTGGAGCTGGACATCTTTGCGTCTCGTGCACGCACGCGTTGTTCCTCTACTTCATGGGATCTGTTCTGTGCATTGCATCGTGTGTGTACGGTACATGTTGTATCAAAATAATAGGAATGCATGCAGGATTACCATGAAGGTTTTGTACGAAGTCGAAATCAACCGTACCATACTCATCCAATGGCAAGTTCAAATCAAACCCTGTCCAAAAAAAGGAAAAAAAAATAAGGAGAGATGGACGTTGAGTGAAACAAGCAAAATCAAACAAGGAAACACATTACCATAGTCATCTTCTTCTAAGCCAACATTCAGATCAAAGCCGTTGTCATCATCTTCTAAGCGTACATTCAGATCTAAGGCAGGCACTCTTGCTGGATCAGCTGACACTGCAAGCGGTACATGCAAAGAGAAAACAGGAAAGTGTGGAGATGATGCACGGCTATGGAAAGAGAAGAGGCCAGGGAAAGACTGTGTATTAATAGCCACGGTGGAACTCAAACGACGCAGGCAATCGAGCGCTAAATTGTAAACACAGTGGCGCCACCGCAAAAAATGTTTGCCTATGAAAACGGAGCAAAAACGCTGCTAAACGCGCGCAAAAACGCTGCTAAACGCGCGCGCCTCGCCCAGCCAAATGAATCCACACGGCACCGCACGCGCGCCAGTGCCACGCAACGCTGCCAAACTCGCGAAACAACGAAAACGCGCAGCACGCGCGAACGGCCAAACACGAGCCCGCACAGCGCCATGCAAAAATTGTGGCGACAACGAAAAAGGCTGCCAGGGGTCGAACCGTGGAGCTCATGCCTCAGGCCGTGGAGCCTTAGCCAACCGAGCTACGATGGATTGGTGTACAGGTAGCACCCTCAGAAGTATTTAATAAGGCCAAAACAGGAAAACTAATCCCTAATTAATTACTCCTTGATAATCGTACTCATATCCTAAACGTCGTCTATTTACGATACGGAGGGAGTATAGGCTGAGCCTGAGGCTGCCGCGAAACGGGACACCGAATCCGGCTCAACTCGTGATTGCGGACTCGGATCGGACATCATGGACCCGACATCACCTGGATGGCCGACGCGTGGCCTAACCCCTTACAGATACGAGCCGACGAGCCCAAGTCGGCAGGGATTGCAATGTCGTGGCCGACCTGGTCAACCCCGCCGGCTCCATGGTCAACCCCGGCGCCAGCGCCAGTGGCATCTGCTCAGGTATATATACTACTTAAAGCCTTCATCGATACTTAGAGCAGCCCCAGCGGGCGTACACAAGGAGTGGTCTCGGTCTCTCGGACAAAAGCACCGGTGAGGCTATCCTAGAAAACTGGGGCTAATTCCCACAGTGACCTGTATGTATTTGTATATTTGTGATTTATGAGCCTATAAATAGACTAGCAACAGCGCATGAAGTTCTATGTCTGCATAACAATATGAGCTCCAAGCCTCCAACTACCTACGTCTAGCATGAGCACAATTGCAGGGAACCAGTTTGCTTGCATGTATGCATGCAAAATTACTCCGAGGCAGGGGGGCATAGTTTCGCCTTAACATAGCTCCGCCAGTGCTCCCAACGCAGGCATACCGTGCCTAACCTTTCATGGTTCCATTGTTTGTACTTTTGGCGGAAAGCTGTCAGAGTTTTTTATTTGCTTGCTCGATTTTTTCACTCACAACGCGCTCCAAACTGTATGCTCCGACCTTGATTTGGATACCAGATGCTAACACGGAGGATGAGGCTACAGTACACGCTGTTGCGGTAGGGGTGGTCTAAGTGCCAAATGCATTTTGCGAACGCGCCTGAATGCATACTTCATTAGGAAGAGAGTAAGCGTGGTCACACGCGTACCCGAACCTAGAAGTGGCTCAGACGGCACAAGATTCAAAAGTTATTAATACAAACAAGTGACAAAAAAACGACTTAGTTGGTGCGAGATGGTGAGTTGATAATTCTAGGGTCGCAAAGTTTGTTACTTGGCCCTCCCAAAAAAAATGAGCTTGATCACTTTCTTGATCCTCACCTCAGAGGCGAAACTGGGCATCACCCCCTCTTCTCTGCCAACAATTTACCATGTAGTAGTTACTCTATAACATAGATATGCAAATTAAAGCGGTAACGCTACTGATAGGGCGTCCGTCCGGACGGACGGAGCCCGCCCGCGTCGCCCGCCCACTCACTCTACGTAGCTCCTGCTCGTGGGACGGACCCTGCCCTCGCCCTCGCCCGTGCCGCGTGCCCCCACCCTGACTCACGTCTCCTGTTGCGGTCGCGCTCCATACGCCTGCCGCGGCCCCTGCCAAGGTCTGTGCCGCCGACGAGTTTCACACTGGCGACCTTCGCGCCACTCCATAGCATCGAACTTCACGCAGCAAGAAGTTGAAAGTGCATGTTGCAAGCGTCTGTTTCAAGTGTTTTAGAGGTATGTTGCAAGTGTTTCATATGGGTGTTGGAAAAGTAGATCGAGATGTTGCATATGTTTCAATGGTTGTACACGTATGTTGCAAGCTTTTGTTCCTAATGTTTCATCTGTTTTTTTTCAGACGTATGTTGCAAGTGTGTTTAGCTGGATGTTGCATATATTTCACACATATGTTTGCAAGTGTTTTATCTAGATGTTGCTTATGTTTTTCCAATGGTACGATTTTAAGTGTTTTCCAGGTATTTTTGCAAGTGTTTCAGATGCATGTTTCAAGTGTTTCGTCTGCCTTCAGACGTATGTTGCAAGTGTTGTATTTGAATGTTTCAAAAGTAGATTGCGTATTGCATCTCCCTCCTCGCCTTTTGCTGCCTCGCCTCGGTGTCTCCTCCTCCTCTCAGCGCCGGCTAGGCATCCACCGCCTCTGTCCTCTCTTCTCGATGCCAGTGCGTTCATGGCGGCGTGGGCCCCACATGGACACGTGAAACGATGCGAAAAAATGACTGCAGACACGGGCGTCCAGACAGACACCCCGTTCGTCTAAACGTCCGGACGCTGGCAAGCCCCGTAATTAAAGTGGAAAGGAAGGTTGATATACTTGATAGAATGATAATATTTTCTGTGCTATACGCAACTACTAATTTCAAAAAACACAGGATAGTAAGAAAACGGACTAAAGCTGCAAAGTTTTCCACTACATTAATTCCCCCCACCACTGTTTAATCCTCGCGCTCTGCCGCTGTTGATGCTCCTTTAGGGCTTCAATCTCGCATGTAACTGTCAGTGTCAGTACATTGCGATAGAATGCAGTGATGGAGTTGCTTCTGCAATCAAGTGGCCTTGAGAGGATTGACAAAATTACAGATAAACACCTTTCTAATTTCAGCTGCATTCTGACCAGAATATAATGACCGGGAGTCAGAGCGCAGTTTAACGTTTCCTAGCAAGAAAATGTAAAAAGTGATTGTAACTGAAACTATAGTTTGTCTATTAACTTTAATTTTGTACACTTGAAACTATATTTTACTTGTTGACAGGTTTGTGAATGTGAGGAATCCTAATTATCCGCTGTGTATATTAACCTTGAGGGCATGAACCCGACGTCGCTTGAATGGCCGACGTGTGGCCTAACCCCTACTAGATCAAAGCTCACGAGCCCAAGTCTGCAGCCGCAGGGATCGCATCGTCGTGGCCGACCTGGTCAACCCCGCCGGCTCCATGGCCAACCCCCCGAACCATGTCGGCGCCAGCACCAGTGGCATCTGCTCAGGTATATATACTGCTTGAAACCTTTATCATTACTTTAGTGCCATATGCTTTTCGCCCCGACCACGAAAAAAACCTGAACCCTAGCTAAAGATGGCAACGGGCAAAATGCCCGCGGATACCAGTGTTGTGTGCCCGCGCCCGCGACGAAAATTTCGTGCCCGCGCCCGCGCCCGTCACCTGCCACGGGTGTCATCCTGTGCCCGCGCCCGCTATCCGCGGGCATGCCCGTGTGCCTGCCAGATCTGGAGGAGGACGGCGCGACGGGATGGGCGACGACGGCTGCCAGGCTAGGTTCCCCACCAACTCGTTTTTGGTTGCTCGCCGCGGGGTCGCCATCGACGGACGCGAGCGAGCGCAACCCCGGCCTGACTTCCTTTAATACCCTCTCCATTGTCTACTGTAGCTCGCCTCACTCGCTTCCAGATCCAGCGGCCGGAGGCGGCAGGGGTGCCGGGCTGCCGAGCGACGACGGCTGCCAGGCGGGCAGGGCGGCCCCAATCCACGCGAGCTGCGCCGCCACCATCACCTCCTCGGGCAACGCCTGGCTTGGTCCCCTTCCCCACGGCCGTCGCAGCCTGAGTGAAGAAGGCGAAGTAGTAGGCCGTGTCGAGCTTGAGCTTGGTCCGTGAAGGGACGCGGCTGCTCGTCGCTCGCGCAGCCACGCTGCTCGTCGCCCGTGCAGCTGCACTACTCATCGCCGGCCACCAGGTCCCCTTCCACGTGCTGGTTCTGGCTCCCTGGCTCCTTGCGCGTGTGTGTGTGTGTGAGACTATGAGGATTGGGAATTTAGGATAAGGCCGAATGGGCGAGTGGGCAGCCAGTGTGAGGATTGTTCCTGACGGCTCCTGGCTCCCTGCGCATGTGTGTGGCTCCCTAGCTCTTTGTTTTATTTTATTTAAAAAAGCTTGCGCCCTCTCTGCAGCCAAACACCACCTCAAAGGGATAAGGTTGTGGAGCGGGTGTGGCGGGTATGCGGGTGTGGGTAGAACATTTTCTTTCCCGTCAGCTAATATCCGTCGGGTTTGGGGACGCACCCGTATCCGTGCCCGTAGGCAGACTCACGCACCCGTATCCTTGCCCAATGGGTCGATTGCCCGCGGGCATGCGGGTATTTTGTACCCGTTGCCATCTTTAACCCTAGTTGTGCCAGCGAGGGGGATTTTTATTGTGCAGCATCCATATTCGAGCCTAGGTGGGTGGCACCTCTAATGGATGTCCTACCACTGATCTACAAGCTCATCTGCGCGTATTTCATTACACTACGTGAAAAATAGTTTGTAGCAATGGGACGAATTTTTTGTAGGGGTGGCTAGTGATGGAGTCGCCCCTACAGTGGCATGCTCGGAAGCCTAGACACCAGCCGCCCCTACAAATGGAACAGCAGGGGCGACTGGTGATACGAGCCATCCCTACAAATGGGTCTTATTTATAGGGGCAGCTCACTCACCAGCCGCCCCCGGTGTTGCTATTTGTAGGGGCGGCTGGTGATTGAGCCACCCCTACAAATGACCCACATATAATGCAAACTGCAGCACTTTCTTTCTCCTCGGGTCACTCACTCCAACCCGTGAAAGAAAGGTGGGGAGGCTTTGGGTACCTCCCAAAAATTGCTCTACTAAGGGGGGAAAGGTTTTGGTCTCAAATCCTTTGGTGGAGAGGTTGTAGAAGGTAAGAAAATGCTATTCCACACTTTTTTTGAAGTTTTAATGGTTGGTTAGTGAGTAATTAGAGTTTTATTCTTCTCTCTCTTCTATGGTGCTTGAGCTACTTATGAAGCAAATTAGACCCAAGTTTTGAATGTACTAAGGTAAATTAGGGAGGGGAACAAGATCATACCCTTATTTGGTTCATGTTTCTTGATTTTAGTGAATAATTAGTTAGTTTTATGGATGTTTCATGTGCATGTAGATCTAGATCTAGGGTTTGGTTTTTTTATTAATTTTGTTTTTGTAAATTTATGTTTGATGAAATTGGACTAGGGTTTGTATGAAAGATATTGGGTAAAATATAATTGTTGCTAATTGTTGTCTTTGAAATTGTTTATTGTAATCAACAAATATGTATTTTAATTATTTATGGATAAATGAGTCATTAATTAATTTTTCTCTACCATGGTGTGTTTGTATGCTTTATGTAATTTTATTTGATTTATATTCATATATATCTAAAGTATATACATGTCGACAAAAGATGCTCGACAGTCCACCGAGGGGTATCCCACGATGATAGATTTGTTGGTGGGGATGCGCATAATCAGGAACCGGATGGTGACACGAGGCGCAGAAACAGCAATTTAGACAGGTTCGGGCCGTCTGATTGACGTAATACCCTACGTCCTATGTCTTTGGTGTATTGTATTGATCTAGATTGTGTCCACTAGGGGACCCCTACCTCTCCTTATATACTTTAGAGGGGTAGGGTTACAAGGAAAGTAACCTATTTGATACTATACAATATCTTACGGTGCACGCCAAGCAGCGCCGTGCACGCCTTGATCTTGTGGGCTGGACCACCTCTGATGGTGCGGTCCAAGTCTTGTCTTGTGGATACTGGGGGCCATACCCCCACAGCTAGTCCCCGAGCTTGATAGTAGGTGACGTAGTCACGTGGTGTCAGGGTCAGAAAGTAGAAGACCAATCGAGCAGGCAGCTAGTCCCCGGGCGTAGCCTCGAGATGAGAAAAGTGCACATTCACCGCAAGGTGAAGTGTGCCCACTTAGTGCCCGAGCCTGCTAGAAGATGAAGAATGAATCTTGTAACAGGGTCAAAGAAAAAACAGCCTAAAAGCTTGCTGACGTCGCCTGACATGCGCGTATCAAGACCCCAAACGTGCTGTCCAAGATCAGCACCCTGATCCGAACAGCATGGAGTAGCTTGATAGCACATCGATGAGACGTAGCAAGATCCGACCACCAAGGGCGATGTCCGAGCGCCAAGGAGTCCCCAGCGTAGCTAGCGACGTCCGAGCACCGAGGAGTCCCCGGCGTAGCTGGCGATGTCCGAGCACCGAAGAGTCCTCGATGCAGCTGGCGACGTCCGAGCAGCGAGGAGTTCCCGGCGTTGCTGGCGATGTCCGAGCACTGAGGAGCGAGGAGTCCCCGGCGTCGCAGGCGATGTCCGAGCACCGATGAGCGAGGAGTCCCTGGCGTCGTTGGTGATGTTCGAGTACCGAGGAGTCTCCGGCGTTGCTGGCGATGTTTGAGCACCGAGGAGTCCCCAGCGTCGCTGGCGATGTCCGAGTACCGAGGAGTCCCCGGCGTCGCTGGCGATGTCCGAGCACCGAGGAGTGAGTAGTCCCCGACATCGCCTGGCGGCGTTCGAGCACCGAGGAGTCTCGCATAGCCGGGCGACGTCCGAAAGCAAGCGAGGAGTTCCGGCGTTCTTGGCGATGTCCGAGCACCGAGGAGCGAGGAGTCCCCGGCGTCGCAGGCGATGTCCGAGCACCGAGGAGCGAGGAGTCCCCGACGTCGCTGGCGATGTCTGAGTACCGAGGAGTCCCCGGCGTCGCTGGCGATGTCCGAGCACCGAGGAGTCCCCCAAGTAGCTGGCGACGTCCGAGCAGCGAGGAGTCCCCGGCGTAGGCGGCGATGTCCGAGCAACGAGGAGGTCCCGGCGTAGCTGGCGACGCCCATGCGGTGAAGTGTGCCCACTTAGTCCTCGAGCACAAAGAATTCGAGGGCCGAGGAGTAACCGATGTAGCTGGCGATGTCCGAGCACCGAGGAGTTCCCGGCGCAGCTGGCGATGTCCGAGCACCGAGGAGTTCTCGATGAAGCTGGCGAGGTCCGAGCACCAAGGAGTGAGGAGTCCCTGGCGTCGCTAGCGATGTCCGAGCACCGAGGAGTCCTCGGCATTGCTAGCGATGTCCAAGCACCGAAGAGCGAGGAGTCTTCGGCGTCGCTGGCGATGTTCGAGCACCGAGGAGCGAGGAGTCCCTGGCGTCGCTGGCGATGTCCGAGCACCGAGGAGCGAGGAGTCCCCGGCATTGCTAGCGATGTCCGAGCACCGAGGAGGGAAGAGTTCCCAGCGTCGCTGGCGATGTCCGAGCACCGAGGAGCGAGGAGTCCACGGCATCGCTGGCGATGACCGAGCACCGAGGAGCGAGGAGTCCACGGCATCGCTAGCGATGTCCGACCACCGAGGAGCGAGGAGTCCACGGTGTCACTGGCGATGTCCGAGCACCGAGGAGTGAGGAGTCCCCGGCGTCGCTGGCGATATTCGAGCACCGAGGAGCGAGGAGTCCCCGGCGTCGCTGGCGGCGACGAAGCACCGAGGAGGAGGAGTCTAACGTCATTGGCGATGTCTCGAGCATCGAGAAGCGAGGAGTCCCCGGCGTCGCTGGCGATGTCCGAGCACCGAGGAGGGAAGAGTTCCCAGCGTCGCTGGCGATGTCCGAGAACCGACGAGCGAGGAGTCCACGGCGTCGCTGGTGATGTCCGAGCACCGAGGAGCGAGGAGTCCACGACGTCGCTGGCGATGTCCGAGCACTGAAGAGCAAGGAGTCCACAGCGTCACTGGCCATGTCCGAGCACTGAGGAGGATAGGAGTCCCCGGCGTCGCTGGCGATGACCGAGCACCGAGGAGGGCTGAGTCCACGGCATCGCTGGCGATGTCCGAGCACCGAGGAGCGAGGAGTCCCCGGCATCGTTGGCGATATTCGAGCGATGAAGTGTGCCCACTTAGTCCTCAAGCACGAAGAATCTGAGCGCTGAGGAGTAACCGGCGTAGCTGGTGATGAAGCACGAGCGGCGAACAATCTGGTCAACTAGTCAGCGGCGAAGTGAGCATTGGGTAGAAGCGACCGGCGAACAGTCCGATCAACTTGTCGACGACGGAGTCCATGAACCAAGCGGTCCGACTAGTTGATCGGTGGAGAAGTCCGAGCACTAGGTGATCCGATCACTTGGACGATGATCCTGCAATACAAACATGTAGAACGGGTAGTACATGATGTAAAAATATATGAAATCCGGAGAAAAATCAGCGATGGTGATGAAACGGCGTATGCAGTTCATCGATCAGTTGGTGTGAAGATATATTTATATTTAATATAAACCGTCCGAACAGTTAGTGTGTAGCTGAGTCTCCAGCCCTAGCTAGCCCGTTAATCATAACGCGGAGCGTGGAGCTCGTGCACGTGTAGGAGGAACAGGCGTGACTAAGGAGCCGCTGTCGACCACCCATAATGCAGAGTGTGGAGCCCATAGCACATGTAGGGAGGAGCCGGAGATAGGGCCGTCTCTGGAGGCGTCCGAGCATCAACATGACTGTTCAAGGGTTCGGAAAATTGTTTGGAGAGCAAATATGGAGAAAACAGCTCGGAGAAACATTATGGCGATATACGGAGATTGGAGAATATTTAGAAGAATATTAAAGCGTGACTTAGCTTTAGACAGAAAGTCTGGTCGGCGACGTATGGCGTTATCTGGTCGGCGTTGACGGAGTTGTCCGGCGCTCGAGCTTTCTGAACTGTCGTCGTGGCAGCGGTCGCGGTCGTCATGGCGTCGTTCGCAGCCGAGCAGTTAGAACTGTTCTCTGGTAGACTCTTGATTGAGCCAAGTAGGTGCCGAGTAGTTGTCGGTCGTCGTGAAGCTGCTGCCGAAAGTATCGCTCCATGGACTTGCATGCATGCCATTGGCTTGCATGACTCCGCGGCCTCGTTGCTAACCTCCAGGCGAACTCGTTTTCTAATTCTTGTCTGCCGCAGAGTCCGTCGTCGGGACGGAATCATGTTGCGGTGCCGCTTGATGTGCGTGATGATCCGTGATGATTCTTCCATCATCGATAAGGAAAACCGCCCATACCGTATCTGATTCCTGCCCATAGTAGACAGGGAGACACGTAGATGTAGCCAGAACTATAATATATAAAATATGTATTTTGCTAAATAGTAAATCTTGACTTGACTTAGCTTATTTAACCAGAGTGGTCATCTGATCTTGGAGACGTAGGTGATCATCAAAGGAAATTTTCTTGTATGCACATGCATCCATGATGTATACATGCATATACTACATGATACATTGATTGCTTTCCTTTTGCTAGTCACGACTTATTCCAGGTTGTATGATCCTGTAGATCGGATCTAGGCCTCATGGTAAGGTGTCGAATGCCCTTGTTACGATGATGCCCCGCCGCCGCTGCTTCGCACGTCCCATGCTGTCGATCCACGAGGCTGCCGCTAAACTCCATTAATCATCGGTGGTGGCTTGCTGCGACACGCGGATGCGTGGGAGCACTGGAATCATGGCTCGTCTCCGAAGCACGCCACCACGGGAGTCGAATTACCGTGACGTCGTTGATGAAGAAAATTCCCATCTGATTCGCCATGGATCAACACGCACAACCCCTACCTGGCGCACCAACTGTCGACAAAAGATGCTCGGCAGTCCACCAAGGGGTATCCCACGATGGTAGATTTGTCGGTGGGGATCCGTGTAATCAGGAACCGGATGGTGACACAAGGCGCAGAGACAGCGATTTAGATAGGTTCGGGCCATCTGATCGACGTAATACCCTACGCCATGTGTCTTTGGTGTATTGTATTAATCTAGATCGTGTCCACTAGGGGACCCCTACCTCTCCTTATATACTCTAGAGGGGTAGGGTTACAAGGAAAGTAACCTATTTGGTACTATACAATATCTTGCGGTGCACGCCGAGCAGCTCCGTGCACGCCTTGATCTTGTGGGCTGGGCCACCTCTGATGGTGCGGCCCATGTCTTGTCTTGTGGATACCGAGGGCCATACCCCCATAATACAATTATTCTCAAGTAATTATTAATTTGATTCATTTATATATATATATATGAATAAGTAGTCCTTTAACGTTTGTTTTGTTGTTGTTGTAAAAGATGGAGTATAGGAACTCTTGGATGTATGGTTTGGTAAGGTTCAAAGCAGGTTTTCGTGAAGAGGTGGATAAATTTATTGAAGCCGCAAGAAAGCATGCAACGACATTGACAAAGAATAAGGATACAATTATTTGTCCCTGTAAAGATTGCAAGAACCGTATGGCATGGACAGATGTGACTATCATCAGATCACATTTGATTATGCGAGGATTTGTTGAGGACTACACAGTGTGGATTCATCATGGTGAAACGGTTATTGTTAACGACGACGATGAGGAGGAATACGACGATGAAACCATAGAATCCATGTCCCAATATTCAGCAGAGCTTGATGCACTAATGGAGTTCGAGTTTGGTAATGAACAAGGTGGTGATGCTCGTGGTTGGGATGGTAACGACGAAGGTGGTGCCAATAATGATGGTGGAGCACGTGTCGAGGATGAAGACGATTTGGAGGACATGATTCGAGCCCTTGGACCAGAGATTTTACTAAATAGCCTAAAAGGTCTAGAAAATTTGGAAAGGGTGACAAAAGCATCGAAGGAGACTGTGTATGGTGTTGAAAAGGGTTGTCTGACACATTGGACATTGCTACGTTTTGTGTTTGAGCTACTGATCCTGAAGACTAAGTACGGCTGGTCAAACTATAGTTTCAATGATCTATTGCATCTCCTGTCATGAGTGCTGCCACAACCAAACTCAGTTCGCGCCAACACATACCAAGTGAAGAAGGTCATAAGTCCATTGACAATGGGGGTTGAAAAAATCCATGCATGCCCTAACCACTATACTTTTTCGTGGCAAAACGTTCAAGTCACTGGATAAATGTCCCCGGTGTGGGGCCAGCTGGTACAAGAACAATGACCTTTATGGTGGGGACTGAAAGTGCATCTAGCCCTTTAGTGGGTTTTGGTTGATTGAATGACAACGTGATTAAAGGACTAACCCGTTTGCTAAGTGTGAACAGGTAATAGGTTATCTCACAGGTACTTAATGAAAGCCAAAATGATGTGTTGTTGTATAAACAATCTAGTTCAAGCACAAGACAACAATGCAAATGGAATTCATGTGAAGGCTTATTTATTGTGGGATTTCCATGTACTATGTGATAGCAAGCTCATGATTATTAGTTAATGAGACATGATGGATTGCATATGGAATGGTCTCATATCTGAAGCTTGCTAAATTAAAATGAAAAAGATAACAATACATATGAATGGATGATTCAACACAAGATGTGACTTGATGGCTTGAGATGGTGAAGATAGCAAGGAAAGGCTTGAGGTACTAAGCAAGGGTGAAGGGCAAGCGACGGCTTGGCGTCGAAGAACCTAGCTAGGGTGAAGAAGAAAGTACTTGCATTTAGTTGAGGTACTAGTCAAGCTAAGATGGTCATATTGATGTGAAGGATCAAATCTATAATGAAGTATTTGATGGAAGTGACTTGATACATTTGGGATTATTCAAACTTGATGAATGGAATCAAGTCACATGCTCAAGATGGCTATGCTCAAGTGAAAAGATCAACATCAACTTGTTAGCACCCTTACTTGATGAAGATTGAAAGGACGGCATCAATTCAAAAGAACAACTCAAGTGGTACAAATTCATATTTCCGTTTGTCTTGAGTTTAATAGGTATGCCGTACTATTAAGAGGGATGCATCATGTTGATAGATAATGTTTCATAAGTGCTCAAGCCAACCCATGTGAGTTTTGAGTATTTGAGAGACAAAAGAGCTAAGCGATTTGTTCTTCGGTTCGCAGCAATACCGGGACGTGTCCGTATTCATACCGGACGTGTCCCAGTATTTGTCCAGCATTTGCAAAATTGTTGTTCTCGGGTTGCTTCGTCGGGAGTTCCGGACGTAAGTCGGGAGTTCCGACGGTCGGGAGTCCCGGCATGAGTCGGGAGTTCCGACGTCTCGCACTTCAACACACTTTGAGGTTTCACTGTCCTGGTCATACCGGACGTGTCCGGTATGGATGACCAGAAGCCAACGGCTAGTTTTCAAAAGCCGTGAAGGTCGGGAGTTCCGACATGCGTCGGGAGTTCCGACACCTCACTAACTTTAACTTCGATTACATGTTTTTCAAAATTGCTTTGAGGGTCGGGGTTCCGACTTGAGTCGGGAGTTCGACGGTCGGAAGTCCGGCATACCGGGAGTTCCGAGGCCTCACAACATCATCAGAACTTAGTTACCGTTGGTGCTATCTCGAGTCATACCGGACGTGTCCCGGTATGCATACCGGACGTGTCCGGTATTGCAACGGCTATAAAACGGCTAGTTTTTCAAGGGGGCTATAAATACCCCCAAGCCTCCACCTTTGGAGGCTGCTGATTCTACTGACTTAGACACACATTTTTGAGCCTTGCCAACCCTCTCTTAGTGAGTGATTGATCAAACTTGCAAAATCAATTTGTGGGTTGAGTGAAATTCAAAAGAGAGCCATCCAACCACTTGAGCACTTGTGCATATTGTCAATCTCGTGATTCGCATTTGTTACTCTTGGACTCTTCGGTCCTAGACGGTTAGACGTCGCCGGAGAGCACCCGGAGATTGTGGTGTGCCTCGGAAAGTTTAGAGCGGTCGATTCCGCCGCCCGGAATCAATTAGTGGAAGGAGGAAAAGGAGTTGGAAAAGACTCCGGCTAGAGTGACCTTCGTGGTATCCTCTAGGGCTGACCTTCGCTGGGTCGCCTGCAGCCCCCTCAACGGAGAGTAGGACTCGAACGAGTCCGAACTTCGGTAAAACAAATATCGTGTCTCAATTCGCATTTCATTTGATATTTGTGTTGCTCTAGCACTTGTGCAGGTTCTCTGTGTATACTGATATTTAAATTAGGTGCCTGCAGTTTGGTTTGAAGTTAGAAATCGAAAGGAGAAACTTCGGGGCTGTTCTGCAGAAACCGTGCATACCGGACACGTCCGGTATTCATACCGGACACGTCCGGTATTTCCTGCCAGCACTGAATTTATTTTGATCTCTGTTCTAACTTGGTGTTGCAGGGTTGTAGCTTCTAGATATATTCTTTATACCTTGTATACTCTGTGGTTAACTTGTGAGGGGTGGTCTTACTCTTTATTTGGAGTTTCCATTTTGGAAACTCCCTTTACTAATCGTTTCCGCATTTAAAGGTGTTAATTTTCAAAAACGCCTATTCACCCCCCTCTAGGCGGCATCCTAGGTCCTTTCAATTGGTATCAAAGCAAGGTTCTCACCTAAAGCTTCACCGCCGTGAGAAAAGGATGTCGACGCCTATCGAGTTGGAGCCGGTGCTTCTCCAAAATGATGGTTCAAACTTTCTACCTTGGTCAATTCATGTACTCAATGCTTTTAGACATATTAGTCCTATTGTTGAGCATATTATGTTTGCAAGCATACATCTTCCTATAGTTGATTGGAGCAACTATAAGAATTTATCAAAAGAGGAAGAGATATGCGTGCAACTCAATGCTCAAGCTATTAATGTCATTTTGAGTACATTGAGTGCAGAGGTTCAAGATGAGGCAATATTCAATGGACAACCACCTCCGGAGAGTGCTCATCTCATTTGGACCAAACTCGTTGAGTTATATGGAGAATCCAAATGCGATGATGCACTTGAGGTCGAGTCAATGGAAAGTATGTCCATTGTGTCTTCATGCAGCAAAGAAGCCTCACAAGACCTCAAGAGCACCGAGCCGGAGCAAGAAGTGCAAGCAGCACATGACGTGCTGTCTGCCTGCACATACCGGACGTGTCCGGTATGCCTACCGGACGTGTCCGGTATGGCCGAGGCAGCAGACCAGCAAGCAGCTGTTTGTAGCGATGCTCAAGCCCAATGGCGACCAAGTGATGAGTCAACCTCAATATCTCATGATACTCATCACTTGTGTCTCATGGCCAAGAAAAGCAAGAAGAAGAATAACAAGAAAGATCAAGAAAAGGAGAAAGCACAAGTAGATGATCAAGATAAGAGTGATGTTGAAATTGAAGACAACTACAACCTTGATCATCTCAACCATAAAGACAAGTTCATCATCATGAAGATAGTTGAAAAGAATGATGAGCTTGAAGAAGAGATTGAGAAGCAAGAGCAATCGCTTCAAAATCAAGAAAAGTTTCTCATCTCCAAATTACAAGAGCTAAAGGCAATAAATGAGAGGTATGAAAAATTGTCAATTGAGCATGCTTTAGTTACTAATTCCTCTTCTAGTGTTTCACAACTAGAGAAGGAAAACTTCGAGCTCAAGGCAAGGCTCGATGAACTATCAAGCAAGTATAATGAGCTACAAGCAAATTATGTTCATCTAAAGTGCTCTCATGAGGAAGTAGTAGAATCAAGCATCATGCTTGAGGTGGCTCATGAGGTTGTGATTACATCGGTAAAATTCTCTCAACCTCTCACACATCCGCTCACTAGTACACCATCTCAAATAAATATTTCTTGTACTAATGAGTGTGCTCCTCAAGCAAGCCAATCTTCGATTGAGCTAAATCTTATAGAAAACATAGAGCTCAAAGAAGAAGTGCAAAGATTAAAGAAAGATGTGATTCGGTTGAAGGGTAAGGAGAAAGCACAACCTTCTCAAGATAACCGTGATAACATGGTGAAGGAGCTTGAGAAGGGTTCAAACCTTGCTTCCTCCAAAGCCCAACAAAAGAATCACATCTCAAGCAAGGCCAACACAACCAAGAGCAAGAAACATGGAAAAGGATGTGCTATGGTTGTGGATTGTATGGACATGAGTGGGCTATGTGTCCACACAAGAGTTGGGCCGACAAAGTTGAAGCCGCCAATCAAAAGGCTTCTACCAAGAAATGCCCAATGTACAAAGAAGCAAGAAAGGAAGCCCAAGTTGCAACTAGAAGATGCTATGGGTGCAATGAGATGGGCCACAAGGTTGATAGATGTCCATACAAGCAAATCAAGCATAGAGCACACAAAGGCCGCATATGCTATGCTTGTAGAAGAAAGGGCATCTAAGCTATGAATGCCCAAATGGTAAAACTCCTAAGCCAAACACATTTGTTTATAATGATATGCTTAGGAAGACCACAAATGGAGTTAGCACTAGTAAGGTGATGTGTTCACCACAAACTAATGCTAAAGCCATTTGGGTGCCTAAGCACTTATTGACTAACTCAAAAGGACCCAACAAGAGTTGGGTACCAAAGTGTGCTTAGGTTAATGATGTAGGTACTTGGTGATGAGATGGAAGCTTGGGGTGATTGAGCAAGCAATGTGACTATTTTCACTCAATCTATCAACCAATTCTTATAATAATTCCTTATATGGTTGACCGAAGATAATTCAATGAATATATCATATATTTCATTATCACCATTGGTAACAAGTACCTAAACCTTTTAGGATAGCCACTTTGTTCGTTTCATGTTCTATAGTTCACAAATAAGTACATTTGTGAAATAATGAAAGTGGCTAATTAGATTCAATTAAAAAGAATTTTACTTTGTCATATGATGCTTTTAATAATTCTCTAGTAGAGCAATTCATTTGTTGAGGTGCAAGTATACAATAAATACTAGAGCTAAACAAGAATCACAAGCAGAGAATTAATTGTCTACATCCTGCAAATATCGGACGTGTCCGTATTACTATCGGACGTGTCCGGTATGGTGTGACGAGAAAGTCGATGTTTCATTACGTGTATTCCAGACGTGTCCCAGTATTACAGAACCGTAACACAAATTAAATTGCAACTGAGTCTTTGATTAATATATGATTCACAAATCTCTAATTTACTCGAAGCTTGTGATTTATTAAATCTAAGTGGATTGTGAGCATCTCCCGAAGCTCACTTTTAAATATGGCAATCTTATTTGGTTCATGGTCAAAATGAAAATTGGCTCTCAATTTCTTATCAGAATAAAAGTGCTCGTTGAAAGTCATTCAAAATACTTGAAGCACTTATTTAGGGGGAGCTAAATTTCTATTTTACACCATTGTGGACTAACAAATTTATCTAGCACTCTTTGTAGTCCTTTGGATAAAAAAATTGAATTTGTATCAAGCATGATTACTTGGCAATCAAGGTCAACATAAAAATTATCATGCCATGTGTCTTCTTAGTGGTATTCTTGTGGGCTCAAGGCAAAGGTATGTTTTACATACATGTATTGTAAGTGCATCTAAGGCCCTTTACATGTTAGAATGTGCATTTGTGTGACATAGGAGAGATGTTTTTCAAAACCCACAACTAGCATGTGTAGGTGGTGTGAATTTGAAAAACTATTTGAATCTTGGTCTTTGTGACCTAGCCTTGCCATGTGATGATTATAGCTCTCCTTGATTGTTTGATTGGCTAATCACACATGACATGGCTTTCTTAAGTCCACAATCTACTTTGTCTCACTTTATCTCTCTCAAGCAAGCAAATTATTGATTATGCCATTTATTTGGAAAAGAGAAAATAAATTGATGGCATTCGATACGAAAAGTGATAGTACTCGGTTTGGATCAAGATCATACACCTTTTTGGACTGAGCAACAACAGAGAAAGGGTTTGGAAGAGTGAGAACACATTCTGGAATTATTTGGGCCAGCCCGCGTATACCGGACGTGTCCGGTATGCTACCGGACGTGTCCGGTATGAGCCGGACTATAAAAACCGAGCATACCCCTTCGGCCCAAACAGACTTGCCTCTTCCAAATCCACCCAGCCGGCGCCTCTCTTCCTCACCTAGGGCAACCAACGATTTCACCAAGAAAAGAGAGAGAGGGAGATTGCATTGGAGAAGGCTTGCATCAAGATTGAAGGCCCGGGGACTTGGATTTCACATCGCGTTCTCGTCTCTTCTCCAAAGGTACCCTAATCGCGGACCTCGTCCGATCTACATGGTTGAAGACTAGTTTTGAAATTCCTTCGGTCAATATGCTACATTAGTGACATAGAAGCAATGCCCAAAGTTTGGAATGGATCCGTGATGGTTAGAATCCAGGAACCCCGGTTAGGGTTGCTGGTCGCCCATACCGGACGTGTCCGGTATTCTACCGGATGTGTCCGGTATGGCCCAGCAAAGCAGACTCCCTGCTGTTCTCTGATTCAATCCTACCTAGAATTGTTTGTTAGGCTTAGTATCTTTTGTATCTACGTTTTGCAAACTTTTTGACAGTTGTTTGTCAAGATGATTGTAAAATCATGGATAAAAGATTCTTTGTCTAATTGCAATTCGAGATTAATTTTGGCCATTTATCTGAAATTTCTTGCAAATCTTTGGATACAGGACAGCAGTCATGAGTGGACGACAGGAGCCTAGGTCCAAGCACAGGCATGATCCAGCACTTGAAAAGTATAAGAAGGCAAGACAGGAGATGCATCCTGGATTCCAGCCAAGCAGCAGGAGGCCTACCAGGGCTGCCTCTAGTGCAGCTCCTCAGTATGTAGAGGGGTCAGGGAGCTCTTCTTCTGACACTGATTCTGATGCGTTCAGAGTGGAGCCTAGAGAAGATAAAAAGAGGAAGAGCACTCATAGAGAATCAGATGGTGACAGCTCAGATGAGGAGCAGGAGATTGAGGAGGAGTCAGTTCCTCCAGTTCAGCACCAGCCTGGTCAGGGGATGCATTATGGTCTCCTTGAGACACGTCTGCCCAATGTGCCCTCCTATGTTGCCAGAGTTGACTACAGGGGAAAGGGTATGACCAGGAGAGCTAGAGATGAGCGAAGGGTTGATCCGAGGGGCTTACCTAAGGTTCAGTACGATCACCGCTTCCAGACAGCCTTTCACTTGGACTTCTACTCCAGTGTGATTCTTACCAGGAACCCAGTAATTGCCAGGTCTCAGTGGATTGACTGGCAATATATTAGAGAGTTGCAGAAGGCCTCAGTTGATCATGCTATTGCCATCTGCCAGAGCACAGGAGTTTATGAGATCATGGAGTTCCAGCATGACTGGAACACAGAGGTAGTAGCTCAGTTCTATGCTACTCTATTTGTTGAGGAGGATGAGCGGCGGATGCACTGGATGCTTGAGGGCCAGTGGTACAGTGTTGACTATGATGTTTTTGCCGCCCATCTTGGCTTCTCAGAGGATGATCTCCAGAGGGACAGGATCCACACCGAGCAGGTGTTACCTCCTGAGCAGCTCGCCTACATGTATCCTGCTGGTGGTGAGAGAGGAGCTGTGGGGAAGGTTCTAGGTCTTCACCCTACCTACAGGTACCTGGACAGGATGTTCAGGAAGACTATTGACTGCAAGGGTGGAGACAAGGGCACCATTGCTGATTACTCCAGGAACCTACTCCACAGGATGGCACCTGATGCTCGGCCCTTCAGCGTGTTTGACTTTATTTGGTCCGAGATCAGGAGTGTTGGAGAGAGGCCCCTCAAGGGCTGTGGTTTTGCTCCTTATATCATGCATATGATTGAGCAGGTGACAGGGCACACATTTGAGTATGATAAGATTCACAAGGCCTGAAGATTATTGCAGATTTGCCCGAGACAAGGGTTACCTCCAGCAGGACCAGGAGGAGCAGAGGAGGAGACCAGAGGCGAGATGCACTGGGAGTGGTGCACCAGCAGAGCTTCACCTTCACCACGTGCTCCTTCACGTTCTACTTCACGCCGTGGCAGGTCCTCCTTCGCCTATCCTAGGCTTTTCAGCTCCATATTTAGGATGTGCCGTGACATCCAGACTAAGGCAAGCAGAAGGAGAGGGAGGCTAGGAGGAAGGACACTCGGACTTTGAAGCAAATTGCTTCTAATCTTGAGCTTGATCCTCCTAGGTCTCCTCTATCGATGAGAAGCTGCTAGTGAGCCTGAGACCGAGGAGCGTAAGCGAGGCTAGATATGATAGAGAGTATGTTGAGTTCATACAATGACAATGAAGAAGCCAGAGCACTGAGCACCCCGACACTCTACCACTTCAGGCTCGTGTGCCTACTCACTCTCACCACGCCCCAAAGACTGCAGAGACGACTATGCTCTGATTGGTGGAGTGACCGGTGGTGGTGGTGGCTTCTACTGGGTCGAGTGGCTATGACGCTGTCTGGTGCGGGTGGTTCTCGTCCGGTAGGTGTTGTTGCACTTCAGATGATGAGGATCTTTGGTCGAGATGATGATGATGAGTGATCTCGACTTTCCGTGATGACTTGTAGCCCCTTTGTCCTTAGTATGTCATTGTTGGACCTTTGTGGTGATAGATGACAAAGGGGAGAGAGACCGATTAAAGCTTCAGGATAGTTTCATTTGCTTATCTTTGTACCAAGATATGTACTGCAGGCTGTTGTTTGTTTTTGAGCTTCATTGATGTATCTTGGATTTGTGATAGATTGTATCATGTGAGAGATGAGACTTACTTATGCTTTATCTTTGTATCTCTTGAGACATGATCTTTATCTATATATATCAGTGGTTTCTGGACTTGAGAAAATTTGTAATGAGTGCTATGTGTGAATTACATGTCATATTTATTTTCATAAGGACTATGCATGCTAGAATGAAAATATTTGATGTGATGCTTTTATATTTATTCTTGTGTGATATATCTTGTCATATGCATCACGGTTTTACTTTGTCACACACACATGCACCCCACGGATGCAATGATTTAGGGGGAGTCTCCTATTTGTTTTAGTATGTGCAATTGACTTTTGAGGTCATTTTGTGAATTCTAATCATAAGCACATATTAAGGGGGAGCCTCTCATAAATCATTGAACCCAAAAGTTTAAATGTTTATATCATTTTGTAAGCTTTAATCAAGTTGTCATCAATCACCAAAAAGGGGGAGATTGAAAGTGCATCTAGCCCTTTAGTGGGTTTTGGTTGATTGAATGACAACGTGATTAAAGGACTAACCCGTTGCTAAGTGTGAACAGGTAATAGGTTATCTCACGTGTACTTAATGAAAGCCAAAATGATGTGTTGTTGTATAAACAATCTAGTTCAAGCACAAGACAACAATGCAAATGGAATTCATGTGAAGGCTTATTTATTGTGGGATTTCCATGTACTATGTGATAGCAAGCTCATGATTATTAGTTAATGAGACATGATGGATTGCATATGGAATGGTCTCATATCTGAAGCTTGCTAAATTAAAATGAAAAGATAACAATACATATGAATGGATGATTCAACACAAGATGTGACTTGATGGCTTGAGATGGTGAAGATAGCAAGGAAAGGCTTCGAGGTACTAAGCAAGGGTGAAGGGCAAGCAGCGGCTTGGCGGTCAAGAACCTAGCTAGGGTGAAGAAGAAAGTACTTGCATTTAGTTGAGGTACTACTAGTCAAGCTAAGATGGTCATATTGATGTGAAGGATCAAATCTATAATGAAGTATTTGATGGAAGTGACTTGATACATTTGGGATTATTCAAACTTGATGAATGGAATCAAGTCACATGCTCAAGATGGCTATGCTCAAGTGAAAAGATCAACATCAACTTGTTAGCACCCTTACTTGATGAAGATTGGAAGGGACGGCATCAATTCAAAAGAACAACTCAAGTGGTACAAATTCATATTTTCGTTTGTCTTGAGTTTAATAGGTATGCCGTACTATTAAGAGGGATGCATCATGTTGATAGATAATGTTTCATAAGTGCTCAAGCCAACCCATGTGAGTTTTGAGTATTTGAGAGACAAAAGAGCTAACTGATTTGTTGCTGGTCTGGCAATACCGGACGTGTCCGGTATTCATACCGGACGTGTCCGGTATTTGTCCAGCAGCTGCAAAATTGTTGTTCTCGGGTTGCTTCGTCGGGAGTTCCGACGTAAGTCGGGAGTTCCGACGTAAGTCGGGAGTTCCGACGGTCGGGAGTCCCGGCATGAGTCGGGAGTTCCGACGTCTCGCACTTCAACACACTTTGAGGTTTCACTGTCCTGGTCATACCGGACGTGTCCGGTATGGATGACCAGAAGCCAACGGCTAGTTTTCAAAAGCCGTGAAGGTCGGGAGTTCCGACATGCGTCGGGAGTTCCGACACCTCACTAACTTTAACTCGGTTACATGTTTTTCAAAATTCTTTGAGGGTCGGGGTTCCGACTTGAGTCGGGAGTTCGACGGTCGGAAAATCGACATACCGGGAGTTCCGAGGCCTCTAACATCATCTGTAACTTAGTTACCGTTGGCGCTTGATCTCGAGTCATACTGGGACGTGTCCGGTATGCATACCGGACGATGTCCGGTATTGCAGCGGCTATAAAGCGGCTAGTTTTTCAAGGGGGCTATAATACCCCCAAGCCTCCACCTTTGGAGGCTGCTGATTCTCTTGACTTAGACACACGTTTTTGAGCCTTGCCAACCCTCTCTTAGTGAGTGATTGATCAAACTTGCAAAATCAATTTGTGGGTTGAGTGAAATTCAAAAGAGAGCCATCCAACCACTTGAGCACTTGTGCATATTGTCAATCTCGTGATTAGCATTTGTTACTCTTGGACTCTTCGGTCCTAGAGCGGTTAGACGTCACGGAGAGCACCCAGAGATTGTGGTGTGCCTCGGAAAGTTTGTAGCGGTCGATTCCGCCGCCTCGGAATCAATTAGTGGAAGGAGGAAAAGGAGTTGGAAAAGACTCGGCTAGAGTGACCTTCGTGGTATCCTCTAGGGCTGACCTTCATTTGGGTCGCCCGCAGCCCCCCTCGGAGAGTAGGACTCGAACGAGTCCGAACTTCAGTAAAACAAATATCGTGTCTCAATTCGCATTTCATTTGATATTTGTGTTGCTCTAGCACTTGTGCAGGTTCTCTGTGTATACTGATATTTAAATTAGGTGCCTGCAGTTTGGTTTGAAGTTAGAAATCGAAAGGAGAAACTTCGGGGCTGTTCTGCAGAAACCGTGCATACCGGACACGTCCGGTATTTCCTGCCAGCACTGAATTTATTTTGATCTCTGTTCTAACTTGGTGTTGCAGGGTTGTAGCTTCTAGATATATTCTTTATACCTTGTATACTCTGTGGTTAACTTGTGAGGGGTGGTCTTACTCTTTATTTGGAGTTTCCATTTTGGAAACTCCCTTTACTAATCGTTTCCGCATTTAAAGGTGTTAATTTTCAAAAACACCTATTCACCCCCCTCTAGGCGACATCCTAGGTCCTTTCAGGGACGAAGCCTCCACGGGGAAAAAGAGGAATAGGAAGGGTACAAAAAAGGTGGTACAAGAATCTCATCCCCCAGAGGATGCTCCATTAGGCAACGATGCAAAGTAGAGAAGAATTCCTGCCTTGGTAATGTGGTACCTGCTAGTGACTGACCGCTTGAGACGTATCTTCCTAAACCATAAAAAAGCCGCACTCATGACATGGTGGGATGATGAGCGCAAGGTGGATGATGATAAGATTACACACCCGGCTGATTGTAGTAAGTGGCAAAGGTTCAATGAGAAGCACAAAGAATTCAGCGATGACCCAAGGAATGTACGGTTTGGCTTGAGCACCGATGGAATGAATCCCTTCAATGAGAGAATGAGCGACCACAGCACTTGGCCAGTGATCTTGACCATGTACAACATCCCAAACTGGTTGTGTCAGAAGAGAAAGTACCTTCTCCTCACTATTCTTATTTCTGGCCCCAAACAACCAGGCATTGATATAGACGTGTTCCTCGAGCCTTTGATGCAAGAAATGAAGAGGCTATGGAGGCACGGGGAGTCAATGTACGATGCGTTCTGAAAGGAGGACTTCATATGTAGAGCAATAATATTTGTTACTACCAATGATTACCCCACGTTGTTTGCTTTGTCTGGATAGATCAAAGGGAAGACAGGATGCTTGGTTTGCTTGGATGGTACTACATGGGTGTACCTGGATGCATCCAAGAAGATAGTTTACCTAAGGAACCGACGCTTCTTAAAGACAAGTCACAAGTATCGCAACAAATTATTCTTTAGATTTTATGAGAACACCCCGGAGATTAAACCCCCTCCGGAGAGACATCATAACAGAGAACACGTGTATAGAATGGTGAAAAACATACGCGTCGTCTATGAAAAGAAGAATTCGGATGGGACAAACAAAGATAGAAGCACACCCCATGTCGAAGGCGTACCTTTCAAGAAACAATTGATCTTCTTTCAGTATCTGCCTTATTGGCCAGACTTAGAGGTCCCCCATGCCATCGATACTATGCACGTGCAGAAGAATGTCTTTGAGAGTCTCATTGCTATCTTGATGGACACAGGCAAGTCAAAGGATGGTCTGAAAGCACGGAAAGACATGGTGCAGCTAAACGTGATAACACAGCTTCACCCGGTACCTGAGGCTAATAGAAAATACACTCTGCCCGCGGCGTGCTTCAACCTAACACCAGACGAGAAGAGAGCTATATACACTTTCCTGAGGGGGGTCAAAGTCCCGACTGGGTTTTCAGTGAATGTGAAGAAGCTAGTGTCGATGAAGGACTTGTCAATAACACACTACAAGGCTCACGATTGTCATGTGATGCTGACAGTGTTTCTACCTATTGCAATCAGGGCTATAAAGCCAGAGTTCTTAAAAATGGCCATCACCCGCATGTGCTACTTCTTTTTGAAGATCTCACAGAAGACGATTGGCAAGCAAGAGCTGAGTGACCTACATGAATTTATGGTGGAGACACAAAACCAACAAGAGATGTGTTTATGTCCTGCTTTTTTGATATAATACCACATCTCATGATTCACATGGTTCATCAGATACAGGCGTTGGGCCCTTTCTACTTGCATGAAATGTGGTCCTACGAGTGGTTCATGTCGGTTCTAAGTTGATACATGTATAATCGAGCATACCCAGAGGGCTCCATGATAGAGGTTTACAGTACTGAAGAAGTCATCGAGTGTTGTCAAGAGTACCTAAAAGTACAGAAAGGGATTGGTAAACCCGATTCTCGTCATAAGGATAGGCTGGCTGGGAAGGGCACCAGTGGTACAAAAGTGTTCATCGACCATGATTACAAAGAGGTGAGTCGGGCGCATTACAGAGTCTTGCAGAGTACACAACTGATGCAACCGTACATTGATAAACACTTGGCTATCATAATGGCAGAGAGAAATGGTCGTTCAGATGATTGGGTCATGAAACAGCACAAGCAACGACTAACTACACGGTTGAAGGACCAAAACATACTGCCTGGAGAAACCATAGACTCTATTACCATCAGTAGGTTGGCGGAGGGGCCATCGAGACAAGTGATATCTTGGAATGCTTATGACATCAATAGGTATACGTACTATACCCACGCAAAGGATAGTAAATATGTGAACCAAAATAGCGACGTTCGAATAGAGGCTCTCGATGGATTAGGGTGAAAGATCCAATACTTTGGTATCATTGAAGAGATATGAAAACTTGACTATGAAAGGGATATAACGGTGGCCCTGTTTCGATGCCGCTGGATCAAACAACACCAACTGAACGAGAACAGATTGAGAGTCCTGGACCTTGAGAATCTAGGCTACCAAGATGACCCTTGGGTGCTCGCTTCACATGTCGCACAAGTTTTCTATATGTTTGACCCACAAAGTAACCTCCCCCCGAAGAAGAAGACAAAGCACGTGGTTGCCTCCGGAAAATAGCATATTATCGGAGTTGATGGCGTGGATGATGTTGAAGCTTATAATAACTACGATGAGATGCCGCTATTCACAGACTTCCTAAGAAGATCAGTGTTGTGGAAAAAAGAACCTACCCAAAGACATATTGCTATGGGAACGAAAATGTGTCAAGGGAAAAATCGTTACAGCGGGCTACCTAGTTGTTGAACGTGGAGTGTTTGTGTAAGTGTGTGTTTGTAAGACTTTATTTATGTATGTGTGTGAGACTATATATTTATGTATGTGTGTAAGACTATATTTTTGTATGTGTATGAGACTACATTTAACACTTTATGAAATGAAGAAATGGCCAAAATAAAAGTAGAAGATCTTGACGAGTTATACAACTTTTATATTCATCACATTTACAGCTGAAATCATTTAGTGGTTGAAAATCATATTTCAAGCTGTCATTTTCTGAAATTCAAAATTTAAACTGTTCAAATTTTGTCAAATAAAAAGTTGACCAAAATAAAAGTTGTAAATAGTGATGTGTTCAACAACTTTTATATTCATCACCTTCACAGCTGAAATCATTTAGTGGTTGAAAATCCGGTTTGAAGCTGTCATTTTCTGAAATTCAAAATTTGAATTATTCAAAATTAGTGACAAAAATAGATGACTAGACTAAAATGATAGAGCGTGATTTTAGAAAAAATTAAGAAAAAAAAACCATCACATTTGGAGTTAGTATGAGGGAGAAAAATTAATTACAAGTTTCAGACACAAATTAAAAAAAGAAATCACACTTGTTCATTATTTATTATCATGAACAGTTGTGATTTTTCTTTTTAATCTCTGGATAAAATTTGTAACTAGTCTTTCTCCCTCTTACTAATTCCAATTGTGATGATTTTTTCCTAAAAGATTCTAAAATCATGCCCTATTAAGTTACTGTTTTGATTTGGTCATTCTTTTCATTTGACAAAGTTTGAGCAATTCAAAATTTTAAATTAAAAAAAATGATAAGTTTTAACGAGATTTTCAACCATTAAATGATTTTAGCTGAAAACGTGATGAATACCAAAGTTGTATAACTCATCAAGATTTACAACTTTTATTTTGATCATTTATTTATCTGACAAAGTGATAGTAAACATTGTTCATAAATCAATATGTTTCTCGTATAATTAATGAAACTATGAGTCATATGTGAATTTGTGAACAATATTTACTAATACTTTATCACATGAAGAAGTGATCAAAATAAAAAGTTATAGATAGTCATGAGTTCAACAACTTTTATGTTCACGACTTTTATTGTTGAAATCATTTAAGGTTTCAAAATCTTGTTTCAAGTTGCCATTTATTTAAATTCAAAATTTTAACTGTTCAAATTTGGTCAAATAAAAAAAAGATCAAAATAAAAGTTGTACATATTGATGAGTTCTACAACTTTGGTATTCATGAGTTTTTAGCTGAAATAATTTACTCTTTTAAAATATTGTTTCAAGTTGAAATTGTTTGAATTTCAAATTTTGAATCGTTCAAACAAAGTCACATGACAAGATGACCAAAATAAAAGTTGTATATGTTGATGAGTTATACAACTTTTATGTTTACAACATTTTCATTTTATTTCATTTAATGTCATAAAATTATGGTCGAAGTTTTAAAATTCAAAATTTTAATTTTTGTTTTCTATATTTGTTTTGACTACAATTGTTTTTATATATATTTCTGCATATATAGAATAATACAAAATATTATATTTGTGCATATATATACAATTGTTTTTATATTACTTTGTGTTTTTGTGATACAAAAAAAACAGATTTAATAATTTAATAAAATAGAAAATATTTGTAGGGGCAGCTAGATCAGGAACCGCCCCTACAAATTAATTTGTAGGGACGGCTGGATCAGGAACCGCAACTACAAATACATTTGTAGGGGCGGCTGGATCAGAAACCACCCCTACAAATCGTCCTGGGTATATAACGACGGGCGTTTGGGTGACAAAGTGTTGAGCGCTCTCTTCTTTCTCCCGATGCCATCAGGCTGCCCAACTTTTTCCCCGTCGTCGCCGCCTCCCGGACATCTCCTGATGCTGGCGCCTCCTCTCCGCACCCTCGGGCCACAGCTTGACATCCCTAGGCCGCCACGACGCCGCGCGCCCTATCTCTACGGTGGCTAGGGTTTTAGAGCCCCCGGCCGGTCGACCCGCCGCCTCCTCCCCATCTCCGTGCCGTCCACATCCATGACCCGGTCCGCCGCCACCTCGCTTCCAACGCCGGCGCCTCCTCTCCGCACCCCCGGGCCATAGCTCGACATCCCTGGGCCGCCACGACGCCACGCGCCCCATCTCCACGGTGGCTAGTGTTTTAGAGCCCCTGGCTGGCCGGCCGACCCGTCGCCTCCTCCCCATCTCCGTGCCGTCCACATCCACGACCTGGTCCACCGCTGCCTCATTTCCGACCTTGAGGTGCCGTGGGCCTACTCCCCGCCCTCCCGTGGCCTAGGTGCTCTTGCGCTCCGGCGTCTGTGCTCCCTCCCGCGGCGAGCGGCCATGGTGCCCGAGCTCTCCGGCGTCCTCACTCCTTCCCTAGCGTCCACACCTCCAACAGTGGGCGGCCCGGCTGCCTGTGCTCTCCGGCGTCCGCGCACCTCCACCGGCGTCCGCGCTCCTCCACAGCTTCCCCTACACCTGACAGGTTCGGATCCACCACAGCTGCTGCTCGCTGCTTGCTGCTCCATGTCTTATTGCTTCATGACTAAATTGAAGTCTCACTTACTGTCATTGAACCATAGTACTTTACCACTAAACCATTGTTTCATGATACAATGGAACTGTGATCTGCGCATCTCAATTTTGTCTTGTACATGCATTTCAAATGAAATTGGATTAGTTTGATACTAAAGTTTTTCTGGAAAGTTAAGCTTAATTCTCACCATATTACTTTGTTCTACACAAATACACCTACTGTCGATAGTCCTCTCCTTTGTATCGTAAAATGGTGCTTTGTCCAAGACTCATGTTACTGCTTTGCTGCCTGCTCAAACAAGTGCCCCACTGGTACCTACTTAGTATCAAATTTTGAAATGCTAATAAGTTCTCCATATGTTTAGACAAATTTAGTTTTACCTTATGTTCCCTGTTTAGACTGCTTCTACTAAGCACAGCACAATGATATCTCATTTAAACTGGGAATTATGATGTGCTGGTTGTGACATGTTTGCAGGACCTACAATAGTTTTGCCAATTTAGTGGTATCACAAAAGCCGCCTTCTATCTTTTTTTGGACTTTATATACAGCAGGGGAGACCCCCACCTGCCTTCTATCTTTCACTTGAAATATGTCATATAATACTTTTGATTGACTGGATATACAATAATTGTGATTCTCAGTTTTTTCCCTGCTTTCTAGTCTATCTGTATGGCTGTATCTTGAAGTGTTCCTCTCAGTGTATTGTTCTCTTTAGCATTTTTTGAGTAATAAGTTAAAAAGATTAATACAAGTTTTTTCATGAGATGGTCTGAGAAAAATCTAAGCTTTCCTCACAATCGCTCTAGGTTGTTAGCTTATGACAGCCTCGGACTTTTATTTTAGGGCATATATGAAACTTCACTCTGAAATAATTGTATATGAAACTTCACCAGTTCATGATATGAAATTACAATCCTTGTTTCATTGTTAGTGCTAGTTTAAGCTATGTGTTGCTAAATTGAACAAGCTATGCAGATACATTGTTAGTGCTAGTTTAGTTTTGTGGGTGCATGTGTTCATATACCGAGCAGTCTTGTTCAGAGCTGAGTTTCTATCTTGTTTCTATTTGTCGTGGTAAACATTGATAATGGTGCTACATAGACAGCAGTACCATTATTTTGATATTTGTTATTTTCCTGCTAGCTAAGACAGTTGAGTCACTGTCATGTTTCTAATAGCCACCATAAACTTTGATATTTAGTAATTGTATATTCTGGTTCCCAATTGATGCTTTAGTGTAATCACTGATAGTAGTATCAACCCATTTAGCTTGGTTGTGCATGGTAAATCTAAGCAGTTATCCATACCTTTGGATTTTGCATCTGAATTCTAGTCCTCCTGCATGTTCTTTTCATCAATTTGTATAAGGACAAGGGGCTGTAGCTCACTTTGTTTTTTGTACTATTGGTTGTTCTGTCTTCTATCTATTGTTACTGGTTCTATACTTGGACTGCTACACTTACTCCTGCTACTTGTTGGCTGACTGCTCCTACTACTTGATGGCTGCTCCTACTACTTGCTGGCTGTTGGCTGCTCCTACTACTTGCTGGCTGCTCCTACTTCTACTTGCTACTCCTACTGCTGCTCTTCTTTCAGTGATGCTCCTACTACTACTCCTAAGTGGCTGCTGCTTTTACTCTACTACTACCACTCTACTGCTACACTTACTCTACTCTACTACTTTCTACTTACTACTACTACTTGCTACTTTTAGCTACTAACTATTGGCTGTTGTTGCTTTTTTTGCCAAATCTCCCAGGACACTCGCCCAGGGCTTGTTGTCCTGTCTTTTGTCATCAGCTGCTGCTCTATGTTTGCTAAGTAGCTGTTGGTTTTTTTTGCCAAATCTCCCATCTCATCTCCTCTCCTTTGTTTTGCCGATGATGAAATTGTCCAAGTCCATACATTATATGGAATATGAGCTGATGATCAAGAACTTGTGAGGAACTTGGCATCTTTAGCAGCCGCCCCTACATTACCTTCTCCTCTCTTCTCTGTTATGATGCCTTGATGCTTCAAGTTCAAGATCAGATGATGCTTCAAGTTCAAGATCAGATGGTGATTGACATGTTTCTGAGGCCTCTACTACTGCTACTACTCATTTTTTTATATATTGTTGTTTTATAGGACTACTTTGGTTTATAGACCTTTTTGATTTCTTATACCTTCTCGCGTACCTAAAGCACACTTTCTTGTATCTATTAGAACAAAGCGCGAAATAATATCGCGGACACCAGACAGTGTAGCCCGATGCCCCGAGCATGATGAGCAACCAACCTATGAGGAGCAAGCATTAGAGGACCAGCTTACTCAGGAGCAGTTCGATAACGAGTTAGAAAAGGATCTAGAAGTGATGCTTACTTAGGAGCAGTGTGACGAAGAGGAAGGGGGAGTAGAAGGAAGAGTAGGAGAGGCTGCTAAAGGCGAAGAAGTTGATGATGATGACTCAGAAGAGGGATATGTAAGTCCCGAGGATCCTTTCCCATGTGAAGCCAGAAGGAGGCCAACGGAAAAAGATTTGGACAAGGATTTTGACCCAAACGAGGAGGTAGGAAAAAAGCCTTAGCTTGTAAATTTTGCTAAAGCTTTGGCTGTGTTACCTCTGCTAACACTTTGACCTATCGTATATATAGGTCCCTCCTAAAACTCAGAAAAGACAACGTCGACGTCCGCGACATCTCGCTGGACAAGACGGAGTAGAGGAAAGGAGAGCAGAGGCAACAGCCACAGAGACGGACATTGAGGCCTCTGCTCCACCACCTCAAGACACAACCACGACTACCAAGCCTAAGACGAAACGAGGGGATAGAAAAGCAAATCAATATCCAAATAAGGCATGCTATGTGATAACGGAGGTCGAGCCAGCAGGGGAGATCCTTGAGCCGAAGGAATTAAGAGGATGATTCCGTAATACGATCGGGGCCCTAGTAAGAGATAAATTGAACCTAGCAATTCCTAACTAGAAAGAGGTAATAGAGAACAAAAAGGATGAACTATGGGATAGGTAGCTGAAGCTCAATTTTAGATTTTTGGAGGGTAAGCACGAACTATAAAAAAATACGTTTAGGATGATGGGAGAGTCATTCCAACGTTGGAGGTCGGAGCTCAACAAGAAGTATATCCAAAAGGGGTTAACTTCCTTCAACGAGTTTGGCAACATAACTCCTAGTCAATGGGAGGAGCTCGTGGCTCAGAAGACTTCACCGGAGGCAATGAAGCTCAGTGCCCGTAACATCGAGCTGGCGAAGAGGAACAAACACCACCATCATCTTGGCCCCGGTGGCTACTATGCCAAGGAAGAGCAGTTTAGAAAGATGGACGAAGAGGCCGCAGCTGCTGGGAATATCGATATGACGAATTTGAAGGTACGCTCAAGGAATTGGATATATGCGAGGAGTATAGAATCATCTGGCGGTAATCTTAAGTTTGATAAGCCAGAGACTCAAGAGGCAGTATCAAGGATACTGAAATATGCTGAAGACGAAGAGAAGGGCTCATTCAATCCTTCTAGAGAGAGGGACGAGCTTAGCCTTGGCTTGGGAAACAAGGAGCACACAGGCCACACCAGGGAGGCTAGGGAAAAGGACGACCTGAAAGCAAGGATTAGAAGAGGACAGGCACATGTACAAGAAACATGGCAGAGACTGGGAGACTAATCTTGAGCTCCAAGTGAAGGCTCTAGTTGCGAAGGCGCTGGAGGAGCAAGGACTGTCTACGGAGCCATGAATATTAATGACGCCACCAGGAGAACTGGCATTAGTTGGCAGCCCTCCGAAAGTTCCTAGCAGCCAAGGTTCCACTACAGCCACAACCCTCATCGATCGCATACGGGAACCAACTAGTTGCACCTTGGTGTTTCTCAGCGGCCGGCAGAACACTGTGATGGAGGTGGCAACGGGTGTGGCACATCCTCCCGGTGGCTTACACCACAATAATAAGATACCGCCGGACTACACTAGGGTTGAGGTGCATACCGTGAAGCCCGAGTTCATGCAGTGGAGGATAGACTACGCAACTCCCAAGGGGCTAGTGTTACTCGGAGATGTTATGGGGCAATTTATCCTCTAGCACAAACGGGACATTATATTGACTGCTTCTTCGCCGCATCCCCCTCTCCCAAATTTGGAGCGAGTTGTTGAGGTCGGGGAGATATTTTCACCGTCTCGTGACCACCACATTCCTGAGATGTCACATTCTTCCCCGCCTCCTAGCGAGCATGTGCCTGATGAGATGCCACAACCTTCTCCAGCTCGTACCGAGCAAGTGCATGATGAGATGCCACAGTCTTCTCAACAAGCACAGTCGATACATGAACAATGAGTGCCTCCTGAAGAAGGTGATGCACAAGAAGATGAGGACGTGCCTGAATGAGAACTTCGAAAGAAGCATCCAATCAACATAAGGCCAGTTTATGTTCCGATGAAAGATATCTCATCGGTGTCCAAGTGGTATTCCCATGACCAGTTCAAGCCTGAGAACCAAGTTAAAAAAGTCCCATCACGGGATTCTGAGGAGGCCGTCACTAGCAAACTCCACCAAATTGTAAAGCAGTATCCAAATGTTGATGCCATCAAATGGTTAAAGGATTGCCCAAAAACATATGAAAGAGGCAAGCCCTTCCTACCAAACCGGGACATCCAGCGCCTACCACTTGGAATGAGAAGGTTCCATGATTGGTACTTGCGTGTTCTCCCAACGAGCATAGACCTCATACAAGCATGCTTCCCCACCGGCACATTTGGAAGCTCAGCCAGGAAAATTGTCTTTGACTTCAATGACATGTAGACATGCTTTTATCTGGGAGCAATGGAGATGAATCTAATTCACACGTGGTGCATGTAAGTCCTTGTCCTCCCGATATGATATGAATGTAATCTTTGAATTTTGTTGTAACTAACCCATGCCGTGATTTGTAGAATGCAAGTGCATATTGTCAAACAAATGCCAAGTGTGAAAGCCGGGTATCTAGACCCTCAAGCTATAGCCCAAACAAATTTTAATTACCCTAAACAGTGGAAATTGGATGTTAAAGAGCTAGCTGCTGGAAAGACTCTTTGGGAGAAAGAGCACATCCATACGGCGAAACTAAGGGAAGAGTCCCTTAAGGTTGCGGCATACATTGCGCTGGCTTTCAAAATGCTCCAACAGTACTCTACTATATGGCTACCATACAACTTCGAGTAAGTTCAACTCTATACTTAAAGCTTTGTTCGATATATTTTATTCGATGCAAAAGAGCTTATCTAGTTCTATGATTAAATCCATGCAGCAACCACTGGATTTGTATAGGCGTCGATGTCGGGAGGAGCATGGCATGGGTCTTTGATTCAATAGATAGGGACCCGGTGACACACAAAGACTTCATATCGATTCTCAAGACGTATACATATCGATAATCCTCATTAGCTTATATGTTTGTATATATACTTGTAACGTTCACTTTTGAATACTAACAAGTTGTATTTGCTAAAATAATTTAAACATGGCATTTAGGTTCTATGTCACTAAACATCACGGAAGGCATGATCCAGTAAGGAAAGAAAAGCTGGCTATAAAAACACTATGTGCGGTAAGTGTAACTTACTTCTTCAGTGCTCCATTACATGGCTGCCAAAATCATTACTTAATATTTTCATATGCAAAACACACAGTGCCCCAAGCAGAAGCCTGAGAGTGTACATTGTGGATAATATATATGTTCTATGATGAGTAACACCGGTGTCTATAGGAGACACCCCTTAAGGGTAAGTTCTTCACCCGTAGTATAAAAACTTCATATATGGTAGAAATACTAAACTGAAACTTGTTCTCTTGTAGTGGAAAGAAGAGAAAGAAATGAAAAGAGACCCATACAAGGATGACCAACTCTTAGAGCTCGTCGGCGACCTTTGCAACTTCATATTAGACCAGATTGTATACATCAAAGACGTCTACCATGACCGAGAGTTTGACTTAAGTAGAAATCATCAGTACCAACACCTTCGTGAGACTGAAAGGCTAGCTCTAGGACGTTGATAACAATGTGTATGGAATTTGACATTGGTTTTACCTTGTGAATTATGTCTATTTAATGATGGATTGTACATATTCTTGTGAATTGGACTTGTAATTGTAGATTATATAATACTCTTGTGCTTGTAGTTTATATAATACTCTTGAGCGAACGCGGTTCGCAATGTTGGTCGTGGGGCGTTCGGCGGGATTATCTCGCTTTCCTCGCTCACGTTGGTCACGGGGCGTTCGGCAACGCGAACGCTGGATGGAATACGCGGAAACAAACAGTGTTCTGGTCGAATTTGAATTTTAATATAATTTTTTTATGGAAAAACGTACTGTAGGGGCGGTTCTAGACTGAACCGCCCCTACAAACAGGTATTATAGGGGCGGCTGGTACTACAGCCACCTCTATAAATCAATTTATAGGGACGGCTGTAGTACCAGCCGCCCCTACAAATCGATTTGTAGGAGCAGCCTGGGAATCGCCCCTACAAATGCATGATTTGTAGAGACGATTTGGTAGGGGCGGTTAGCCAAACCGCCCCTACAAAAGGTTACGAGCCGCCCCTAAAAAATATTTCTATAGTAGTGTTAAGAAGAGAGCAAGTGTGATCACACGTGTACCCGAACCTAGATGTGGCTCAGGCGCATGCACAAGATTCAAAAGTTATTAATACAAATAAGATACCGAAAAACGACCTAGTTGGTGCTAGATGCTGAGTTGATAATTCTACTGTCGCGGAGTTTGTTACTCAACCCTCCTAAAAAAAGAGCCTGTCACTCAGCTATTGAAATCACTTTCGTGATGCTCCTTCAGGGCTTCAATGGCCCCGTTCGCTTGTCGAAAAAAGAAGCAAAAATACTGTAGCGACTGATTGTTGTAAGGGAGAAATACTGTAGCGGCTGAAAGATACACTGTAGCGTATGAGGAGGAGCAGCCAGAGCAGCTGGCTGGTCTGATTTTTTCATACCAGCGAACGCAGCCAATATCGCAAGTGATGGTCAGTACATTGCACTAGAATGCAGTGACGGAGTTGTTTTCTGCAATCAAGTGGCCTTGAGTGGATTGACAAAATTGTAGATAAACACGGTTCTAATTTCAGCTGCGGTCTGACCAGAATATAATAACCGGGACTCCGGGAGCCACAACGCAGTTTTGCGTTTCCTAGCAAGAAAACGTTAACTGCAACTACAGTTTGTATATATATAACCTTAATTGTGTACACCTAAAACCACATCTTACTTGTTGACAGGTTTGTGAATTGGAATACTATTGAGACTCTTGAGAGTCACTATATTTTTTGCAACCAAAAGAGCTAATTTAGATTATAAACTAATGATGAATGGACTAACCTTTGGTAGGGTTTGGAAAGAGAGTTCTCAAAGTCCTGTACTTCACATTAGCTGCTCCCGCCTCTCTCTCTCGGTTGCAAAGTTACCTTTGCCCTTGCCCTTCCCAAACCCATCCTTCTTTCTTCTGCATTCCAGTACGTTATCAAACTGTCTGTCATCTATCTCCTGAAAAAGATCTACACTGCCAACGCCACTCTTTCATCCTCGCTGTGGAACAGATTATAATTATGTGGCAGAGAATGGCAGATATTCTTTAACACATGAGGCTGAGTAGGGTATAATTGCACAGATGAATCATCAGTGGACAGCAGCCCATTGCCTGGAATTGTTGCTGCTCCTGCAAATAGTTACTGCACATAATTTGCTACTAAAATAAAATTCTTTCAAACATATGCAGGTGAGGTCTAACTTTGTTGGTCTCGTCACATAAAATACACTGGTGTAGATAGAATTGAAAATGAATACACCGTTAAAAAGTTATAGCAGTTTAAAGCAAATCTTTGTTTTTTAAGACTACGTCAGCGGTGACTTCAGTGGACACAGGCAGCCATGCGCGTACAAGGGGAGTGAGTGTATGAGTCTAGTGCTTGTTTAGTTCCCAAATTTTTTCAAGATTTCCCGTCATATCGAATATTTGGATGCATGCATGAAACATTAAATGTAAATAAAAAATAATACTAATTACATAGTTTAGACGAAATTCACGAGACGAATCTTTTAAGTCTAATTAGACTATGATTGGACATTAATTGCCAAATAACAACGAAAGTGCTACAGTACTATTTCCCAAAAAATTCACCAACTAAACAAGGCCCTAGTCAAAAAGGAAAACTTTCCAAAAAAAAGGAAAGTTGTGGAAATTTTTTTTTTGTCAAAAATGAAAAGTTACATGACAGGGATTTGAATTCAGTGCACGCCCGAGATTGGAATTGAGCTACCGGGTCCCTCCACCTGTACCGCCACGCGCGCCGTCGCGCCTGACTGCGCTAGGACGAGCGGCATCCAGTGGATCGGACCGAGCGACCGCTGCTGCTGGACATCCTGACCGAAGGCCACGACGTTAGCGCCGACTAACGCATTGGCGCCCTCGCCAAGGTTGCTGTGCCAAGAAGCCATGCAGATCGTTGACTACACACGGAGGAGCACGTCGACTACACCGGACGCCGCTCGGAGGGATCATGAGAAAAGCACGGCATGATAACTGGCGCGCGTAGGTACGTTGAATGATCGATGGTGTGCGGTCTGTGCCAGCGCCAGGACGTGCTCCACGTGGGCGTCGTCTTCGCGTCGGGCCTGCTCCGCCATCCGCTTCCTGCAGCTCCACTGGGAGCAGCTCGCCGACGACATCGAGGCCGGGTCGCTAACCCCGTACGTGGCCGACCCGTCCGTCCCCGACGCCGTCGTGGGCATCCTCCGCCCGGACCCGGAGCTGGCGCGCTTCGTCCGCGCCGAGTGCTCCCGCGGCCACTGGGCGGGCATCGTCACCCGCGCCATCCCCATCCTGGAGTACTACAGCGGCAGGCTGCCCATGGCGTGCACCATGTACGCGTCCTCCGATTGCTACTTCGGGCTGAATCTCCGGCCCTTGTGCCACCCGTCGGAGGTGTGCTACACCATCATGCCCAACATGGGCTACTTCGAGTTCCTCCCCGTGGACGAGGCGAGCGGCGTGGCGTCGTGCGACGCGGCGCAGCTGGTGGACCTGACACGTACGCGGGGCTCTGTACCAGTACCGCGTCAGGGACATCCTCCGGGTGGCCGGCTTCCACACAACGCGGCGCCACAGTTCCGGTTCGCGCGCCGCAAGAACGTGTTGCTCTCCATCGAGTCCGACAAGTCCGACGAGGCGGAGCTGCAGCGCGTGGACCGCGCGTCGGCATTGCTCCGCGCGCGCTGCGGCGGCGCGGCGGTGGTGGAGTACACGACGCGTGTACGCGGAGCATCCCAGGCCACTGCGTCATCTACTGGGAGCTGGTGGCCACCAAGGCCAAGGGAGCGCAGGTGGCCGTGGGCGGCTGCTGCCTGGAGATGGAGGAGACGCTCAACTCGGTGTACCGGCAGAGCCGTGTGGCGGACGGCTCCATCGGGCCGCTGGAGATCCGGCCATCCGGGTGGTGCGGTCTGGCACGTTCGAGGAGCTCATGGACTACACCGTCTCCCGCGGCGCGTCCATCGCTACAAGGAAGAGTAAGCTTGTGAAAGAAAAATAAATATAAGAGGTTTTTACAAATATAAACATAAAACAGAGTGGTAAGAACCTCTGGTGAATCGCTTCAAAAGTTTAGGGTCTAAAAAATACAGTTCCAAAGTTCAGAGGTCTAAATAACACCCCATGACAAGTTTAAAGATTTCTCATGCATTTAACTTAAATTTTAAATCCTTGAAAGAAGGGGCTCTTACCAGGAACGCCAAATGGATATTGAACCAATAAAAAAATAGAAAAATAGATAATAAGAGTATTTATTAGCGAGAGTAGTTTGTGTCACTTGGCCTTCCGACTGATCAATACCAGTTAATTAATTATAATAAATAATAAGAGCATCTGTTAGCATATAAACATAAAATGGTTTATAGAAAATATTCAAATAATTTCAATTTATTAGGTAATCTAAGATTGAGCATGATTTTATCTAAAACTAGTTTGATAATTTTCTAAGCTAAAACAATCTTTTATAATTTTTCATAGACTAGATTTTAGAATTTTTAATTGTATAAATTTTCAAAAAAAATATTTGATAATTTTTCAAAAATATATTTATAGTCTAGTTTAGAACCTAAACTATTAGAGTATTAGTGAAGTACGATTTAGTCATTCGCACCTATAAGGCAAAATTGCTGTCCACCGGATACAAAACCAAATGCTTTTAAAAAATAAATTCAAAACCTTGTTTTTATAAATGGAAAAAATCAGACTACTGTGAAAGTTGAGCGTCAAAAGACTTCTCCCGTAAACAAGTTCCGGGCTTTTTTTTTTAAAAAAAAACGGCTACTAAGGCCCCGTTTGGCAGGGTTTCTCCAGCGGCTTCAGGAGCCGTTTGGAGCCGTTTTCTGCCAAACGGGGTAAAATAAAACGGCTCCACCGATGAAGCTCCTAAAAACGTGCTCTCATAGAGCTTTGAGGTGGGAATGAGCCAAAAATAGTGGCTTCTCCTGGCTCCTCCTCCAGGCCCCTAAAAACATGCTCTCACAGGGAAGCTATTTTGCCAAACGGTTTACCAAAACCGCTTCAGCTCCACCGGTGGAGCTGTTCGTGGAGCTGAAGCCAAAAAAAAAAAAATAGCTTCACTACTGGAGTGAGCCCTGCCAAACGGGGACTAAGCAAGGATTTGCCGGCAGCGCGGCTCTTCCATCTGCGCGTGGGACCCAGGGGTCGGTGACGGAAAAAAGAAGACATATATTCTGTGAGAACCCTGTAAGAAATTAAAAATTCAATCAGGGACCCCTCCTCATCCCCGTTGGCCGGATATCCCGTTCTTGAAATCGCTGTGAAATGGCGAAGGAAAGGGGGATCTTTGGCAAAAAGATAACTTTCAGCATCACTGCGCCTGCGCGATGCAGCGCTGGCGGCCAGGCGGCGGCGGTCCTCCTCCAGGAGGACTTCGGAACTCGCCCGACAAGACTCCGGGGCTTCAGTACTCGCCCACGAAGTTGTCTACGACGCTGCCGACGCCGCCGCAGCCCAATAACTCGTCGTCTACGACAACAGCGCCCGCCGCAGCCCAAGAACTCGTCGTCTACGACGACAGCGCCGCAACGGCCGCCGTTTCCTCTAGAGGTTCGGCATACGCCCAAGAACTCGTCGTCTGCGACGACGCCGGCGCCGTCAACGTCGTTCCCAGGACTTTCACCTTCACCGCCGAAGGATCCGTCGCCGCAGCCGCCGGCGCTTCCGCTGGCGTCAACGTCGTCTTCGCCCTCCTGCGCGACCATTGAGGATGAGGTGAGTTCCATGTGGTACTGCTTGGAGTTCTTTATGCGATCTCAGTTTCTTGGCTGGGTTTCTCCAACTGGCGATGGCGTTCTCTTTTTCTTTTTTTCTTTTTTTTTTAAATTGGGTTTCTTTGCATTACTCAACTGCTGATGGTTCATCAGCGACGATTTGCGCTCTCTCTTTTTTTAATGCGAGTGTTTCTGTTTTCCCAACCGGTAGTTGTGATTTTTTCCCCGATGGAAGTAATAATAAGCCGGATAAAAATGGGAGTAATAAAAAGCCGGATAAAGAATAGCTTGAGTACTTTTGTCCATTCTGTATCTGTTATGTAGAATCTAAGGGAAAACCTAGTTCATCATGGTTCTTTTTTTTTTTAGAGAAGTTCATCATGGTTCTTGATTTCACATTTTATACTTGTATCCTGTAAATTTTCAGGGTATAGTCCAATCTCGTCCTCTGCTCACGGGTGATGAGAGTATCAACTCTGGGCCGCTTAAGCTCTTGGCTAGCAAGAGAACATATCTCCCGTCCCCAAATGTGCTCAATAATGCCGCAGCCTCAGAAGGTCAATTCTCTCACCAGATGACAACGGAATTCCAGGTAAGAATATTGCATCTTCTCAGTCATTTTAATAAGCTCTGTAACTAGCACTCTGCTACTACTCTTGTAATTATCAAACTAAAAACAGCTTGTCGCCTTAAGTCATTCCCAGTCAGCTTCTTACTACGCTCCTTTCTGTGATTCTATCATTTGTTTGTCATCTAAAAACATTAGCTTCTGAGTCCATTCCTTTCTATCATTAAATTAAGTCAACCTATCCCTCTACGATGATTAAGGTGCCCAACAATGGAGCCGTAGCTAAGGAAAAGGACGAAGGAGCCAGCATTGGCATACACAGAAATAGAGATGGATTACTGGAACTGGCCTGTCAGGAGCCATCCAAGATCAAGGTATGCTTGGTCTGACCATTCTGAGCTGCAACATATAGGAAGTTAGGTTTTATGTTAGCCTTGTTCCACCATGGAGTTATTTTCTATTTTCTTGTGGCCATTCAATATAAAGGTCACTACATTCTCAAACAACATATTCAAGATTGTTGTAAAGTATTCCAGTGAGCTTATTCGGTGTCTTGTCGAGCTTATTCGGACATTCGGTGTCACAGTCTTAACAATCTTTCCAAAACATAAAATAGTTGACCCAAGCTATGGTGCTGGGTAAAAAAAATATCTGCATTCCTTGTTTTTTTATTATCTTGCAATGAGTGTGACCAAAATAAAAACAAAGAAGAATGATGGTACTTAGGGTGCCAATTGAATTTTGATAGCGAGTATCTTTCCTGTGTTGTTAAATTTACATGTGATTTGCACAATTGGAGATAAAATTCTGATGCGACTACTTGTTATTTCTTGATTTGATGCTTACAACGTGTAAAGCCGTTATTGCACAACTTTTTATAATTACTGATGTATACTTGTAAAATTACTTGTGCAAATAGACATTTGATAGCTCTACAGCCTGACAAATTGGGGGGGAAAATATTTTGGGCTTTAACTGGGTGTTTTGGTTGTAAATGGTTAATTTATAACACCTATGTTCAGTGTATTTGTGATTAGACCTTTTTTAACAACGAACTTTTTCAGGAGCAAAAAACTGAGTGTGATTACCAAGACTGGAATGAAGATGCAGAGGAAAATGATCAAGCAGTCTCGCTTAAGCTATTGGCTAGCAACAAGATATACCCCCATCGTCCTGTCCTGTTGAAGACACTACAATGCAAGGTAAGAACAGTGTGACTGCCCAATCATTTTAAGTTTAAAAATGTGCATGTGCTCCACAATAAACAAAATGAATATAATATTGGTTTTGCAGAGTTTAACAGAAGTTGTCAAACGCAAATCTTACAGAAAGACAGGAAGCAGCAGTAGCCAACAAAATGATCTTGCATCACACAGTGCAGATAATTCAATAAAGTGCTGCTGTCACACTCATCCAATGAGCAGGCTAGATCAGTTTCTTTTGAAGAGAGAGCTTACAAAGACCATAGAACTGCCAGGAACATCGAGGTCTTGTAGAGTCACAACTTCTGCACGGCTGGAAATCAGGCTCATACTCAGGAGAAGTATAAGACTTATATACAAATTACATAGAGAAGGATATTGCCTCAAGGGGTCCTTTGGTTTGCGAAGCTTCTGGGTAGATGACAACTTATTTGTCACTCTTGAGTACAAAGAAGATCGGAAGAACTACAGCAAGCAAGGTGCTCGTAAAGATTTACAGAGTTTTGTGAAAATGGTACAGTCAGAAATCTTTGGATCTCAAGATATGCCAAGTGAGATCATGCGATGGCTTTCATTGATACAAAAAGGTGGTACTGACTATGAGTACCTAATTTCTTATGACTGTGCTTTGATGGAGCATAATCAGGTATTGTCAACTTTCATGCAATTGTATTCAAAGCTTCAAGCCATGAAGAAATCCGACTATATTGGATACAAGTTTGTCCTACATGATTTGAAGCACTTCGATGGTTGGTCTGTAAGTGATCTACATAACCAGTACTTCACTGAGACATACCGTGAGAGAGATAAAAAAAAGGAAGTGGAGAGACCGAGGAAGATGGAAGAGAAGCTACGGAAGTGATGTAATGTCACTGTTGAGGCTGATCAGAAATACGTTTCAACATATCACATTGAAAAGATTCGACAAAAGTGGAAATATCATTTTTTATGAAGAAAACTACAGAGTACATTTTGGACGACCAGTTTCCTCAGATTCTTCCCGAATTTATGGAAGCCATGTACATTGCAGCATACTTAGCAGATCTAAACTTAGAGCATGTTATGGTTTGATAATGCAGAGTCAATACTATATTTGACTTGTTTCTTGCTAAATTTTGCTAATGAAATATTTCCTATATCAGTTCCATCCATGCTACCCGTGATTCACATTTATTTCAGTGTAATACCAAGGATCTGAATAACTTAACATCTTTACTTCTAAATAAATCACAAGGCTTCAGAGCTTCAGGTTTGTTCATTTTTCTTGCTAAAATATTTGAAACTGGATAATAGGTCAGAGAACAATGTAAAACCACATAAACAAATGCAGCGAGTGAAAACAGGGAATGATGTGCATGTCTGCACAATCAGCTCTGCTGCCTATTAGTCCTCTTCAGCACCGGATCAATTGATCTTGGGGCCATAGATCTTTACTTAATATCAAGTTAACCGGCTTTGTTAATTCTATGGCCTAAAATACAAGATGCTAGCTGTTGAAAAAGTTTTCTAACAAAACCAGTGTTTCTGTGATTATCACTTTTTTGTTTGTTCTTTCTTTCTGTAAGTTCCAGTTCTCTGGTTAGAGAGAAAATTGAAGTTAAAAATTAATTATTCTATGGTTATCCGCATTGTGCACAGATACATTGTAAAGCATGTTGAGATAGCAAGGGCTTCTTTTGATTTTCTCTCTTTCCTGGATGCACAAATTACATAAACAGGCAGAACTATATCTCCCAAAATGTTCAGGTGGTGAAGCAGCAGGAGCGTAGTTAGGCAGCATCATTTTATTTTATTTTTGTGCCTGATAAAGAGGGGTGATATTTACCTGTTACTACTAGTTTGTGTGGTATGCCAGATGTTTACCCTGATTTAATTGTTGGTTACCTGTCGTTGTCACTGGGTTTCTTCCAACTGAACTCATGTTGTTGTTGAGACTTGCATGCAAAAGAAACTGCTTGATAACATAGTTAGCCTTTTCTCTTGATAGTAAAATACATGCTCAATGTTATACTATCACATCACCTTTACAAAACCAGAAAACCTTCAATAACCTTGCCGTTCTTATAGGAGACTGTCAAGGAAATGAAAAAAAATCACTCATCTGTCTTTGTTCCGAATCATGTGTGTCTTTTACCTTCAGAACATAATTTCAACAATTGGTATTAAGAGCCTTCTTAGGGTGTGTTTGGTTGAGCTGTGGCTATAGAAAAAAAGCTGCTGTGGGCTGTGAGCTATGGGAAAGCTGCTGTGGGCTGTGAGCTGTAGAAAAGCTGAAAGCTGTTTGGTTAAACAAGTATAAAATATACCTTCTATCTTTATCTCTCTTGAAACAACTATGAAAGAACTTTTTATTCCACCAATTTCGAAAAGCAGAAAGCCAAAAGCAGGGTCAAACCAGCTTTCAAAAATATACTACGGAAAAGCAGCTGTTTCTGAAAAAACCGTCTCAAAAAACAGCCCCTTTGGTTGGGCTTTTGGCTTTTGGGGCCAAAAGCCCAACCAAACGGACCCTTAGTTCTAACATGATCCTAACCCAGAGCAACTGAAGTCCAAACCTTTGTTAATGTCAATTTAGATCAGTATTACATGATTCCGTTAAGGCTGCATAAGGTTAGATCAACTAAAGCATGATTAGTCAGCAGTTAGTTCAATATTAGATCTGTTTTTATGATTAAGGGCGTGTTTAGATAGATACTAGCGATTTTTACTTCAAATTCATGCTGCTGATGACCATAAGCACTGATAAATTCCAGTTAGATTAAGAAAAATTATTTGATGCATGGTTAGCCTAAGACAGATTGTTTTCTGCACATGCCTAAGGGCTAAGGGCCTATTTGATCCACCTAGCTAAAGGCTTGTTTGATACACCCGTATCCACCTCAATCCACGTGTATTTGAATGAATTGGGATAGAACTTAATTTAGTTTCCATCCCAATCCATTCTAACACACGTGGATTGAGATGAATACGAGTGCATCTAAACAAGGCCTAATAGTTAGCTGCTAAAATTAGCTGGGATTGATCCAAATTACATACATGTTTAACTAATAGAGTAGCTAATTATTAGTTAGATACCCAGCTAATTGTTTTTTACTAGTTGCTCCAATCTAGGACTTGTTCGGCTGGCTTATTCGGCTGGCTGGGGCTGGCCAGGCCACTCAGCGGAGCACTGTTTAAGTCCTGCCAGAACAGTATTTTCCTCTCACAACAATCAGTCAGAACAGTATTTTTCAGTCCTGCCGAACAGACCCCTAGCTAGCAGCAGAGTTACATGAAACTTCCCACCTTATCCACTCCCACATAAACCAAGGGGTTGCAAGCAGCCACACGTTGGCCCTGCTGCCGAAGATGCCAGCTAGTTGCACCACGAGCTCCTCCATCCCGGCATCGGCAGCCTTAGGAGGCGCCTCAGCATGGGAGCTCATTCACCGCTGCCGGTCTCAAGCAGGCCCTCTGGCGAGGGCAGCCTCGGGTGGCAGTGGCAGCCTCAGGTGGCCCTCCAAAGTGACTGCGGCCTTGGACGAGGCCTCGGGCAAGGGCTCCTCCACCCCCAAACAATCTCCACTCTCCACTGGAGCAGGTTTCTGAATGGCTTCTTGTTCCATCCTTGCTACACCATTGCTCTTGCCTTGGCGCCCTCTGGCCGACGTGTATAGGGTGTTTGCCATGGCAGGGCTGTGTCCTGCTGCTTGCGGTGTAGCGCCTAGGGTAGGGTCAAGGTCCCTACAAAGCAGCTCTCGCATTGAATCTCTAACCTCTCGGGTAGAGTTCGCATGGAAACTGTTTTATTGGTGGATACCACAGTGGCGGAGATGTGGGCGGCGGTGAAGGGGGCGCCTCCTCTCACCTTGTGCTCGCGGGTGTGGCGGCAGCAGTGGCGATCTACAAGGTTGGGTCCCGTCTCTTTATCCGACCCTGAGAAACCGCTGCTGATGACCATCAAGGGGCAGATCTATGACATCTCACTGCAGTGGTAGCGCTGAGGTAGATGATCAGCGTTGAGTTCTGGTTGGGCATGGACACCTATTCAAACCATTGTTTTTGAGGCGACGACTGCCTAGGCGTCGCCTAGGCGACAAGGCGTGGTCGAGGGCCTAGGCGTCGGGGTTGCCACGACCTCAGCGTGTATGGCGTCCGCCTCATAGGATTAGGCGTCGCCTAGGCGCGAATGGCGTCGGGCGGACGCCTACCACCGCGCCGCGGACGTCGGATGCTGGTCGTAGGTGAAGGGCGCCAAAAAGAGCGCGGCCGCGCGGGGAATCGACCGCACGCCTGCGGAAAACATAAGAGAAGCGGGAAATCGACCGCGCGTGCGCCTCATCGCATGGGAAATCAACCGCGCGAGTCATTGACCGCGAGTGCGGGCGAGGGGAGAGGAAGAAAGATGGCGGCGGACGAATCTCGACCTCCACTGGGCTGGTAGTCTGCTCGTGTCCACCGGTCGGCCGCCCCTGCCGTGGAGCCGGCCTGCATCTTCCTCCGTCAGCCCGCCTGTTGACTGCGCCTCCGTCGGGTCCCCTTCTGCCTGGTATGCCCCCCGCCTCCACTCTGCTTTTCCGCCTGGTATGCCCCCCCCCCGCCTCCACTCTGCTGCAGACTCGAGGTAGGACGAGGACACGTCATCGGAGGACGGCGAAGAGGAGCAGTTGCTAGTGGGGGTGGACGATGACATGGCAGCAGCTGCAGCGGCGGAGGCGGGCTTCTTGGCGCCCTTCTTCTTGGACGCGGCGATGTTCTGGCAGAGCGTCTGGAGCCTGGCGTCGACGGAGGCGTGGAGCGGGCCGCGGGAGGCGGCGTTGTCGGGGAAGTTGAGGCGCGCGGTTCCAAAGATGCCGACCCAGAGGCGGGTGTGGTTCCGCGGGAGGCGGATCTCTGCCACCAACTTGCCCCAGTGCCGCTGCCGCACGCCACCCACTCTTCTGTCTGCTCTGCTCTGCTTTGCCTCCTCAAGCTCTGCTCTCCTTTGCCTCCTCAAGCTCTATACTCTCTGGTCTCTGCTTTGCCTCCTCAAGCTCTGCTCTGAATCTGAATATGCTATGCTCTGCTCTGTCTGCTCTGAATATGCTATACTCTCTGCTCTGCCTCCTCAAACATAAGGCTCTTGCTTTCTTTTATGTAGCATCCAGCAACATGGCAAGCTCAAGTGAAGCACCTGATTATGATCCCAAGACTGATCCAGCAAGGAAAGCGAAGTCCAATGATCCAGGCTGGAAATATGCCTACTGGTAGGACCCTGCTAGGAGAGACTGGGTGACATGTATCCTGTGTGGAAATGAGGCTTCAGGGGGCATAAAGAGGTTCAAGCAACATTGGCTGGTGGATATGGAGATGTTGTCCTTTGTCCAAAAGTTACCATTGAAATCAGGAAAGAGATAGAAGCTTACTTACAAAAGAAGAGAAGAAGGCCTTTGTTCTTGGATGGTATTGAGGAAGAAGATGGGGAAGATGAAGTTGTGGAGGTGGCAGCAGCAGATGTACAAGCAGGAGCAGATGGGGGTGCAACACCAAAACCGGCTGCAAAACCAAGTTCTGGGACAGCCGCCAAGAGAAGGCATGCTATCTATCAATTCAAGGCTTCAAAACCTAGCAATGGCACTTCAACACCAAAGACACCAAAGACAACAAAGTTTGTTGTTGCTATGCTTAGAAGAACACCTGAACAAATAGTAGATCAAAGGCGTGCAAAGGACTTTCAACCCACCATTGAGTCCAGCACAAAGACTAAGGAGGAGAAGCAATATGTGGATTTGCAATGGGCACTATGGTTCATGGAGTGTGGTGTATCCTTTAATGCAGCAAATTCAAGGCAATTTGAAATTGCCTGTGAGGCAACAACCCAATATGGTTCAGGGTACAAGCCTCCAACTAACCAATAGCTTGGTGAACCTTTGCTTCAAGAATGTGTTAAGGTGACAAATGCCATGAGGAAGGACCATGAGTAGGCCTGGAAGCAATATGGTTGTACACTAATGTCAGATGGATGGACTGATATGAGAGGGCGCCACTTGATTAATTTTCTTGTGAACAGTCCTGAGGGAACATACTTTTTGGAGTCAGTTGATGCATCAAGTTAAGTTCATAGTGCAACAATGTTAGCTGATTTGTTACAGGAGAAGATTGAGGACATTGAAAAGGACAATGTTGTTCAAGTTGTGACCGACAATGGCGCTAACTACAAGGCTACTGGTAAGATTTTGATGGATAGGATTCCCAAACTGTTTTGGAGTCCTTGTGCTGCACATTGCTTGGATCTGATGTTGGAAGAAATTGGGAAGTTGAAGGCATTTAAGAAACCTATTGCACGTGCTAGGCGTGTCACCACATTCGTTTATAGGCATTGGAGGCTGCTTAGTGCAATGAGGGCTCAAACAGGTGGGAATGATCTTGTTAGGGCAGCAAAGACTTGATTTGCCACATCATTTCTGACATTGAAGAGTTTGTACAAGAACAAGGATGCCTTGAAGAGCTTGTTTGTTAGTGAAGCATGGATTGGGAACAACTTGTGTACAACTACAGCAGGTCAACAAGTGCAAGACATTGTGCTATCTACTGAGTTTTGGAACTCAGTAGAAGATTGCCTAAGTGCTTCAGCCCCACTCTTAATTGTTTTGAGGGTTGTTGATGGTGATGAGAAACTTGCAATGCCAGAGGTCACAGCTCTAATGAATCATGCAAAAGATAGGATAAAGCTCAGCTTCGATATATCAACCAAGCAGGGACTGCTCAAGCGTATCATAGACATTATTGAGAAGCGTTGGGTGAACCAAATGGAGCATCCATTGTATGGGGCTACACTATATTTGAACCTAGGAAAAATTTATCCTCTTGTAAAAGCTAATGATGATGCCACTGTTGGGCAGCTAAGAGGTTGTTTTATTGAAGTGCTTGGAAGAATGATACCAGATGTGGAAACACAAATGAAGATCAATAGGCATGCCATTGAGTATGAAGAGCAACGTGGAGATGCCTTCTCAAACAAAATGGCAAAGGAAATCTATGACAAAATGAGTCCTCGTAAGTGTTGTTAATCTCAGCTTGCAAATTTCAGCAACTTAATTGCATTCCAAACTCCTAATATGTGTTGTACTTTTCATCCAGTTGATTGGTGGCGTTCTTATGGTGGCCGAGCCATTGAACTACAAAGACTTGCTAAGCGTATAGTTAGTCTTTGTGCTTCATCATTCGGTTGTGAGATGCTGGAGTACCTTCAATTTTGTGAGTATCCTTGTGATTAACAATTTCTATTTAGATGCATACAATCTGATTTTTTGTTTTGGTTCCCATCTAATTTTTTTGTTTGTAGATGCATACAAAGAAAAGGAATAGGCTGCTGCACAAGAGATTGAATGATATTGTTTTTGTTTCATACAATCGGAAGATGAGAACAAGGTTTTAGCTTATGCATGAGAAGGCAGGCAAGAAATATGACCCTTTGGTCATTGAGGAGTTTGATTGGGACAATGAATGGGCTGATTCATTGCATGTGCCCATTCCGGGTGCTCGAGGGTCTGATGTTGTCAATGAGCTCACATGGCAGCATGTTGATGAAGCCACCGGTGCATCACAAGCGCTGCAGGGTCGTAATCTTCCTAGGAGAGCTACTGCTACTCAATATTATAGTCATTCAAGAAATGTTCCTGTTCCTGCTACTACTACTGAAGATGGAGAAGAGGAAGATGAAGTTGAAGACCCACATGATGATGCGGAAGTGAGCGAGTGTGAAGAAGATGGCAATGTTCTTGCTACTGAAGAAGACAAGGCTGCTGATCCTGATGAGTTTGATGATGGATTTTGAGTGCTAAAATAGAGATTTGCAGTCCCGCTGATGGATTCTTTTGTGTCCTGCACCCTTGCTGTACTTTTGGTGTAGTTGACTTAATTAGTATGCTTTAGAGTTTAGTACTTCATTATAAGTTTGTGGACTATTTGAGACAGACTATGATATCATTTGTCATGCTCATGCATGCACTAATGCTTGCTAATTTGTTATCTTGCCTCTTGTGTATTGTTTCCTATTTAATTCTCAGCAACTGATAATGTGTTTGATTGCTGAATTCTTTAATTGTCATGCAGTTTCCTTCAAGGGGTTGGATGCTACATGGGAGAAGAGCTTTTGGAAAGGAAAGAAAGGAATATGGGCTCTAGAATTAGCACCAAACGAGGTATGTATGTGCTGCACTAGTATATAAAATTCTAGCTTACAACGCCTTACAATATGCGTATGGCGTCGCCTAGGCGTCCACCACAAACGCCTAGGCGTTGTGAAGGGGGTCGGGCGCCGCGCCTCACCACGGCGCCTCAAAAACAATGATTCAAACATTTGCGTATTCGAACACCCCTGGCTAATGGATAGCTATCTAATGGTTAGCTAGCTCATATTGGCTATGAGCTATCAGCTACCTAATAACTATTAGCAGCTAATGGATCCAATCAGGCCTAAGTCATTTTGATCTCTTAATACTTGATTGAGATGCAAAAAACACGCATCAACGAGCAAATAGCATAGGGTCTCACGGTTCTAAAGATTCATCCTCGGATTAGATGTTGCTTCTTAGCAATTAGGCTCATTAATCCTAATTAAACATTGTGTCCATGTTTAAATAGGTATTCATTAATCTCGCATTAGTATGAATCCTAGACAATTAATGTTTCTTTTCACCAAATCAGACCGAGATAAGCAATTAGAAGGAGGCGATTGCAAATCCACAACAAAGCCCCCAAATCCCCAATTTTTCCTTAATAATCCGGAACAAAGTGCCAAAATCCCCAAATTTTCCTCAATCCCGAAACCTAACCATAAGCATAATCACTTGTAGTCCGGCCGTGCTGGGATACAGGTGTCTAGGGCGTGCACCACCTTGATGGTCATGAGGACAGCCGCCATGCGCATGGCCTGGTCACCTCCCGCGACTGGCATGACATAAGTGCACGGTACCGGCACGGGCCTCGCACCCTGACCGCCAAAAGATGGGCCCCTGGCCGCCGCCGCATCTACAGACGGGCGCCTGCCTATGATTCGCCTTGGGGCGCCGCCACCTTAAGGCCGGTGAGGGCACCCGGCGGCGGTCTCGACGTAGCCACCGTGGTGCCGAAGGGGCCGAGCAGGGGCGCTGCAGGTGGCTGCTGTGGTGCCGGACAGGCGCAGGGGAGAGGGACTGAGCCACTAGAGGGAGTGAGAAGAGGGTGTGAGGGTTTTCAACCGGCGTCGGGTATAAATGTCCATACAACCGGCAGCCCGATGGCCCGCCCCGAGGCATGGTTTTTTACATAGCCCAAGCACGGCATCAGTCCGGCACGATGCACAGGGCCTGCGTTAAACGCGTCAAATCTAATGTCTTCTAGAAGTACTTGTCTTTCATTAAACAATAAATATTCAAGAGAGGATATCAAACTACGTAGTTTCGTCGAATACACCTTAAGGGAGAACTCAAAGATTCACATTTTTCCATCAGAATCATAAATGAGAGAATACAGCTTATAACATTCTCTTAAGTCATTTCTTGCATCACTTTATTATATTAACAAAATATTACCTCAATCGATTATAACAGCGGAATATAACAATGTTATCGGAGTTACAGAGGAAGCAAAGATTAATTTAGCGACATGGTAGAGCATTAACATAGTGAACATTTATATACAAGAGATGCTATCAGATTTTACATCTTTTCTTATAAAAACCAAAACCTTTAGTAAGGGTTCTAAATAAACACTATGATCATGGCATGAAAGGAATCCTCTCTGAGCCCGCAAGGAGGTTTCCACACACAAGGGTCAGCTCTATAAATTCTTCGATCACCTGCAACAGGGGGAATAAAACCCTGAGTACTTGATTGTACTCAGCAAGACTTACCCGACAGGAGGAAATTAAAAGATTCCAAGGATATGCAAGACTTATTTGGCTTGTGGGTTATTGCAGCTGCAGGAAGCATTACTAAATGTGTGTCCTTATATTCAATTTTTATTAGCAGTCACCATTAGTTCATTAACTAACCATTATATGTAAGCACATATGCTACTTTCAAGCAGGTGGTAAGCAATCAGAATCATTTTATCACCTTTCAAGTTCTAGTTCTTACTACGGTGCTAGACCATAGCCAAGTCGTACTGTCTCATAGAAACGGTGATTCACGGATCAATGTATCCCAGCTGGGTACCCTAAAACACATGCCCTGTCTGTACCCCAGGCACAAACAAGACCAACCCATTCTACTCCTGTCACAGGGTCCAGGTCCCCATCCAAACTTGGACTCCAAGCCCCCACACTTGAGACCCGGTCTCAGTGTGGTGCTTAGACCTTCACCTTTCCCCGCCTCCAATCAGTCGGTACGGAAAGAGCCGGAACCCGCAACAAGAGCGTTACGAGCCTTCCCACTCCCATAAGCAAGTATGTGCTCAGGATAATAAATATGTGACCTGACTACCATCCACAGCAACGGATGGTCCTCAATCGACATAGGCAGAACAAGTGCAATCCGAGCCTCGCTCGAATGCCTAACCAAGACCAGATCCAAAGTACCATTCCGCCCGATCTCCAATTATCATCCATATATATTCCATGTGATAGTACTATAGTAACAATAATATATTTCCTGTCTCTCGCAAGTGATAGGTAATCACTCGACTTCTACCGGATCCTATAGCATAGCAATCTACACGATCCTTCTCAGACCTAAATCTCGGTGCTAAGAAAGCTCATAACACCAGGGGTGTTACAATCTCCCCCCCTTAAAAGAATCTCGTCCTGAGATTCGAAACAAGAATCAGAAAGTGGAAAACACGATTACACTTCGCAGATATGAGATTACACGACGTCGAACACTAAACCACACCGAGATTTAGAGATACACGGCTAAGAGCAACTTAGTACAACCAAGGTTTAATCTAGAAGTCGAGACAGACGAGGACAATGCAGAAATAACAAGAAAATGATTATCCAAAACATGGCGTATGCCGAACAGATCCAGAAACAAGAGACTGAGAACTCAAACATCGTGAACCCTAAGACCAAACTAACCAAAGGCAGACTTGAACTTCTTTGACATAAACCAGATCCTTTCTTCTTCTCGGATTACGCAATCACCTCTGACTGGTGAACCTAGTTCCTCGAATGACGACTGGATCTCGTAGCTCTGCTTCGAATTCGAAGGGGATGGAGATGAAGGAGGAGAGCAAGGGCATCTTATAGCTTGGTGAATAGAGGTGGGGCACATCGCACCGAAAGTGAAGGCGGCGTGGATGGAAAAAGTGAGGAAAAAGGTTGGCCATGGTGCGCTCCCTGCGCAAGCTTGAGTGGAGGGAGGAAAAAGGAGAAAAGAGGGGTTCGCTCGACGAGGGAGGCATGCGGTCGGCCATGTCCCCAAAAGAGGAAAACAGGAGGGGGTCCGGTACGGGGATGAGGGTGAGAATCAAGTGCTGATAGGATGCTGGGAAAAGGAGAAGCACACAATGCACGAGTATGGTGGATGCGGCATAATGTCACGGTTACGCGAGGACAGGTTGCTAGTGGACCCTGACACTAACGACGTCCGCAGGGCACGCGGCAATAGTGACCGGCGTGCGTAGCGTGGTTGAGCTAGACACAGGGCTTGGGACATGATGTCCACTCAGACTTTTTCCAATCACTCCCTACTACCCGAGGCTAACTTTTTCTTGTTGCTCTTCTTTTCCTTCCCTTCCTTATCCACAATATGCGCCAACCTTCTGTATGAACTGAGATCGCGACATACTTGCTTCCTCCAAAACCACATTCTCTTGGTTACTTAGGGAAATACTATTTCATCAACCCGTTGTGGATTTCATGTTCGAATACCCGAATATTTCCAAGAAGAATATTTTGTATTAAAAGCGGTACGGCGGTGTAACTTGGTAAAGGTACTTGATCAACAACCTCGATACCAGCGCGTGCTGAGCAGCGTCACCATGTGGCAGCTGTTCCACCGGGGCCCTCAGTTTCGTCGTGGCACCATAAGCTATTAACCAGGCAACTATTACCAACTTACACGCAATGAAGGCACTGGGGTCATAGACCACAGAATTAGAAGAATATTGCAAAGGAAGATTCAGACAATAAGGGTTTCTTTCGCAACAAGGGACAAGGAATTCAAATCCCACAACAGATTTGATTTAAAGAGATTCAAGTGCTCTACTGGGACATCCACAATTAGTTGATACAGTGTCCTACGTTATCCCATCATGACCGGTCTACGCGGCGGCCGATGGCATAAGGCGGTTACACCGGACAACCTAGGCGTTCTACAACAAAAGTAAGGGATGGACCTCCATCTACAGCTAACCGCACAAGGATGGGTGGCGGTTAGGGACTCGGAGGCACACTGTCGTGGGCTACAGCGACGAGCGGCTATCCGCGGTGGCGGCGTGACTGTTCCGGCGAGCCTACATCCTCACAGCAAGGTAGAGATGGTGGAGAAGCATCAGTAGCTCACCGTGGTGCATGCCCAACTAACAATTGAAGCAGTGGAGCACTGCAACGGTCTAGCCATGTGCGACCGAGCGAGGCGGCGACGCTCTGCGATGGACACCGACACGTCACCCCACCGACGACGAGCACCCTGGCCAAAATAGTGCGAGCACCGGATAGAGGATGTCAAGGCGAGCTCAGGGTTACGAGCAATTGAACTGCTACCACTCCTACATGCCTTACCTCCCAACCCACAGATTCGATGGCGCCCAAGACCGACGATGAGCATAAGGCCAAATTATCGGTCGGCAGGGCATGGCCGAGCTTGAGGGGAAGGAGACGGCTGGCCTACTTCCTAAGCTACCCGCTAGAGCGAGGAATTGAACGGCGAAGCCGCTGGCGCTAGGAAAATTGGAGGGTAGAAAAGCAGAGCTCAAGCAGTGGTCAAGCCATGGAGGGGCACACGAGTGAGCACAAGCGGATTAAGACGGGCGGCTCCGATCCATAGCTACAACACGAGCACATGCGCACAGGTGGTGAGACAGTGGAGGGATTGGCGCGACGCGCTTGAAGTGGAGCGACCAAACCTAAGCCGATCGCACCGGCGTCAGCTAGCGAGGGCAAGTGAGGCAAGAAGGCATCCCATCGCCACTGTGAGTGGGCCATCGACCAGACATGGCGGTAGCGGCATACACCAAGGGCACGACGCGGTAGGTGATACGAGGGGTGAGGCGGACACAACGTTGACCGAGCGATGCAGCCGCAACCATGGCGCAGGGCAGGAAAGGCGACAGCGAGGCAGTAGCACAGCGACCAGCCACAGTAGGGTGATGACAGCGGCCCGCCAAGGCCAGCCATGGCCACCCACGGCTAGACAGGCCAACCGGGCTCGGCATCACGGCGCGTGAAACGCGGCCGGCCACACGACGCCGAGCGGCTGCGCGAGGTGACCATGCGCACGGGCCAGACATATGACGTGCATGAATTTTAAAGCAAAGCAAAGGGTGCCGATCATCTCAACTGAAGTTCAACCAATCCTACTAACCTAAAGTTGACACTACCAGCTAGCTACCAGAGCAATTGACATGACCCTAGAGCAACTAGAGAGGGAGATACAAGGGTGTCAACTTGGGTTCGTCGCTGGAGTGCCGGTTCACAAACAGAGCGCCAACAACACGGTTACAACGCGTTCTAAGGAGGTTTGGGCAGTTTTTACGAGAGCAACGTGACATCCAACACAACTTTGACCTACACCATGCTCATGTACTCATTTTGATGCAATCAACAATACCAAAACATACAGCTAGTGTTTAAATATTTTTGTTAGAAATTAAATGTTAAAATAGCATTGTCTTACTACTTTTCCATACTTAGGAAAGTTAAGGATTTCAATTGAGGCTAAGTAACCATTAACTCTTTTGTCGTAATTTTTAATAGATCTCAACCTTGTTAACTTCAACCAACAAATACTTCATGCAACAGTCCATACCTTATACTAACCCGTAGGAGCAAAATATTTAAGCACCATTTAACTATTTTGCTCAATATAATTCGTCAAAAATGGTATTTTAACAATAGTTCAAGTGTTTGCCGACTTAACGAAAAGAGCTTATCTTAACATCAAATTTGATTTTTGAGCTCCCAAAACACTAGTTAACAACATCTATTTTCCAAAAGTTAAAGTTGCATTTCCATCTACTAAACTTGTACTTCAATTTTTATTTAAGTACTAAATACAAGTTATGTTTGATCCTTGTTCATAGAAAGTGTTTTCGCCTCACGTGCGTTATAAATTTTTAAAACCCAGAAACTTGTTAGGCTAATCCTTCTTAGACCTAAATCTCGGTGCTAAGCAATCTCGTAACACCAGGGGTGTTACAGGGTTGTGCCTGGGTAGCACCCTAGGCACGCGGGCCGACCCGACACGGCCTCGCATTTAGAGGTCAACTCGATGGCTGGTGCGGCCTGCTAAAAATCCCTAAGCCCCTAGCCTAGCCTAGCACACAACACCCTCCTAAACCTAAGCCCCCTGCACGCACCCCCTCCCCCACCCCGCGCGGGCACCGCCCCGCAGCCCGCACTCGCTCTCGCTGTCTCGTAGACGCCGCACTCACCCCGCTCGCCTCATCCATGCGCAAGAGAAGCCAGTGAGCAGTAGCCTCCTCCATGCTGCCGGCGGATCGCTCGGCCTCTTCCTCCGCGCTCGGCGCCCCCGCAGCGGCGGCTGCGGCTTCAAGCGGAGCGGATCTAGCCTCCACCTCCTGGCTCCCACGAGCGACGAAGAAGAGGGCGAGGAAGCAGAAGATCTGTCCTTCTAGGCGGCGGATCTGGCCTTCTAGGCAGCAGATCTAGCGTTCTACGCGATGGATCCGGCCTCCACCTCCCCGCTGCCGCGACTACGTCTTCTTGCCCCCGCCGTTCCCTCTTTCTAGCTCGGCTGTGATGAGGAAGAGTCTCTGGCTCTCTCCTGGCACTTGGTAGGCACGGACCGGGGTCGGCCCAGCCTGCTAAAAAGGTTGTTCTTAGCGGGCTAGCCCGGCACGAAAAATGGCCCATAGTGCCCTGCCTTGGCCGAAGGCTGAGTCCATGGCCCGGAGAGGCATGGCCTGGGAGGCACGACATGTCGTGCTAGCCCGACCACCTTCGGGCCGTGCCTAGGCCGTGACCGTGCCGTGTCGAGCTGGGTCGGCCCGTTGGCCATCTATAGCGTCGGGTCAGTTATACCCATTAACTTCGACTGGGCAAATCCTGACCGCCCACTCTGATCGGACAATAGCTCGGATGACAGTTCAATTGCTCGAATGCCTGTTCAACTGCTCGGACGCCTGCTCAACTGCTCGAATACTCGCTTCAACAGCTCGGCTCCTAGTCAAACTGGTTGGACACATGTTCCTGATGATCAGCAGCAAGTTGGACAGCTCGAACAAGCTCAAGATGGTGTTGCTCAAAGAATACAAGGCACTCGGGGACTAGCTATGGGGATATGACCCCTGGTATCCACAAGACAAGACATGGGTCGCACCATCAGAGGTGGCCCAGCCCATAAGATCAAGGCGTGCACGGCACTGGTCGACGTGCACCGCAAGATATTGTATAGTACCAAATAGGATACTTTTCTTGTAACCCTACCCCTCTAGAGTATATAAGGAGAGGCAGTGGTCCCCTAGTCGACATCCACATACACCCCATATTCAATACGATACACCAAAGACACAGGACGTAGGGTATTATGTCGATCAGACGACCCGAACCTGTCTAAATCACTGTCTCTACGCCTTGTGTCACCATCCGGTTCCTATCACGCGCACCTCCATCGATCAATCTACCTTCGTGGGATACCCCTCAGAGTACTGCCGAGCATCTTTTGTCGATAGGGAGGGATGTCGATAGAGAAGCAACAGGACATGGAGGTCTTGGGTGTGGATCTATCCCTGTCTGTGTCATTTAAGGACCGATGCGTTGTACGTCCTCATGTCATGTTGAACGCATGCCTATCACTTAGTTGGCCGGATAACTCGTTCCGACCGCGAAGCCGAGTAGCTCAACTCAGGCCGAAAGCCGAGAAGTGAAAGTGTGCACTCTGGCGGTAGTAAGGATGTGCGAGAAGCCATTGGCGTAAGTCCAAAGGAGAGATTGACCTCCTAGCAGAGTGGACTCCCTGAGAGTGCGGCACTGCATGGACCCACGAATTTGTTTCTGAGTTGTACCAAAGGTGACCCGAGGCAACCACTGATCAGGTTGATTGGGTTTGTGTTAGGAATAATTTCCCAGCTAGGTAGGAATCGATTCAAATCGTCGTCTCTCTCGGATAGTGAGAACTTGACTGAGCAGCGGCAACGTAGAGACACTTAATTGAACTTGATGGTTATAATAATGATGATGATGTTACAACATTATACCGGATGTGGTTACTATTGCATGTTACTAAGTAATATCCCACATGTTTGGCATAGGTTAGTTGCTAATCTAGAGATAAATAGCTATAATTAACTTGGTTACTGAATTGTAAAAATGTATAGCTCAACTCTTGGCTTTTATGTAAAATGTTGTCAAGCTAGCTCCACCTATAAAGCCTTGCATACTCCTTAATGTCACTTTATTTCTGGTTTATGACGGGTAAGTCAGCTGAGTACATTCGAGTACTCAGGGTTTATTCCACCATATTGTAGGTGAAGTTCTCGGCCTGCTGAAGATGGTGGCTAACCGCTGGTGGGCTCGGTGACTCTATATTTATTTCTCATCTATGGGCATGTTCGCTGGTCTGGACCATCCAGACCAGCCGGCTGATTCCCCTCAGCAAACACTATTCATCAACCAGCCGCTACAGTGTTTCTCTCTCACAAAACCAGCCAAGTTTCAGACCAGCGAATAGGGCCTATATGCTTTTATCTGAGGATGTCACTTATGCTAGCAATGTATTTGGAACTTATATTAATGTAATCATTTAAAAGCTACGTTGTTTTCACTAATTGGTTTTAAAACCCAAACTTATACTATTATTTGTGAACCCAATTGTAATATTATTTCCGCTGCAACTCTACGTATGTGATGTGTATTTACTTAATCACACGATCTTGGTTGTGATGTTGATTTACCGAGGTCCTTCGTGACACTCGGCAGACTACCAGGTTTATATAAGTAAAAGTATGTGCGCGTCAACATGCTAAACAAGGACAACCGTACTTGATCTTGTATAAATTGGACGGTTCTGTCACACGGACGCCATGTCCAACAACTCGGATGATGTTTCCAACAGCTCGGCAACCTGTCAATCAGGATGGACGCCTGCTTTTGATGGCCGACGACTAGCTGGACTGCTCGGACAAACTCAAGACGGCGTTGCTCGATGGATACAAGGCACTCGGGGACTAGCTGTGGGGGTATAACCCCGATACCCAAAGGGCCGCACATGGAACGAGCCGCTACGAGAGGCCTAGCCCATGAGACCACGTAGGGGTCGCGCCGCCAGTCGAGGCCCAGCGTGCAAGACGACGCCGCGTGAAGTGCGGCGGAAGTCAGCATGCCTTGCAAGACTACGTGAAGATCCTCGACGATCCGGGAAATCTGCTCGGATATGCTAGATTACCATGATATATGTAACTTCCTATCTTGTAAACAGATCAGGATTAAAACAGTCGATCTGTAACCCTACCCCTCGGGCTATATAAGGTGGGTAGGGACCCTCTCGTTTTCATCTGATCACACGCAATATAATACACAAAGACACAGGACGTAGGGTATTACGTTAAGTTGACGGTCCGAACCTGTCTAATCGCTCTCTCTTGCATTTTGTGTCACCATCCAGTTTCCTCGCACGCACCTCCACCGATTCATCTACTACCGTGGGCATACCCCTCGATAGACTGCTGACCAGATTTTGTCGGCAGTGATGCTACAGTAAATATATGCTAATCATGGATTAATTAGGCTTAATAAATTCATCTCGTGAATTAGTCACGATTTATGTAATTAGTTTTATAATTACTTTATATTTAATACTTCTAATTGACATCAAGTTACCTTATGTTTAGTCCTTTTAATTGACATCTAAATATTCGATGTGACAAGAACTAAATTTTAGTTCCCGGATCAAACACCTGCTATGAGGTTAATTTTAAGCTTAGTCGGTCAATTTTCACCTTCTTAACATTACAACAAATACAGATAATAATCAACTTTTTAAGCTGAGCAATCTCCGGTCAAATTTCATATAAAATTACTCTTGTATTGTAGTTAGCATTTATTACGGACATGTGTTATGGTGGTCAGAGCTTCAAGTAGTAGATTGAAGTTGTTTCACTTCCCCTATGTTGGAATTGGCTCATGTTGATATTTCGGAACAAGGTTTGAAAGGAGAATTACTCAAGTTGCAATTTAAATATTTTGATTTTTTTTCCTTTTTCTTTAGTCTGTTGTTTTTCTTTGGTACATTAGAGTTTTTAATGTCTTAGCTACATATTTGCTTGTGAGACGTGTTATTCTTTCGTAATAATTGTGTCCTGATGCATCTTTATTACCCTCTTGTCCTAAATTGTAAGTCATTTTGGTTTTTAGGTATATAATTTTTTATATGTACTTCCTTCGTCCTTTTTAAGTGTCATTTAGATTTTCGTGCTAGTCATACTTTCTTAAATTTGATTATATTTATAAAAAATATTAGCAATATTTGTGTCTCTAAATAAAAGTATTATAAATATATATTAGATGATTAATCTAATGATACTTGTTATGCACCATAAATATTAGTAATATCTTGTATATATTTTATTAAAGTTGAGTAGATTTGACTCCTTGTTATGTGAGAACAACATTTAAAGCAAGACGAAGTTTATACTGCCTCCGTTTTAAAATAAATCAATTTCTAGAATTACCTAAAGTCAAACTATCTTAAATTTGACTAACTTTATATGAAAGAGTAACAACATCTATGACAACAAATAAATATATTATAGAAATATATTTCATAATGTATCTAATAATACTAATTTGGTGGCATATATATTGGTGCTCTTTCCTATATAAAGTCGGTCAATCTTAAAATAATTTAACTTATAACAACTCTAAAATTTGAGTTTAATTTGAGACGGAGGAAGCATCTATGTACTCCCTCTATCTTTGAATAAATCAATTCCTAAAGTTGTCTTAAGTCATTTTTATATTTGACCGAATTTATAGAATATCTATGACATTAAATAAGCACACTATAAAAAATATTTTATGGTGTGTCTCATCATACTAATTTGGTGTCATAAATTTTGCCGTTCTTTATATAAATTTGGTCAATCTTCAAAAGTTTGACTAGGATTTGATGATTTATTCAGAGATAGAGAGAGTATGCAATATAAGCTATGTATTTAGAAAGTTAGAATGACTTACGATTTGAAACGAACAAAGTAGAAGAAATATGAAGGCAGGAAAGCTTCGTTATCTAAAAAGGTATATAGTCCTTCGGTAGGGCGGTAGTCAAACACCAGTACCAACGATTGTCATCCGCAAGCTAGTCCCATTGGAACTTATGGCCTGTTGTTGCCTAGTATCATCAGCCTCATGCCTCTTGCCTCATGCGGGCTTTTTCCATGGAAAAAGAATAGGATTCGAACGTCGTGGTGCGTTGACTCGTATGGTGCCAAGTCTTCCACTCACCTTGGTTGGAATTTGGAATTAATTAATGAGATGCCGCCCATTACCTCCTGGTGCTGCTAAGTGCTAAATCATGAGCATCGTACACCAGCCAAAGAGTGAAAGAAATCAATTCCACGAAAATCACACGACAATACACGTCCAGAGTCCAGACTGTCAATGATCCCCTAGCAGTTCCCTGCTTGCCCTCTCGCTCGCCGCACCTTGGTTGGAATTTGGAATTAATTGAAGAGATACCGCCCATTACCTCCTGGTGCTGCTAAGTGCTAAATCATGAGCATCGTACACCAGCCAAAGACTGAAAGAAATCAATTCCACGAAAATCACACGACAATACACGTCCAGAGTCCAGACTGTCAATGATCCCCTAGCAGTTCCCTGCTTGCCCTCTCGCTCGCCGCACCTTGGTTGGAATTTGGAATTAATTGATGAGATACCGCCCATTACCTCCTGGTGCTGCTAAGTGCTAAATCATGAGCATCGTACACCAGCCAAAGACTGAAAGAAACCAATTCCACGAAAATCACACGACAATACACGTCCAGAGTCCAGACTGTCAATGATCCCCTATCAGTTCCCTGCTTGCCCTCTCGCTCGCCGGCATGCCGCGTGGAAGAAACCGCCGATCAGCCGCTGATGCGGTTGCACGACCACTCGCCCTGGCGCTCGCTCTCGTCTCTACCCTGCCTCGCGCCGCGCACTCGCAGGATCTGGCGCTGCCACCACTCCGGCCACCTGGTCGGAGGCCGACGACGTGCGACAACGTCCCGGAGCCCTTCGGCGTAAGGAGTGATATGCGTCGTAGAAACGCGTCGTCTCTGCCTGGCGGCTTCGGGGTGATATGCGGGCCAAACAGGGAGGCCATGCTGTCCATCGGCGAGCATGAGTACAGAATCGATTCCGTGTCGGTGCCGGGCAGCTACGTGGTCATCTTCGCGGAGCCCATCACACAGGTGTGTTACGACGGCAAGGGCAAGCCGACGCCCGGGGCAAAGAGCTTGGACGGGACGGCGTTAACTTGGAGCTTGGAAGGGACGCCGTTCACTTTCTCCCAGAGAAACAAGCTGGTCAACTTCGGCTGCAACCGCACGCTCATGGCTAACTTCCTCAACCTGCCCGGTGATCCCAACCCGCCATACACCAGCTGCACCACCACGTGCACCACCTCCAGCATCAGCGGCTCTTGCCATGGGGAAGCCTGCTGCGAGGCCTCCATGGACCAGATGAACGGCGCCAAGGTGTTCAGCCTATCGTTCGAAAGGACCACGGCGAACGACACCGACGACGGCGAGGAGGACGGTACCTGCAGCGCGGCGTTCTTCCTGGACAAAGACGAGGCAGTCTTCAATTTCAGTGGCGACGAGGTACGGCCGCTAAAAAAGGCCTTGTCGCCGCAACGTGAGCGCAGGATGATTTTGGATTGGGCGTTTGGGAGCACCACCTGCGACCAAGCTCAGAGCTACAAATTCGAGCCACTGTGCAAGTACGGGTACGGCACCTGCGTCGACGCGCCCAGTGGAGCGGGCTATCTCTGCAAATGCCCTGACGGGTACGACGGAAATCCGTACGTCAGTGACGGATGCCAAGGTAAATTAAGGTTTCTTCTTCATCCGTCCAAAACGGTCGCAAGAAGTTTCTTATGTTTCTCAAAAGTAGGAAAAACAGAAAAGAGTTTCTCAGGGAACAAAAAGATAATATTTCACTAATAAATTGAAATACATGACTCAGTACTTGCCATATTTTTTATGAGAAAACTGAGAGTCCATCCTTTAATTATGGAGAATAGAATCAGATTTGTATAGACTAGGAAGTTAAGTGTGGGATATATGCATCTATTGCACTCTCCATATTTTGTCCGAAAATAGCTATAATGCATTATATTTCAGGACGGAGAGAGTAAGTTCCTAACCGTTCGACTATGATTTCATATGGAAGCACACATAGTTTTTTTTATACATGGTAGAGACATAGACATTCATACATACACATTTACTCAACCCTATAAATGCACGTATACACATCCTATCCATATAAGTACCTCTAAAAGATTGAAACTGGACCGGCAGATTTTGAGATAAGACGATAATAATCTACTTATGAGGAGCTAAACGGTTTTATTAAGAAGGAAGAAATCACCTCAATTAAAGTTGAAGAGAATTCAAAACATATCATTGGAATGCTTGTTCACGCCTGCCACACCAACCAATTAGTTTGAGCCCTGAATGGTGTCTGGTATTATTCTTTCATGCTGGTTCATGGAAGGGTTTTCATTTGTAACATACAATTTTATAGTCTGTTATGGATACAAATAGTTTCACCTTGCTTTCTGAACACGAAGTGTGTTGTTTTGTTCTGTTTGTCAAGACATCAACGAATGCCGGAACTCCAATAGTAACAACTGCACCTATCAGAACCTCTGCAACAATACTTTGGGAAACTATACCTGTTCTTGCCCCAAGAACAATACTGGTGACGGTTACAGGACAGGAACAGGCTGCAACTCCGCTCTTGTGACACCTGGTAATAATGCCCTACGTTTGGAACTTTTATCAATTTAGCGTACTATAATCTCTTATCAGCCAAGCGAACAGGAGCAAATCATTACAAGTTTGTGTTTAAAACATTGCTCTCTTTTTTGTTTATTTTTCTAATACAATCTCTCTCTATATAAAGGGCCTCTATCTGACAGTGATAAACTTATCAAGTACTTTGTATTTTTTTTCATCCATATCTATATGTTCTCTTTTTCTACCTGACACCTCCATGTATTTCAATATACATTTAGTTAAAATTTTAGCTTACAATAGCTCTTACCGCAGCGCAACTCTATTAGGTTCAGTCCAACATCTGTAATTGATGGTGGAGAAGCGAAACATATAAGGCGGAGGCAGCCCTTACCTATCATGCTAGTCTTTCGGGTTGAGTTAGGCTCCAAGGTCTTGGTATGTTGTGGGCTCTGGTGGACCTGGGTCTAAGGGGTGCCGGCTCGTGGGTATAGCGAGCTGGGCCACATCCGTTGCGCACTCTAATAAGTGATATCAGAACTCATAGTCAGAAAACCTGAAAATCTCTGGAGTCACATGGTGACAGGGGAGCTTGTTAACCTCTCGGAGGTCAAAGGGTTGTGTGTGATATAGAGGTCACAGGGGTTATGTGTGATATGAAGCGTTGGACTCAGGGCCTGGAGAATGTCTTTCGGAGGTCTTCCGGAGATCACACGGGGTTGTGCGATGTGAAGCGTTGAATCCGATGTGTGACGGGGAGATTGTTAGGTTTAGTCTCACATTAATAATTGATGGTCCGGGAGCACAACATATAAGGCGGGGGCAGCCCTCACCTATCAGGTTTTTGGGCTGAGTTAGGCCTAAGGTTTTAGTATGTTGTGGGCACTGGTGGATGCCGGCTCGTGGGTATAGTGAGCTGGGCCGGATCCGCTGCGGACTCTAACAAACTCAAGTCTATTGAGTCATGACGTTATTGATTTTCAAATTTTAATCTCATTAGTTAGTACAACTTTTATCATCAAAAAATTAATCAATAATATATAAGTCTTTTGCTTATGGTACCTTTTATAAAAACTCTACTTCATTATTTTATTAGAAATAATAATTTTAGACCTTAGATTGCGCTCTTAGTTACCATGATAGCAAAAAAAAAGGTCCTTTAAGCTTGCACTGAGGCACTCAAAATCATCAATATAACTTCAAAGAAAATGTAGGAGGGGCCAATGCTACTAACCTCAAGAGAATATTAATATTTATATCTAATAACTATTGTTTACTCAAAAGGCATATAAAAAAGTAAGGAAGGTCATAGACACTTTTTGTCTGCACTAACCTCCTCTAATGTTCATGATATTAATTTCTATACCAAAGAATCATATGTGCAATAGTATTTTCTATAAAATATAGTGCTTACAATTTAGAAACATATATTATAATGTTTAAGTTAAATTGTATGCACATCATTTATGATTACCTTAAATTGTTTTTATGTATTAATAGCTACAAAAGTATGTGATTTATAAACATATATAATTATATTTTATGGTTATTTAGACATTTTCCACATTAGAAGTTGCTATGTAAGTTTTTTTAAGAAAATTGAATGGATTGTGCCTACTATTATTGGTAGTAATTAAATTCTACTGGATCAATGGTTAGATCTTTTTTATTTTTGTGAGAATTTTTAGGGCTTGCTTTTTTCTAGCACGTCCCGTAAAAGGTTCTGTTGAAGGCCTTCAATTAGTAATAATAGAATAGTAATTTTAGAATATTGTTTTTTTAGCACGTCTCATGAGAATTAATACAGAGACTCTGTTAGAGGCCTTCAATTAGTAATAGTAGAATAGTAATTTTAGAATTTTGTTATCTGAACGTAATATTTCAACATAACCTTCTCCATTGTATCATAAGGACTTTTTTTTAGAGTTATTCATAAATATAAGGATTTTGGTACCGAATCTCCAAGCATCAATTTAATTCAACAACTATTCAATATATTTTCTTTTAGGTGGTGACTTGCCATTTAAAACCAGGGGTTACTGAACAATAGGGCCGTAACTATTCAACTAACGCAAAAAACCGTAGCCCACTTCTGATGGCACATCCGTACATGCGCCTATTCTATCTATTTTTAACGCCTTAAAGACTCTAGAAGTTCTTATATCTGTGGACAGAGGAATAGTGATTTTAGCTACCTATGCTTATTGTAGCCAATTGTACATTGTAACATACTTTCTGAATGCAATTTAGCATATGTAGAAATCTTTAATCCCTATTGTTTTATATTTTTTTCAAAGAAAAAAATGAAACATAAACCCTTAGACCCAGTACACTATAACATAATTTCTCAATGCAACATGCCAAAAAGATTTATGGGATATTAAAGAAACAAGGTTAGCTTCTAAATCATTCTACAACTGACCGAATCATTGTCTTTTGGTTATTCCCAGTCACTTGCATTCAACAATTGCCTCCCATGTAAGAAATACTTGCTTGAATCCTGAGTAATATGCCTATATATATTTCTTGAATACATTTAGACATTTAATACCTACTGACTAACAATTAACGTTCTTTTGTGCTGCAGATTCCCCTACGCACCAACCGCAAGGTACCATATAACTTGTTCATTGCAACGAGTGTACGAGTCCATTAGTTCATCATGACTTTATCACCCTTTACTGGTTCTTTAGTGCCATGATTTTTTCTATTGTGAAAAGAAATCTCTTCAAAGAGATGTCGTTGATGATCCTTGGCTATTTATCAGGTACCGGCTGCCCTGAAGGGATGAGTGGTGATGGCCAGAAAAAGGGTAGTGGCTGCTATTCGGGCTCTCAAAAGCACTTTCCTCTAGACACAGTTTTGGGTAACTTCCTCAATACATTTATAATATATATCATATGCTTACCACATTACGTCAATGCATATTAATCAACAGACTCCATAAGTAAGGCTCCATCTTATGTAAGCTAGCATTATGGTTTATGAATAAAAAAGGAAGTAAAGTAGATTAAACACGTCATTTTAAAAAAGATTAAACATGCCTTTGGTAATGATAAAGAGAGAAATTATAGTTTACATTAGTCCTAAAGATTACCTCAATGTTGCTACATGGGGCCAGTCAATCTTGTATCATGCACAATCTGCAGCAAAATAATAAATTCAACAGTCATCTGTCATTCAGTCCTATTTGTATTGGTCTCAGTAGTGTTACTCCCACATGAGAGCCAATTGGACAGTAGACTTACGTTACAAGTGTTCTCCAACATCTGCGCAGGTGTAGGTCTTGCACTTATGGTTACAGTGACCACCGCTGTGTCGTTCTACTGCTGGGCGATAAAGAAAAGAGAGCTAGGAAGAAACAGAGCAGAATTGTTCAGGAAGAATGGTGGCTTACTACTGCAGCAGAGATTTTCAACAATCACGTCTCAAGGAGAGGACCAATCAGCAAAGATATTTAGTGCAGAAGAGCTAAAGGCTGCTACTGACAACTACAGCGAGAGTCGAATCCTTGGCCGAGGTGGACATGGCACAGTGTATAAGGGCATTCTTGCAGATCAAACTATAGTCGCCATAAAGAAGTCCAAGGTGTTCGATGAGTGCCAAGTGGAGCAATTTGTCAATGAGATTGCCATCTTGTCACAGATTGATCACCCAAATGTTGTCAAGCTTTTGGGATGCTGTCTAGAGACACAGGTACCATTGTTGGTTTATGAGTTCATACCTAATGGAACACTCTTCCAGCACATCCACAACAGAAATGCACCTCGCCCTCTAACATGGGAAGACTGCTTAAGGATAGCTGCAGAAACTGCAGATGCACTTGCCTATCTGCACTCCACATCTTCTGCACCAATCATACACAGAGACATCAAATCAAGCAACATTCTGCTGGATGAGAACTTCGTGGCTAAAATAGCAGACTTTGGTGCATCAAGATCAGTCCCATTTGATCAAACTCATATAACTACTCTTATTCAGGGGACTATTGGGTACCTTGATCCTGAATATTTCCAAACCAGTCAGCTAACTGAGAAGAGTGACGTTTACAGTTTCGGAGTTGTTCTTGCAGAACTATTGACCAGGCAGAAACCTATTTCTGCAGCAAGGCCGGAAGAATCATGTAACTTGGCTATGCATCTGGTGGTTCTATTTAATGAACGGCGCTTACTTCAGGAGATAGAGCCGCACATTTTGGCCGAAGCAGGCGAAGACCAATGTTATGCCGTTGCAGAGCTTTCAGTACGGTGCTTAAACGTGAAGGGAGAAGAACGGCCTGCCATGGTGGTGGTGGCTTCAGTTTTACATGGTCTAAGAAGGTCATTCACCATAGACCAGACTGCCACAAGAAAAGATGAATGGGCAGGGGGAAATAGTGAACAGGAAGAGAAACATCTACGTGAGCCCAGACCAATTCCCAGTTTGCAGTCATCAGAAGTAAGCACACAATGCAGCATGGAGGCTGAAATGTTGTCTTCTTCTCATATGCCAAGATGATCTTCCTGACAATGTACAATTGATTATGAATTATGATTAACAATCGGGGCTTTGCTGTAATACTCCCAAATAACTCTGAGCTGTCCATTTAACTATATCGGATTGATTATAATCACTTATTACCTCAAAATATAAATTTATTTAATTTATTATTTGTTAAAATAGGATAAATAAGGAAAGTTCTAGATTAAAAAAACTTTGCTCTAGATCTAATTGATGGGTATCTGATTTGTTGGATGTGGCAAATCTTTTTATTTTGGGATTTTGGAATTTGGTGGTGTCACACTAATACGTAGGAATTGTTACATGCATCGAAATCACTGTTGGTTCTTCTAGAGATCTTCATTGCATTAGCTGTCACGCTTTCAATAGGAAGTGGACAATAAAAAATTAAGCTTGAATATAAGACTGTATAATGTTTTGGTAATCTGTGTCAATTTGTAAAATAAACCGTGTTTCAAAAAGATTTGTAAAATCAACCGTGTATTATCAAAATAAAAGGAATTGATGTTGGCCAACACCCCCATCATCCGCCGCTTGCGTACCATGCGTCGATGGGATCGCGGGTCCATTCTCCCTGTGCATACAGAGAAAGGAAGTGCAGATCCATTTCTTGCGTGACTACGGGGCTCGATGGATTTTCCCCTCCTTTCCTTAGGTTACTAGTTTATTTAATTAATTTATAAAATCTAAAAAAATCAATGATCCAGATTTATTTGAGCAATTACCTCCTCGGTCCTGGCTCCTAGTAGCACTGCCCTAATTATCGTAAAAATGTTCAAAGTCATCTTTGTTTAGGCCATTACTAAGAACTAAGAGCATCTCCCAGAGTTTCCTAAATATTCCTCCTAAAAAGTCTATGTTTATCAACTCCTAAAAATATTTTAGGAGAAAAAAAGAAATTTATCTCCAATAGTTCATAATATTTAACTTTAAAAAATCAAGTGCTAGCCACATTTGACGAGAGATAATCGATCATGCTTACATTGGGTTGCTAGCTACTACTACTTGCTCGCCCCCAGCCGCTGCCAGCCAATCTTAATCAAGACAAAGAAGAATCGATCTGCAACTGCTGGAGTATATATGTATACAGTACTTATATACATAAGAAGAATTACTCGTATTGCTCCTACTGTATGTATAAGTGTGTATGTATGTGCTCCTATATAATGTAGTGTCCTAGCTCAGCTCAGCTCCTTCCTTCCACTCCACGGATGGGGAGCCACACCACACGCTCACTCTCCAGTCTCCAAGCTCACCACCCGCCATTGCTAGCTTCTCTAGCTGAGACGCATGCACATACCGAGCGCAAGCCATGCCACGCCCAGTTTAAAGTAAAGCAGCCGCCGCCTAGCTCATCATCAGCGTCAATTAAGGATCGAGGAACACAACCACCGTATTACATACCGTCATCATCCGCAGCAGCGAGCAATGCCGAAGAATTCCTTCGCCGGCGGCTGCGAGATCCAAGCCAGCGGCATCAACTACCGCATCACCGTCTCCAGCCGACCACACCCTCCTCTCAAGGTCTAGAGCAGGTCAGACGACGACGTCCATGTCCAAGACCACCAGGACCACCACAGCGTCCGCCATGTGCTCAGGGACGTCTCCTGCCGCGTGCGCCCCGGTGAGCTACTCGCCATCGTTGGCCCCAGCGGCGCCGGCAAGTCCACCCTGCTCGAGATCCTCGCTGGCCGCCTCTCCCCGTCCCCGCAGCACGACCTCCTCCTCGACGGCGCCGCCGCCCACAGCGCCGACCTCCGCCGTGTCTCCGGCTACGTCACCCAACAGGACGTACTCTTCCCGCTGCTCACCGTGCGCGAGACGCTGCTCTTCAGCGCGCGCCTACCGGCAACAGCAACGCCGCCTCCAAGAAGCGCCCTCGGGGAACCGCGCCGCCGTCAGGAAGTACGGTGAGAAGAAGAAGGCCCACACCGCGTCGCTGGAGGAGGAGGTGGTCCACCTCCGGGCGCTCAACCAGCAGCTCATGAAGAAGCTCCAGAGCCACGCCGCGCTAGCTCGAGGCCGAGGTGGCCAGGCTTCGCTGCCTGCTCGTCGACATCAGGGATAGGATCGAGGGGGAGATTGGCGCGTTTCCCTATCAGAGGCCGGCGGGAAGAACGACTCCGTGGGAACGGCTTCGTCCGCGTAAAGTTACGCGGAAGTCGAAGGAATTTCTCAAGTCCCAAAAGATTAGGAGTAAATATTAGGAGTCGTTGAAGATGAGTTTTTTTCTATCTTCCTAAAAAATAAGGATTAGAAGAATGTTTAGAGAACTCTTGAGATGCTCTAACTGCTAACAAGTGAAAACGACGATATATAGAATTGAAATCGACTACCGAAATGCAACTGGGTTACGTAAATGAAATCCTTGATCCATAGTACAAGAAAAATAGAAAGAGACGGTGATATATGCTGCTTGAGTTGAAACCATGGATGTTTCGGTATCTGTTTACTTCTCAAGCAGTGTAAATCAAGTAGTAACTTTTACATCCAGAACGTCTGCGCTGCAAACTCGGGGCCATACCTAGAGACAAGGTACGAACGTCCATGGTGATCCGTAGTTTGTAGGTCGCCCCTCTTGTCATACTTGACGCCGAATACGGTGACATGTAGGACACAGCCGTCGACTTCACCGTCCGAGGCGTCCCGCCATCTGACGCCTTGCCGGGCCGCGCACTCGACAAGGCAGAACCTGGCGTCGCCCATGTACGTGAGCGTGGCACCTGTAGTCTGCCCCACATGTCTCTTGGGATTCTCGCGAAACAGCGTCTTCCTCCCGAGCTTCGAGTCCGGCGGCCGCTCGGCTGTTCGACGGCGGGAAGGGATGGCACAGGAGCAAAGGAACCCATCCCTGCGAAGCCCCACCCACGCGTCCACCTCGTCGACGTAGTAGCCCTGGCCATGGAAAGGCAGCTGCCACTCGCCGTGCCGCGTCCACACCGAACTCCGGGTGTCGAAGGAGTGGGTGGTACATCCCTCTCCCTCCCTCGACCACAGTTCTTTTGCAGACACGAAGATGGTGCGCCCGTCCGGGTGCACGGCGTAGGCTCTGACGACATCGCGGTAGCCCAAAGGCATCGGCGCGGGGACGCTTTCCACCGACCACCGTTCGGCGCGCCAGGACAGCCGGAACTCGTCCTCCTCGTCGCGAGGCCCCCGTGAGATCACCTCGAAGGAGCACTGCAGACGATCTTCACGGCGCGGGTTGAGCGCGTAAAGCCACCGCTCGTCCACGGGCACGAAGAGTATGTGCCCGAGGGGGCGCAGCGCGGGCGTGGGGCGAGGCCCGATGGCCATCGACGCCGTCTCCGTGTCGTAGATGAGGATCGGTGCCTCGTCGCTGTACCGGCCGGTCACGAATAAGATTTTGCGGCCGATTGCCGTCACACTTGCAGGGTACCGGTCCACCGGAGCCTCGATGCGGATGGCGCAGGGCTCGGGGAGGCGCCCCAGCTGCTGGTTGCTGACGGCGGCGGCGCGGGCGTCAGAGTCCAAGTCGTCGATGTCCAGCTTGTGGATGCTGTACCCCATCTCCCAATCTTCTATGACGAGGTAGATGTGCTTTTTTTGCTGCCCCCGCCGTGGTCTCTTGGCCGCTGCATCGTCGCTGTACTGGTCGTGCCCCCGCCGCCTGGAGTTGGAGCTGGACATCTTTGCGTCTCGTGCACGCACGCGTTGTTCCTCTACTTCATGGGATATATAGGCTGAGCCTGAGGCTGCCGCGAAACGGGACACCGAATCCGGCTCAACTCGTGATTGCGGACTCGGATCGGACATCATGGACCCGACATCACCTGGATGGCCGACGCGTGGCCTAACCCCTTCCAGATACGAGCCGACGAGCCCAAGTCGGCAGGGATTGCAACGTCGTGGCCGACCTGGTCAACCCCGCCGGCTCCATGGTCAACCCCGTGAACCATGCCGGCGCCAGCGCCCGTGGCATCTGCTCAGGTATATATACTGCTTGAAGCCTTCATCGATACTTAGACTGTCTCCAAACGTGGGGACCTAAAAACGAAAGGCATTTCATCCTTTGCGTCGCGCACAGTTAATGGGTTAGGACCCAAAACATCACCCTTTCCAACAGACAACGCAAAAGATCCGGTGGTCGCGTCCTCCTCCGTGCGCTGCCTTCGGCCCGGCCGCGTCCTCCTCCGTGCCGGCGTGCCGCTGCCTTCGGCCTCCCTCTCTTCTCCCTCTCCTCTCCCTCTATCTCCTCCCTCCGGCGGTGCGGGACCCCTCCTAGGCAGGCGAGCGAGGTGCGCAGCGGACGGTGGGGGCCGAATCCGTCTCGCCACGCCGCACCGGCCGCGCTCCGCCTTGCCGGCCGTGGGAGCAGCCGCGGCCGCTGGCTCGAAGGAGTCGCCGTCACCGTGGGGGAGAAGCAGCCCGCGACGACCTTGCCGAGGCCGTCAGCGAGGAGCGAGGTGACGGCGTCGAGCCCCGTCGCCCTCGAGAAGGTCCAGCGTGACCTCGACCAGCTCCTCCCCGTCGTCGGAGCTCCGGTCAGAGCCGCACGGTGAGGAGCCCGTGCTCCCCCGGCGTGCCGACGCCCGGTCACGGGTTTGGGTCGCGCGTCTGGGAGAAGGCAAATTTGCCTCCCCTCTCTCCTCCCACCCAAAATGCGTGCCGGCTCTGCGTCGTCCGTTGGAGCTGGTTCTGAGAACGCAAATGCACTGTGGCGGACGCAATTTTGCGGTTACGTCGCGTTGTTGGAGTCAGTCTTAGAGCAGCCCCAGCGGGCGTACACACGAGGGGGGGGGGGCTAATTCCCACAGTGACCTATATGTATTTGTATATTTGTGATTTATGAGCCTATAAATAGACTAGCAACGGCGCATGTATGAAAGGAAGTTCCATGTCTGCATAACAATATGAGCTCCAAGCCTCCAACTACCTACGTCTAGCATGAGAACAATTGCCGGGAACCAGTTTGCTTGCATGTATGCATGCAGAATTACTCCGAGGCAGGGGGGCATAGTTTCTCCTTAACATAGCTCCGCCAGTGCTCCCAACGCAGGCATACCGTGCCTATCCTTTCATGGTTCCATTGTTTGTACTTTTGGCGGAAAGCTGTCAGAGTTTTTTATTTGCTTGCTCGATTTTTTCTCTCACAACGCGCTTCAAACTGTATGCTCCGACGTTGATTTGGATACCAGATGCTGACACGGAGGATGAGGCTACAGTACACGCTGTTGCGTTAGGGGTGGTCTAAGTGCCAAATGCATTTTGCGAACACGCCTGAATGCATACTTCATTAGGAAGAGAGTAAGTGTGGTCACACGCGTACCCGAACCTAGAAGTGGCTCAGACGGCGAAAGATTCAAAAGTTATTAATACAAACAAGTGACAAAAAACGACTTAGTTAGTGCGAGATGGTGAGTTGATAATTCTAGTGTCGCAACGTTTCTTACTTGGCCCTCCCAAAAAAAAGAGCTTGATCACTTTCTTGATCCTCACCTCATAGGCGAAACTGGGCATCACCCCCTCTTCTCTGCCAACACTTTACCATGTAGTAGTTATTCTACAACATAGATATGCTAATTAAAGCGATAACACACCTGATAGGGCGTCCGGACGGACGGACGAACCCCGCCCGCGTCGCCCGCTCATGGAACAGATCCCGCCCGCTCACTCTACGTAGCTCCTGCTCGTGGGACGGACCCTGCCCTCGCCCTCGCCCTCGCCCGTGCCGCGTGCCCCCACCCTGACTCACGTCTCCTGTTGCGGCTGCGCTCCATACGCCTGCCGCGGCCCCTGCCAAGGTCTGTGCCGCCGACGAGTTTCACACTAGCGACCTTCGCGCCACTCCATAGCATCGAACTTCACGCAGCAAGAAGTTGAAAGTGCATGTTGCAAGCGTCTGTTTTAAGTGTTTTAGAGGTATGTTGCAAGTGTTTCATATCGGTGTTGCAAAAGTAGATCGAGATGTTGCATTTGTTTCAATGGTTGTACACGTATGTTGCAAACTTTTGTTCCTAATGTTTCATCTGTTTTTTCAGATGTATGTTGCAAGTGTGTTTAGCTGGATGTTGTATATGTTTCACACATATGTTTGCAAGTGTTTTATCTAGATGTTGCTTATGTTTTCCCAATGGTACGGTTTTAAGTGTTTTCAGGTGTTTTTGCAAATGTTTCAGATGCATGTTTCAAGTGTTTCATCTGCCTTCAGACGTATGTTGCAAGTGTTGCATTTGAATGTTTCAAAAGTAGATTGCGTATTGCATCTCCCTCCTCGCCTTTTGCTGCCTCGCCTCGGTGTCCCCTCCTCCTCTCGGCGCCTGCTAGGCATCCACCGCCTCTGCCTTCTCTTCTCGATGCCAGTGACGTTCAGGGCGGCATGGGCCCCACATGGACACGTGAAATGATGCGAAAAAATGACTGCAAACGTGGGCGTCCAGACATCCTGTTCGTCTGAACGTCTGGACGCTAGCAAGCCTGTAATTAAAGTGGAAAGGAAGGTTGATATACTTGATAGAATGATAATATTTTCTTTGCTATACGCAACTACTAATTTCAAAAAACACAGGATAGTAAGAAAACGGACTAAAGCTGCAAAGTTTTCCACTACATTAATCCCCCCCCACTGTTTAATCCTCATGCTCTGCCGCTGTTGATGCTCCTTTAGGGCTTCAATCTCGCATGTAACTGTGAGTACATTGCGATAGAATGCAGTGATGGAGTTGCCACCTGAAAGGATCTAACAATGCCTAGAGGAGGGTGAATAGGCGTATCTAAAAATTTACTGCAAATGCTAAGTTCAAATATGTCAGTCACTGTCGGAAGTCCTGACGTTTGGGTCAAAACTCCCGACGTTGTCAGAAGTTCCGGTGCAAACGTCAGCAGTTCCGACGCCTACGTGAACTACAAAAGCAGTGCCAAATTTAACTTTGTGGATAAATAATCTTACAACCTCACTTCCTAGTGGTTTGATGAAAATGTTGGGTCACTCCCTTGACGCTGTAATGCCTCCAAACCGTAGATCGAGTCCAAACCCTAAAATGGAGATTTGGGAGACAAAGAGACAAACACATACAAGTAATCTCAAGCAATCACAACAACAACAACAAGCACGCGGGACACAAGAATTTATCCCGAGGTTCGGCAACCCCACAAAGGAGCTCCTACGTCCTCGTTGTTGAGGTGACCACCAAGGTCGGAGTCTATTCCACCTCCTTGCCTCTCTCAAAGCGACCACAAAGGTCACTTGAGCTTTCCACTAAGAAATCGAAGGGTGATACAAACTTCCCAAGGCTCTTCCACAAGATGGAAGCTCTTGGGCAACACCTAGCCGGCTAGGGGCAAAGCCCTAAGAGTAATAGACGCAAAATCAATTGGCTTGACGAAGAAATCAAGTGCTCAAGCTTTCCAAAGTGATGCCCTCACTTAATCCACTCTCCTTTCACTCAAAATGCTAAGGGAATCGAAGATTAGAGCAAAGGGGGAAGGAGAGGGGTGCTTTAGTTGCTTGGGAGCTGTTGAGCACGAAGTGGGTCAACTGTTAATGAGTCTGTAACGGTTAGAAGTGAAGAGAGGGTTATTTATACTCCAAGTGAAAATCTAACCGTTCAGATCTACGTCGGAAGTTCCGTCGCAGATCTCGGGACTTCCGACGTTAACAGAAAACACTGTTCACATAGGGCCAGAAGTTCGCGCGTGCAGGTCAGTGTCGGAACTCTTGGCAAACGTCGGGACTTCCGACGAACGTTGGGACTTCCGACGTGCGCAGTTAAACATCCAGCCAGCCCGCACCAGGTATCGGGAGTTCCGACGAGCACAGACAGCAGGCCAGTAGAACCACCGATGCCGAGACTCCTAGCTTGGGTCAGGACTTTCGACGGCCACAGTCACCGCGCAGGCTAAGTGACTGGGAGTCAGAACTTCCGGCAAGAGTCGTGACTTTCGACTGTCGGGAGTTCCGGCTTACGTCGGGACTTCCGACACCGACAGTCACAGAAAATAATTCTATGTGCTCGTGAAGTGCTAGAGTGTCTCTCTTTTGATTTAATTATTATGCTTGAGCACTCTATCTTTCTCAGACCAACTAAAATTGCATCCATCTTTATAGTGCGGCGGATCCTAAACTCAAAAGCAAAAATAAAACCTTCGGAGAGAGTTTTGAGTTCGTCCACCTTTACAACTTCAAAAATTGAGGGATACCATTTCATCTTTATCAATTCTTTGATTCTTTCATGGGACTAATAGCTGCGACATATCTCATTAAGATCACATTGGTCCCTAATTTGGATGTCATCAATACACCAAAACCCACATAGGGGGCAAATGCACTTTCAATCTCTCCCTTTTTGGTAATTGATGACAACCAACTTAGGCTTTTATAAAAATGAAAGAATGTAAACCTTTTGAACCCCAAAATTTATGAAGAGCTCCCCCATGATGTATGCATGAATTTGAATATCAATTAGAATCATCTATACATGATTTGCACACCTCAAGACAAAAGCTCCCCCTAAATTTTGCAATCCGTGGGGTGCAACAAGTGTGTGAACAAATAAATATCCATGAAAAGAAACTACAATATGACATGTTATATCACACAACAAATACAAGAGAATATGATGGCCAAGATTTCAAAATAGAATTTGAAGCAACACATGGCCATCCAAAATGCATTCACCATCATAAGTAGACACAAGTATAAGCTAATAAGATAAATAGATGACCATAACTTGTCCTACAATCATGCATCACAAACACATATAAATAGTTGTTCATCACAAGCTTGCCACCACACGACATAGTTCATGCACGCTAAGGGTTTTAAAGTTCCGAAACATAAAAACCAACTAACTTATTACAAAGAGGAATCAAAGCCTAACACTCCCCCTTTGTCAACAAGTGCCAAAAGGGGTAGGCCGCGTGAATATCCAACTACTCATTGTCGTAGTCATCATCCTCATCTTGGTCACCGTCCTCACCACCGTCATCGTCTTCATCATCATCGTCCTAGATGTATTCCTCATCCTCTTCAGTCGCCTTCCCTTTGCCATGGGGGCGAGAAGTCGCATCATCTTCGTACGCCGCACAAGCCTCATCATACAAAGCCAACGGATCACGGGAAGGCACAAACGGCGGTGGAGGAGAAGATACAATGCCTGTATGCTGTTCCAACCGATATAGCCTCTCTTGCATATCATGCCACCATCCATGACTGCGAAGAACACGAAGTGAAACTAAGAAATGATACAAGGAGATGCGAACGAACATCGAGAATTGAAGAAACATGAATGGAGTTGTCACCCTAGGGTCGGGAGTTTCGGCCGTAGTCGGGACTTCCGACAGCCGGGAGTTCCGGCCTTACGTCGGGAGTGCCAACGGTCGGAACCTCCGACGGTCACCGGGACTTCCAGCGCACAAGGTGACCATCCCATTCATGGGGCTTCAAATCATGACACTCATTGAAACAAGGAAGATAGAGGAGTAGAGAGAGAGAAAGAATGGAGTCAAAACACAAGGTACATTGGATTAGGGTTAGGGCGCCACGTTAGTACCTTGAATCGAGGAAAGAGGAGACGAAGAGAAATGAATCACAGTCGACGATGAACAAATCCACGAGAGCAATCACCTCCACCAAAGGGATCTCCACCACACCAACCGAAAAGTCCACCACGATCCGAGGAAAAACGAGGGCTCGGGCGGTGGAATGGGGGCGGGGAGGTCAGGACTGCCAGCAAGGCCTTCGGCGGTGCAAGAAGAGGGAATGGAGGCTGGAGCACCAGGCAGGGCGACGGTGGGGGCTAGGTGCGACGCGGCGGCGCGAGGAGGAGCAAGGGCGGCACAAGGAGAGGCGACGGCGGCGCGTGGAGATAGAATGAGGGCGACAGGAGGGGAATAATCGCAGATAAGGGACCAGGCCAGGTAAAAAGGAATCAGGCAACCGACCCAGCGTGGTCAAAAACGCATATTTGCGTCGGAACTCCCGGCAGACGTCGGGACTTCCGGCAGTCGGGAGTTCCGGCGCGAGCCGAGACTTCCGGTCGTCAGAACTTCCGACGAATGTCGGGACTTCCGACGTAGGGAAACAGAAAAACACTTTAACCTGTACTCACTCTACCAAGTGGGGCAAAAATATGATGGACACTAACATTTTCACAAGTGACTAGATTTCATTCAACCAACACAAAGCAATAGTCACTTATGAAAATTACAAAATAGATTTTGAAAGTGGCACACAATGTTTTCTTAATTCTTTTCTCCTAAGTAGATCAAACAAAATGTGTGTGCAAGGGATCAAGCCACGTTACGAGAATCAATGATATTTAGTTCACTCCTCAAAGCACAAAATCTTGACTCATCTAGTGGCTTAGTGAAGATATTAGCTAATTGCTTTTCGGTGCTCACATGATGAATGGCGATATCTCCTTTGGCTTCGTGGTCTCTCAAAAAATGACGCCGGATGTCTATGTGCTTTGTTTGAGAGTGGTTTACAGGGTTGTTTACCAACTTAATGGCACTCTCGTTGTCACACAAAAGTGCAATCTTGGTTAACTCACATCCAAAGTCTTTTAGTGTTTGCTTCATCCAAAGTAGTTGGGCACAACAAGCGCCGGCCGCCACATACTCGGCCTCAGCGGTGGACAAAGCAACGGAATTTTGCTTCTTAGAGCTCCAAGACACCAAGGATCGACCAATAAATTGGCAAGTCCCGGTAGTACTCTTTCGGGTTACTTTGCAACCGGCATAATCCGAATCGAAATAGCCAAGTAACTCAAAAGTTGAGCCCTTAGGATACCACAAGCCAAGATTAGAAGTGTGCACTAAATATCGAAAAATTCTCTTAACAGCCATCAAATGACATTCTTTCGGATTAGCTTGAAATCTTGCACACATGCACACACTAAGCATAATATCGGGCCTAGATGCACAAAGGTAAAGAAGTGATCCAATCATGGAGCGATATACCTTTTGATCGACGTCCTTTCCTCCTTGATCAAGATCAAGATGTCCATTGGTTGGCATGGGTGTCTTGATGGGCTTGGCCTTGTCCAAGTTAAACTTGTTCAACATGTCGTTGGTGTACTTGATTTGACTTATGAACGTGTCATCCTTGAGTTGCTTGATTTGAAATCCAAGGAAAAACTTCAACTCTCCCATCATGGACATCTCGAACCTATTTGTCATAATCCTACTAAATTCCTCACAAAAAGCCACATTAGTACTACCAAATATTATGTCATCGACATATATTTGGCAAACAAAGATATCATTATTGACTTTGCGAGTAAACAAAGTAGCACCGGCCTTTCCTATCTCAAAACCTTGTTTGAGTAGGAAATCCTTTAAGCAATCATACCAAGCTCTAGGGGCTTGTTTGAGCCCATAGAGCGCCTTGTCGAGCTTGTAGACGTGGTTTGGATACTTGGGGTCTTCAAATCCCGGTGGTTGCTCTACATACACCAACTCGGATAGGGGGCCGTTGAGAAATGCACTCTTCACGTCCATTTGATATAACTTGAAATCATGATGAGCGGCATAGGCAAGTAGAATATGAATTGATTCTAGCCTAGCCACCGGTACATAGGTCTCTCCAAAATCCAAGCCTTCAATTTGAGTGAATCCTTGAGCCACCAACCTTGCCTTGTTTCTTGTTACCACGCCATGCTCATCTTGCTTGTTGCGGAAGACCCACTTGGTTCCAATCACATTTTGCTTGGGCCTTTCCACCAAGGACCAGACTTCATTCCGAGTGAAGTTGTTCAACTCCTCTTGCATGGCTATCATCCAATCTGGATCATCAAGTGCCTCTTCCACCCTACGAGGTTCCAAAGGAGAAACAAATGAGTAATATTCACAAAAACTTGCTAAACAAGAACGTGTAGTTACCCCTCATCGAATGCTCCCCAATATGTTATCAACGGGATGATCCCGTTGAATGGATTGATGCACTCTAGGATGTGGCACTTGAGTTGATCTTTGGATAGGGCCATCATCATCACGATCATGATCGATTGGAAGATCACAATCATGAGCTTGTGGAGGGTTGACTTCACTTCTTTCTTTATTGTTGAGTTGTGGTTGAGCTCGCTCATTGTTGACACCATCTTCAAGAGAATGACCTTGTCCTTCATTTGATCTACCATCTTGATTATTTCTTGTTGCGGAAGCTTCACCATGTTCATTTGATGAAACATGATGAATGGTTGGATCAAGATCATCATTCACAACATGGTCTTCATCTTCGTCTTCAACGGGCTTTACTTCACCAATTGCAAGCTTCTTGATTGCTTTGTGTGGAGCTTCTTCATTACCTACATTTTCAACATTGACTTGCTCCTTTTGAGATCCGTCGGTTTCATCAAAAGTCATGTCTACCGCGATTTCAATCAAACCGGTGGGTTTATTGAAAACACGATATCCATGTTCGTTAGTACCATAACCAAGCATGAAACCTTCATCAACCTTTGGTGTAAACTTAGAGCTTTTGGATTTCTTGTTAAGTATGAAACACTTGGATCTAAAAACTCTAAAGTAGTGCACCTTAGGCTTTTTACCGGTTAGAAGTTCGTAGGCGGTCTTTTCTCTTTTCTTGTGAAGATATAAGCGGTTGATAGCATGACATGCCGTGTTGACCGCTTCCGCCCAATAGTTGGTTGGAGTCTTGTACTCATCCAACATTGCTCTTGCGGCTTCTATGAGCGTTCGGTTCTTCCTCTCCACAACACCATTTTGTTGTGGAGTGTATGGAACCGAAAACTCATGCTTGATTCCTTCTTCATCAAGAAACTCTTCAATGTTGGTGTTCTTGAACTTTGTCCCGTTGTCACTTCTAACTCTCTTGATTTTGACTTCAAACTCATTTTGGGCTCTTCTTGCAAACTTCTTAAAGATACCTTGGACTTTACTCTTTTCACGCAAAAAGAATACCCAAGTGAAACGAGAATAATCATCAACAATTACGAAACCATATTTGTTACCACCAATACTTATATAAGCGACGGGTCCAAATGTGTCCATGTGAAGAAACTCCAATGGCCTTTCGGTTGTCACAACATTCTTGATGGGATGTTTAGCTCCAACTTGTTTTCCCGCTTGACATGCGCTACAAATCCTATCTTTCTCAAAAGAAACATTTGTTAGTCCAAGGATGTGTTCGCCCTTTTGAAGTTTGGCCAAGTTCCTCATCCCAACATGGGCAAGTCGGCGATGCCATAACCAATCCATGCTAGATTTTGTCATTAAACAAGTCTCAGAATTTACTCTATTTGATGTGAAATCAACTAGATAGAGTTTCCCTTTTAAATGACACATAAATGCAATAGAGGAATCCTTCCTTCTATAGACTTCCACACCCTTATCCGTAAAGAGACAATTGTAACCCATTTCACAAAGTTATGAGACGGACAACAAATTGTATTTCAACAAATTCACAAGTAAAACATTTGAAATGGAATTATCATTTGATATAGCAATTTTACCCAAACCGAGAACTTCTCCTTTTCCATTGTCACCAAACACAATATTTCCACTATGATCATGATTTGGTTGGAATGACGTGAACATGTCCTTCTCTCTGGTCATATGATTGGTGCATCCACTATCCAACACCCAACTTGTTCCACCGGAGGAATATTCCTACAAAGATAAATTAAGCTTTTGTTTTAGGTACCCAAAAAGATTTGGGTCCTAGGGGGTTACTCACATAAAACTTGGGCACCCAAACACTCCTCATAATTTCCTTTCTCTTTTGGGCACCAACATACTTAACCATAATCTTGCCATCCTTGCCCCAACAACACATATAGTCACTAGCATAGCACCGTGGAAGTGGTGCTTGTGGCTTGGGGACATCGGATTGCTTTGTCTTGATTGTCTTGTTACTTGTAGGTTGAATCTTTGGAATGTAGACCTTGTTGTTGGCCTTGCATATTAGCTCATCAAGAGCAACGCCCTTGTTGAACTTCACACAGGGCACACCATTGATCATGTTCCTTCCATTAGCCTTTCCATCATACCTATTGTAGCCAATGTCTTCCTTGATTGATGGGTGCCTTATTGACTTGTATATAGTCTTGTTGGATTACTCTTGACACTTGCACCCATTCTTCAATATCATCTTCAACCTATGAATTTCCTTGTCTTTCTTCTCTAACTCAACAAGGTTAGTTGTATATGCATTCATATCAATTTTATAGCATGTTTTACAACCATCACTAGTGGAGATATTAGAGTCTTCGGTTGCCTTAGGAGAAATTGAAGTGCTAGCCCAAAGAGTACTATAGTTTAGCTCAAGATTTTGATATTTTTCTTCCAAGCTTGTGAGGCTTTCTTGAGCTATACTCTTCTCATTCTTGAGGCTAGCTACTTGATCATTAACCGAGGAATGTTCCTTAGTCAATTTCCCAATTGAGTCATTGGCTAAAGACAATTCAACGGTTAACTTCTCAACCTTCATCTTTTCCTCGGCGATAGATGCTTCAAGTGCAAGGTTTTTTTCTCTCTCTTGAGTAATTATATCTCCTTGCAACTCTAAGCATCTATCCCTCTTCTCTAATTTCTTCATTAGCATTTTTATTTTAGTGAAGGCCTTTTTACCAAATTTCTTTATCATGGTTGCTTCAATTTCTTCTATGTTATCATCACAACTATCATACTCATCACTAGAGGAAACGGGTGTAGTATGTACCTTCTCCCCTTTTGCCATGAGACAAGTTGGGGTGTAGTAGTCGTTGTCGATGAGGTTGGAGAAGAGTCTCGGTGGTGAAGATAGGTTGGAGAAGAGTTTTGGTGGTGAAGTTGAGTCGGGGAAGATCATGGTCGGTGAAGAAGAGTGGTGGATGGCGATGTTTGCGGCTCCCTTCTTCTTCTCATCATCACTTGAGTTACTATCACTTGACTCCCATTCTTTCCCAAGATGAGCTTCACCTCTCTTCTTGCCTGTGTCCTTCTTGTCTTCATCCTTGTCATGCTTGTGCTTCTTTTTCTCATTAGGACAATCGACTATGAAGTGGCCGGTTTGACCACATCCATAGCAAAATCTCTTTTTGAACCTTCTCTTACCATCACCATAGGTCTTGCGATTGTTTTTCTTCTTCATAAACTTTCTAAGATTTCTAATAATAAATGCAACCTCCGCATCGGAATCTTCTTCTCCACTTGAGTAATCATCCTTCACTTTCTTCTTCTTTTCTTGACTTAAACCTTGACCTTCATGTTGTTGAGTTGCTTTAAGGGTTGCACTCTTGTTGAATCCCATTGCATTAGGATTTTGATTGTGAGCATTGATTGCATCTTCATCTAGACACTCATGATGCTTGAGCTTTGAAGAACTTCTTAAGGTGTTATCTCATCATAACCGGGCCTTTCCATGATCACGGACGCTAGCATGTTGTTCTTGGCTCTATAGGTTCTCAACATCTTTCTAGCAACCTTGTTGTCATCCCATTCGATGCTTCCAAGAGCTCTTATGTGGTTGACTAATGCCATGAGCCTATAAAACATGGATTGTGTTGTTTCATTTTGCAAGAAAACAAATCTTTCCAATTCACCATGAAGTAACTCTATGTTGCCTTTTCTCACACTTTTATCTCCTTCAAATGATACTTTCAAAGTATTCCAAATTTATTTTGCACTTTCCATTCTATTCACTTTTCTAAACTCATCCGGAGCTAGGCTTGACACAAGCAATGCTACGGCTTATGCATTTTGATGGAGGTTGTGCACTTCTTCCGGAGTTATCTCTCTATCTTCATCGGTAGGAATCATCACACCAACATCCACAACCTCCCAAAGTCTTGCGGCAATGAGATGCATCTTCATCTTGTATGACCAATCGGTGTATCTTGTTCCATCAAAGTGAGGTGGCTTGTCAATGTTGACGGACGGAGTATGTAGTGTTGAACCATTCATGAGTTGTCCATAGTCAAAACTCATGTTTGAATATATTCCTTTTCCATGAGCATGCTCACCGACTCCAATATCACTAGCGGCATCTTTGTTTGCTTCATTCTTGTCACTAGTATCATTCTTGCTATTTATTGCATCATCAACCTTCTTGCTCAATTCTTCCTTCAACTTGCTCATCTCATCTTGCATCTTTTTTATTTCATCTTGAAAGAGCTTGGCTTGAGCACTCATCAACTCTTCAGCTATTTTCTTGGCCATTTCGATGGCAATGGCTTGCATCTTATCGGACTTCGACATTGTTTCTTCTCACGCGGTGAAGCACAAAGAGAAGACCTTGCTCCGATACCAATTGAAATGATCTAACAATGCCTAGAGGGGCAGTGAATAGGCGTATCTAAAAATTTACTGCAAATGCTAAGTTCAAATCTATCAGTCACTGTCGGAAGTCCCGACGTTTGGGTCGGAACTCCCGACGTTGTTAGAAGTTCCGGCGCAAACGTCAACAGTTCTGATGCCAACGTGAACTACAAAAGCAGTGCCAAATTTAACTTTGCGAATAAATAATCTTACAACCTCACTTCCTAGTGGTTTGGTGAAGATGTTGGGTCACTCCCTTAACGCCGTAATGCCTCCAAACCGTAGATCGAGTCCAAACCCTAAAATGGAGATTTGGGAGACAAAGAGACAAACACATACAAGTAATCTCAAGCAATCACAACAACAACAACAAGCATGCGGGACACAAGGATTTATCCCGAGGTTCGGCAACCCCACAAAGGAGCTCCTACGTCCTCGTTGTTGAGGTGACCACCAAGGTTGGAGTCTATTCCACCTCCTTGCCTCTCTCAAAGCGACTACAAAGGTCACTTGAGCTTTCCACTAAGAAATCGAAGGGTGATACAAACTTCCCAAGGCTTTTCCACAAGATGGAACCTCTTGGGCAACGCCTAGCCGGCTAGGGGCAAAGCCCCAAGAGTAATAGACGCAAAATCAACCAGCTTGACGAAGAAATCAAGTGCTCAAGCTTTCTAAAGTGATGTCATCACTTAATCCACTCTCCTTTCACTCAAAACCCTAAGGGAATCAAAGATTAGAGCAAAGGGGGAAGGAGAGGAGTGCTTTAGTTGCTTTGGGAGCTGTTGAGCACGAAGTGGGTCAGCTGTTAATGAGTCTGTAACGGTTAGAAGTGAAGAGAGGGGTATTTATACTCCAAGTGAAAATCTAACCATTCAGATCTATGTCGGAAGTTCCGACGCAGATCTTGAGAGTTCCGACGTTAACAGAAAACACTGTTCACATAGGGCCGAAAGTCCGCGCGTGCAGGTCAGTGTCGGAACTCCCGGCAAACGTCGAGACTTCCGACGTGCGCAGTTAAACATCCAGCCAGCCCGCAACAGGTATCGGGACTCCCGATATGGATCGGGACTTTCGACGGTCGGAACTTCCGACGAGCACAGACAGCACGCCAGCAGAACCACCGATGCCGGGACTCCCGGCTTGGGTCAGAACTTCCGACTGTCGGGAGTTCCGACTCACATCGGGACTTCCGACGTCCACAGTCTCCGCGCAGGCTAAGTGAGAACTTCCGGCAAGAGTCATGACTTCCGACTGTCGGGAGTTCCGGCTTACGTCGGGACTTCCGACACCGACAGTCACAGAAAATAATTTTATGTGCTCGTGAAGTGGTAGAGTGTCTCTCTTTTGATTTAATTATTATGTTTGAGCACTCTATCTTTCTCAGATCAACTAAAATTGCATCCATTTTTATAGTGCGGCGGATCCTAAACTCAAAAGCAAAAATAAAACCTTCGGAGAGAGTTTTGAGTTCGTCCACCTTTACAACTTCAAAAATTGAGGGATACCATTTCATCTTTATCAATTCTTTGATTCTTTCATGGAACTAATAGCTGCGACATATCTCATTAAGATCACATTAGTCCCTAATTTGAATGTCATCAATACACCAAAACCCACGTAGGGGGCAAATACACTTTCACCACCACCACTGTTTAATCCTCATGCTCTGCCGCTGTTGATGCTCCTTTAGGGCTTCAATCTCGCATGTAACTGTCAGTACATTGCGATAGAATGCAGTGATGGAGTTGCTTCAGCAATCAAGTGGCCTTGAGTGGATTGACAAAATTGCAGATAAACACCTTTCTAATTTCAGCTGCATTCTGACCAGAATATAATTACCGGGAGTCAGAGCGCAGCTTAACGTTTCCTAGCAAGAAAACGTAAAAAGTGATTGTAACTGAAACTATAGTTTGTATATTAACTTTAATTTTGTACACTTGAAACTACATTTTACTTGTTGACAGGTTTGTGAATGTGAGGAATCCTAATTATCCGCTGTGTATATTAACCTTGAGGGCATGAACCCGACGTCGCCTGGATGGCCGACGTGTGGCCTAACCCCTACTAGATCAAAGCTCACGAGCCCAAGTCTGCAGCCGCAGGGATCGCATCGTCGTGGCCGACCTGGTCAACCCCGCCGGCTCCATGGCCAACCCCCGAACCATGTCGGCGCTAGCTCCAGTGGCATCTGCTCAGGTATATATACTGCTTGCAACCTTTATCCACTACCGGAGACCGGCTCTTCGCCGAGTGCCAAGTGGATTGTCGAGTGTTGTTTTTCGGGCACTCGGCAAAGACGTCTTTGCCGAGTGTTTTTTTTGACACTCGACAAAGAAGCTCTTTACCGAGTGTTTTTTTTTACACTCGGCAATGAAAATTTCAAATCACATTTTGAAGCAGTAAATTAATTCAAATAAAAAAGTTTTCAACTACAAAGTTGTATAACTCATCAAGATGTGCAATATTTGTTTTGGCCTTTTCTTCATATGACAAAGTGAAAGTAAATTTGTTCACAAATCTAACATATCTCTATTGTAGTTTATGAAACTACAAGAGAGATATATAAGATTTGTGAACAATGTTAGAACGACCATGTCGGATGAACAGATGACCAAACAACCAAAATAAACTTTGTAGATCTCGAAAAGTTTATGAAACTTTGTAATTGGCAACTTTTTGATTTGAAATCATCTTGTCATGCAAACTGTGTTTGAATTTCAAAAATTTAAAATTCGAACTTTTCAAACGACCTCGGATGGAAAAACAACCAAAATAAACTCTGTAGATCTCGAAAAGTTATGAAACATTGTAGTTGGCAACTTTTTAATTTGAAATCATCTTGTCATGCAAAACTGCGTTTGAATTTCAAAATTTTGAAATTCAAATTTTGTAAACGACCTCCGATGGAAAAACTTCCTAAACTAAAAGTGTAGATCTCGAAAAGTTATGAAACATTGTAGTTGGCAACTTTTTTATTTGAAATCATCTTGTCATGCAAAACTGCGTTTGAATTTCAAAATTTTGAAATTCAAATTTTGTAAACGACATCGGATGGAAAAACTTCCTAAACTAAAAGTGTAGATCTCAAAAAGTTATGAAACTTTGTAGTTTACAACTTTTTTATTTGAATTCGTTTAGGGCCTAAAACAAGCAATTTACACTCGATTTAGTATAATATGTTGGGAACTAAAACGAAATCAAAACACAAGTGACAATGTGGTGTAGTGGCAGAGGAGGTTCGCGTGCAGGGGGAGGTCGCGGGTTCGAATCCCGCCGGCCGCGTATCCGCGAAATTTACGCGAAAAATGCTGGAGATGGGTGGATGCTGGCTGGTGGGGGCCTCCACCAATAAAAAAATGCATTTTTATTGGGTAAAAATTCCTATTTTTCGGGGTTTTTTCGGTTCCAACTTTACCGAGTGTCGGGCACTCGACAAAGGTTTTGCCGAGTGTCCGACAAAAGACACTCGGCAAAGACGCCTTTGCCGACCCATTTTTTGCCGAGTGGTCTTTGCCGAGTGCAGCATTCGGCAAAACCTTTGCCGAGTGCAAATTGGGCTTTGCCGAGTGCCCCTGACACTCGGCAAAGCCACTGAGTCCGGTAGTGATCATTACTTTAGTGGCATATGCTTTTTGCCCCGACCACGAAAAAAACCTGAACCCTGGCTGTGCCAGCGAGGGGGATTTTTATTGTGCAGCATCCATATTCGAGCCTAGGTGGGTGGCACCTCTAATGGATGTCCTACCACTGATCTACAAGCTCATCTGCGCGTATTTCATTAAGAAGAGAGCAAGTGTGATCACACGTGTACCCGAACCTAGATGTGGCTCAGGCCGCATGCACAAGATTCAAAAGTTATTAATACAAACAAGATACCGAAAAACGACCTAGTTGGTGCTAGATGCTGAGTTGATAATTCTACTGTCGCAGAGTTTGTTACTCAACCCTCCTAAAAAAAGAGCCTGTCACTCAGCTATTGAAATCACTTTCGTGATGCACCTTCTGGGCTTCAATATCGCATGTGATGGTCAGTACATTGCACTAGAATGCAGTGACGGAGTTGTTTCTGCAATCAAGTGGCCTTGAGTGGATTGACAAAATTGTAGATAAACACGGTTCTAATTTCAGCTGCGGTCTGACCAGAATATAATAACCGGGACTCCGGGAGCCACAACGCAGTTTTGCGTTTCCTAGCAAGAAAACGTTAACTGCAACTACAGTTTGTATATATATAACCTTAATTGTGTACACCTAAAACCACATCTTACTTGTTGACATGTTTGTGAATTGGAATACTATTGAGACTCTTGAGAGTCACTATATTTTTTGCAACCAAAAGAGCTAATTTAGATTATAAACTAATGATGAATGGACTAACCTTGGTAGGGTTTGGAAAGAGAGTTCTCAAAGTCGTGTACTTCACATTAGCTGCTCCCGCCTCTCTCTCGGTTGCAAAGTTACCTTTGCCCTTGCCCTTCCCAAACCCATCCTTCTTTCTTCTGGATTCCAGTACGTTATCAAACTGTCTGTCATCTATCTCCTGAAAAAGATCTACACTGCCAACGCCACTCTTTCATCCTCGCTGTGGAACAGATTATAATTATGTGGCAGAGAATGGCAGATATTCTTTATCAGATGAGGCTGAGTAGGGTATAATTGCACAGATGAATCATCAGTGGACAGCAGCCCATTATTGCCTGGAATTGTTGCTGCTCCTGCAAATAGTTACTGCACATAATTTGCTACTAAAATAAAATTCTTTCAAACATATGCAGGTGAGGTCTAACTTTGTTGGCCTCGTCACATAGAACACACGGTGTAGATAGAATTGAAAATGAATACACCGTTAAGAAGTTATAGCAGTTTAAAGCATATGCTTGTTTTTTAAGACGACGTCAGCGGTGACTTCAGTGGACACAGGCAGCCATGCGCGTACAAGGGGAGTGAGCGTATGAGTCTAGTCCAAAAAGGAAAACTTTCCAAAAAAGAAAAGTTGTGGAATTTTTTTGTCAAAAATGAAAAGTTACATGACAGGGATTTGAATTCAGTGCACGCCCGAGATTGGAATTGAGCTACCGGGTCCCTCCACCTGTACCGCCACGCGCGCCGTCGCGCCTGACTGCGCTAGGACGAGCGGCATCCAGTGGATCGGACCGAGCGACCGCTGCTGCTGGACATCCTGACCGAAGGCCACGACGTTAGCGCCGACTAACGCATTGGCGCCCTCGCCAAGGTTGCTGTGCCAAGAAGCCATGCAGATCGTCGACTACACACGGAGCAGCACGTCGACTACACACGTACGTCGACGACACACCGGACGCCGCTCGGAGGGATCTTGAGAAAAGCACGGCATGATAACTGGCGCGCGTAGGTACGTTGAATGATCGATGGTGTGCGGTCTGTGCCAGCGCCAGGACGTGCTCCACGTGGGCGTCGTCTTCGCGTCGGGCCTGCTCCGCCATCCGCTTCCTGCAGCTCCACTGGGAGCAGCTCGCCGACGACATCGAGGCCGGGTCGCTAACCCCGTACGTGGCCGACCCGTCCGTCCCCGACGCCGTCGTGGGCATCCTCCGCCCGGACCCGGAGCTGGCGCGCTTCGTCCGCGCCGAGTGCTCCCGCGGCCACTGGGCGGGCATCGTCACCCGCGCCATCCCCATCCTGGAGTACTACAGCGGCAGGCTGCCCATGGCGTGCACCATGTACGCGTCCTCCGAGTGCTACTTCGGGCTGAATCTCCGGCCCATGTGCCACCCGTCGGAGGTGTGCTACACCATCATGCCCAACATGGGCTACTTCGAGTTCCTCCCCGTGGACGAGGCGAGCGGCGTGGCGTCGTGCGACGCGGCGCAGCTGGTGGACCTGACACGTACGCGGGGCTGTACCAGTACCGCGTCAGGGACATCCTCCGGGTGGCCGGCTTCCACACAACGCGGCGCCACAGTTCCGGTTCGCGCGCCGGAAGAACGTGTTGCTCTCCATCGAGTCCGACAAGTCCGACGAGGCGGAGCTGCAGCGCGTGGACCGCGCGTCGGCATTGCTCCGCGCGCGCTGCGGCGGCGCGGCGGTGGTGGAGTACACGACGCGTGTACGCGGAGCATCCCAGGCCACTGCGTCATCTACTGGGAGCTGCTGGCCACCAAGGCCAAGGGAGCGCAGGTGGCCGTGGGCGGCTGCTGCCTGGAGATGGAGGAGACGCTCAACTCGGTGTACCGGCAGAGCCGTGTGGCGGACGGCTCCATCGGGCCGCTGGAGATCCGGCCATCCGGGTGGTGCGGTCTGGCACGTTCGAGGAGCTCATGGACTACACCGTCTCCCGCGGCGCGTCCATCGCTACAAGGAAGAGTAAGCTTGTGAAAGAAAAATAAATATAAGAGGTTTTTACAAATATAAACATAAAACAGAGTGGTAAGAACCTCTGGTGAATCGCTTCAAAAGTTTAGGGTCTAAAAAATACAGTTCCAAAGTTCAGAGGTCTAAGTAACACCCCATGATAAGTTTAAAGATTTCTCATGCATTTAACTTAAATTTTAAATCCTCGAAAGAAGGGGCTCTTACCGGGAACGCCAAATGGATATTGAACCAATAAAAAATAGAAAAATAGATAATAAGAGTATTTGTTGACGAGAGTAGTTTGTGTCATTTGACCTTCCGACTGATCAATGTCAGTTAATTAATTATAATAAATAATAAGAGCATCTGTTAGCATATAAACATAAAATGGTTTATAGAAAATATTCAAATAATTTCAATTTATTAGGTAATCTAAGATTGAGCATGATTTTATCCGAAACTAGTTTGATAATTTTCTAAGCTAAAACAATCTTTTATAATTTTTCATAGACTAGATTTTAGAATTTTTAATTGTATAAATTTTCTAAAAAATATTTGATAATTTTTCAAAAATATATTTATAGTCTAGTTTAGAACCTAAACTATTATAGTATTAGTGAAGTACGATTTAGTCATTCGCACCTATAAGGCAAAATTGCTGTCCACCGGATACAAAACCAAATCCTTTCAAGAAATAAATTCAAAACCTTGTTTTTATAAATGGAAAAAAATCAGACTACTGTGAAAGTTGAGCGTCAAAAGACTTCTCCCGTAAACAAGTTCCGGGCTTTTTTAAAAAAAACGGCTACTAAGTAAGGATTTGCCGGCAGCGCGGCTCTTCCATCTGCTCGTGGGACCCAGGGGTCGGTGACGGAAAAAAGAAGACATATATTCTGTGAGAACCCTGTAAGAAATTATAAATTCAATCAGGGACCCTTCCTCATCCCCGTTGGCCGGATATCCCGTTCTTGAAATCGCTGTGAAATGGCGAAGGAAAGGGGGGTCTTTGGCAAAAAGATAACTTTCAGCATCACTGCGCCTGCGCGATGCAGCGCTGGCGGCCAGGCGGCGGCGGCGGCGGCGCCGCCTCCTCCTCCAGGAAGAATTCGGAACTCGCCCGACAAGACTCCGGGTCTTCAGTACTCGCCCACGAAGTTGTCTACGCCGCCGCCGACGCCGCCGCAGCCCAAGAACTCGTGGTCTACGACGACAGCGCCGCAACGGCCGCCGTTTCCTCTAGAGGTTCGGCAAACGCCCAAGAACTCGTCGTCTGCGACGATGCCTCCCCCTCGAGTGGTTAGTTCCTCGCTCAAGAACTCGTCCTCCACGACGACGACGCCGGCGCCGTCAACGTCGTTCCCAGGACTTTCACCTTCACCGCCGAAGGATCCGTCGCCGCAGCCGCCGGCGCTTCCGCTGGCGTCAACGTCGTCTTCGCCCTCCTGCGCGACCATTGAGGATGAGGTGAGTTCCATGTGGTACTGCTTGGAGTTCTTTAGGCGATCTCAGTTTCTTGGCTGGGTTTCTCCAACTGGCGATGGCGTTTCTTTTTTTTTTTTTTTGAATTGGGTTTCTTTGCATTACTCAACTGCTGATGGTTCATCAGCGACGATTTGCGCTCTCTTTTTTTAATGCGAGTGTTTCTGTTTTCCCAACCGGTAGTTGTGATTTTCCCCCCGATGGAAGTAATAATAAGCCGGATAAAAATGGGAGTAATAAAAAGCCGGATAATGAATAGCTTGAATACTTTTGTCCATTCTGTATCTGTTATGTAGAATCTAAGGGAAAACCTAGTTCATCATGGTTCTTTTTTTTTAGAGAAGTTCATCATGGTTCTTGATTTCACATTTTATACTTTCCTGTAAATTTTCAGGGTATAGTCCAATCTCGTCCTTTGCTCACGGGTGATGAGAGTATCAACTCTGGGCCGCTTAAGCTCTTGGCTAGCAAGAGAACATATCTCCCATCCCCAAATGTGCTCAATAATGCGGCAGCCTCAGAAGGGCAATTCTCTCACCAGATGACAACGGAATGCCAGGTAAGAATATTGCATCTTCTCAGTCATTTTAATAAGCTCTGTAACTAGCACTCTACTACTACTCTTGTAATTATCAAACTAAAAACAGCTTGTCGCCTTAAGACATTCCCAGTCAGCTTCTTACTACGCTCCTTTCTGTGATTCTATCATTTGTTTGTCATCTAAAAACATTAGCTTCTGAGTCCATTCCTTTCTATCATTAAATTAAGTCAACCTATCCCTCTACGATGATTGAGGTGCCCAACAATGGAGCCGGAGCTAAGGAAAAGGACGAAGGAGCCAGCATTGGCATACACAGAAATAGAGATGGATTACTGGAACTGGCCTCTCAGGAGCCATCCAAGATCAAGGTATGCTTGGTCTGACCATTCTGAGCTGCAACATATAGGAAGTTAGGTTTTATGTTAGCCTTGTTCCACCACGGAGTTATTTTCTATTTTCTTGTGGCCATTCAATATAAAGGTCACTACATTCTCAAACAACATATTCAAGATTGTTGTAAAGTATTCCAGTGAGCTTATTCGGTGTCTTGTCTTAAAGTATTTCCAATGAGCTTATTCGGACATTCGGTGTCACTGTCTTAACAATCTTTCCAAAACATAAAATAGTTGACCCAAGCTATGGTGCTGGGTAAAAAAAAATATCTGCATTCCTTGTTTTTTGATTATCTTGCAATGAGTGTGACCAAAATAAAAACAAAGAAGAATGATGGTACTTAGGGTGCCAATTGAATTTTGATAGCGAGTATCTTTCCTGTGTTATTAAATTTACATGTGATTTGCACAATTGGAGATAAAATTCTGATGCGACTACTTGTTATTTCTTGATTTGATGCTTACAACGTGTAAAGCCGTTATTGCACAACTTTTTATAATTACTGATGTATACTTGTAAAATTACTTGTGCAAATAGACATTTGATAGCTCTACAGCCTGACAAATTGGGGGGGGGAAATATTTTGGGCTTTAACTGGGTGTTTTGGTTGTAAATGGTTAATTTATAACACCTATGTTCAGTGTATTTGTGATTAGACCTTTTTTAACAACAAACTTTTTCAGGAGCAAAAAATTGAGTGTGATTACCAACGCTGGAATGAAGATACAGAGGAAAATGATCAAGCAGTCTCGCTTAAGCTATTGGCTAGCAACAAGATATACCCCCATCGTCCTGTCCTGTTGAAGACACTACAATGCAAGGTAAGAACAGTGTGACTGCCCAATCATTTTAAGTTTAAAAATGTGCATGTGCTCCACAATAAACAAAATGAATATAATATTGGTTTTGTAGAGTTTAACAGAAGTTGTCAAACGCAAATCTTACAGAAAGACAGGAAGCAGCAGTAGCCAACAAAATGATCTTGCATCACACAGTGCAGATAATTCAATAAAGTGCTGCTGTCACACTCATCCAATGAGCAGGCTAGATCAGTTTCTTTTGAAGAGAGAGCTTACAAAGACCATAGAACTGCCAGGGACATCGAGGTCTTGTAGAGTCACAACTTCTGCACGGCTGGAAATCAGGCTCATACTCAGGAGAAGTATAAGACTTATATACAAATTACATAGAGAAGGATATTGCCTCGAGGGGTCCTTTGGTTTGCGAAGCTTCTGGGTAGATGACAACTTATTTGTCACTCTTGAGTACAAAGAAGAAGATCGGAAGAACTACAGCAAGCAAGGTGCTCGTAAAGATTTACAGAGTTTTGTGAAAATGGTACAGTCAGAAATCTTTGGATCTCAAGATATGCCAAGTGAGATCATGCGATGGCTTTCATTGATACAAAAAGGTGGTACTGACTATGAGTACCTAATTTCTTATGACTGTGCTTTGATGGAGCATAATCAGATATTGTCAACTTTCATGCAATTGTATTCAAAGCTTCAAACCATGAAGAAATCCGACTATATTGGATACAAGTTTGTCCTAGATGAGTTGAAACACTTCAATGGTTGGTCTGGACGTGATCTACATAACCAGTACTTCACTGAGACATACCTTGGGAGAGATAAAAAAAAAAGGAAGTGGAGAGACCGAGGAAGATGGAAGAGAAGCTATGGAACTGATGTAATGTCACTGTTGAGGCTGATCAGAAATACGTTTCAACATATCACATTGAAAAGATTCGACAAAAGTGGAAATATCATTTTTGATGAAGAAAACTACGAGTACATTTTGGACGACCAGTTTCCTAGGATTCTTCCCGAATTTATGGAAGCCATGTACATTGCAGCATACTTAGCAGATCTAAACTTAGAGCATGTTATGGTTTGATAATGCAGAGTCAATACTATATTTGACTTGTTTCTTGCTAAATTTTGCTAATGAAATATTTCCTATATCAGTTCCATCCATGCTACCCGTGATTCACATTTATTTCAGTGTAATACCAAGGATCTGAATAACTTAACATCTTTACTTCTAAATAAATCACAAGGCTTCAGAGCTTCAGGTTTGTTCATTTTTCTTACTAAAATATTTGAAACTGGATAATAGGTCAGAGAACAATGTAAAACCACATAAACAAATGCAGTGAGTGAAAACAGGGAATGATGTGCATGTCTGCACAATCAGTTCTGCTGCCTATTAGTCCTCTTCAGCACCGGATCAATTGATCTTGGGGCCATAGATCTTTACTTAATGTCAAGTTAACCGGCTTTGTTAATTCTATGGCCTAAAATACAAGATGCTAGCTGTTGAAAAAGTTTTCTAACAAAACCAGTGTTTCTGTGATTATCACTTTTTTGTTTGTTCTTTCTTTCTGTAAGTTCCAGTTCTCTGGTTAGAGAGAAAATTGAAGTTAAAAATTAATTATTCTATGGTTATCCGCATTGTGCACAGATACATTGTAAAGCATGTTGAGATAGCAAGGGCTTCTTTTGATTTTATCTCTTTCCTGGATGCACAAATTACATAAACAGGCAGAACTATATCTCCCAAAATGTTCAGGTGGTGAAGCAGCAGGAGCATAGTTGGCAGCATCATTTTATTTTATTTTTGTGCCTGATAAAGAGGGGTGATATTTACCTGTTACTACTAGTTTGTGTGGTATGCCAGATGTTTACCCTGATTTAATTGTTGGTTACCTGTCGTTGTCACTGGGTTTCTTCCAACTTAACTCATGTTGTTGTTGAGACTTGCATGCAAAAGAAACTGCTTGATAACATAGTTAGCCTTTTCTCTTGATAGTAAAATACAGACCCAGTGCCGGCGGCTCCCACATGAGTGGGGTCTGGGGAAGGGAAAAACCGAGGCAAGCCTTTCCCCGCAAATCTACGGAGAGGCTGCTTCGAACCCACGACCTGGTGACTCAGCGAGAAAGCTCTCACCACTGCACCAGGCCTTGACTAACAATTAGCCTAATTATATCAAAAGTTTGTATTATAAAAGTAGTTACATTAGATTTGTATTTAGAAATACTTTCTAATGATTAAACTTTTGTTCCTATAAATTGTATACTATAAGAGAAATTATAGGTCAAAATATGTTCCTGAAGACCACACCAAGTCAAACCACGTCTTATATTCAGGGACGGAGGGAGTATCACATCACCTTTACAAAACCAGAAAACCTTCAATAACCTTGCTGTTCTTATAGGAGACTGTCAAGGAAATAAAAAAAAATCACTCATCTGTCTTTGTTCTGAATCATGTGTCTTTTACCTTCAGAACATAATTTCAACAATTGGTATTAAGAGCCTTCTTAGTTCTAACATGATCCTAACCCAGAGCAACTGAAGTTCAAACCTTTGTTAATGTCAATTTAGATCAGTACTACATGATTCCGTTAAGGCTGCATAAGGTTAGATCAACTAAAGCATGATTAGTCAGCAGTTAGCTCAATATTAGATCTGTTTTTATGATTAAGGGCGTGTTAGCCTATGGTTAGATAGATACTAGCGATTTTTACTTCAAATTCATGCTGCTGATGACCATAAGCACTGATAAATACCAGTTAGATTAAGAAAAATTGTTTGATGCATGGTTAGCCTAAGACAGATTGTTTTCTGCACATGCCTAAGGGCTAAGGGCCTATTTGGATCCACCTAGCTAAAGGCTTGTTTGATACACCCGTATCCACCTCAATCCACGTGTGTTTGAGTAAATTGGGATAGAACTTAATTTAGTTTCCATCCCAATCCGTTCTAACACACGTGGATTGAGATGAATACGAGTGCATCCAAACAAGGCCTAATAGTTAGCTGCTAAAATTAGCTGGGATGGATCCAAATTCCATACATGTTTAGCTAATAGAGCAGCTAATTATTAGTTAGATACCCAGCTAATTGTTTTTTACTAGCTGCTCCAACCTAGCTAGCAGCAGAGTTACGTGAAACTTCCCACCTTATCCACTCCCACATAAACCAAGGTGTTGCAAGCAGCCACACGTTGGCCCTGCTGCCGTAGATGCCGACTAGTTGCACCACGAGCTCCTCCATCTCGGCAGCGGCAGCCTTAGGAGGCGCCTCAGCATGGGAGCTCATCCACCGCTGCCGGTCTCAAGCAGGCCCTCTGGCGAGGGCAGCCTCGGGTGGCAGTGGCAGCCTCAGGTGGCCCTCCAGAGTGACTGCGGCCTTGGACGAGGCCTCGAGCAAGGGCTCCTCCACCCCCAGACAATCTCCACTCTCAACTGGAGCAGGTTTCTGAATGGCTTCTTGTTCCATCCTTGCTACACCATTGCTCTCGCCTCGGCGCCCTCCGGCCGACGTGTCTAGGGTGTTTGCCATGGCAGGGCTGTGTCCTGCTGCTTGCGGTGTAGCGCCTGGGGTAGGGTCAAGGTCCCTACAAAGCAGCTCTTGCATTGAATCTCTAACCTCTCGGGTAGAGTTCGCATGGGAACTGTTTTATTGGTGGATGCCGCAGCGGCGGAGATGTGGCGGAGATGTGGGCGGCGGTGAAGGGGGCGCCTCCTCTCGCCCTGTGCTCGTGGGTGTGGCGGCAGCAGTGGCGATCTACAAGGTTGGGTCCAGTTTCTTTGTCGGTGTCATCCTGAGGTTGGGCGTGGGCCCATTCTCCTTGCACCGCGCCATCCCGTGCTCCGCAGTGGCGATCTACAAGGTTGGGTCCCGTCTCTTTATCCGGCCCCGAGAAACCGCTGCTGATGACCATCAAGGGGCAGATCTATGACATCTCACTGCAGTGGTAGCGCTGAGGTAGATGATCAGCGTTGAGTTCTGGTTGGGCATGGACACATATTCAAACATTTGCGTATTCGAACACCCCCGGCTAATAGATAGCTATCTAATGGTTAGCTAGCTCATATTGGCTATGGGCTATCAGCTACCTAGTAACTATTAGCAGCTAATGGATCCAATCAGGCCTAAGTCGTTTTGATCTCTTAATACTTGATTGAGATGCAAAAGACACGCATCAACGAGCAAATAGCATAGGGTCTCACGGTTCTAAAGATTCATCCTCGGATTAGATGTTGCTTCTTAGCAATTTGGCTCATTAATCCTAATTAAACATTGTGTCCATGTTTAAATAGGTATTCATTAATCTCGCATTAGTATGAATCCCAGACAATTAATGTTTCTTTTCACCAAATGAGACCGAGATAGGCAATTAGAAGGAGGCGATTGCAAATCCACAACAAAGCCCCAAAATCCCCAATTTTTCCTTAAATAATCCCGAACAAAGTGCCAAAATCCCCAAATTTTCCTCAATCCCGAAACCTAACCATAAGCATAATCACCTGTAGTCCGGCCGCGCTGGGATACAGGCGTCTGGGGCGTGCACCACCTTGATGGTCATGAGGACAGCCGCCATGCGCACGGCCTGGTCACCTCCCGCGACCGGCGTGACATAAGGGCACGGCACCGGCGCGGGCCTCGCACCCCGGTGGCCAAAAGATGGGCCCCCGGCCGCCGCCGCCTCTACGGACGGGCGCCTGCCTGCGATTCGCCTCGGGGCGCCGCCGCCTTGACCCGCTCGCACGGGCGGCGTGCGCTTTGTCCGCGCCGCCACCTTAAGGCCGATGAGGGCACCCGGCGGCGGTCTCGACGTAGCCGCGCGCGGCTTTGCCGCACGCGCGCGCCGGCGAGACGCGCCACCGTGGTGCCGAAGGGGCCGGGCAGGGGCGCTGCAGGTGGCTGCTGTGGTGCCGGGCAGGCGCACGGGGGAGGGACTGAGCCACTAGAGGGAGTGAGAAGAGGGTGTGAGGGTTTTCAACCGGCGTCGGGTATAAATGGCCATGCAGCCGGTAGCCCGATGGCCCGGCCGAGGCACGGTTTTTTTAGTCTACCAAAAAACACGGCACGGTTTGTTGTTGTGCAGGCCCGGACCAGATCGGCGATGCACAGGGTCGTGCTTGGGCTACACCCTAGGCATGTGGGCCGGTCCGACATGGCCCAACATTTAGAGGTCGGCCTGGTGGCGGCCCGATGGCTGGTGCGGCCTGCTAAACATCCCTACGCCTCACCCTGGGCATTCGGTCAGACCGAACCGATCGGTTCGGTTCCTCGGTCATTCGGTCAGTTCGGTCATCAGAAACCTGGGACCGATCGGTCTTTGCAAAAAACGAAGACCGAGGAAGTTCGGTCTCGGTTAGTTCGGTTCGGTCTCGGTCACGACCGAACTAACTGGACCTGAGTAGCAGCCACAAACAATAGCAGAATCTATAGCAATTTTCAACAGCATGCTTGCTATTTGAAGGCAAAAAAATAACAACACAATATATAAAATAAACCACACATTATTATGACAAGTTCTAGCACACAACTTTCTCAGTTCTCACAAATCACAATCACACATAATGACATTACGAACGAAGTCTACAGAACTACGGTCAGTTCGGTCACTTCGGTTAACCGACACATATGACCGAACTTCTATCGGTTACTTCGGTTAGTTGGGAGCCAGGACCGAACTCATGACCGAACTTTTTGGTCTCGGTCTTTTCGGTCTCGGTCTCGGTCTTTTCGGTTCGGTCTTTGGTCTTCGGTTAATTATGCCCAGAGTTACCTACGCCCCCAGCCTAGCCCTCTGCACGCACCCCCTCCCCCACCCCGCGCGGGCACCGCCCCATAGCCTGCACTTGCTCTCGCTATCTCGCAGACGCCGCACTCACCCCGCTCGCCTCGTCCACGCGCAAGATAAACCAGCGAGCAGCGGCCTCCTCCACGCTATCAGCGGCTCGCTCGGCCTCTTCCTCCGCGCGCGGTGCCCCTGCAGCGGCGGCTGCGGCTTCAAGCGGAGCGGATCCAGCCTCCACCCCTCGGCTCCCGCGAGCGACGAAGAAGAGGGCGAGGAAGCAGAAGCATATGGCCTTCTAGGCGGCGGATCTAGCCTTCTAAAAGATCCTAATGGCTAGAGGGGGTTGAAAGGTCCTAATATGGCTAGAAGGGGGTGAATAACCTGTTTAAAAAATTACAAATCAATTAGAGCAATTTGATTAGTATAACAAATAGCAAAATACAAACTTGCTCTAACTCTACAAGGGTTGCAAGCCACCTATCCAACAATTCTAGTTGCTATGATCACTAAGCACACAATTTGCTATGTCACTACTCACTAAGAGCTCTGACACTTGCTACACTAAAGAGCTCCACTAGATGAACTTAAACTACAAAGCAAGCTCTTAATTCTAGTTACACTAAAGAGCTTGCTACCACTAGTTTGCAAGAATATAAATGAGTGAGTAGGGTGATTATACCGTCATATAGAGAAGTGAACCAATCACAAGATGAATATTAAATCAATCACCGGAAGAATACCAAAGGGCAAGAGACAACCAATTTTTCTTCCTGAGGTTCACGTGCTTGCTGGCACGCTAGTCCCCGTTGTGTCGACCAACACTTGGTGGTTCGACGGCTAAGAGGTGTTGCATGAACCTCGTCCACACAATTGGACACCGCAAGAACCTACCCATAAGTGAGGTAACTCAATGACACGAGCAATCCACTAGAGTTACCTTTTGGCGCTCCATCGGGGAAGGCACAAGACCCCTCACAATCACCACGATCGGAGCCAGAGACAATCACCAACCTCCGCTCGACGATCCTCGCTGCTCCAAGCCATCTAGGTGGTGGCAACCACCAAGAGAAACAAGTGAATCCCGCAGCGAAACACGAATACCAAGTGTCTCTAGATACAATCACTCAAGCAATGCACTTGGATTCTCTCCCAATCTCACAATGATGATGGATCAATGATGGAGATGAGTGTGAGGGCTTTGGCTAAGCTCACAAGGTTGCTATGTCAATGCAAATGACCAAGAGAGTGAGCTTGAGCCGGCCATGGGGCTTAAAAAGAAGCCCCCATAAAATAGAGTCATTGGATCCTCGGTCTACTGAAAATTGGGGCGATCGGACGTGCCGGTCAGATCAACCGCGTCCGGTCACACGATGCGTGCCACATGTCCCCTACTTCAAACGCTGATCGCTCGATCTCAACGGTCATCAATACATTTAAGTTGTGACCGGACGCGCTGCTTCGAAGTGACCGGACGTAGGATCCTAGCGTCCGGTCATTTCCAATAAGGTTCCATTCGTGAAAAATCACGATCGGACTCACCCAGCGTCCGGTCACTCAACGTCTCCTCTGTGTGCTGCCATGTCAGCAGGACCGGACACACCCTATCAGCATTCGGTCATGAAGCGACCCAGCGTTTGGTCGAAGACCGACACCAGCGTCTTCACTGCTTTGTATGGCGAGCTAGGCCACATCCGCTGCGTACTCTAATAAGTGGTATCAGAACTCATGGTCAGAAAACCTGAAAATCTCTAGAGTCACATGGTGACAGGGGAGTCTGTTAACCTCTCGGAGGTCAAGCGGTTGTGTGTGATATAGAGGTCACAAGGGTTTTGTGTGATATGAAGCGTTGGACTCGGGGCCTGGAGAACGTCTTTCGGAGGTCTTCCGGAGATCACACGGGGTTGTGCGATGTGAAACGTTGAATCCGATGTGTGATGGGGGAGATTGTTAGGTTTAGTCCCACATCAATAATTGATGGTCGGGGAGCACAACATATAAGGCGGGGCAGCCCTCACCTATTAGGCTTTTGGGCTGAGTTAGGCCTAAGGTTTTAGTATGTTGTGGGCACTGGTGGACCTGAGCCTGAGGGACGCCGGTGAAAGGTCCTAATGGCTAGAGGGGGGGTGAATAGCCTAATAAAATTTCTACAACAACACTTAACAAAGTGGTTAGACAATTATGAGGCGAAGCGAGTGTTGCGCTAGCCTACTTAAAATGCAAGCCACCTACCACAATTCTAGTTTAGATAGTGTCTATTCACACAATAGCAAAGACACTATCCTATGTTAGTGTGCTCTCAAAGACTAACTAAAGAGCCACACCAATCAAGCAAGCAAGCTCTCACAACTAGCTACACTAAAGAGCTTGTCAACTAGTTTGCGGTAAAGTAAAGAGAGTGAGCAAGAGGGTTATACCGCCGTGTAGATGAATGAACCAATCAATCACGAAGATGAATAACAATGATGACCAATCACCTCGGAATCAAATGATGAACACAATGATTTTTACCGAGGTTCACTTGCTTGCCGGCAAGCTAGTCCTCGTTGTGGCGATTCACTCACTTGGAGGTTCACGCGCTGATTGGTATCACTCGCCAAACCCTCAATAGGGTGCCGCACAACCAACACAAGCTGAGGATCACACAAGCCACAAGCAATTTACTAGAGTACCTTTTGGCGCTCCGCCGGGGAAAGGTCAAGAACCCCTCACAATCACCACGATCGGAGTCGGAGACAATCACCTCCTCCACTCAACGATCCTTGCTGCTCCAAGCCGTCTAGGTGGCGGCAACCACCAAGAGTAACAAGAGAAATCCGCAGCGAAACACAATCACCAAGTGCCTCTAGATGCAATCACTCAAGCAATGCACTTGGATTCACTCCCAATCTCACTATGATGATGAATCAATGATGTAGATGAGTGGGAGGGCTTTGGCTAAGCTCACAAGTATGCTATGTCAATAGAAATGGCCAAGAGTCACAGCTTGAGCCGGCCATGGGGCTATATATAGAGCCCCAATCAAATAGAGCCGTTGTACCCCTTCACTGGGCAAAACGCGTTCTGACCGGACGCTCCGGTCAGACTGACCGGACGCTGGCTCTCAGCGTCCGGTCGCTCGATGTCAGCCACGTGTCCAGACTCAACGGTCATCAGCCTCGACCGGACGCTGCTCCTTCGAACTGACCGGACGCTGAAGCCCCTGCGCCCGGTCGTTTACAGTAAGCTCCCGAGCATGACCGGACACGTCCGATAAAACTGACCGGACGCTGAAGCCCCAGCGTCCGGTCGTTTCCAGTAAGCTCCCCGAGGCATGTTTTTCCGACCGGACGCGTCCAGTCCACCTTGACCGGACGCAGCCAGCGTCCGGTGCTCAACCCTAGCCACTGTGCCGTCTGACAGCTCGACCGGACGCAGCCTTTCAGCGTCCGGTCGCTGAGTGACCCAGCGTCCGGTCAGTAGACCGACGCCAGAATCATTTCGATCAACTCCATTTCAACTCTTACTTCTTCACCCTTGCTCAAGTGTGCCAATCACCAAGAATTTTGCATCCGGCGCAATAGAAAATAGACATTTCATTTTCCCCAAAGCGCCGAGAGGGACCCAAACCCATCTCAACCCTGCACACACCTTGTGCACAAGTGTTAGCATATTTTCACAAATATTATCAAGGGTGTTAGCACTCCACTAGATCCTAAATGCATATGCAATGAGTTAGAGCATCTAGTGGCACTTTGATAACCGCATTCCGATACGAGTTTCACCCCTCTTAATAGTACGGCTATCAAACCTAAATGTGATCACACTCTCTAAGTGTCTTGATCACCAAAACAAAATAGCTCCTACAAGTTATACCTTTGCCTTGAGCCTTTTGTTTTTCTCTTTCTTCTCTTCAAGTTTAAGCCCTTGATCATCTCCATGCTATCACCATTGTCATGTTATGATCTTCATTTGCTTCTCTACTTGAAGTGTGCTACCTATCTCATGATCACTTGATGAACTAGGTTAGCACTTAGGGTTTCATCAATTCACCAAAACCAAACTAGAGCTTTCAGCCGGCTCGTGGGTATAGTGAGCTGGGCTGGATCCGCTGCGCACTCTAACAAACTGAAGTCTAATGAGTCATGATGTCATTGATTTTCAAATTTTAATCTCATTAGTTAGTACAACTTTTATCATCAAAAAATTAATCAATAATATATAAGTCTTTTGCTTATGGTACCTTTTATGAAAACTCTACTTCATTATTTTATTAGAAATAATAATTTTAGACCTTAGATTGTGCTCTTAGTTACCATGATAGCAAAAAAAAGTCCTTTAAGCTTGCACCGAGGCACTCAAAATCGTCAATATAACTTCAAAGAAAATGTAGGAGGGGCCAATGCTACTAACCTCAAGAGAATATTAATATTTATATCTAATGACTATTGTTTACTCAAAAGGCATATAAAAAAGTAAGGAAGGTCATAGACACGTTTTGTCTGCACTAACCTCCTCTACTATTCATGATATTAATTTCTATACCAAAGAATCATATGTGCAATAGTGTCGGGTACCATAAAATGAGGTATTCGAACGTATACCGAAAGAATCACTTAAACCCTATCAAAAACAAAGCCAAAAGGTAAACCATTGGTTGACCTCCGGCCTTGTCCGAGCCCACCGGCTCTTCGCCTCGCACGAGGCCTCGCACGGGAGGCCTCGACGGCCTGCCAAATCTCTGCCTCACACGAGGCCTCGCACGGGAGGCCTCAATGAGGAACCAATTCTCCATCTCGCCCGAGGCTCCGCGCGTAAAGCCTCGAACGAGACAACGATTCTTTGTATCGCTCGAGGCTGGCTCAGCAATAACCCGTCGCTTCTGCCTCGACCGGTCTCCCCGACAGAGCGTCACGTCCCATTAATGCGCCAACCACTCCCGCAATATCAGTTGGACGACGGCTCAACACTGTAGAGTGGCCGACGAGACAGGAAGTCGCATCAACGCCATACCGACTAGGACAGGACGGGGCTAGGATTACCGACCACTGTGCTCTGGCGCTGTGCCCACGATCAACGCTTGCGCTATACTGTGCCACCTAACCTCTGCCCCAGGAACAACGCAGCGTGGGGAGTCAAGTTCGGGTCACCATAGCCTCAGAATCAGCGTACGAGACCAACTGCTCCCTCCAAGCCTCGGCAATCTACTTCAGGGTCTCGGCAACCTCAGGATTCACGTCTGTCGAGCCTCCCACGATGGGTCGGCCTTGGCACCAACTGAGCCTCGGCTTCCCACGCAGTCAACCCACAGTGACCGGTACGTCGACCGCCACGCCCCGCTTCAAGATAACACTGGAGCCCAACAACGCATAGGATCGGATGTGATCGGTGCATCGCCCTAGTACTTCAAGGATGGGACCACTCCATCGACCACGCCGCCACAGGAATAGGCTACAGGGCTCGGACATGCCGCCTCCGTTCGCACGACGCCGTGTAGCTAGCGCATGTATCACCCCTATCCCCCCTTCAACTATAAAAGGGAGGGACCAGGGCTGTTTTAGGGGGATCGAATGTTTACAATTTAGGCCTACGCCCACTCGACGAACTCACGCGCAAACGCACAGACGAACACATAAGTTCCTTCACGGCTTGAGATCAACATCTCAAGCAATCCACGTCGCTCCACATAGAGACCTAGGACTAGCTCCCTCTCTCGCCCTGCTTGTAACCCCCTACTACGAGCATTTTGGTGCAAGGAATACAAGATCAATTTCTCAGACTGGACGTAGGGCACACATTGCCCGAACCAGTATAAGCCTTGTGTCTTTTTGCACCACCATCCGGGATTGGGAACACGCAGTACAAATTTACTAGTTGGTTGAGGGCTCGCTGGCCTAAAACATCGACAGTTGGCACGCCAGGTAGGGGCCTCTGCGTGTTAGCTTCGTCATCCCAACAAGTTCCGGATGGCAGACCCCGTACGACCGCTACGTCTTGGCACGGTGATCTGGTTCGGGAGCCTAGAGTTCATGTCTCTAGGATCTGAGTACGACATGGTACTCCTCACACCCCGAGCCCCACCGACCGACGATGACATCACACACCAACAGCCCAGGCGCAGGCGGCGCCAGGGCCACCGCCCCCGTCACGCCCACCAAGCACACGTGCGGACGGGACCACCCTGACACTGCGCAAACCCAGGGCGACGCGCCACGCCCCACCGGTATCCCACGCCCAGCTGTTGGCACAAGGTCCCTGGTTGGGGACCTGTCTAGCCTGAGCCTAGACAAGGGAAAACGCCGGCGGTGTGCGGTGATGCCCCATCATCAAGCTCTGCGCCACCACTTCCTATGGAGCCAACTCCGGTGAAGCGGAGCTCGGCGATGGCACCATCCCCGTACCCCTTCGGGTTGAGAAATGCCGCCGCCTCCTACGCTTACGCCTACGCTTCCGCCCACGTGGATCCCTTAGGACGCCGCCAGCGCTTCGCCCTCGACTTCGACACCACGGCATCGACCCACACCCACGCTGACTCCTCAGAGGAGGATGAGGCATGGGCCGGAGCGGATTTCTCTGGACTCCGTGACCCTGAAGCCATGCGCCGCTTCTTGGCCGCAAGTGACTACTGCTTCGGCTACTCTGACTCCGACGGTGAAGGCACTCACGACCCCACTCGTGAGTGTTTCCACATCGGGCTCAGGATGCCGAGGGCGGGCGAGGAGGACGAGGGAGCAGGCACCACCACACCTTCACGCGTTGTCCCATCGGCAGCGCGGAACAGGAACCTTGCCCCCGCACAACCTCAACGCCCGGACCTGGAACATCTCCGTGAGCTCTAGGCCAAGGTCGAACAAGACTGACTCCTCTTGCAGCAGCCTCGAGACACTCTCGAGCAGGAGCAGTGAGGTCACGGTGATGGCGGAGGAGCCCGACGGAGGGCCCGTGACGTCCACCACCGCATCCACGACGATGAAGGGAGTGAGCAACCCCCAGTCTTCAATCGCGCTAGCTAGAACGTCATGGCTACGGCGATGTTAGTCCGCATGATGCCCAAGCCCTCTACCACGGAGGGGCGATGGGTCCTCGGCGAGCTCCGAGATCTCCTTGAGACCGCCGCGGTGCAGCAAGCCGAGAATTCTGCCTCCCGACGGCGTGGGGGCGCCTCGGACCTTCCCACGGCATTGCCTCGGTAGGATAGGGAGGCCTCGGTTCATCCTGAGCCCGCTCGGGCACCGATAGCCCATAGGGTCCCCCTGCTGCTCGACCGCCTCGACAACCGACACGAAGTGCAGGGTGACCACAAGGTAGTCAGCAGGCGACGACGCCACAACAATGAGGGGCCTGCCCGGGGCTACCATCCACACCGAGGTGGCCGTTATGACAATGAGGAGGACCGTAGCCCTTCTCCTGAACCACCTGGCCCTCGAGTCTTTAGCAGGGCCATCCGCGCTGCTCATTTCCCGGCCCAGTTTCATCAATCGGCCAACCTCATGAAATACAGCGGCGAAACCAACCCTGAGCTTTGGCTGGCTGATTATCGCCTGGCTTGTTAGCTAGGAGGCGTGGATGATGACCTGCTCATCATCCACAACCTCCCCTTGCTCTTGTCAGACTCGGTGCGAGCCTGGCTCGAACACCTTCCTCCCTCACAGATCCACGACTGGTGCGACTTGGTCAGGGTCTTCGTCGGGAATTTCCAGGGCACATACGTGTGCCCCAGAAACTCCTGGGACCTTAAGAGCTATCGCCAGAAACCAGACGAGTCTCTCCGAGACTTCATCCAGCGCTTCTCCAAATAGTGCACCAAGCTGCCCAGTGTCGGCGACTCAGAAATCGTCCAGGCTTTCCTCTCCGGCACCACCTGCCGAGACTTGGTCCGAAAGTTAGGCCGGAATGTGCCAAGCTCGGCTGCCGCACTCCTCGACATCGCCACCAGCTTCGCCTCGGGCGAAGAGGCAGTTGGGGCCATCTTCCCCGACAACGATGCCAAGGGGAAGCGGAGGGACGAGGCCACCGAGGCCTCGGCTCCCTACCTCCCCAAGAAAAAGAAAAAGGGTCGCCAAGGGAAGCAGGAGATCCTCAAGGCTGATCTAGTCGCGGCCGTGGAGCGCAAGAATCCCCGAGGCCCTAGGGGCCCCGGGCTCTTTGACGACATGCTGAAGAAGCCCTGCCCTTACCACCAGGGCCCGGTGAGGCATGCCCTCGAGGATTGCACCATGCTCCGGTGTTACTACGCCAAGCTCAGGCTCCCCGATGATGATGCCAAGAAGAGGGGCGCCGGCGACCGGGACGATGACAAGGACGACGGATTCCCCAAGGTGCACAACGCCTTCATGATCTTTGGCGGACCCTCGGCGTGCCTTACGGCGCGCCAACGAAAGAGGGAACACCGAGAGGTCTTCTCGGTTAAGGTGGCCACTCCCTGATACCTCGACTGGTCTCGGGAGGTGATCACCTTTGGTCAGGATGACCACCCCGACCACGTCCCGAATCCCGAGCAGTACCCACTCGTTGTCGACCCGATCATCGGCAACACCCGACTCACCAAGGTGTTGATGGACGGAGGCAGCGGCATCAACATCCTCTACGCCAACACCCTGGAGCTCCTGGAGCTCGACCGGTCGTGGCTCCGGGGTGACGCCGCGCCTTTCCATGGCATCGTGCCGGGGAAACACACGCGACCCCTCGGGCGCATTGACCTTCCTGTTTGCTTCGGCACCCCCTCCAACTACCGTAAGGAGGTCCTTACCTTTGAGGTGGTTGGATTCAGGGGAACCTACCACACCATCCTGGGGCGGCCGGGCAACGCCAAGTTCATGGTAGTCCCCAACTACACCTACCTCAAGCTCAAGATGCCGGGTCCCAACGGCGTCATCACGATTGAATCCACGTACGAGCATGCATACGACTGTCGACGAAATATGGTCGGCAGTCTACCTAGGGGTATGCCCAAGGTAGTAGATTATCGGCAGACAGATGCGCAAGCCCCAAACAAGACGGTGACGCAAGACAGACACGAGGTTTTATCCAGGTTCGGCCGCCAAGAAGGCGTAATACCAACATCCTGCGTCTGATTTGTATTGCTGTATGTCAATGAGAGATGTTTTTTAGAGGGGTCCCCTGCCCACCTTATATAGTCTAGGGGGCAGGGTTATAGATCTGGAAACTAATCCTAGTCAGTTACAATTGCCATATGTGGCCGGATAAGGATTCCTATTCTAACCGACCAAGATCCTGCTTGGTCACCAAATCCGTCTTGATTCCTTGTGCGGGACTCCGATCAGGTTAACTGGGCTGCACGTCGTCTTTTGGGTGGACCGAACCCATCGATCCAGGCCAGCCCAACCTTAGCCGTAAGGGTATAGGGGTTAATACCCCCACAGCTAGTCCCCGAGCATCATATATTATGCTGCGACACGCCATTTTAACCTTCTCCGACAAGTGAGGCTTGAGCCCTTGATGCCTCCGACCACCATCATCACCGGAGAAGTAGGTTGTCCAAAGAATGTATGGTGCTCTTAAGAAAAAAGAAAAAGATTTCTTGTCCTGAGAAGTGTGCCCACTTGTATTTCTGAAAAGAAATGTAAGTGGTCTTGAAGCATAGTGTCCTTGAACATCAGAAACGTAGGGGTCAAAAAACAAACACATTCACCGCAAGGTGAAGTGTGCCCACTTAGTCCCCGAGCCTGGCAGTAGGTGACGTAGGCACGTGGTGCTAGGGTCTAAAAAGAAATTCCACTGAAGTTAATAATCCGATTGCCGTACAGGCAAAACAAGATGCACCGGCAGGTGCATCGTACTGACGTAGTCCCCGAGCTTGTTGGAAGGCGAAGTATGAGCCTTGTAGCAAGGTCTAAAGAAATGTCTCTCAACTGTATGTGAGTACAAATCACATGTTGTCGAGGAGAGCAAAACTCCGAGTAGTGGTCGGGAGAGTCCCCGAGTACAGCAGTGGTCGTAAAAAGTCACCACAAGGTGAAGTGTGCCCACTTAGTCCCCGAGCCTGGTAGTAGATGACGTAGGCACGTGGTGCCAGGGTCTAAAAAGAAATTCCGCTGAAGTTATTAATCCAATTGCCGTACCGGCAAAACAAGATGCATCGGCAGGTGCATCGTACCGACGTAGTCCCCGAGCTTGCTGGAAGGCGAAGTATGAGCCTTGTAGCAAGGTCTAAAGAAATGTCTCTCAACTGTATGTGAGCACAAATCACATGTTGTCGAGGAGAGCAAAACTCCGAGTAGTGGTCGGGAGAGTCCCCGAGCACAGCAGTGGTCGTAAAAAGTCATCGTGGTCGGAGCAGTCCCCGAGCATAGTAGTGGTCTGGGCAATCCCCAAACACAGTAGTGGTCTGGTCAATCCCCGATCACAGTAGTGGACTGGGCAATCCACGATCACGTGCGCCGCTTGTACTATTACTTGGTGTATTTATTTGTCGCCTTATTCTGCCAAGCCCAATCTGACACGTCTGGTCAAAAAAGCAAACAGGTATAGCACGACGTTCTGCCCTCTTACTCTTTCTGGCAAACTGTCGCTTGGCACCTGTATGGAGGTGCGTCAGTGTGGACCCTCTCACTTTATCATCGAAGAGGCGCGTACACTGTAAACGAAGGGGCGCATTTATTGGCATAGATCTCGAGGTGGTGTGAACAACCGTCCGCTGCGCGTGCGCACGTCTCCCAAGAATCTCGGGCGGACGAAATGATGGAACTCTTTGTTATTTATAATGTAGATCTGGTAAGTTACTGACACCATTCCCCATTGTCATTCGCCGCCGCATCCTTCGTCTCCCTCTTGCCGAACCCTATTCCTCCGATAATCATCGCCAACCCCTTCGCCACCGCATCCACCCCCTTAGAAAGGATAGACTAATGGTGAAGAGAGACACCCAGAAGAAAGACGGAGTCATGGAGAAGGAGTGGTGGAAGTCACGGAGCAACGAACAGACCATCGAAGACCTCGTCGCCATGGGGGTGCTCCACAACAAGGCACTCGTTGGATGGCGCGCGCCGGAAGGAGAAAGCTTCCCCGATCCACAACCAGGTGAGATTGTGGTTTTCGAAGATTTCTTCAAGCGGGGTTTTGGGATTCCAGTGCACCCTTTCCTTCAGGGTCTCTAATTGTATTACGAGATTGGGATTTGCAATCTGCATCCCAACTCGATTCTTCTTGTCTCCACCTTCATCCATCTCCGCGAGGCTTATGGTGGCTTCCAGCCCCATTTCGACCTCTTTCGCCACCTATTTTGTCTTCGGAAGAAAGGGAGCGGTGGCTCGAAGATCGCCGGAGGCGTCTACCTGAACCTGCGTGATGGCATGAAGGCTCAATACTTGCACTGCCCCTGGAACACCTCACTGGATGAGTGGTACAAGAAGTGGTTCTACATCCATGAAGAGCCAAACACCATCACCCTGTGCGACGTGGGGCTGATTCCAGAGAAGAAGAATAGTTGGTCGGAGAAGCCCGAGAACTTGGAGCAGATCGCCGAACTGCTCAGGATGATCCCGTGGGGAAGGCTCGATGGCCCAAGCGTGGTCGGCAACTTCATCAGCCGAAGAATCCAGCCCTGCTAGAAGAGGATTCATCCTGGCTTCGAGTACCAAGGAGGCGCTGATCCAACGAGGACCAGGAAGGAGCCACTTGACAAGATGGAAATCAAGGCCAGGATTGGAGAGCTGTTCAACCTGGCCGATCCCAATTACGTCGGGCTGAACACCATCGAGCACGCCTTCAAGCTGGCTCGACCTCCCTCAAAGGTAAATGATGCCACCTTTCAATTGTAGAGCCATGCTGTGGCAAGAAAATAACTGTTTGTCCCCGTTTTGTGTCTCAGTGTAATGGTCGTGACCGGGCAGCAGTGTTCGTGTCGCCTCCCCCCGGTGTAGAGTGGCCGCAAGCTACCGGCCCAGCTGCCTAGACCAGCGCCAGGACCGACGACGTCCACTGGGCGGTACTCGAGACTGTAGAGGACGCATCGACCAGAGCCGCTGGCAAGCGTCCGGCTGCCAGCAAACGACGCCAAGCCATCTTCCCCCTGTCGGACGATGAAGCAGAGGACGCGGACATCTGCCGGCTTGTCCCTCGAAAGAGGAGAAGGCAAATGGGACCGATGGAGCAGGGTGGCTCCTCTGGGCCAGCAGTGGTCACATCACTGACCACTGCAACACAGAGGACAAACGAAGGAAACGTCAAGCATCATACCCCGACGCCTGTACCGGAGGTGGAAAGGGTCCCGATGGAAACTACCGAGCAAGCAGAGCAGGGGCGGTCGAGGAGACGTTCCTTCGCCACATCATTCCGCAAGTCGAAGCTGTAAGTATTTATATTTTTGATGTAAGCTTGCAATTGGCATTGGATACTATTATCTTCTGAATTTGTCTCTGATGCATTAGATCGGCATCCACCGAGAGCCCCGACCAGCTAGCCGGGTGCGGCGCAACGTCGTCAGTAACGGCGGGACAAACTGCCCAATAGCCAGCCGTGGAGGAGCCCGTAGTAGGAACTCCGCCTGGACCTCAGCAGGCAGACGACTAGACGCCAGTCCCCGAGTCGGCTGGTTGAGAAGACAACCGAGCAGTGTACAAGTGCTCCGAGCATGAACCTTGCTGAGGCGGATAACATGGCGCCAAGGGAACCAGATCTAGTCGAGGAGCAGCAGCCAGAAGTGGTTCAGAGCGTTCTTGCTGATGCGACGGCTCGTGGAAAAGCCCTGGTGGTCGTGGAGTCTGCAGACTCTAGACCAGCGCCGCCTCCTGAACAGGAGGTTGAAGAAGAAGAAATAGAAGAGGTCCTAGGCCGCCCCAAAGATAGGCGACAACATGTATATGTGTCGCGCTATCGGAACGATGAATGCGTTATGCACGAGGAAATCCCAGAGGTCGAAGAGACCCTAAGAGTCGAACGGGCGGCCAAGCGTCTAGTGACAGAAGTCCAGGTATGTTTGGCTTGAATTCTTGACCCTATTATGTAGTCGAACTGTCTGACTTAGCTTGTTTGTATGCAGGACTTGATGAAAACCGCAAAATACCGAAAAAGGTGCTTCGACCAGATTGAAGGAATCACGACGACCAATAAGGAACTGGCGGCCGAAGTGGAACGCTTGCGGCGCAAACTTGAAGCCGCCGACCAGGAGAGGACAGAGCGAGAAGCACAGAATCAAAACCTGGTCGGCCAGCTCAATAACAAAGAGCTGGAGAAAACAAGTAAGTTTTCACCTTAGCATAGCAAGTGCAAGACTTATGTTATTGTGTTCTTGGCAGTAACAGCTGTAATGCAGGTTTAGAAGCTGAAGTGACCCGCCTCCAGGGGGAAAATAGCCGTGTGACCGCAGAATGTGGTCGCCTGAAGGAGGACAACAAAAAACTGGCACGCAGCCAGTCTAAACTCCAAGACCACACTACCAAAATGAAGGATGACCTAAAAAGTAAGCATTCCAGATCATCTTTCTCACTCTGTCGCCCACCTTGCCTTATCGTGTCATCACATTTGGTGTCTTGTACTGCGTTCAGTTTTGAAAGTCAATGCCAAGAGGCACCTAGAGGCCGTGATCAAGGAGCGTGATGACTGGAAAGCACGATGCCTCAAGGCCACCGAGGAGCGGGACACGTGGAACAAGCGGTGCCAAGAAATGGCAACTGGCATTGTGCCCATCCTCGACCTTATCGACCCGGCGCTCACAGAGGAAGAGCTAAGCACGCCCTAGCTCGGACTGGTCGAGAGATGCAAACAAGCATGGGGATGGTTCCAAGAGTTCGTGAAGGAGGTGGGTGAGTACACGGGTGCCCATGTGCTAAGCATGGTGCGTGCTCACTACCCCCTGATCGATCTCAAACGCCTGGAGGCTGGGTACCCGAAGGAGATAAACCCAGACAAGGCAGAAGAGCTTCGGACGGCCTAGCTGGACTTGTCGTCAAAGATAATTGGCGATATTAACCTGTGTGGAGGTGGGACAGCACCTGTACAGGGTATGCCATCGACAAGCCAGCTGGAAATGCCATCAGCTGCAAGCCAACCGACGAAGCCTGCGGTCTCGACCAGCCAGGCACCGGTAGGGCCATCCCCTTCAGCTCGACTACCGCAAGAGTCCTCGAGACTCGAGTAGGGTATCAGAGGCGGCGAGCAGTAAATGCCATGCGCCCCGACCAGCCAATGTAATAGGCTTAGAGCTGTAGAAGGAGGACATAGTTGTGTTATTGTAAACTGGAGCCTGTTTAGGCAAGCTTGTAATAACGTAACTGTATATCATTATAAGCTTGTTTGCTTTATACAAAACATATTTAAGCTTGAAATTTTTTGTTGGTGTAACTAAGTGGGAACGTGTTAACGTTCTGTTTAGTTGTACCGTTTTGCTCGACACATCATCCCGAAGAGTTTGTGCGGCCCTAGTTTGGCATGTGGTCGGAGTGTGAGGTACTATGACCTGTGCACACGTGGACGCGGACAAGTCAAACCAGGGAGGACCTGCCGATCACCCGCAACGTAGAGAGCGGATCCCGTGCATGTGTTGGGAGGAACCGGAGACAGGGCCTGCTCCAAAAACCGTAGAAGGAGTGGTGGTCGGCTTGTACTGGCTAAGTTAGAATAACCATAAAATTCGGAGTGACACATTAGAGTGGTCGGAGAAATCATAATTGCTCTATTAAAGTAAATTGAAAATACAAGTAGAGTACATATCTCAGTAGTTAAGCATAGAAACATCTAAGCTTGTTGATGTGCCACGAGTTTGGTATGTCAGTGCCGTCCAGGTGAGCTAACCTGTAAGACATTGGACGTGTGACTTCCTTGATCATGAAGGGTCCCTCCCATGGGGTTGCGAGTTTATGGACACCAGCCTGGTTCGTCTTCCACTTCAGGACTAAGTCCCTGACCATGAAGAAACGCTCTTTAACGTTCTTGTTGTAGTACCTGCGCAAAACAGCAAGGTATTTGGCCGTGCGTACACAAGAATCGAGCCTTGTCTCCTCTGCGCTGTTGACTTCTAGCTCCCGTACTTCATTGACCTTGCCCTCGTCGAAGTTCTCTACCCGTGCTGATCTGAAAGCTATATCTGGTGGGAGGACTGCCTCAGCGCCGTAAACCATAAAGTATGGTGAGACGCCGGTGTTATGACTGGGATGAGTTCGGAGGCCCCAGACCATGGCTGGTAACTCCTTGAGCCATCTTCCGGGAGCTTTGTCGTTTTCTCTATACATCCTCTTCCTTAGTGCGTCCAAGATCATGCCATTGGCCTGCTCGACTTGTCCATTAGCCCTAGGGTGCGCCACCGAGATGTATTTTACTACTATGCTCCTTTCATCGCAGAAGTCCCAAAAAGCGTTCCCGGTGAACTGAGTACCCAGATCAGTAATGATGCTGTTGGGTACGCCGAAACGGTGGATGACCTGGTCGAGGAACGTGACAGCCTTCTCTGAGGATGCCTGTACTAGAGGCATGTATTCTATCCACTTAGAAAATTTGTCAATTAGCACGAAGACGCATGTAAATTTTCCAGGAGCCGGTTTGAAAGGCCCGATCATGTCCAGTCCCCAGCACGCGAAGGGCCAAGAGGCTGGAATCGTCTGGATCTCATGTGCTGGTACATGGGTTCTCTTGGTGAAGAACTGACAACCCTCACAGCGGCGGACTAACTTCTCTGCGTCGGCCACTGCTGACGGCCAATAGAACCCTGCTCGGAAAGCCTTACCGACCAGTGTTCTTGAGGCCACATGGTTGCCGCAGGAGCCAGAGTGGATTTGGTCCAGGAGCTACTCACCTTCCTCCTAGGTTATACACTTCATCAAGATTTCCTCCTTTGCGTTTTTGCGCCATAACTTGCCATCGACGAGCAGATACTGCTTACTGCGACGCATCAGTCGCTCGTTTTCTGTTCGATCAGTATAACCGCTACCATCTGTTAAGTACTTGATGAAAGGTGTCCTCTAGTCTGGCTTATGAGTGGTCGGAAGCGGCTCGGTTGTGCTTGTTGCTGGAACCGTAGCCACTAGTTGCTGGTCTGGAGCTTTGTCGACCGTAGAATCTTCATTTTCAATGGAAGGCGTAAGCAGGTCTTGGACGAATACGCCATGTGGGATTTTGGCTCGGGATGATCCTAACTTTGACAACGCATCCGCTGCCTGGTTCTTGTCCCGGACCACATGTATGTACTCGATGCCATAGAACCTGCCTTCCAGCTTTCTTATTGATTTGCAGTATGCGTCCATCTTTTCGCTGGTCGTGTCCCAGTCCTTGTTGAGTTGGTTGATGACCAGAGCCGAGTCTCCGTAGACATAGAGACGTTTAACACCAAGCTCAACCGCAATGCGTAAACCATGTAGGCATGCTTCGTACTCGGCGGCGTTATTAGATGCTGGGAAATAAATCCTGAGGACGTACCGGAGCTGCTCCTTGGATGGTGACACGAAAAGAACTCCTGCTCCCGCACCGTCAATGTTGAGAGAACCATCGAAGTACATCATCCAATATTCGTCGGATCCCGGAGAGGCAGGCGTGCTTAAGTCTGTCCACTCGACGATGAAATCGACGAGTGCCTGAGACTTGATTGTAGTACGGCTTGCAAATTCCAAGGAAAAGGGGCATAGCTCCATTGCCCATTTGACGATGCGTCCATTCGCATCCTTATTGCGAATGATGTCCCCCAAAGGATACTCGGTCATGACCACCACACGATATCCGTTGAAGTAATGTCTCAACTTTCGGGATGTTATCAGTATGGCGTAGAGCAGTTTCTGAACCTGTGGGTACCTGGTCTTGGATTCGTTGAGTACCTCACTAATGAAATAAATTGGCCGCTGTACCTTGTAGGCGTGGCCCGGCTCATCGCGCTCGACCACCATTGTAGTGGAAACCACCCGATCGGTTGCCGCAATGTAAAGTAGGAGAGTTTCGTCTTCTCTGGGAGCAGTAAGTACCGGGGGTGATGTGAGGTATTCTTTTAGCTGCGTGAAAGCAGCGTTTGCTTCCTCCAACCACTCAAACTTCTCGGATGCTTTGAGCAGTTTGAAGAACGGTAGCCCTTTTTCTCCTAACCTTGATATGAAACGGCTTAGAGCGGCCATGCATCCGGTAAGCTTCTGGACATCTTTCACCTTTTTGGGGGGCTTCATGTCTAAGACAGCTTTGACCTTCTCCGGGTTAGGGCGTATGCCGTCGTAACTGACGATGTTGCCGAGCAGTATGCCAGAAGGAACGCCAAAGATACACTTCTTTGGGTTTAATTTCCATTGGAACGTATTGAGGGCTGCAAAGGTGCGTTCCAGATTGTCAACAAGGGTACGTACTTCCTTGGTTTTGACAACTACATCGTCAACATAAGCCTCGATGAGGCCGTCTTTTATCTCGTCGTTGAGGCAGGCCTGTATAGCGCGCTGGTAGGTAGCTCCGGCGTTTTTGAGCCCGAACGACATAGTCGTGTAGCAGTAGGCGCCGAAAGGCATGATGAAAGATGTCTTAATCTGGTCATCCTTTTTGAGAGCGATCTGGTGATAACCAGAGTAGCAATCAAGAAAGGAGAGCAGCTCGCAACCGGTGGTTGAATCTACGACCTCGTCTATGCGAGGTAAGCCGAAGGGGTCCTTAGGGCAGTGTTTGTTGAGATTAGTATAATCAACGCACATTCTCCATTCATTATTCTTTTTGCGTACAAGAACCGGGTTTGCTAACCATTCCGGATGATACACTTCTTTGATAAATCCGGCTGCCAAAAGCCGTGTAACTTCTACCCTAATCGCCTCCTTCTTGTTGCGAGCGAACCATCGTAGCTTCTGCTTGATTGGTTTGGCCTTGCTGTTGATATTTAAGGAGTGCTCAATCAAGTTCCAAGGTACACCGGGCATGTCGGAAGGTTTCTATGCAAACACCTCCACGTTGCTCCTCAAGAACCTGACGAGCGCATCTTCCTATTTGGGATCCAGGTTGGCCCCGATGAGGGCCGTTTTGCTGGGATCGCCATCGACCAGCTGGATCGTCTTGTGCTCCTTGGACCTGATGTTCTTGCGCGGAGACTCGAGTTCTGGGATCTCCAGGTGGTCGGCCGAGGTCTTCTTAGCGTCGAGCATGGTCTCGGCCATGCGAATAGAGAGGTCGTGGGCCTCTACTATTTTGAAGCTGTCGTCCTCGCAGGTATAAGCTGCATATACGTTGCCCCTGAGGGTTAAAACTCCTTTCTCGGTAGGCATCTTGAGCACCAGATACCTGTAATGAGGTATGGCCATGAACTTGGTGAGCGACGGTCGACCAAGAATAGCATGGTAGGTGCCGTCGAAGTCAGCGACCACAAAGTTGACGTAGTCAGTGCGGAACTGGTTCGGGGTCCTGAATTGCATAGGTAGCGTGATCTGCTCGAGAGGTGTAGAGCTCTGTCCGGGGAGAACGCCCCAGAACTGTGCCTCGTACGGCTTTAGGTCCGCCTTGGATATTTTCAGGGCGGGCAGGCTGTTCTTGAATAGTATATCAATGGAGCTGCCGCCGTCGATCAGTACCCTGTCGAACTGAACCTTGTTGATACAAGGATCGAGGACCAGGGGAAAATGCCCTGGCTCAGGTATGGCGGCCCATTGGTCCTTCCTGCTAAAGTAGATTTCACGGTGAGACCACGAAGGAAGCCGTGGATCGGTAAGAAGGTTGTCGTTCTTTGCTACGTTCAAGCAAGCGCGGGCGAGCAGCTTGCGTTCTCGTTTGGTCTCAATGGACACCTTGCCGCCGATGATGGTGTGCACGCGATCAGTCGGCTTGACGTATTTATGACGAGGGTCTGCATCGTCGTCGTCGTTGTCCTCGTTGCGCTGTTCCCCCACGTCATTAGGCTTGTCGGACACATTCGGAGCCTGTTGACGCGTGTAGATAGTCTTGAGGACGCGGCAATTCTCCATGGTGTGGTTCGACTTAGGATGGAGCTGGCAGGGCCCCTTCAATGCTTTGGCGTAGTCGTCCTCGTAGTTACGACGTCCGCCGCCCTTTTTCACGGTATTGACCTCGCCGTCGTCTTCCCGAGCACGCTTGCTCCTGTAATCATCACGGTGGTTGCGCCGCTGATTACGTTGGTCACGGTGGTCGCGGGAGTCGTTGCGCTGGTTGCGGCGGTCAAAATTGTCGTTCCGACCACGGCTGCCACGGTAATCGTCGCGGCGTGGAGGGTGGTCGGAGCGTGGAACCCTTGCTGCTTCTTCAACGATTATCTTTTTAGCGTCGTCAGCGTCCGTGTATTTCTTAGCGGTGGCCAAGAGCGCTGTGACTGATTCAGGTCTTTTCAGGAGGAGCTTGTCTCTTAGGGCGTCGTGGAAGCGGAGGCCGGTGACGAAAGCCTCGATTGCTTCGTTGTCGGAGATTGATGGGACCTTGATGCGCATCTCCGAGAAACGCCGAACGTACTCGCGCAGTGGTTCGTCTTTCCGATCTCAGATTCGTTGCAGATCGTACTTGTTGCCGGGTTGTTCACAAGTAGCGATGAAATTATCGATGAAGGCCTGCTTGAGCTCCTGCCAAGAGTCAAAATAATTCGCCGGCAAGCTGACCAGCCATTGGTGACCTGCATGACCAACAGCGACTGGGAAGTAGTTAGACATGACGTGCTCGTCAGCCATGGCTGATCGGCACGCAGTTTCGTAGAGCATGACCCATAATTCGGGGTTTTCCTTGCCGTCGTACTTCTGAAGTTTCTCGAGCTTGAAATTCTTGGGCCATATGACTTGGCGAAGGTGTGGAGTGAACTGCTTCAGACCCGGCGGGCCGTGGGCGGTGTCATACTCCATACGGCGATAGCTTTCATGGGATGCACGATCGTTGGCTCTCTGGTTGATGCGAGCACGCAGATCACGTCCACCGAGGTAATGGCGGAGATCGTTATTGTCGTCGCGGCGATCTCGATTGCCATCTGGATTAGCCCTGCGACCGTGGTTATCATGGTGATTGTCGCGGTTATCTTGGCGGTCGTCACCTCGAACGTCGTGACGGTTATCCTCTCGGCGGCGGTTTTCGTCCCAACCACCATCATGACCACCGTTTCTGCCTTGACGGTTGTCCGACGGGTCATTGTTGTGCGAGCCACGTCGATTGAGCGGCTGTGAGCGACTTGAGTATTGGCGGCTGTGGCTTGATTCCACTGAAACGGATGGGGCCCGGGCTTGATTCATCTCTGCGGTCTGAGCCATAGCAGCCGTCAGATAAGCTTGTATGTCATCATGGACTGCTTGGGTTTTGGGAGTGTTGGGTAGCCGCTGCATTGTTGCCATGGCGACGGCTACGTTGGCGCTTGGGGTCTTGAAGACTTGTTTGTCCCCCACCCTGTCAAAAGCATTGTTGAGGTCACGCGGTTGGACCCTTATGCGTCGTGCCTCCTGGTCTGCTTCAGCTTTGATTTGCCGGCGATTAAACTGGTCAATGTTGCGTGCTTCGCGTGCAGTCTTTTCTTGTTCTGTTTCGCCAACTGCTGGCGGCTCGTCATTGCTGACAACATGGATCAAATCCCCTCATCTTGGCGGAAAAGACGGAAATTGGGGGAAACCCGGGGCGTGGTCTGGTAGATCCAGATCGTATTTGACGCCTTCATCTTCGTGACGCTGAAGCTCGGTGTGGACAGATGCGTTAGATGCGATGCCGGATGAGGAGCTGGAGTCGCCCTCTCGGACCATGTGGACGGATCCTTCTTGATAATCTTCAATCCGGACCATGTTGACGATGTTGCATGGCTTCGGCTGAAATCGGTGTATAGGACACAGATCCGAGCGGCGTCATAGATTGTACGCGTAGCTGGAGGCAGCGTTTTGCAGGTCGTAGGGCTGGACCTGGTGGTTCTCCGTCGAGACTTCATACTCGTAGAGTCGGAGACTCGTCGCGAAGGTTGGCTGGCGACGAGCGAAGCGCCCCTCAGGAGTAGATACGACCACGAGATCTGTCCCAAGTCACGCAGGACGACTGGTCCGAGCTGGTCGGATAGATCTGTTGTGGGGAGCTGTTACCTGCTCATTAGGTTGGCTTTGAATCATACTTACCAGAGCTAGGGTTTCAGCGAGTTTGATGCCGACCCGATCGATGGAGTCGAGCAGGTCGGTGTTGTCGATCTGCTTTCCTCTGTAGCGGGGAAGCAGATGACGGGTTGTCGGCGTGGCTGTAGGCATGGTCGGAGCCAGATGTACCGTGGTTAGAGCCAGATCCATCGTGGTCAGAGCCGTATTCGTCGTGGTCGGAGCCGTGTTCACCGTGGTCGGAGCCGTGTGCACCGTGGTCGGAGTCATAGCCGATGCAGGTGAAGTAGTCGTCGGCGCAGGTTGGATCCACGCCTCCTCCGTGGTCATGGCGATGGAGTCGTCGGAGCCGGTGGTCCAGGTGATCTGGCCGATGGTGAACGTGAGGCCGTTGGGCGTAGCCATGGAGCCGGAGATGATGACCATCTTGTTTGCTTGGAGAGCAGTACGCACACCCCCTACCTGGCGCGCCACTGTCGACGAAATATGGTCGGCAGTCTACCTAGGGGTATGCCCAAGGTAGTAGATTATCGGCAGACAGATGCGCAAGCCCTAAACAAGATGGTGACGCAAGACAGACACGAGGTTTTATCTAGGTTCGGCCGCCAAGAAGGCGTAATACCTACGTCCTGCGTCTGATTTGTATTGTTGTATGTCAATGAGAGATGTTTTTTAGAGGGGTCCCCTGCCCGCCTTATATAGTCTAGGGGCAGGGTTACAGATCTGGAAACTAATCCTAGTCAGTTACAATTGCCATATGTGGCCGGATAAGGATTCCTATTCTAACCGACCAAGATCCTGCTTGGTCACCAAATCCGTCTTGATTCCTTGTGCGGGACTCCGATCAGGTTAACTGGGCCGCACGTCGTCTTTCGGGTGGACCGAACCCATCGATCCGGGCCAGCCCAACCTTAGCCGTAAGGGTATAGGGGTTAATACCCCCACAACGACTATGACATCGAGTGCATCGAGTACGCCTAGGCTCTCATGGAGGCCAAGACCCTCATCGCCAACCTCGACCGGCTTGGTGGCGAGGCGCCTGACTCCAAGCGTCGGGCCGAGATGTTCGAGCCCACGGAGGCCGTCAAGCTCGTCCTAGTTGACCCCGCCTGCCCCGACGACCAGGCACTGAGGATCAGCGCCACCCTCGACATCAAATAGGAAGCCGTGCTCGTCGACTTTCTCCGCGCGAATGCCGATATGTTCGCGTGGAGTCCCTTGGACATGCCGGGCATACCGAGGGAGGTCGCCGAGCATGCCTTGGACATCCAGGCCGGCTCCAGACTGGTGAAGCAGCGCCTGCGCCGATTCGATGAGGAAAAACATAGGACCATCGGCGATGAGGTGCAGAAACTCTTGGCGGCCGGATTCATCAAGGAAGTATCCCATCCAGAGTGGTTGGCTAACCCTATGTTAGTCAAGAAGAAAAATGGGAAGTGGAGGATGTGTGTAGACTACACCGGTTTGAATAAAGCCTGTCCGAAAGTCCCATTCCCATTACCTCGAATCGATCAAATCGTTGACTCCACTGCGGGATGCGAGACCCTGTCTTTCCTTGATGTGTATTCCGGTTACCATCAAATTAAGATGAAAGAGTTCGACCAGCTTGCGACTTCTTTTATCACTCCATTCGGCATGTACTGCTATGTGACTATGCCTTTCGGCCTCAGAAATACAGGGGCCACATACCAGCGGTGCATGACCCAGGTCTTTGGTGAGCACATCGGGCGAACCGTTGAGGCCTATGTGGACGACATCGTGGTCAAGTCTAGAAGGGCCGGGGATCTAGTCGACGACCTGGAGATAGCCTTCAAATGCCTTAGAGAGAAGGGCATCAAGCTCAACCCCGAGAAGTGTGTGTTCGGGGTCCCCCGAGGCATGCTCTTGGGATTCATAGTCTCAGAGCGCGGCATCGAGGCCAACCCGGAGAAGGTCTCGGTCGTGACCAGCACGGGACCGATCTGAGACCTTAAGAGAGTATAGAGGGTCATGGGATGCTTTGCGGCCCTGAGCCGCTTCATCTCACGCCTTGGCAAAAAAGGCTTACCTTTATACCGCCTCTTGAGGAAATCCGAACGCTTTTCTTGGACCCCCGAGGCCGAAGAAGCCCTCACCAAGCTCAAGGCACTGCTCACCAATCCTCCCATCCTGGTACCACTGGCCAGGGACGAGGCGCTCTTACTCTACGTCGCCGCAACGACCAAGTGGTCAGCACGGTCGTGGTAGTAGAGAGGCAGGAAGAGGGGCACGCTTTACCCATCCAATGACCTATTTACTTCATTAGCGAAGTGCTCTCCGAGACCAAAACGCGGTACCCCCACATCTAGAAGCTGATCTATGCCGTAGTCTTGGCTCAGCGCAAGCTGCGTCACTACTTCGAGTCCCACCTAGTAACTGTGGTGTCGTCTTTCCCCTTGGAAGAGATAATCCATAACCGGGAGGCCTCGGGTAGGATAGCCAAGTGGGCCGTCGAACTCATGGGGGAAGCCTTGACTTTTGCGCCTCAGAAAGCGATTAAGTCTCAGGTCTTGGCCGATTTTGTGGCTGAGTGGACCGACACCCAACTACCACGTGCTCAAATTCAGACGGAGTGCTGGACCATGTACTTCGACGGGTCCCTGATGAAGACCGGGGCAGGCGCAGGTCTGCTCTTCATCTCGCCCCTCGGAGTACACATGCGCTACATGGTTCGGCTCCACTTCGCCGCTTCCAACAATGCAGTCGAGTATGAAGCTCTCGTCAACGGCTTGCTGATCGCTATCGAACTTGGAGTACGGCGCCTCGACGTCCGGGCGACTCGCAACTCATCGTCGATCAAGTCATGAAGGAGTCAAACTGTCTCGACCCCAAAATGGAGGTGTACTGCAAGTTGGTACGTCGCCTAGAAGACAAGTTTGATGGTCTCGAACTCAACCACATCGCGCGGAAATACAACGAGGCCGCAGACGAACTAGCAAAGATGGCATCGGCACGGGCTTCGGTGCCCCCGAATGTCTTTGCCAGAGATCTCCACAAGCCTTCCATCGACTACGCCTCGGCGGTAGAAGAGGGCCCACCGGCTAAACCCACCGTAGGGCTCGACGCCCCCTCTGCCGCCGAGACTCCTTCGGCCGAGCCCGAGGTCATGGAAGTCGACATGAAGCCTCCCCAGACCAACCAGGACACGAACAGGCGAGTCTCGTTCCTTGATTGGCTCGCTCAGGGAGAGCTTCCTACAGATAGGACCAAAGCCCAATGGCTTGCGCGACAAGCCAAAACGTACGTCCTCTGTGACGGCGAGTTGTACAGGCGAAGTCCATCTGGCGTCCTCCAACGATGCATCACCACCGAGGCTGGCCAAGCCCTACTTTGGGACTTGCACGCGGGGGCCTATGGGCACCATGCGGCGCCTCGGACGCTCATCGGAAACACCTTCCGCCAAGGGTTCTACTGGCCGACGGCGGTTGCTGACGCCACCAAGTTAGTACGCTCCTACGAGGGATGCTAGTACTATGCGCGGCAGACGCACCTCCCGACCCAAGCCCTCCAAACCATCCCCATTACATGGTCATTTGCCGTATGGGGGCTCGACATGGTCAGGCCTCTACAGAAGGCCCTCGGGGGCTACACCCATCTACTAGTAGCAATCGATAAGTTCTCCAAATGGATCGAGGCTCGTTCGATCAATCAAATCAAATCCGAGCAAGCGGTGCTATTCTTCACTGACATCATCCATAGGTTTGGGGTTCCGAACACCATCATCACCGACAACGGGACGCAGTTTACCGGCCAAAAATTCCTAACATTCTGCGACGACCACCACATCCGTGTGGCCTGGTTGGCTGTAGGACACCCAAGGACAAACGGCCAAGTAGAATGTGCCAACGGCATGATCCTACAAGGCCTCAAGCCAAGAATTTACAACCGGTTGAAGAAGTTTGACAAGAAATGGCTCGCCGAACTCCCGTCGGTCATCTGGAGCCTGAGGAACACTCCAAGCCAAGCCACGGGGTTCACACCTTTCTTCCTGGTCTATGGAGCCGAGGCTATCCTCCCCACTGACTTGGAATATGGTTCCTCGAGGCTACAGGCCTACAACGAGCAAAGCAACCGCACCACCCGCGAGGACACCCTCGACCAACTGGAGGAAGCCCGAGACATTGCGCTGCTACATTCGGCCAAGTACCAGTAAGCCCTACGGCACTATCAGGCCCGACACATTCAAAGCCAAGACCTAAAGGTAGGCGACCTGGTGTTGAGGCTGAGGTAGAGCAACAAGGGCCGCCACAAGCTGACCCCCCGTGGGAAGGACCATACATCGTCGCCCAAGTGCTGAAGCCTGGGACCTACAAGCTAGCCAACAAGAAGGGCGAAATCCTCAACAACGCTTGGAACATAGAACAGCTACGTCGCTTTTACCCTTAAATTTCCAAGCATTGTATACATTGTTTCTTGAAATACAATTAAGAAGCATTCTTTAGTTGTTCTAATTTTTTGAGAAACCCCCTGAGCCCATCGCGGGCCTCGGCATTACGATAACACCATAAGGGAGACACGGCTCTGCCTCTGCAGAACCGAGCCTCCCTTGGGGGCTAGATGGGGGACTCCCCCCTAAGTCCCACGCACCATTTTTTAGTCATTTTTCGAAAAAAATCCTACGCCAAACTCTCTAGCACGCTCTGACAAACCGGTTGTGAAAAACCCAAGGACCAAAAGTCTGTCTCAGGGCCGGAAGGCCGGTAGAGTCGCGAGACGGCCTACGCCTCTGGGCTACGGCGCTCCCTCACCACCTTTCGCCCAAGGGACGGCTTAGGCTCCAAGGAGGTTTTTTGCAAAGAAATCTGATCAGAGACAACAGAGGGCAGAGGCTCGGAAATACAAGAAAAATGATTAAGAAGCACAAATACTTTAAAAAAGGCCTCGACGGCCACAAGCGTTATGATACAAAGTTAATCCCTATTCTATTTACATGGCCTCTTGGGCCCAGGTCATGGCTCAGGGTCTCCAGCCCCGACGAACGACGTGGAAGGGACCACCTCCTCTTCAAATAACTTGGCCAGCGCCATACTGGGGCCCTCGGCCACCTCCATCAGTTTTGCGACCACCTCGTTGGCCTCCTTGTCATCGTCGGGTAGGACATAGCCATCGCTGATGGCCTGGAGGTCAACGCCGATGTAGTGCGAGGCGATGATGGCCAGGGCATGCTTAACGCCCGTATGCAGCGCCCCTCGGAGTCGCTCGCGCACTTGGCCGCTCAACGCAATCAGGCGGCTACCGAGGGAGCTTCCTAACTAGACCCCCTCGACCTCTAGGGCCTCGCAGGCGGCACTCTTTAGCGCATCATGCTCCCTGATCTCGGTCTTGAGCACCGCTTGCACGGCGATGGAGGCCTCGGCTGCCCGGGTGACCTCCTTCTCTAGCTCTGCGCCAAAAGAAATAGAATGGGGTTGAGCGTAAAGGAAAACAAGCCAAATAGGGGCGGAAGCCTACGGGACTCACCCTCAGCCTTCTCCTCCCAGCGTCGGGCCTTGACCCGGGAGGCCTCGGCTTTCTCCTTCTAGCGCTGGGCCTCGACCTGAGAAGCCTCGGCCTTCTCCTTTAGGCGCTGGACCTCGACACGAGAAGCCTCGGCCACCCTAGAAGCTGCTCCCTCTAGCTCTATATCACACCAAGGAGTTAGGGGGCCAAACATAAGAAAAACAAATAAAATAAGGGGAATAAGACTTACCCTCGGCCTTTCCCCTCCAGACCACAGCCTCGGTCTGGGAAGCCTCAGCCGCCTTGAGGGCCTCATCCAAGGCACCTTTCGTCAGCTGGTGCACACCCTGCTCTGCCCCCAGCTGTCCAGCAAGGGCCTTGATGGAGGCCGTGGCTTCTCCAGCCCAGGACCTAAGGGCGTCCTAATCACTAGCCACACGGGTTAGCTCCTCCTCCAACTCCTTGACCCGCGCCACCAAGGGGGCGACCTGCTCCTAAGTCGCCGCCGCAGCAGCCTTCATATCGGTACCGTGTAAGCGGAGGTCCTCCACCTCCGCGCTCCACGCCGACAGAAGCTCATTGGCATGAGCGAGCAGTTCCTTCTGCTGCTGGAGCTGGTCCCAGACGTCCCTCTCCTACCGAAGAAAGACTGACTTCCTAAGAGACCGGGTCTCGAGCTCCTAGGTAAGCAGAACAGGGGTCATTCACTACAAGAAAACTCAGAAAAGGACGACACCACATGAGAAAAGAAGGCGCGAACCTAGGCGACCCCGGGCAGATCGTCGGCCACCACGGACAGCGTCGTCCATAGCGACCGCTCTGCCAGCTGGCGGTATTGCTCGAAGGTGTCCCAACACCCACCCTCGGCCGTGTCCTCGAGGGCGAACAGAGGCTCCCCCTCAGGGTCGTCCCGGCTCTACCACAGGACACGCGAGTGATCCCACCCATGGGGCTCGGGTCGTCCCGGCACGAGGGCCGAGCTTCCCTCGCCCGGGGTCGAAGCCGGCTATTCCACGGCGCCGGCCACCTTGGCGTCGACCACTTCCTGCGCCCGGGAAGTATCATCGGAGGAGATCAGATGGACCTCCGCCTCCCGAGTGCTCTCCCGCAATAGCGGCAGGCCTTGGACCAGGGGCGCCACCGAGGCCTCTGTCGCCTTCATCTCTACTTCCTGGGCCGACGGCTTTACCGCAATCGCATCAGCCTCGGTGGCCCCTGGGGCTCTGGCATCCGCCATCGTGGCCTCAGTGGTCCCGGGGGCTCCGGCCCCCGCCGCTGCGGCCTCGGCGGTCCTGGGCGCCCCGGCCTCCGTCGCCTCGGCCTCGGAGGCCCAGAGGGCTTCGGCAACTAAGGGCGCCTCGGCCCTATCTGACTCACGAGCCTCGGCCTCGCGGGGCGGAGGCGCTCCCTCCCCCATCTGTGTTGGGGTCACCTCCGTAGCCCCTCCTTGGGCATCCGGCTCCTTCGGGTCGGCCCTCGCTGATGCCGCGCCACGTTGTATGGCGGCTTGCGCCTCCACCACCTAGTGGGCGGTGGAGCTGGGGCTCACCTTGAGCGCCTTAAGGGGCGCTAAGGTGGGCACCTCCACAGGCCGCTTCTGGCTAAAGACAAAATACTTACGGGGTCAGCATGAGACCGAAGAACGAACAGAAAATGCTACGACTCTGTCAAAAATACGCTTACCTCGAGCGGGGCTGCAACCGCTTCGGCACGGCGACCCTCCTCTATGAAGGCGGTGGCGGTGGCAGAGGCACGGACTCTGCATCTGCCGGCGCCGACCGGTCCTCGACAGACCCCGGCGCCCCCTTGATCCTTTGCAGGGGCAGTTGTGTCGCCCCCGCCGCCACCTGCTCCACCGCTGCCGTCGAGCCCACCGGGCTGACGATGCGCTTTTCCAACGCCCATGCCTCGGGCGTGTCGGCCTCGGCCCCGGGGCGGACGATTGCCGGCCCCAAGGTAGATCCTCCTCCTCCTCCCGGGAGCACCGGGCCACTCGCCGACGCCCCGGGCGCCGTCTCCCCGACGTCAGGGAGATGGTCCAGGGGACCCCGCCCCCTCTCGCTCTCGTCATCTCCGTCCGAAGAGTCCTCCGATAGTGAAGGCGACGGGGACGCCTCCACCGGGAGATCATCCAGCTTTTGCTGCCGGCGGCGCTTCTCTAGTTCCTCGCACGCAAGGATCTTCCTCGTGCGCTTTGCCACCTCAGCGTTCTTCTACCTCTTATGCACCTCGGCGTGCGCCCGGTTGACCACCCACCGCCGTGCGTCCTCAGGAACGGGCGGCGGGGAGTCTCGCACGTCCCTCATCCCCTATAGGAACGGCGAACACGGATAAGGGAACAAGAAACGATAAGAAATGAGAAGGCCTCGGGGGCTGCAGTGGCGCGTGACTTACCAACGAGAGGAACCCCCGCGACGGGCGCATCACGAAGGGGGTTAGGCCACCGCTCCTCAGCTTCGCCTCCACCGTCTCCCTCACCTGGCGAAAAATCTCCTCGTCGGAGAGGGCGGAGGCAGACATCCGGATGCCCTCGATCGGCTCATCTGGCCTCATCTTGAACAGGCGCCGCCGTCGAGCCATCAGCGGCAGCACCCTCCGACGATGGAAGGCGGCCACGACCACAGCCGTAGTAAGGCTGTGGCCCTGCAGCCTCTCTAGCCCCTCCAGGAGCGGCTGCAGCTTGGGCTAATCCTCCCTTGGGATGCCATACTTCCACCTCTCCGGGCAGCTCTCCATGATCCGCCCGGTGTAGGGGGGAGTCCGCCGTCATCGTTACGAAGGTAGAACCAACTAGTGTACCAGCGGCGATTGCTTGACGTGAGCTGGGCTGGGATGTAAAGGTGCTGACGGTCCTGGCGCACTTGGAGAGTGCAGTCGCCGGCCCTCACCGCCTTCCTCATGCCCGACGTACCCGTCGGCTTGGTGGTATGCCCCGCCCGGAAGAGGTGGAGCCACAGCTCCCAACGGGGAGCAATCCCTAGATATCCCTCGTAGACGGCGACGAAGATGGCCGCCTGCGCGATGGAATTGGGGTTGAAGTTGTGGAGCTCCATGCCGAAGTAGTGCGGGAGCGCCCGTATGAACCGGTCCGCCGGAAGGCCGAGGCCGCGCTCGTGAAAAGACACGAAGCTCACGACATAGCCATCGCGGGGCCTCGGCTCCGGCTCGCCCGACGGAGCAATCCACTCTGGCCTGTTGGGGTCGATAGCCGGACGGAGAAGACCGTCGTCGACGAGCGACTGGAGCATCTCCACGGATACGTCGGACGGACCCCAAGGGTCCGCCTCGATGACAATGACGTTGCCGGCCATGAGTATGGTGGGGAATCCAACTACGGCGGTGAGCCTCTCTCTCCCTCTCTCTCTCTCTCTCTCTCGCCTCGCCCTTCTCCCTTCTTCTTCCTAGTGCTCTCTGCTCTAGCGACGGCTCAAGGGCGGCAAAGGCTAATGCAGGTAAGGTAAGGAGGAGGGCGAGGCTCGTTGCGTATTTATGTAGGAGGAAGGCGAAACGGACGGGCGACGAAATCGGGGAAGTTTCCCCTAGATCCGGCACAGTTAATCCAAATCCGATTTCACCGCCTGTGTGCCCACCTTTTCCTCATTAATCACATGAACAGTTATGTTAAACCCGCTGACACAACGTCACGTCCAACCGCTGCAGCGGCAGGCGTTGTTCCGCCTCCCCGAGAAAATCACCTCAAAAGGCGCACCTGCCGTTGACAAGCCAATGGGGGAGATATCCCCCCACCCTATTCCTTTCAGATGAAGGAACTAGGCGTCGAGCCCGTTACGGTCCAGGGGTTCAAAGGCTGGGCCCCTGAGAGTTTCAAAGGCTGGGCCCCTGAGAGTTTCGATAGCTGCCCCAGGGCAATAGAGTTAGGGACAGCTACGGGCGAGCCCATACGGGGCCGAGACCCAAGCAAGCGAAATGCTTGGGACGCCCAAAGTCGTGTCCGAGACCGGCAGGGAGGTCTCCGAATGGGATCCCACCGTAGGGAGGCACCGAGCCACCGGGGCCCAGCGAACGGCCCCGGCACCCACTAGAGAAACCCTCTGGTACTCTTGGAGTGCGTCTCTAGACCGCTAGCTGACCCCTAGCGAACGGGGCATGGGCCTCCACTCGGACTTACCCAATAACAGCTTACCGGAAGTGCCACCGCTCGCGCCCATCGAGGGTAGCCTGGCATATTCCACCCCTCCTTCCGAACAAAAAGGAAGCACGAGGGTCGCACAAAAAGCTAGGGGAACCCCTGATGGCCCTCTTGCTCCATGCAGAGGCTAAGGGGCTCTTCCTGTAACCTTGCCGAGACCCAGCAACCCAGGCTCGCACTCGAGGGGGCTCGGCAAAATAACCCCTCCTTCCGAGTGAAAAGGATGCACGAGGGTCGTACAAAAAGCCAGGGGAACTCCTGATGGCCCTCTCGCTCCGTGCAGAGGCTAGGGGGCTCTTCCTGCAGATATGCCGAGACCCCGTGACCCAGGCTCGCACCCGAGGGGGGCTCGGCAAACAAACCCTCACGCATGAGGGGCGTATAAAAAGCTAGGGGAACTCCTGATCGCCCTCTCGCTCTGTGTCGAGGCTCGGGGGCTCTTCCTGCACCTTTGCCGAGACCCAGCGACCCAGGCTCGCACTCGAGGGGGCTCGGCAAACAACCCCTCCGTCCAAACGAAAAGGATGTGCGAGGGTCGAACAAAAAAGTCAGGGGGACCCCTGACCGCCCTCTCGCTCCGTACGGAGGCTCGGGGGCTCCTCCTGCACCCAAGACAAAGACAAACGGCCCAAGCCCGCACTTGAAGACTCAGAAAAACACGATAAAGGGCATTGAGCCCGTTACGGTCTAGGGGGTTCGAAGGCTGGGCCCCCGAGGGTTTCGATAGCCACCCTAGGGCAACAGAGTCAGGGACGACTATGGGCGAGCCCGCGTATGGCCGAGGCCCGAGCAAACGATCGCTCAGGACATCCTAAGTCGTGTCCGAGACCGGCAGGGAGGTCTCCAAATGGGATCCCACCATAGGGAGGCATCGAGCCACCAAGGCCCAGCGAACGGCCCCGGCACCCACTAGAGAAGCCCTCTGGTACTTTTGGAGTGCATCTCCGGACCGCTAGCCGACCCCTATCGAATGGGGCACGGGCCTCCACTCGAACTTACCCGATAACAGCTCACCGGAAGTGCCACCGCTCGCGCCCATCGAGGGTAGCCTGGCATATTCCACCCCTCCTTCCGAGCGAAAAGGAAGCGCGAGGGTCGCTCAAAAAGTCAGGGGAACTCCTGATCGCCTTCTCGCTCCGTGCAAAGGCTCGGGGGTTCTTCCTGCGATCTTGCCGAGACCCCGTGACCCAAACTCGCACTTGTGGGCTCAGCAAATACGATAACATCCCTTGCTCAACGTGAGAAAAAGACCCTGGAGGAATGAATCCACTCCCCAGGGCCTCGGGGGCTACACCCGGTGGGTGCGCTCGCGCGCACCCACCAAGGCCTCAAAGTACGAAACACTATCCCGCTAGGAGCTACCGCAAGTCAAGCCTCGTCAAAACCTCAAGAAGAGCGCTCACACTCTCCCTAAGGCTCGGGGCTACTGTCGGGTACCATAAAATGGGGTACCCGAACGTATACCGAAAGAATCACTTAAATCCTATAAAAAACAAAGCCAAAAGGTAAACCATTGGTTGACCTCCGGCCTTGTCCGAACCCACCGGCTCTCCGCCTCGCATGAGGCCTCGCACGGGAGGCCTCGACGGCCTGCCAAATCTCCGCCTCGCGCGAGGCCTCGCACAGGAGGCCTCAACGAGGAACCAATTCTCTGTCTCGCCTGAGGCCCCGCGCGTAAAACCTCGAACGAGACAATGATTCTTCGTATCGCTCGAGGCCGGCTCGGCAATAACCCGTCGCTTCTGCCTCGACCGGTCTCCCCGACAGAGCGTCACATCCCATTAATGCGCCAACCACTCCCGCAATATCAGCCGGACGACGGCTTGACACTGTAGAGTGGCCGACGAGACAGGAAGTCGCATCAACGCCATACCGACCAGGACAGGACGGGGCTAGGATTACTGGCCACTGTGCTCTGGCGCTGTGCCCACGATCAGCGCTTGCACTACACTGTGCCACCTAACCTCCGCCCCAGGAACAACGCGGCGTGGGGAGTCAAGTCCGGGTCACCATAGCCTCGGAATCAGCGTACGAGACCAACTACTCCCTCCAAGCCTCGGCAATCTACTTTAGGGTCTCGGCAACCTCAGGATTCATGTCTGCCGAGCCTCCCACGATGGCTCGGCCTCGGCACCAACTGAGCCTCGGCTTCCCACGCAGTCAACCCACAGTGACCGGCACGTCGACCGCCACGCCCCGCTTCAAGATAACACTGGAGCCCCACGACGCACAGGATCGGATGTGACCAGCGCATCGCCCTAGTACTTCAAGGACGGGACCACTCCATCGACCACGCCGCCACAGGAACAGGCTACAGGGCTCGGACATGCCACCTCCGTTCGCACGACGCCGTGTAGCTAGCGCATGTATCACCCCTGTCCCCCCTTCAACTATAAAAGGGAGGGACCAGTGCCATTTCAGGGGGATTGAACGTTTACAATTTAGGCCTACGCCCACTCGACAAACTCACGCGCAAACGCACAGACGAACACATAAGTTCCTTCACGGCTTGAGATCAATATCTCAAGCAATCCATGCCGCTCCACATAGAGACCTGGGACTAGCTCCCTCTCTCGCCCTGCTTGTAACCCCCTACTACGAGCATTTCGGTGCAAGGAATACAAGATCGATTTCTCAGACTGGACGTAGGGCACACATTGCCCGAACCAGTACAAGTCTTGTGTCTTTTTGCACCACCATCCGGGATTGAGAACACGCAGTACAAATTTACTAGTTGGTTGAGGGCTCGCCGGCCCAAAACACTGACAAATAGTATTTTCTATAAAAATATAGTGCTTACAATTTAGAAACATATATTATAATGTTTAAGTTAAATTGTATGCACATCATTTATGATTACCTTAAATTGTTTTTATGTATTAATAGCTACAAAAGTATGTGATTTATAAACATATATAATTATATTTTATGGTTATTTAGACATTTTCCACATTAGAAGTTGCTATGTAAGTTTTTTTAAGAAAATTGAATGGATTGTGCCTACTATTATTGGAAGTAATTAAATTCTACTGGATCAATGGTTAGATCTTCCTTATTTTTGTGAGAATTTTTAGGGCTTGTTTTTTTCTAGCATGTCCCGTAAAAGGTTCTGTTGAAGGCCTTCAATTAGTAATAATAGAATAGTAATTTTAGAATATTGTTTTTTTAGCACGTCTCATGAGAATTAATACAGAGACTCTGTTAGAGGCCTTCAATTAGTAATAGTAGAATAGTAATTTTAGAATTTTGTTATCTGAACGCAATATTTCAACATAACCTTCTCCATTGTATCATAAGGACTTTTGTTTTAGAGTTATTCATAAATATAAGGATTTTGGTACCGAATCTCCAAGCATCAATTTAATTCAACAACTATTCAATATATTTTGTTTTAGGTGGTGACTTGCCATTTAAAACCAGGGGTTACTGAACAATAGGGCCGTAACTATTCAACTAACGCAAAAAACCGTAGCCCACTTCTGATGGCACATCCGTACATGCGCCTATTCTATCTATTTTTAACGCCTTAAAGACTCTAGAAGTTCTTATATCTGTGGACAGAGGAATAGTGATTTTAGCTAACTATGCTTATTGTAGCCAATTGTACATTGTAACATACTTTCTGAATGCAATTTAGCATACGTAGAAATCTTTAATCCCTATTGTTTTATATTTTTTTCAAAGAAAAAAATGAAACATAAACCCTTAGACCCAGTACACTATAACATAATTTCTGAATGCAACATGCCAAAAAGATTTATGGGATATTTAAAGAAACAAGGTTAGCTTCTAAATCATTCTACAACTGACCGAATCATTTTGTCTTTTGGTTACTCCCAGTCACTTGCATTCAACAATTGTCTCTCATGTAAGAAATACTTGCTTGAATCCTGAGTAATATATGCCTATATATATTTCTTGAATACATTTAGACATTTAATACCTACTGACTAACAATTAACGTTCTTTTGTGCTGCAGATTCCCCTACGCACCAACCGCAAGGTACCATATAACTTGTTCATTGCAATGAGTGTACGAGTCCATTAGTTCATCATGACTTTACCACCCTTTACTGGTTCTTTAGTGCCATGATTTTTTCTATTGTGAAAAGAAATCTCTTCAAAGAGATGTCGTTGATGATCCTTGGCTATTTATCAGGTACCAGCGTGTGTAATCACACAGAAAAGAACCCTTGCACATACATTAAGCTCTGCTTTGATTCGGAAGGAGTTGTTTTGTGCGACTGCCCTGACGGGATGAGTGGTGATGGCCAGAAAAAGGGTAGTGGCTGCTATTTTGGCTCTCAAAAGCACTTTCCTCTAGACACAGTTTTGGGTAACTTCCTCAATACATTTATAATATACATCATATGCTTACCACATTACGTCAATGCATATTAATCAACAGACTCCATAAGTAAGGCCCCATCTTATATAAGCTAGCATTATGGTTTATGAATAAAAAAGGAAGTAAAGTAGATTAAACACGTCATTTTAAAAAAGATTAAACATGCCTTTGGTAATGATAAAGAGAGAAATTATAGTTTACATTAGTCCTAAAGATTACCTCAATGTTGCTACATGGGGCCAGTCAATCTTGTATCATGCACAATCTGCAGCAAAATAATCAATTCAACAGTCATCAGTCATTCAGTCCTATTTGTATTGGTCTCAGTAGTGTTACTCCCACATGAGAGCCAATTGGACAGTAGACTTACGTTACAAGTGTTCTCCAACATCTGCAGGTGTAGGTCTTGCACTTATGGTTACAGTGACCACCGCTCTGTCGTTCTACTGCTGGGCGATAAAGAAAACAGAGCTAGGAAGAAACAGAGCAGAATTGTTCAGGAAGAATGGTGGCTTACTACTGCAGCAGAGATTTTCAACAATCACGTCTCAAGGAGAGGACCAATCAGCAAAGATATTTAGTGCAGAAGAGCTCAAGGCTGCTACTGACAACTACAGCGAGAGTCGAATCCTTGGCCGAGGTGGACATGGCACAGTGTACAAGGGCATTCTTGCAGATCAAACTATAGTCGCCATAAAGAAGTCCAAGGTGTTCGATGAGAGCCAAGTGGAGCAATTTGTCAATGAGATTTCCATCTTGTCACAGATTGACCATCCAAATGTTGTCAAGCTTTTGGGATGCTGTCTAGAGACACAGGTACCATTGTTGGTTTATGAGTTCGTACCTAATGGAACACTCTTCCCGCACATCCACAACAGAAATGCACCTCGCCCTCTAACATGGGAAGACTGCTTAAGGATAGCTGCAGAAACTGCAGATGCACTTGCCTATCTGCACTCCACATCTTCTGCACCAATCATACACAGAGACATCAAATCAAGCAACATTCTGCTGGATGAGAACTTCGTGGCTAAAATAGCAGACTTTGGTGCATCAAGATCAGTCCCATTTGATAAAACTCATATAACTACTCTTATTCAGGGGACTATTGGGTACCTTGATCCCGAATATTTCCAAACCAGTCAGCTAACTGAGAAGAGTGACGTTTACAGTTTCGGAGTTGTTCTTGCAGAACTATTGACCAGGCAGAAACCTATTTCTGCAGCAAGGCCGGAAGAATCATGTAACTTGGCTATGCATCTGGTGGTTCTATTTAATGAACGGCGCTTGCTTCAGGAGATAGAGCCGCACATTTTGGCCGAAGCAGGCGAAGACCAATGTTATGCCGTTGCAGAGCTTTCAGTACGGTGCTTAAACGTGAAGGGAGAAGAACGGCCTGCCATGGTGGTGGTGGCTTCAGTTTTACATGGGCTAAGAAGGTCATTCACCATAGACCAGACTGCCACAAGAAAAGATGAATGGGCAGGGGGAAATAGTGAACAGGAAGAGAAACATCTACGTGAGCCCAGACCAATTCCCAGTTTGCAGTCATCAGAAGTAAGCACACAATGCAGCATGGAGGCTGAAATGTTATCTTCTTCTCATATGCCAAGATGATCTTCCTGACAATGTACAATTGATTATGAATTATGATTAACAATCGGGGCTTTGCTGTAATACTCCCAAAAAACTCTGAGCTGTCCATTTAATTATATCGGATGACTATAATCACTTATTACCTCAAAATATAAATTTATTTAATTTATTATTTGTTAAAATTGGATAAATAAGGAAAGTTCTAGATTAAAAAAACTTTGCTCTAGATCTAATTGATGCGTATCTAATTTGTTGGATGTGGCAAATCTTTTTATTTTGGGATTTTGGAATTTGGTGTGGTGTCACACTAATACGTAGGAATTGTTACATGCATCGAAATCACTGTTGGTTCTTCTAGAGATCTTCATTGCATTAGCTTTCATGCTTTCAATAGGAAGTGGACAATAAAAAATTAAGCTTGAATATAAGACTGTATAATGTTTTGGTAATCTGTGTCAATGGTCCATTTCTTGCTTTGCTACGGGGCTCGTTGGATTTTCCCCTCCTTTCCTTAGGTTACTAGTTTATTTAATTAATTTATAAAATCTAAAAAAATCAATGGTCCAGATTTATTTGAGCAATTACCTCCTCCTGGCTCCTACTATGTAAAAGGAGTACCCTAGCACTGCCCTAATTATCGTAAAAATGTTCAAAGTAATCTTTGTTTAGGCCATTACTAAGAACTAACTGCTAACAAGTGAAAACGACGATATATAGAATTGAAATCGACTACTGAAATGCAACTGGGTTACATAAATGAAATCCTTGATCAATAGTACAAGAAAAATAGAAAGAGACGGTGATATATGCTGCTTCAGTTGAAACCATGGATGTTTCGGTATCTGTTTACTTCTCAAGCAGTGTAAATCAAGTAGTAACTTTTACATCCAGAACGTCTGCGCTGCAAACATGGGGCCATACCTAGAGACAAGGTACGAACGTTCATGGTGATCCGTAGTTTGTAGGCCGCCCCTCTTGTCATACTTGACGCCAAATACGGTGACATGTAGGACACAGCCGTCGACTTCACCGTCCGAGGCGTCCCGCCATCTGACGCCTTGCCGGGCCGCGCACTCGACAAGGCAGAACCTGGCGTCGTCCATGTACGTGAGCGTGGCACCTGTAGGCTGCCCCACATGTCTCTTGGGATTCTCGCGAAACAGCGTCTTCCTCCCGAGCTTCGAGTCCGGCGGCCGCTCGGCTGTTCGACGGCGGGAAGGGATGGCACAGGAGCAAAGGAACCCATCCCTGCGAAGCCCCACCCACGCGTCCACCTCGTCGACGTAGTAGCCCTGGCCATGGAAAGGCAGCTGCCACTCGCCGTGCCGCGTCCACACCGAACTCCGGGTGTCGAAGGAGTGGGTGGTATCTCCCTCTCCCTCCCTCGACCACAGTTCTTTTGCAGACACGAAGATGGTGCGCCCGTCCGGGTGCACGGCGTAGGCTCTGACGACATCGCGGTAGCCCAAAGGCATCGGCGCGGGGACGCTTTCCACCGACCACCGCTCGGCGCGCCAGGACAGCCGGAACTCGTCCTCCTCGTCGCGAGGCCCCCGTGAGATCACCTCGAAGGAGCACTGCAGACGATCTTCACGGCGCGGGTTGAGCGCGTAAAGCCACCGCTCGTCCACGGGCACGAAGAGTATGTGCCCGAGGGGGAGCAGCGCGGGCGTGGGGCGAGGCCCGATGGCCAGCGACGCCGTCTCCGTGTCGTAGATGAGGATCGGTGCCTCGTCGCTGTACCGGTCTGTCACGAATAAGATTTTGCGGCCGATTGCGGTCACACTTGCAGGGTACCGGTCCACCGGAGCCTCGATGCGGATGGCGCAGGGCTCGGGGAGGCGCCCCAGCTGCTGGTTGCTGACGGCGGCGGCGCGGGCGTCAGAGTCCAAGTCGTCGATGTCCAGCTTGTGGATGCTGTACCCCATCTCCCAATCTTCTATGACGAGCTGGTCGTGCCCCCGCCGCCTGGAGTTGGAGCTGGACATCTTTGCGTCTCGTGCACGCACGCGTTGTTCCTCTACTTCATGGGATCTATTCTGTGCATTGCATCGTGTATATATAGGCTGAGCCTGAGGCTGCCGCGAAACGGGACACCGATTCCGGCTCAACTCGTGATTGCGGACTCGGATCGGACATCATGGACCCGACATCACCTGGATGGCCGACGCGTGGCCTAACCCCTTCCAGATACGAGCCGACGAGCCCAAGTCGGCAGGGATTGCAGCGTCGTGGCCGACCTGGTCAACCCCGCCGGCTCCATGGTCAACCCCGTGAACCATGCCGGCGCCAGCGCCAGTGGCATCTGCTCAGGTATATATACTGCTTGAAGCCTTCATCGATGCTTAGCGCAGCCCCAGCGGGCGTACACGAGGAGTGGTCTCGATCTCTCGGACAAAAGCACCGGTGAGACTATCCTAGAAAACTGATTCTCCCAACCAGTGACGGAGCGTGGGAAGAAATTAAGGGGGGGCTAATTCCCACAGTGACCTGTATGTATATTTGTATATTTGTGATTTATGAGCCTATAAATAGACTAGCAACAGCGCATGTATGAAAGGAAGTTCCATGTCTGCATGACAATATGAGCTCCAAGCCTCCAACTACCTACGTCTAGCATGAGCACAATTGCAGGGAACCAGTTTGCTTGCATGTATGCATGCAGAATTACTCCGAGGCAGGGGGGCAACAACCTAGTTTCGCCTTAACATAGCTCCGCCAGCGCTCCCAACGCAGGCATACCGTGCCTATCCTTTCAAAAAAGTTTTTCTAAAAAGTGCTACAGTACCCATCACATCGAATCTTACGATACGTGCATAGAGCATTAAATATAGACAAAAAAAACTAATTGCACAGTTTGGTTGAAAATCACGAGACGAACGTTTTGAGCCTAATTAATCCATGATTGAATACTAATTGCTAAATAAAAACAAAAGTGCTACAGTAGCCAAAATCCCAAACTTCACCCAACTAACGAGGCCATGGTTCTATTGTTTGTACTTTTGGCGGATGTCAGAGTTTTTTATTTGCTTGCTCGATTTTTTCTCTCACAACGCGCTCCAAACTGTATGCTCCGACCTTGATTTGGATACCAGATGCTGACACGGAGGATGAGGCTACAGTACACGCTGTTGCGTTAGGGGTGGTACGGTCTAAGTGCCAAATGCATTTTGCGAACGCGCCTGAATGCATACTTCATTAGGAAGAGAGTAAGCGTGGTCACACGCGTACCCGAACCTAGAAGTGGCTCAGACGTACGGCACAAGATTCAAAAGTTATTAATACAAACAAGTGACAAAAAACGACTTAGTTGGTGCGAGATGGTGAGTTGATAATTCTAGTGTCGCAAAGTTTGTTACTTGGCCCTCAAAAAAAAAAAAGAGCTTGATCGCTTTCTTGATCCTCACCTCAGAGGCTCAGAGGCGAAACTGGGCATCACCCCCTCTTCTCTGCCAACACTTTACCATGTAGTAGATATTCTATAACATAGATATGCTAATTAAAGTGATAACGCTCCTGATAGAGCGTCTGGACGGACCCCGCCCGCGTCGCCCGCTCATGGAACAGATCCCGCCCGCTCACTCTACGTAGCTCTTGCTCGTGGGATGGACCCTGCCCTCGCCCTCGCCCGTGCCGCATGCCCTCGCCCTGACTCACGTCTCCTGTTGCGGCCGCGCTCCATACGCCTACCGCGGCCCCTGCCAAGGTCTGTGCCGCCGACGAGTTTCACACTGGCGACCTTCGCGCCACTCCATAGCATCGAATTTCACGCAGCAAGAAGTTGAAAGTGCATGTTGCAAGCGTCTGTCTCAAGTGTTTTAGAGGTATGTTGCAAGTGTTTCATATGGGTGTTTCAAAAGTAGATCGAGATGTTGCATATATTTCAATGGTTGTACACGTATGTTGCAAACTTTTGTTCCTAATGTTTCATCTGTTTTTTTCAGACGTATGTTGCAAGTGTGTTTAGCTGGATGTTGCATATGTTTCACAGATATGTTTGCAAGTGTTTTATCTAGATGTTGCTTATGTTTTTCCAATTGTACGGTTTTAAGTGTTTTTTCAGGTGTTTTTGCAAATATTTTAGATGCATGTTTCAAGTGTTTCATCTGTCTTTAGACATATGTTGCAAGTGTTGCATTTGAATGTTTCAAAAGTAGATTGCGTATTGCATCTCCCTCCTCGCGTTTTGCTGCCTCGCCTCGGTGTCCCCTCCTCCTCCCGGCGCCGGCTAGGCATCCACCGCCTCTGTCCTCTCTTCTCGATGCCAGTGACGTTCAGGGCGGCGTGGGCAGGTTTGTGAATGTGAGGAATCCTAATTATCCGCTGTGTATATTAACCTTGAGGGCATGAACCTGACGTCGCCTGGATGGCCGACGTGTGGCCTAACCCCTACTAGATCAAAGCTTACGAGCCCAAGTCTGCAGCCGCAGGGATGGCATCGTCGTGGCCGACCTGGTCAACCCCGCCGGCTCCATGGCCAACCCCCCGAACCATGTCGGCGCCAGCGCCAGTGGCATCTGCTCAGGTATATATACTGCTTGGAACCTTTATCATTACTTTAGTGGCATATGCTTTTCGCTCCGACCACGAAAAAAACTTGAACCCTGGCTGTGCCAGCGAGGGGGATTTTTATTGTGCAGCATCCATATTCGAGCCTAGGTGGGTGGCACCTCTAATGGATGTCCTACCACTGATCTACAAGCTCATATGCGCGTATTTCATTAAGAAGAGAGCAAGTACGTGTGATCACACGTGTACCCGAACCTAGATGCGGCTCAGGCCGCATGCACAAGATTCAAAAGTTATTAATACAAACAAGATACCGAAAAACGACCTAGTTGGTGCTAGATGCTGAGTTGATAATTCTACTGTCGCAGAGTTTGTTACTCAACACTCCCAAAAAAAGAGCCTGTCACTCAGCTATTGAAATCACTTTCGTGATGCTCCTTCAGGGCTTCAATATCGCATGTGATGGTCAGTACATTGCACTAGAATGCAGTGACGGAGTTGTTTCTGCAATCAAGTGGCCTTGAGTGGATTGACAAAATTGTAGATAAACACGGTTCTAATTTCAGCTGCGGTCTGACCAGAATATAATAACCGGGACTCCGGGAGCCAGAACGCAGTTTTGCGTTTCCTAGCAAGAAAACGTAAACTGCAACTACAGTTTGTATATATATAACCTTAATTGTGTACACCTAAAACCACATCTTACTTGTTGACAGGTTTGTGAATTGGAATACTATTGAGACTCTTGAGAGTCACTATATTTTTTGCAACCAAAAGAGCTAATTTAGATTATAAACTAATGATGAATGGACTAACCTTGGTAGGGTTTGGAAAGAGAGTTCTCAAAGTCGTGTACTTCACATTAGCTGCTCCCGCCTCTCTCTCGGCTGCAAAGTTACCTTTGCCCTTGCCCTTCCCAAACCCATCCTTCTTTCTTCTGGATTCCAGTACGTTATCAAACTGTGTGAGTCTGTCATCTATCTCCTGAAAAAGATCTACACTGCCAACGCCACTCTTTCATCCTCGCTGTGGAACAGATTATAATTATGTGGCAGAGAATGGCAGATATTCTTTATCAGATGAGGCTGAGTAGGGTATAATTGCACAGATGAATCATCAGTGGACAGCAGCCCATTGCCTGGAATTGTTGCTGCTCCTGCAAATAGTTATTGCACATAATTTGCTACTAAAATAAAATTCTTTCAAACAAATGCAGGCGAGGTCTAACTTTGTTGGCCTCGTCACATAGAACACATGGTGTAGATAGAATTGAAAATGAATACACCGTTAAGAAGTTATAGAAGTTTAAAGCAAATCCTTGTTTTTTAAGATGACGTCAGCGGTGACTTCAGTGGACACAGGCAGCCATGCGCGTACAAGGGGAGTGAGCGTATGAGTCTAGTCCAAAAAGGAAAACTTTCCAAAAAAAGAAAGTTGTGGAATTTTTTTGTCAAAAATGAAAAGTTACATATGACAGGGATTTTAATTCAGGCCCCGTTTAGATGCCACCCAAAAGCCAAATTTTTTTGCATAGTACCTGTCACATCGAATCTTGCGGCACATGCATGGAGTACTAAATGTAGACGAAAAAAAACTAATTGCACAGTTGGGTGAGAAATCGCGAGACGAACCTTTTGAACCTAATTAGTCCATAATTAGACATTAATTGCCAAATAAAAACAAAAGTGCTACAGTAGCCAAAATCTAAAAATTTTTGGATCTAAACGGGGCCTCAGTGCACGCCCGAGATTGGAATTGAGCTACCGGGTCCCTCCACCTGTACCGCCACGCGCTGCTGCTGCTGACATCCTGACATCCTGACCGAGCGGCATCCAGTGGATCGGACCGAGCGACCGCTGCTGCTGACATCCTGACCGAAGGCCACGACGTTAGCGCCGACTAATGCGTTGGCGCCCTCGCCAAGGTTGCTGTGCCAAGAAGCCATGCAGATCGTCGACTACACACGGAGCAGCACGTTGACTACACACGTACGTCGACTACACCGGACGCCGCTCGGAGGGATCATGAGAAAAGCACGGCATGATAACTGGCGCGCGTAGGTACGTTGAATGATCGATGGTGTGCGGTCTGTGCCAGCGCCAGGACGTGCTCCACGTGGGCGTCGTCTTCGCGTCGGGCCTGCTCCGCCATCCGCTTCCTGCAGCTCCACTGGGAGCAGCTCGCCGACGACATCGAGGCCGGGTCGCTAACCCCGTACGTGGCCGACGCGTCCGTCCCCGACGCCGTCGTGGGCATCCTCCGCCCGGACCCGGAGCTGGCGCGCTTCGTCCGCGCCGAGTGCTCCCGCGGCCACTGGGCGGGCATCGTCACCCGCGCCATCCCCATCCTGGAGTACTACAGCGGCAGGCTGCCCATGGCCTGCACCATGTACGCGTCCTCCGATTGCTACTTCGGGCTGAATCTCCGGCCCTTGTGCCACCCGTCGGAGGTGTGCTACACCATCATGCCCAACATGGGCTACTTCGAGTTCCTCCCGTGGACGAGGCGAGCGGCGTGGCGTCGTGCGACGCGGCGCAGCTGGTGGACCTGACACGTACGCGGGGCTGTACCAGTACCGCGTCAGGAACATCCTCCGGGTGGCCGGCTTCCACAACGCGGCGCCACAGTTCCGGTTCGCGCGCCGCAAGAACGTGTTGCTCTCCATCGAGTCCGACAAGTCCGACGAGGCAGAGCTGCAGCGCGTGGACCGCGCGTCGGCATTGCTCCGCGCGCGCTGCGGCGCGGCGCGGCGGTGGTGGAGTACACGACGCGTGTACGCGGATCATCCCAGGCCACTGCGTCATCGACTGGGAGCTGCTGGCCACCAAGGCCAAGGGAGCGCAGGTGGCCGTGGGCGGCTGCTGCCTGGAGATGGAGGAGACGCTCAACTCGGTGTACCGGCAGAGCCGTGTGGCGGACGGCTCCATCGGGCCGCTGGAGATCCGGCCATCCGGGTGGTGCGGTCTGGCACGTTCGAGGAGCTCATGGACTACACCATCTCCCGCGGCGCGTCCATCGCCTTGTTCTCTGGTTGGTTTCAGCCAGCCCAAACCAGCCAACCAACAGTGTTTTTCTCTCACAATAAACCAGCACCAGTCAGCCCAAATCAGCTCAGAAACTAATCAGCGAACAGGCCGCATGGCTACAAGGAAGAGTAAGCTTGTGAAAGAAAAATAAATATAAGAGGTTTTTACAAATATAAACATAAAACAGAGTGGTAAGAACCTCTGGTGAATCGCTTCAAAAGTTTAGGGTCTAAAAAATGTAGTTCCAAAGTTCAGAGGTCTAAGGCCCTGTTTGGCATGGCTCCAACTCTGGGTGGAGCTACTCCACTCCAGAACTCCAGGTGGAGCCAGCTCTAGATGGAGTCGGAGCTCTAGGTGGAGTCGGAGCTGCAAAAGAGGTGCTCCAAAACTCCACCTCCATTTGCACTACAGCTCCATGGAGTTGGCAGCTCCATGGAGTTTTGGAGTTGGGGTGTTTGGCTGGAAAATTGGCTGGAGTTGCTGGAGTTCAACTCCAGAGCCATGCCAAACACCCCCTAAGTAACACCCCATGACAAGTTTAAAGATTTCTCAAGCATTTAACTTAAATTTTAAATCCTCGAAAGAAAGGGCTCTTACCAGGAACGCCAAATGGATATTGAACCAATAAAAATTAGAAAATAGATAATAAGAGTATTTATTAGCGAGAGTAGTTTGTGTCACTTGGCCTTCCGACTGATCAATATCAGTTAATTAATTATAATAAATAATAAGAGCATCTGTTAGCATATAAACATAAAATGGTTTATAGAAAATATTCAAATAATTTCAATTTATTAGGTAATCTAAGATTGAGCATGATTTTATCTGAAACTAGTTTGATAATTTTCTAAGCTAAAACAATCTTTTATAATTTTTCATAGACTAGATTTTAGAATTTTTAATTGTATAAATTTTCTAAAAAATATTTGATAATTTTTCAAAAATATATTTATAGTCTAGTTTAGAACCTAAACTATTATAGTATTAGTGAAGTACGATTTAGTCATTCGCACCTATAAGGCAAAATTGCTGTCCACCGGATACAAAACCAAATCCTTTCAAGAAATAAATTCAAAACCTTGTTTTTATAAATGGAAAAAAATCAGACTACTGTGAAAGTTGAGCGTCAAAAGACTTCTCCCGTAAACAAGTTCCGGGCTTTTTTAAAAAAAACGGCTACTAAGTAAGGATTTGCCGGCAGCGCGGCTCTTCCATCTGCTCGTGGGACCCAGGGGTCGGTGACGGAAAAAAGAAGACATATATTCTGTGAGAACCCTGTAAGAAATTATAAATTCAATCAGGGACCCTTCCTCATCCCCGTTGGCCGGATATCCCGTTCTTGAAATCGCTGTGAAATGGCGAAGGAAAGGGGAATCTTTGGCAAAAAGATAACTTTCAGCATCACTGCGCCTGCGCGATGCAGCGCTGGCGGCCAGGCGGCGGCGGCGGCAGCGCCGCCTCCTCCTCCAGGAGGAATTCGGAACTCGCCCGACAAGACTCCGGGTCTTCAGTACTCGCCCACGAAGTTGTCTACGCCGCCGCCGACGCCGCCGCAGCCCAAGAACTCGTGGTCTACGACGACAGCGCCGCAACGGCCGCCGTTTCCTCTAGAGGTTCGGCATACACCCAAGAACTCGTCGTCTGCGACGATGCCTCCCCCTCGAGTGGTTAGTTCCTCGCCCAGGAACTCGTCCTCCACGACGACGACGCCGGCGCCGTCAACGTCGTTCCCAGGACTTTCACCTTCACCGCCGAAGGATCCGTCGCCGCAGCCGCCGGCGCTTCCGCTGGCGTCAACGTCGTCTTCGCCCTCCTGCGCGACCATTGAGGATGAGGTGAGTTCCATTGTGGTACTGCTTGGAGTTCTTTACGCGATCTCAGTTTCTTGGCTGGGTTTCTCCAACTGGCGATGGCGTTCTCTCTCTCTCTCTCTCTTTTTGAATTGGGTTTCTTTGCATTACTCAACTGCTGATGGTTCATCAGCGACGATTTGCGCTCTTTTTTTTTTTAATGCGAGTGTTTCTGTTTTCCCAACCGGTAGTTGTGACTTTTTCCCCGATGGAAGTAATAATAAGCCGGATAAAAATGGGAGTAATAAAAAGCCGGATAAAGAATAGCTTGAGTACTTTTGTCCATTCTGTATCTGTTATGTAGAATCTAAGGGAAAACCTAGTTCATCATGGCTCTTTTTTTTTTAGAGAAGTTCATCATGGTTCTTGATTTCACATTTTATACTTGTATCCTGTAAATTTTCAGGGTATAGTCCAATCTCATCCTCTGCTCACGGGTGATGAGAGTATCAACTCTAGGCCATTTAAGCTGTTGGCTAGCAAGAGAACATATCTCCCATCCCCAAATGTGCTCAATAATGCCGCAGCCAAAGAAGGGCAATTCTTTCACCATATGACAACGGAAAGCCAGGTAAGAATATTGCATCTTCTCAGTCATTTTAATAAGCTCTGTAACTAGCACTCTACTACTACTCTTGTAATTATCAAACTAAAAACAGCTTGTCGCCTTAAGACATTCCCAGTCAGCTTCTTACTACGCTCCTTTCTGTGATTCTATCATTTGTTTGTCATCTAAAAACATTAGCTTCTGAGTCCATTCCTTTCTATCATTAAATTAAGTCAACCTATCCCTCTACGATGATTAAGGTGCCCAACAATGGAGCCGGAGCTAAGGAAAAGGACGAAGGAGCCAGCATTGGCATACACAGAAATAGAGATGGATTACTGGAACTGGCCTCTCAGGAGCCATCCAAGATCAAGGTATGCTTGGTCTGACCATTCTGAACTGCAACATATAGGAAGTTAGGTTTTATGTTAGCCTTGTTCCACCATGGAGTTATTTTCTATTTTCTTGTGGCCATTCAATATAAAGGTCACTACATTCTCAAACAACATATTCAAGATTGTTGTAAAGTATTCCGGTGAGCTTATTCGGTGTCTTGTCTTAAAGTATTTCCAATGAGCTTATTCGCACATTCGGTGTGATTGTCTTAACAATCTTTCCAAAACATAAAATAGTTGACCCAAGCTATGGTGCTGGGTAAAAAAAATATCAGCATTCCTTGTTTTTTGATTATCTTGCAATGAGTGTGACCAAAATAAAAACAAAGAAGAATGATGGTACTTAGGGTGCCAATTGAATTTTGATAGCGAGTATCTTTCCTGTGTTGTTAAATTTACATGTGATTTGCACAATTGGAGATAAAATTCTGATGCGACTACTTGTTATTTCTTGATTTGATGCTTACAACGTGTAAAGCCGTTATTGCACAACTTTTTATAATTACTGATGTATACTTGTAAAATTACTTGTGCAAATAGACATTTGATAGCTCTACAGCCTGACAAATTGGGGGAAAAAATATTTTGGGCTTTAACTGGGTGTTTTGGTTGTAAATGGTTAATTTATAACACCGATGTTCAGTGTATTTGTGATTAGACCTTTTTTAACAACGAACTTTTTCAGGAGCAAAAAACTGAGTGTGATTACCAAGACCAGAATGAAGATACAGAGGAAAATGATCACGCAGTCTCGTTTAAGCTATTGGCTAGCAACAAGATATACCCCCATCGTCCTGTCCTGTTGAAGACACTACAATGCAAGGTAAGAACAGTGTGACTGCCCAATCATTTTAAGTTTAAAAATGTGCATGTGCTCCACAATAAACAAAATGAATATAATATTGGTTTTGTAGAGTTTAACAGAAGTTGTCAAACACAAATCTTACAGAAAGACAGGAAGCAGCAGTAGCCAACAAAATGATCTTGCATCACACAGTGCAGATAATTCAATAAAGTGCTGCTGTCACACTCATCCAATGAGCAGGCTAGATCAGTTTCTTTTGAAGAGAGAGCTTACAAAGACCATAGAACTGCCAGGAACATCGAGGTCTTGTAGAGTCACAACTTCTGCACGGCTGGAAATCAGGCTCATACTCAGGAGAAGTATAAGACTTATATACAAATTACATAGAGAAGGATATAGCCTCGAGGGGTCCTTTGGTTTGCGAAGCTTCTGGGTAGATGACAACTTATTTGTCACTCTTGAGTACAAAGAAGAAGATCGGAAGAACTACAGCAAGCAAGGTGCTCGTAAAGATTTACAGAGTTTTGTGAAAATGGTACAGTCAGAAATCTTTGGATCTCAAGATATGCCAAGTGAGATCATGCGATGGCTTTCATTGATACAAAAAGGTGGTACTGACTATGAGTACCTAATTTCTTATGACTGTGCTTTGATGGAGCATAATCAGATATTGTCAACTTTCATGCAATTGTATTCAAAGCTTCAAACCATGAAGAAATCCGACTATATTGGATACAAGTTTGTCCTAGATGAGTTGAAACACTTCAATGGTTGGTCTGGACGTGATCTACATAACCAGTACTTCACTGAGACATACCTTGGGAGAGATAAAAAAAAAAGGAAGTGGAGAGACCGAGGAAGATGGAAGAGAAGCTATGGAACTGATGTAATGTCACTGTTGAGGCTGATCAGAAATACGTTTCAACATATCACATTGAAAAGATTCGACAAAAGTGGAAATATCATTTTTGATGAAGAAAACTACGAGTACATTTTGGACGACCAGTTTCCTAGGATTCTTCCCGAATTTATGGAAGCCATGTACATTGCAGCATACTTAGCAGATCTAAACTTAGAGCATGTTATGGTTTGATAATGCAGAGTCAATACTATATTTGACTTGTTTCTTGCTAAATTTTGCTAATGAAATATTTCCTATATCAGTTCCATCCATGCTACCCGTGATTCACATTTATTTCAGTGTAATACCAAGGATCTGAATAACTTAACATCTTTACTTCTAAATAAATCACAAGGCTTCAGAGCTTCAGGTTTGTTCATTTTTCTTACTAAAATATTTGAAACTGGATAATAGGTCAGAGAACAATGTAAAACCACATAAACAAATGCAGTGAGTGAAAACAGGGAATGATGTGCATGTCTGCACAATCAGTTCTGCTGCCTATTAGTCCTCTTCAGCACCGGATCAATTGATCTTGGGGCCATAGATCTTTACTTAATGTCAAATTAACCGGCTTTGTTAATTCTATGGCCTAAAATACAAGATGCTAGCTGTTGAAAAAGTTTTCTAACAAAACCAGTGTTTCTGTGATTATCAGTTTTTTGTTTGTTCTTTCTTTCTGTAAGTTCCAGTTCTCTGGTTAGAGAGAAAATTGAAGTTAAAAATTAATTATTCTATGGTTATCCGCATTGTGCACAGATACATTGTAAAGCATGTTGAGATAGCAAGGGCTTCTTTTGATTTTATCCCTTTCCTGGATGCACAAATTACATAAACAGGCAGAACTATATCTCCCAAAATGTTCAGGTGGTGAAGCAGCAGGAGCGTAGTTGGCAGCATCATTTTATTTTATTTTTGTGCCTGATAAAGAGGTGTGATATTTACCTGTTACTACTAGTTTGTGTGGTATGCCAGATGTTTACCCTGATTTCATTGTTGGTTACCTGTCGTTGTCACTGGGTTTCTTCCAACTTAACTCATGTTGTTGTTGAGACTTGCATGCAAAAGAAACTGCTTGATAACATAGTTAGCCTTTTCTCTTGATAGTAAAATACATGCTCAATGTTATACTCCCTCCGTCCCCGAATATAAGGCATGCACGTCTTTCAAAATTCAAACTTTGTTATCTTTGACTAACAATTAAGGGGGGGCAGACCCAGTGTTGGAGGCAGTGGGGTCTGGGGAAGGGAAAAACCGAGGCAAGACTTTCCCCGCAAATCTGCGGAGAGGCTGCTTCGAACCCACGACCTGGTGACTCAGCGAGACAGCTCTCACCACTGCACCAGGCCTTGACTAACAATTAGCCTAATTATATCAAAAGTTTGTATTATAAAAGTAGTTACATTAGATTTGTATTTAGAAATACTTTCTAATGATTAAACTTTTGTTCCTATAAATTGTACACTATAAGAGAAATTATAGGTCAAAATATGTTCCTGAAGACCGCACCAAGTCAAACCACGTCTTATATTCAAGGACGGAGGGAGTATCACATCACCTTTACAAAACCAGAAAACCTTCAATAACCTTGCTGTTCTTATAGGAGACTGTCAAGGAAATAAAAAAAAAATCACTCATCTGTCTTTGTTCTGAATCATGTGTCTTTTACCTTCAGAACATAATTTCAACAACTGGTATTAAGAGCCTTCTTAGTTCTAACATGATCCTAACCCAGAGCAACTGAAGTCCAAACCTTTGTTAATGTCAATTTAGATCAGTACTACATGATTCCGTTAAGGCTGCATAAGGTTAGATCAACTAAAGCATGATTAGTCAGCAGTTAGCTCAATATTAGATCTGTTTTTATGATTAAGGGCGTGTTAGCCTATGGTTAGATAGATACTAGCGATTTTTACTTCAAATTCATGCTGCTGATGACCATAAGCACTGATAAATACCAGTTAGATTAAGAAAAATTGTTTGATGTATGGTTAGCCTAAGACAGATTGTTTTCTGCACACGCCTAAGGGCTAAGGGCCTATTTGGATCCACCTAGCTAAAGGCTTGTTTGATATACCTGTATCCACCTCAATCCACGTGTGTTTGAGTGATTTGGGATAGAACTTAATTTAGTTTCCATCCCAATCCATTCTAACACACGTGGATTGAGATGAATACGAGTGCATCCAAACAAGGCCTAATAGTTAGCTGCTAAAATTAGCTGGGATGGATCCAAATTCCATACATGTTTAGCTAATAGAGCAGCTAATTATTAGTTAGATACCCAGATAATTGTTTTTTACTAGCTGCTCCAACCTAGCTAGCAGCAGAGTTACGTGAAACTTCCCACCTTATCCACTCCCACATAAACCAAGGTGTTGCAAGCAGCCACACGTTGGCCCTGCTGCCGTAGATGCCGGCTAGTTGCACCACAAGCTCCTCCATCCCGGCAGCGGCAGCCTTAGGAGGCGCCTCAGCATGGGAGCTCATCCACCGCTGCCGGTCTCAAGCAGGCCCTCTGGCGAGGGCAGCCTCGGGTGGCAGTGGCAGCCTCAGGTGGCCCTCCAGAGTGACTGCGGCCTTGGACGAGGCCTCGAGCAAGGGCTTCTCTACCCCCAGACAATCCCCACTCTCCACTGGAGCAGGTTTCTGAATGGCTTCTTGTTCCATCCTTGCTACACCATTGCTCTCGCCTCGGCGCCCTCCGGCCAACGTGTCTAGGGTGTTTGCCATGGCAGGGCTGTGTCCTGCTGCTTGCGGTGTAGCACCTGGGGTAGGGTCAAGGTCCCTTCAAAGCAGCTCTGGCATTGAATCTCTAACCTCTCGGGTAGAGTTCGCATGGAAACTGTTTTATTGGTGGATGCCGCAGCGGCGGAGATGTGGGCGGCGGTGAAGGGGGCGCCTCCTCTCCCCTTGTGCTCGCGGGTGTGGCGGCAGCAGTGGCGATCTACAAGGTTGGGTCCAGTTTCTTTGTCGGTGCCATCCTGAGGTTGGGCGTGGGCCCATTCTCCTTGCACCGCGCCATCCCGCGCTCCACAGTGGCGATCTACAAGGTTGGGTCCCGTCTCTTTATCCGACCCCGAGAAACTGCTGCTGATGACCATCAAGGGGCAGATCTATGACATCTCACTGCAGTGGTAGCGCTGAGGTAGATGATCAGCGTTGAGTTCTGGTTGGGCATGGACACCTATTCAAACATTTGCGTATTCGAACACCCCCAGCTAATAGATAGCTATCTAATGGTTAGCTAGCTCATATTGGCTATGGGCTATCAGCTACCTAATAACTATTAGCAGCTAATGGATCCAATCAGGCCTAAGTCGTTTTGATCTCTTAATACTTGATTGAGATGCAAAAGACACGCATCAACGAGCAAATAGCATAGGGTCTCACGGTTCTAAAGATTCATCCTCGGATTAGATGTTGCTTCTTAGCAATTTGGCTCATTAATCCTAATTAAACATTGTGTCCATGTTTAAATAGGTATTCATTAATCTCGCATTAGTATGAATCCCAGACAATTAATGTTTCTTTTCACCAAATCAGACCGAGATAAGCAATTAGGAGGCGATTGCAAATCCACAACAAAGCCCCAAAATCCCCAATTTTTCCTTAAATAATCCCGAACAAAGTGCCAAAATCCCCAAATTTTCCTCAATCACGAGACCTAACCATAAGCATAATCACCTGTAGTCCGGCCGCGCTGGGATACAGGCGTCTGGGGCGTGCACCACCTTGATGGTCATGAGGACAGCCGCCATGTGCACGGCCTGGTCACCTCCCGCGACCGGCGTGACATAAGGGCACGGCACCGGCGCGGGCCTCGCACCCCGGCGGCCAAAAGGTGGGCCCCCGGCCGCCGCCGCATCTACGGACGGGCGCCTGCCTGCGATTCGCCTCGGGGCGCCGCCGCCTTGACCCGCTCGCACGGGCGGCGTGCGCCTTGTCCGCGCCGCCACCTTAAGGCCGATGAGGGCACCCGGCGGCGGTCTCGACGTAGCCGCGCGCGGCTTTGCCGCACGCGCGCGCCGGCGAGACGCGCCACCGTGGTGCCGAAGGGGCCGGGCAGGGGCGCTGCAGGTGGCTGCTGTGGTGCCGGGCAGGCGCAGGGGGCAGGGACTGAGCCACTAGAGCGAGTGAGAAGAGGGTGTGAGGGTTTTCAACCGGCGTCGGGTATAAATGGCCATACAGCCGGCAGCCCGATGGCCCGGTCGAGGCACGGTTTTTTTTAGTCTACCAAAAACACGGCACGGTTCGATGGTGTGCAGGCCCGGACCAGACCGGCACGATGCACGTGATCATGTTTGGGCTACACCCTAGGCATGTGGGCCGGCCCAACATGGCCCGACATTTAGAGGTCGGCCTGGTGGCGGTCCGATGGCTGGTGCGGCCTGCTAAAAATCCCTACGCCCCCAGTCTAGCCCAGCACACAACACCCTCCTAAACCTAAGCCCCCCTGCACGCACCCCCTCCCCCACCCCGCGTGGGCACCGCAACCACAGGCCGCACTCGCTCTCGCTGTCTTGCAGACGCCGCACTCACCCCGCTCGGCTCGTCCACGCGCAAGAGAAGCCAGTGAGCAGCGGCCTATAACAAATAGCAAACTTGCTCTAGCTCTACAAACGTTGCAAGCCACCTATCCAACAATTCTAGTTGCTATGATCACTAAACACATAATTTACTATGTCACTACTCACTAAGAGCTCTCACACTTGCTACACTAAAGAGCTCCACTAGATGAACTTAAACTACAAAGCAAGCTCCCAATTCGAGTTACACTAAAGAGCTTACTACCACTAATTTATAAGAATATAAATGAGTGAGTAGGGTGATTATACTGTTGTGTAGATGAGTGAACCAATCACAAGATGAATATTAAATCAATCACTGGGAGAATACCAAAGGGCAAGAGACAACCAATTTTTCTTCTGAGATTCACGTGCTTGCTGGCACGCTAGTCCCGTTGTGTCGACCAACACTTGGTGGTTCGGCGGCTAAGAGGTGTTGCACGAACCTCGTCTACACAATTGGACACCGCAAGAACCTACCCACAAGTGAAGTAACTCAATGACACGAGCAATTCACTAGAGTTACATTTTGGCGCTCCACCGAGGAAGGCACAAGACCCCTCACAATCACCACGATCGGAGCCGGAGACAATCACCAACCTCCGCTCGATGATCCTCGCTGCTCCAAGCCGTCTAAGTGGTGGCAACCACCAAGAGAAACAAGTGAATCCCGCAGCGAAACACGAATACCAAGTGCCTCTAGATGCAATCACTCAAGCAATGCACTTGATTCTCTCCTAATCTCACAATGATGATAGATCAATGATGGATATGAGTGGGAGGGCTTTGGCTAAGCTCACAAGGTTGCTATATCAATGCAAATGGCCAAGAGAGTGAGCTTGAGCCGGCCATGGGGCTTAAATAGAAGCCCCCATGAAATAGAGCCGTTGGATCCTCAGTCTACTAAAAATCGGGGTGATCGGACGTGCCGGTCAGATCGACCATGTCCGGTCACGCGATGCACGCCACATGTCCCCTACTTCAAACGCTGATTGCTCGATCTCAACGATCATCAGTACATTTAAGTTGTGACCGGACGCGCTGCTTCGAAGTGACCGAACGTAGGACCCCAATGTCCGGCCATTTCCAGTAAGGTTCTATTCGTGAAAAATCATGACCGGACTCACCCGCGTCCGGTCACTCAACATCTCCTCTATGCGCTGCCATGTCAGCAGGACCGGACGCACCCCATCAGCGTTCGGTCATGAAGTGACCCAGCGTCTAGTCGAAGACCGACACCAGCGTCTTCACTGCTTCCGCTGACCGGACACTCCGGTCTAGTAGATGCCAGCGTTCGGTGCACTTTGTGAAGCCCTGTCTTTTCTATACAGGGCGCCGGTGGCACCATCGGATTGTCCGCACTCTACGGGCAAACACTCCACCGGTAAAGTTTCTTACCCTTGCTCCTAAGTGCTAAACACAATGTGTATCATCTTTGTGCATGTGTGTTAGCATATTTTCACAAATATTTTCAATGGTGTTAGCACTCCACTAGATCCTAAATGCATATGCAATGAGTTAGAGCATCTAGTGGCACTTTGATAACCGCATTTCGATACGAGTTTCACCCCTCTTAATAGTACGGCTATCAAACCTAAATGTGGTCACACTCGCTAAGTGAATTGATCACCGAAACAAAATGGTTCCTACCACTTATACCTTTGCCTTAAGCCTTTTGTTTTTCTTTATCCTTTTCTAAGTCCAAGCAATTGATCATCACCATGGCATCACCATCATCATGTCATGATCTTTATTTGCTTCACCACTTAGAATGTGCTACCTATCTCATGATCACTTGATAAACTAGGTTAGCACTTAGGGTTTTATCAATTCACCAAAATCAAACTAGAGCTTTCAATCTCCCCTTTTTGGTAATTGATGACAACCCTTACACAAAGATATAAATTAAAATTCAATTGAATCCACGTTGCTTGCCGAAGCATATCTACCATGTGTAAAAGGATATAGACAAGTTTCATGAATCCTAAATGGTAGCAATTGTTCCCTCTATATATGTGATAAGAGTTTGAATTGTAGCTTGCACATATGCTTAGATAGGAAATTGTCGATGCGGGACCCACGGGATACCCCTCAAGGAAAGAGAGAAGATCTAGTCTAACTAGGATTCTTTCCATATAATCTTAGTAGTAGTAGTATTCTGTAATCCTACTAGGAACTCTCATTGTAAATCGACTAGGACTCTGGCCTCCTGACTATATAAAGGAGGGCGGGGTTCCTAGAGAAGGACACTTGACAATCAATCCAACGCAAAGGCTAACGCCGAACTGGACGTAGGGCTATTACTCGATCACGGTCGAGGGCCCAAACTAGGATAAATCGACTATCTCTTGTGTTTACCGTCGAGTTCTGCATACACCAAAGCCCGAACAAACTACCCCGGGTACCCCCGTGGTAGTCTATCGGTGGTGAAACATCGACAGCTGGCGCGCCAGGTAGGGGCTTTCGGTGAATTTGCATCCGAGAGCTCGATGGACCTCAACAACATGATCTTCTCGACGGGATCAACCTTCATCTTCGGCTCATGGATCTGCGAGGCAGGCGACGATGGCAAGCTCCAAAGCCATCTCCTCGAAGATTCAGATCACCATGAAGACCTCTCTATTTCGGTGACTACGATAGATCAACTCGTCGGAAGATTCACGCAGCTCGTAATGTCCGATCCAACTTAGATTTCGTGGCTTTGCGCATCCAACTCAAACTCAGGCTCCGCATCCAAGATGGAGTCTTACCCGAGTTCTTTCGAGAAACCAAGTTCTTTTCCGGCAGAGTTCTAGAACGCGACTTCGGCCTATCAAGAATATAACTCGGAGAACACTCAGAATCCTTTCAAGAAGTGGGGTCCTTTTCCGTTGGGACTCCACAACATGGCAAAATCTTATCAGGCATAGCCCGAAGGATCCCTTGATCCGGTGCTTAGAATGCCACTGAAAGGAGCTCAGGAAGGTCTCGTACTAACTATAACATCTCAAGACTACATTGTCCACTGGACAGGTTCTATTCCTGAGGATAGCGGTACCCAACTAGTCGGCACGACGACAATAGCAATTCTACCCTACCAAGAAGGAGACTCGATCTGCGACCTTGAAGCCTCTACTAAAGTTATCAACGACTACGATAGTGTGGAAACTGATGCCGATAACAGAACAATTCACGCACGAGAAGTATTCATGGTTCGACGTCCTCGATCACCATTGGTCCCCCCAGAAGCACCCGACGTCAGGTCATCGGATGAAACTGAGCCCAAGATTGACCGTCATCTATTGGAGTCCAGAGGAGATTGGCTACTGACCGAAATAATTTCCACAAAGCATTCCAGTTCTTAGTAGCCGTCGCCAACTTGCTAATCAAGACTTCAATAGTTTTTTGGACCTGCACAAGATCCCTATCAGCTCCACTTCTAATCAACTTGGCAAGCGCGAGTTCTTCTTCAGCACGAGTAATTACCTCCTTAGCCCTGTTGTGACTATTGCGAACAAGTATCTTCATTTCCTCAATACCCTCCGAGAGCTTCTGCTTTTCAACTCAGAGAGCTAGACTAGGCACCAAAAAACAAGTCAGCAGAAAGGGAAATTTAAATACAAAAGGAAACAAAAAGAACCCGCGATACCATTGCACTCATTCTTCATGGCCTCCACATTCTTCAAGGCCTCCTGGACAGCAACATCCCTTCGCTTTTCTGCCTCAACCACCTAGGCATGGAGAGCCATTTCCTCCCTTTGGTGCGTTTGATGCTCGGTCTCTATCTCAGCCTGACAGAGGTCAAGCTCTGTTTTTAGGGCACTAACCTCAGAAGACAACTTTTTCTCAGTTTTAGATGAGAAAAAGAAGCCGGTATGATCCCGAGAAAAAGACTGAAAAAAGAGAGAGAGAGAGAGAGAGAGAGAGAAACAAGACATAAGAATAGAAGAAAGATGAACATCCAAAGAAAGAACTTCAGAAAAACTTACCTGGAGTTTTTCCCCAAAAGAAATCACAAAGGTTCCCCAGGCAGCGGTCAGCTCTGACAACCGATGAGTGGCATCGAATTGTTGTACCACATCATCATCCAAACACTAACCACCAGTAGCAAGAGGAGCAGAGGGAGAAGTTGGCCGATGCGAAGAAGGTAGGACCAGGACCGTATCCTAGGAAGCCCTGGCTACCCCCTCAGATGGAGCCACCACCATGGCCAGGGTCACCCCCGGAGTTAGCAAATCCACAGCAGCGTGATCACTAGGGAACCCTATCTCCCTCACAGCCACCTCGCCAACCGTACATTCCGAGTCCTGAGACTCAGCACACAGGGGCGCACCAGAGGACTGACAAGAGGTCGACTGAGTGTTAAGGGAAGGCGAGGGTCTACAAGATGATAGGAAAACTCAACAATAAGAATATGAATCAGAAAAGAGGAAAATAGAAGCAAAGAAACATAACCAGGATTCACTCACTTAGCTATCTTCTTCTTCATAAAACCCCCAAGACCAACAGAAGACCTTAGAGGGGGAACTATAGCAGCAAAAATATCACCACCACTCTGCGACAGGAGTGGTGTGGTCGGTACCAGAGCCCTAGAAGAACTCGAGCTCAACGACCGCTTACTACAAGAGAACAAGGTCAAGGTTAGAACAAAAAGAGGTGTTCAACAACAGAAAAACAAGAAAACAACTCACCGATGCATGATAAGGGCCACATCATCATCCTCATCTACCTCACTCTCAAACAAGCCAACCACAACGCCATCTGAAAAAGGAGAAAAGTACTCGGTTAAAGGCACAAACAAACAACAAAAAGACAAAACGTATTAATATGCTCACCTAGGAGCATGCTACCTATAACTTGAGTACCTGGACGAGTACTCGACTAGCGAGACTTCTTGGTACCAGACAAACCAGAAGAAGAACAATCCACTCGCCCCCTTTTTCCGACACTACGAGGAGCTCGAGGAACTAGACGAGGAACATACTCAACATATGCATCAAGAGCTACAGAAGAAACACCAGGAAACATCGTGGTGGTTTGAAACTTACTGGTTAAAGATGCCCCAGCAAGACTCTCCCCAGTCTCCACCACAATAGGGCGGTCATCAAGGGGGATCGGATCAATGAAGTTACACCCCAATTCCTATAAAAGAGTAAAACAACCAGATGAGAAAGATTAAGCAAAAAGTGGAGACACCAAAGGAAATACAAAAAGTATCCGCATAAGGAAAAACAACTCACAACAGGAGGTGGGTTGTCAGCACAATACTCAGGGACAACATACGGGACGACGCTTACTCCTTTCAACATCTTCTGAAGGCGCTCGAGCACCTCCTCATTAGTCAACTCAAGGGCAGGAACCATACGAGAAGGGTCCTCCGCCCCAGAGTACTCAAAACCATAATTCTCTCGCTCCTTCAGAGGTTGAACACGGCGGCAAAGAAAACTGGAAATGATCCCGAAGCCGGTCAAGCCTTGCTATTTTAGAGCACATATCCTCTCAAGAAACAGCTTGATCGCCTAGAGCTCATCCATCGTCAGGAGATTTTTATCCTATCGGTCATTAACCACGGGACTAGAACTAGAATGAACAGCAAGAGGAGGAATCATATTGGCAGCATAAAACCAGTCGGCACGCCAATCCCTCATAGAAACAACTAAGTCATAATCAAAGAATTTACTCTTACGACCCCGACAAAACTAAATTCCGCAGCCACCAAGAACATGGGTGTCATCGCTGCGGGGTTGGGGCTTTAGACGGAAGAAATAACGAAAGAGAGAAAGAGAAGGAGGAATTCCAAGAAAAGTTTCACAAAGATGAACAAAAATAGAAAGATGAAGGACAGCATTGGGAGTGAGATGGTTCAAGCTTGAAAGGATCAAGATGCCCAAGAGGGGGGTGAATTGGGCTAATTCTAAATTTCTTTGCAATAATTAAGTCCTATGGTTAGCCCAATTAACCTCTTGTGCCTAGAAGTGTTCCTAATTGTTCTACCACACAAAAGACTTGCAACCTAAGTTCCAATCCTACTCTAGCATGGCAATTCTAAGAATGTAAAGACATGAATTGAATTGCTCAAAGTAAATGCTCAAAGTAAATAGAGAGGAAGGAACATGGCGATGTTTTGCCGAGGTATCGGAGAGTCGCCACTCCCCACTAGTCCTCGTTGGAGCACCCGCGCAAGGGTGTAGCTCCCCCTTGATCCATGCAAGGATCAAGTGCTCTCTACAGGTTGATTCTTCGACACTCCGTCGTGGTGAATCACCCACAACCGCTCACAACTTGAGTTGGGTCACCCACAAGCTCTACCAGGTGATCACCAAACTCCTAATCACCACCAAGCCGTCTAGGTGATGGCGATCACCAAGAGTAACAAGCACAAACTCTCACTTGACCACGACAAGCCTAATAAGAAGGTGGATGCACACTTTGCTACTCTTGATCTTCACTAATGAGGGCTCTCTTTGGGATTCTCAAATCTCAATCACCTCACTAGAACCTTGCTCTTCTTGGCACTCTCTAAGGTGTTTCTCAGCTGTTGGAATGAGCAAAAGTACCTCCACACATGAGTGGATGTGGTATTTATAACACCGGCTGAAAAACAAACCATTATGTGCCTCTACGGGGTGACCGGATGCTCTAGTCAGTATACCCTGAACTCCAGTGTATACAATGTGACCGGACGCTACCAGCGTCCAGTCAACACTGACCAGACGTGTCCGGTCATGATTTTCCCTCTCTAGAACCTTACTGGAGTCGATCGGACGCTGGCCCTCAGCGTCCGGTCACTTCTAGACGCTTTCACCTTGGTCAAATGAACTGACCGGACCCTGAGCCAGCGTCTGGTCACACCGGACCCAGCGTCCGATTAGTATTTGACCCTCCATTCACTTCCAACTCTCGAACATATGTGAATGAAGTTTGCTCCAATGGATCATAGGGCTGTTGTGGAGCTACCTAGTGCTAGTTTTAATAAGTGTGCACCACACCTAACTCACTAGACTTACCTAGGTCAAGCTACCCATTCATACCCCCTTTAATAGTATGGCCAAAGGAAAAACAAAGTCCTAAACTACTCTAAGTGTCTCTCCAACTTCAATCGACACTTAGAACTAGTCCATCCTTAACCTTGTCGTCCATTATTTGAAAACCGAAATGATTTCCATCGTAGGGGCATGACAGCCATGGTTGCCCATTTGATCTCCATTACCATGATCTAACTCAATTGTTTCTGCAAAACACACGTTAGTCACAATAATCATATATTGTCATTAATCACCGAAACCTAACTAGGGGCCTAGATGCTTTCAATCTCCCCCTTTTTGGTGATTGATGACAATACTACCTCGAGTATGTAAAAGAGATGATATTTTTAACATGCTTGGATCATATAAGCTTTTAACAATAAGAACAAAGGTGTTAGACAAGCTTATATGACCCAAGCCAACATAATATACTCAAAAGATGTGTAATAAGCATGAGTACAAGTAATAAAGCTCATTTGCCTCGGAGTAAGACGCGGAAGCAAAGGCAAATGAGCAAAGCACAAGTGATATGACATATAAAGAATTCAAAGTAGAGAGCACACATGTCATATATCACGATCATATAGATATCATTATCACATAAATATAGTAAACATGAATGCATAATGTATCTCACACATAAAAACTCCAAATGTAAATAGATAAGCTAATATAATAACTAAGCTCCCCCTAGATAAGTAGCTCTCCCTAAGCCTAACATACTCGAACCCTCTCCTCCTTTGGCGTCAAACACTAAAACCTACGGGTCGGTCGGCGGAGCTACAGCGGATGAGCCGGGCGCTGAGGTACGAGGAGCAAGGTGGAACTGGGTGCCATCATCGTCTGATCCTAAGCTCTGGGCTATCTGACCCTCTGTAGTTGGTACTGATGCTGAAGCAGTCTAGATCGGATCAGGAACTGGTGCTGCTGTAGGCTGAGATGGTATAACTGAAGCAACTGGCTCAGATGATGCCACTGAGGAGGGGAGCGTCTCTGTCGTCGCTGTGATAGGTGCAGCCATAAAAGGTCCTAGAACATGTAGGTATGGAGGAGTGGGTTGCCCTATCAACTCACTGAAGGAGGCTCCAAGGCTCCTAGAGACTGAAGTGTCTGGCTCAAGCAGCGATGACGTCTGTGCCGGTGTGAAGCCCGTCCGGAGTGGTGTGAACTACGAGGCTACCACTGGCGAAGTGAACCATTGGGTCACCTGCTCTGTAGGAGAAGCATACTGTGCTGGTGGCTGTCCCTAACTTTGAAGCCCACTAGGCTGTAATGCTGGAGTCATCAAAGTGGTAGCAGGCTGACCAAGCTGGGGCATAGTCTATGGTGGTGGGGCCCCAATCGCCTGCACTACATGCTGCATGAACCCGAGAAGCTGCTGCTGCATGAGTATCTGCTACTGATGCATAGCCTATTGCTGCTGCTATAGTGCCTAGGTCTACTGCTGAATAACAAGCTGCTGGCGCTGGAACTCATCCTGCCGAGTCTGGAACTATGCAAGTGTAGCAGCTGTCTCCTGAGCCTATCTAGCCTGGTCCTGCCTTATCCGCTCAAGTATAGCCAAAAGAGTCGGGGTCAGTCTACGGGGTAGGTGGTGCTGAACTGGAGCTACAGGCCTCAGCATCATGTCAGCGTAGAGGCATCTATGGAATGGGCTGGTAATCATCATCAGAACTGTCACTAGGCTCGCTAGTGACCAACCCCTCCTGCTGAGTAAGCTCCTCCTCCTCTCTGTAGCTGCAATACCCCTGATGATATCATCCTGCTAGGCTGCAGTCTCTGGCACCTCTAGACGACGGTGTGGCTGACTCGGTGCCTGTGGTGTACTGTGGCAGATCATCTGAGATAGGTTATAAGTAGGGAACTCTGTCGTGGCACCACTGTACTCAGCAATCATCTTAGGCGACTTCACAGAAATAGCTCTGTGGATAAGAAAAGTGACCTAGTGAGCATAGGGTAGCTGCCTATGACCTCTGAAGCCCTCAGCTATAGTGTCCTCCATCTCTGACAGAAGGAGATCCTAGATGTCAAAAGCAGTCTGCTGCATGAGAGAGTTGATAAGCCATAGCTGAATCTGAGTCAAGCCCTCTCTATATCCCATCTATGGGAGTAAAGTCCTCCTCATAACAGCCTCAAGCACTCGAGCAGTAGGCATGAGATCACTGGGGTTCCTCCTTGACCCTTCGCCAAAAGGCTCTATAAAGCAGTGACATACCAAGTCTGTAGGGAGTACTATAATAGAACCGACCAATTATACGAGATTAAGTAAGGAAATCTTCCGCCGAAGCAGATAATTTAGCAAACTTAAGCCCGTATAACCCGGTAGTTCATGAAACCATCAAGGATTTCAAACCAATCAACATACAAACCAAGATCGTACAAGTTTAGCAATCACCGTCCCATGTTACATAAAGTTCGCAATGACAATTGGATACATCGGAGTTTTGAACATAAAGTTATTACAACCCAAGTTCAAACTGAAATAGCGGAAGCAAATAGTTTTAAAGCCACACACACACTTTTGGTTCAAATACAGTGCCGGTAGGTAGTCATCTCCAACAAAAGCATCAGATGAGAGATACGGAGTGACCATTGCCCTTGGTCCTAGTTGTCGCCCATCGCCGGGTACAGATAGTTAATGCAATAGCCGTAGTACATTTGACCATCTGCAACAACAATGGGAACAACGCCCTGAGTACGAGAAGGTACTCAGCTAGACTTACCCGTCTTAAACCAAAATAAAGCGACGCCAAGGATTATACAAGGCTTTCTTTAGTGGGCTAGCGGACTCGTTTGCGAAAAGCATAAGCTATCATGAAGAAACCATTTTAAGTACTTTGCATCATCTTTATTATGACCTATCCATCTAAGTAAGCATCTATACTATAGCAATCACTTGATTAACCAATAACATCCAGTTACCAACTTAGATTTAGCTTATCCCATACCATCCAGATAACCATCAGTGTTCCATCATAATTACTACGATGTTGTAGCTCGAGTCAAGTGCTCACTATCTAGGAGTGATGGCGATTCGAATCGATTCCTAACCAGCTGGTGATTTATTCCTCACACAAACCACACTCACCGATCAAGTGAGCTACAGATCACCAATGACACTTTCTAAGTAGCCGCGGGATAACAGTCATGGACCGCACTACCCAGGGACCGCCTGATAGCCAAGACGCACCTTGGGCTCACTCTTCGCGTCCCCGTCATACCCCCTTCAGCATCAGTCTGCCAATCCGAGTTTATCCTGGCTCAAATAGTGTCACTAGCTTCGCGGTCGAAAGGTACTTTATTTGGCCAGCTAAATGTGAGGCATACGTTCAACATGACAAGAGGGACGAGCAACGATCGGTCCTTAATCAACACAGATGGAAAACTAATAGCACCCCAGAACCCTGTCTGGTTGCCTCCAACTTTTCCGTCCGGTCTCCAATTATCCATCACACATGGTTAATTCCAGGATATCATTCTTTCCATAGCTAAATTCTTCTAGTAACCACCTATAAATGTAGGTGACCGGAAATCACCGATCGCTACTAGTCTAAGCAAGGCTAAGCAGTTATTCCATCCCGACCTAACAGGGTAAAAAGGTAATAAGGTAGGCAAGGATAGTAATAAATGCATCAACGGTTTCAATCAACTCCTACAACTTAATGCAACAATATATAAACTCATAGATAGAAAGAATTGCTTTTATAAAGTAGGAGACTTAGAATGCTCTGGGGCTTGCCTCGTTCGAATGAACTAGGTTGATGATCCACGCACTCGGGCAAGTCCTCTCCTTGCTCCTCTTCCTCTGGCACCTCCTATGCCTGGACTTCTTGTGGATCTATCCCGGTCTGCTCTTCCTGAACTGCTACTAGCAACTCCTCCTGCGATCCTATATGATGCAGATGCATAAGTGCTCATGCATAGGTGCATCGGAGAGATGACATGTAATGATCATGATGCATGGAATGTAGATGAACATATTTAACTTTATTGGACATAGTAGAAGTAAAACTCTTCTATAAGGTAGCCAACATCATCCAAGAACATGTACTACTATACTACTACTACAACCACTGTAGTAACATGCCAAGTCACCACAACAAGCTAAGATGCTTCAAAGATACACCAAAGCAAACATTATTAACTAAACATGCATTAAAGAAGATTATTTTATTTCATTTTAAACTAGGGCTACAACAGCAACATATACTTCTGGTGCTCATAAAATTATGAGAAAATTACAGTAGCGTCCTTAGCCAATAATTAGTCTATCATAAAATTTTCATTGCATGTGGATAAGTATAACAGCCTACACAAAAATGACAAGCTATGGTTGATAATTAAGCATTTAAATACTTTGTACTATGAAAAGTATCAAACAACAGATTTAATATTTTTCCTATGTTCTACATAGTAAACAATCACTGCACAAAAATTATCATATACATGTTTTATACAATTTTTGCTCTCTATCAAAATAACAAAAATCATCAATTAAAGGCACTTGAACTACACATCAATATTTCTCTATAGAATATGCATGACATATATTTTTCCTACAAAGTACATCACTAAAGGAGATTAATAAAATTGGAACCATATTTTTCTAATAATTATTCTATTTACTAGACATTTTCTAAGATAACAGCAAATACAAGAATTAAATAAAACCCTATACAAAAGTATCACAAAAACCACATGCAATATTTTTAACAGATAGATCTAGTCACAAGAAACCTAGGAAAATTTGTTTCATCAAATTTGGAGCAATATTTTTCGATTTATGAATTTCCAAAGCATTTAATTAAAATATATAAATCATTTGTTTTAATCTTTCTGAAATTCCCGGTTCAAAATTGCTAGATCCACCCGGATCTGAACACACACCGAGCAACAGACAGGCGGGCTCCCACGTCAGGCAGGCCCCACCTGGCAGCCACACGGGATAGAGGAGGCGGCGGACTGCCGAGATCTCACCGACGGCGAGGTCTCCGGTCCAGTGAAGGTGACCAACATGCTCCCCACCCTCGCGCGAACCCAACGATGCTCGTGACATGGGCCAAGGAGCTCGAGAAGCCGGCCGCTGCCGTGCATGGCGGAGCGGTGGCATGGGTCGTCACCGGTGGGGCATCCCCGGCCACAGCACGATGAGTGGAGGCGCTCGGGAGCCTCAGTGACGCGGTGCGGTGCTCGTGCGCACGGAAAGAGAGCGAGAAGGAGGACGGAGGGGTGAGGTCCACGGAACGGAGCACTCCGGCGAGGAGGAGCTCACTCCGGTGAGCGATTCACGGCCAGTGAAAGCTTACCAAGGTGAATCGACGCGAGCACGGGGTGCGCGAGGTAGAGGCGGTGCTCGAGGCACGACATAGCTGCTGGCCGTGAGCTGTGGTGGCCAGGCAAGCTAACTCCGGTGAGGCGCGGCGTGCGGTGGCGGAGCTCGCTTCGCGCGCGGGAGCTGTGGCTACTGTCCGAGCAATAGAGAAGCGAAGAGAGGGAGGGAATGGTGGAGTGAGGCTCGGACAGGGGTCTTGAAGGCGGGGCGGGAGCCGGTCGGAACAGGGCAGGCCGGCGGTGCCGCGCGGCAATCTCGCCGGCGCATGGCCACCACGCGGCTCGCGTGTTCTGGCGCGGGCGCGGGCGAGCGGGAGGCGTGGCATGGGCCTGGGCCGGTGAAGCGGCTGCTGGGCCAGAAGGGAGGCGGCGGCCCAGTAAGAAGCAAATCGAATTTTTTTCAATTTATTTTCTATTCCTATTACATTCAAATGCAAATTTTTAGCAATTTCAATCAGTTTCAAACTTTGGCCCAAAAATAAAAGTTGCTCTAAAATTTATTCTCTACAACTTTGTCAAAAGGAGCTAGGGCTAATTCCCACTAGATTTTGAATTACAAAATTAAGGTCAATTTAATTTCAAAACCGTATTTTGGAAGATTATTTTCAAAAGCAAAATTTGGGAAAATTTGAATACCAACCTTGCTCCAAAATGCATGTGAAACATTTCTAAGTCATTTGTACTCCCAAACAATCATGTTAAACATCATTACAAGCACAAACACGACCCAGGTTCATTTAAACAGTAATGCAACATACATGTTTCATAAGCATGTTTCATATGTTTCAAAGCATTATTTTAGTTATTATTTAACATGATTATGCATGTATGATTATGATGCTTGATGATGTATTATGTTCATGATTTGTAGTGCCTAAATGCTTGCGTAATACCGGGGTGTTACAGCCCTCCCCCCTTATAAGAATCTCGTCCCGAGATTTTGAGTTACGAACCATTTGTTATAAAAATCCTTATAAGCATTTTGCAGATATTCTCCTGTTTCCCACGTCGCATCACCGTCATCGTGATGACTCCACTGTATCTTATATGTTCTCACCACTTTATTTTGAGTGACTCAGTCCTTAGTGTCCAAAACTTGAACCAGTTGCTCACGGTATTCCAAGTCTAATTTGATCCGAATGCCCTGAGGTTCTATTCTCTCTTCCGGAACACGCAAGCACTTCTTCAACTGTGATACATGGAAGACTAGAAAGATCGAACCCATCGCTTCTGGTAACTATAACTTATAAGCCATGGGACCCTTCTTCTCTATGATCTTGTACGGTCCTACAAATCTAGGAGCAAGTTTCTTCTTGATTCCAAACCGTTTCTTCTTCATTGGGGTAACTTTCAAATAGACATAGTCACCAACTTGAAATTCTAGCAGTCTCCTTCTCTTATCTGCATAACTCTTCTGGCATGACTGTGCCGCTTTCATGTCTTGTTGGATAATACGGACCTTTTTCTCAGCCTCGTCAACAAAATCAATTCCATAAAACCTTCTCTCTCCAGGCTCAACCCAATTCAATGGTGTCCTACATTTCCTGCCATACAATGCTTCAAATGGAGCCATCTTGATACTCTCTTGGTAACTATTGTTATAAGCAAACTCTGCCAAAGGTAACCATGATTCCCATGAACCCCTAGACGATAACACACAAGCTCTAAGCATATCTTCAAGAACAGCATTAACTCGCTCTGTCTGCCTATCTATCTGTGGGTGGTAAGCTGTACTATGAATCAAGCTAGTACCCAAACCTCTATGAAGATGCTCCCAAAAATGAGTGGTAAACTATGACCCATGGTCAGACATGATAGTCTTTGGTATACCATGTAATCGGACAATCTCTACAATGTACTTCTCAGCATACTGAGGGGGTCGAAAAGCATTCTTGACTGGTAAACAGTGAGCTGATTTGGTAAGGCGATCTACAATCACCCAAATCGAATCATTCCCCTTTGGTGTGGTGGGAAGACCGGTGATAAAATCCATACTTATATCATCCCATTTCAATCTGGTACTGACAAAGGTTGCAACATTCCTGCGGGTCTCATGTGAAGAGCTTTCACTCTACAACACATGTCGCAACGAGCAACATACGCTGCAATCTCCTTCTTCATCTTCGTCCACCAATAACGAGGTCTCAATTCTTGGTACATTTTGCTACTTCTAGGATGGATAGACAACTTAGAGTGATGAGCTTCATCCATCAATTTGTTCTTGAGCTCTCGATCTTTAGGTACAACCAGACAGTCCTTAAACCATAACACTCCTGGTTCATCCACTCTAAATTGCTTGGTTGGTTCTTTCTTCATTTTCTCCTTGGTATGGAATATTCCCTTATCTATTTTCTAACCCTCAATGATCTTGCTCTCTAAGGTACAACTAACTTGGATATTATGCAACACAGCAGGATGCAACAAATTGAACCCATCTTCAAACAACGGTTGCACAGCAAGAGAATGTGACTTCCTACTTAAGGCATCTGCTACTACATTTGCCTTTCCCGGATGATAGTGCACATTTAGATTATAATCCTTTATCAGCTCTAACCATCTTCTCTGTCGCATATTCAACTAGAACTGAGTAAAGATATTGCACACATTCCCAAGCAAGTAGTGTCTCCAAATCTTTAGAGCATGCACAACGGTCGCAAGCTCTAAATCATGCGTAGGATAGTTAACCTCATGCTTCCTCAACTAACATGAGGCATAAGCAATGACCCTTCCATCTTGCATCAGAACACATCCTAAACCATTCTTTGATGCATCGCAAAACACATCAAACGCCTTCTCTATATTCGGTTGCACTAGAACAGGAGCAGTGGTTAGCAAATTCCGCAAGGTGCAGAAAGCTGCCTCACACTCCTCTGTCCAAACGAACTTATGATCCTTCTATAGCAAACTTGTCATTGGCTTGGCAATCTTCGAGAAGTCTAGTATAAAACGACGATAGTAACCGGCTAATCCAAGAAAACTCCAAACCTCATGAACTGTGCTTGGTGCCTTCCAATCCATAACCTCTTGTACCTTACTAGGATCCACTGATATTCCATTCTCAGATAACACATGACCGAGAAAAGGAACTGTCTTCAGCTAGAACTCACATTTACTAAACTTAGCATACAGCTGGTGATCTCTGAGTCTAGTCAAGACAATTCTTAGATGCTCTACATGATCCTGTTCGTTCTCTGAGTATACTAGAATGTCATCAATGAACACAATCATGAACTTATCCAACTCCGGCATAAAGACCGAATTCATCAGATACATAAAGTATGCAGGAGCATTGGTTAAACCAAAGGACATGACAAGATACTCGTACAAACCATATCTGGTGGAGAACACAGTCTTTGAGTATATCTTGTGGTCTAATCTTGATCTGATGGTACCCTGATCTCAAATCTATCTTGGAGAACACCTTGGCTTTTGATAATTGATCAAACAAGATATCAATCCGAGGTAGAGGATACTTGTTTTTAATTGTCACCGCATTCAGTGGCCGGTAGTCCACGCACATCCGTAAGGAGTTATCCTTCTTTTTCTTCATGAACAGTGCAGGACATCCCCATTCCGATGAACTTGGATGAATTAAACCCTTAGTCAACAGATCTTGGAGTTGTTTCTTCAACTCGGCTAATTCATTTAGAGGCATCCGATAAGGCCTTCTTGAGATCGGTGGTGTTCTAGGGATTAACTCAATGGCAAACTCAACATCTCTGTCCGATGGAAGACCGGGTAACTCATCTGGAAACACATCCAAAAACTCACACATTACTGGAATCTTGCTAGAAGAGTAGTTTGGACTGCACAAGTTGTACTGGCCAGATCTATTCTCTGAGGTAAGGTTACTTGAAATGTACCTTCTCCAATAGGTTCCTTGAGAGAAATGCTTCTTCCTCCAACATCAATTACTACTCCCATCTTATTCATCCAGTTCATTCCCATAATCACATCTAGAACTAGCCCTGGCATAACTATCAAGTTAAGCTTATACTGTCTGTCTACTATACTCAGGGTTACCCCCTAGATTATCTGATTAGTTAACAGATCAGCCCCAGCTAAACTTATCCGATAAGCACATTCCAATTCAACTATCTTTTGCTCATACTTTCTTGCAAATGCTTGACTTATGAATGAATGAGATGATCCAAAATCAAACAAAACGACTGCAGGATGTTTGTTGATAGAAAACATACCGACTATCAAGGGCTCTCCTTCCGGGATGTCATCAATGGTGGTGTGGTGCACACGAGCTTGGTACTGATTCTGCTGCTTCTTGGGATATGGGCAAAACTTCGCAAAGTGCCCAGGTTGATTGTAGTTGAAACACGGTCCTCTTACTTGAGTAGCAGCTCCAGATGAACTGCCTTGTCCGGTCTTGGCTTGTGGCACCGCCATCTTGAATGACTTCGATTCTCTCCGAGGTTCTTTGGGCATTCGATTCTCTCATTGGGTGGCCTAAACCTTGCACGAAAAAAAGGCGGATGATACGCAGAACGATTTGCCATCGGGGCCCTTGGCTGGGACGGACCTAACTCAAAAGCCCTCTTGCGAGTCTTAGATGTAGCATATACATTGTTGTTCTTTTCTTGCTTTAAGCAGTCACTAACAAAGTCATTGAAACAAGTTCTCGTGTTGGTACCCATGTGCTTCATCATCTTGGGATTCAGACCTCTCTTGAAACTAGCGATCTTTTTGGCATCGGTATTCACCATGTCAGAGGCATAGCGACTTAGATTGTTGAATGCATGTAGATACTGTGTCACAGTCTTGGTGCCTTGATTCAGTGCTAGAAATTCTCCAAACTTCATTTCTGTCAAACCCGGTGGAATGTAAACTCCACAAAAAGCCTCAGTGAATTCCCTCCAAGTAATGTGGGCATTGGGAGGAAAAGTGGTGCGATGGTGCTTCCACCACATTCCTGTAGGGCCTTGTAGCTGATGAGCTGCATACTCAGTCTTCAACACTTCGGTCATCCTTAGAACACGAAACTTATCTTCCATGGTGTTTATCCACTCTTCTGCATCCAATGGCTCTGCCGCTTCTTTGAAAATTGGTGGTCTGGTGTACATAAAGTCCTTGAAACTACTATATTGATTCGCTTCATGTCCACCCGGGTTTAATCCATGGCGGGTGTTGTCAACAATGTGGCGCAATGCAGCTTCCATGTTCTACTGCATGCCCTCCATGTTGCGTTGACTTCCAAGGAACTGTGCGTAGAACTATTCTGCGGTGTACGGTGGAGGAGGAGGTGGTGGTGGATCACGGTTCTCATTCCCAGGGGCACTGCCACCTGCCTCAGTAGCGTCATACATGGTACGGCGAGTGTTCAACATCTAAATATTTCGGCAACAGTAATTATTAGGCGATGTTGTAGAAATTGCAGGTGAATGAAAAATTATGCCGTACTGAATTCACTGGAGAGAATAAATTCATACAATAAAACAGGGGCACAATAAGTCATTCCAATTAACACAACATCACTAATTAGATTACTTAAGCGCACACATCGCGTCCATTACAACCAAATTGCTAGCATACATACACTGGACTTTTGACGTTCAGATATCGCCACAAACACATCCAAGTTTTCCAACATTATATCAAGGTCTTAGTCTTTCTACTCATTATTACATGCCAGACATGCAAAAGGTCATCGCAAATGAAACCCTAGTAGCTAGCGCAACAACTACTGGCCTACTCATCGTGGTCGCTGTCTAAGTCAGAGATGTTGACATTGTCACTATCCACATCATCATTGTCATCATCAGCTGGTGCCTCAGGCTCTTCAGGATCCTCGTCCTCATCTAGATCCATCTCTGCTGCTCTAGGAGGAACGTAAGGGTGGAGCTAGTTATTCAGCTGATGAACCTCCTCATGTAGGTTGTTGTTGTACTCTTCTGCATTGGCCAGCTGCTGCTCCAGCTCAACCTATCAAGCTCTCAGAACATCTTCTGTAGACCAGGCTTCATTCCTCTGGTGGAGCACATGGATCAACATGCACTCAGCGTTCCTGTTGGCGGTGGTCAGACACTCAACCTGCTCTCTTAGTGCACGTACGTCTCCCTCATAGACTCCAGTCCTCTGGGTCGCCTGATCCCTCTGACGAGTCAACTGAGCCATCTCTGCATTGAGCCTCTCAATCTCGGCGTCGTGATCCCTCTGACGCTGACGTCGGTCATCATAGGCCTGACCAAGAGCACTAGACACACGTCTCAGGCTACCTTCTACTCCATCGAAAGCCTTCATCACTGCGAACATGGCGCTCATAGCAGGGTTATCACTGTTCTGTCCTTCTGCTGCACCAATCTCCAGAGATCTTCCTCTTGCTTGTGGCCATGAGTCAGTGGAGGGGTTGCCCCTCGGAAAGACTCCAACTATAGCGACTGCCAACTCCTGAGGAAAATGATCCATGATATCCCTCAGTATCCCAAAGGCTGCCCTGTTAGCTGCTTCTTCAGCGGTCCTGCCAGTTGACTCATAATGCCAACCAGTCCACTCAGAACTGTCACCTCAGGGATGAACAACGGCCTCCACAGTAACCAAGAGACCTTCCCCCAACTGCTCATTTGTCCAGAAATAGCAGGGCTCCATTCCATCAGGATAGCCTACATAGCTGAGCACTCTCCACAAGAGTGTAGGCATCCCAAACTCTCCAAAAAACGTGTGGTGCTGACGGGTACATGGAGCAAGCTGATGGCGGGGAGGTCTGCCTCCGGTGGACTTGTGAGCGGTCTGCTTTGTGCGTGCCATCTGGTTAAGTTGTCATTTTTATCAAAATGAGATAATCAACTTATAAGGGGAGGAACAATGCCATGAATGATATGTAACAACATGATGCATGTATGTTCCGTATGTTCTCACAAACATAGGAAAAATAACAATTGCTAGCGGCATAGACGGTGGCATACAATGGTCTCTCATAAACATAGCTAATACATACTACATGATAGCGCTGTTATGTACCTACAAAAGATCCACTTCAGTCCAAACCCTGACAGTATGAAAAATATGCACGAAAGCAGTAAAGTAATCTACTCGCTCTACACACATCCCCAGATACACGTACAACAGTAGCAACTACCCGAACCATCGTCCTATCGATGGCATCGTCACCACAGGACAGAATTCCCCACACATTGGATACCTTCATACAAACACACATATGGCATGTAAATAATCCGGCATCATATAAGCACTTCCCTAGATCGGTAGTGTATCCGATCATGCTCTCACAACTCTCACTTACCGAGGCATAGAGACAATGGATCCATACATTACCACTCAAGTGAATGGCACTCATACAATAGCACGCCGTATGAGCAACGAAATAGAAATATGATGCAAAGACCCCCAAGTCAGTACTTAAATAAGCCACCTAGAGTCCTTAACTAGGCCTATAGGATATGACCACTGGCACACTATTAAGTTTTAAAACTCAGTTTTAAACACAATTTTGGTTTTAAATACTCATGGGAACAGTAACCTACTAAACCTTGCTCTAATGCCAGCTATAACAGAACCGACCAATTATACGAGATTAAGTAAGGAAATCTTCTGCCGAAGCAGATAATTTAGCAAACTTAAGCCCGTATAACCCGGTAGTCCGTGAAACCACGAAGGATTTCAAACCAATCAACATACAAACTAAGATCGTACAAGTTTAGCAATCACCGTCCCATGTTACATAAAGTTCGCAATGATAGTTGGATACATCGGAGTTTAGAACATAAAGTTATTACAACCCAAGTTCAAACTGAAATAGCGGAAGCAAATAGTTTTAAAGCCACACACACACTTTTGGTTCAAATACAGTGCCAGTAGGTAGTCATCTCTAACAAAAGCATCAGATGAGAGATACGGAGTGACCATTGCCCTTGGTCCTAGTTGTCGCCCATCGCCGGGTACAGGTAGTTAATGCAATAGCCGTAGTACATTTGACCATCTGCAACAACAATGGGAACAATGCCCTGAGTACAAGAAGGTACTCAGCTAGACTTACCCGTCTTAAACCAAAATAAAGCGACGCTAAGGATTATGCAAGGCTTTCTTTAGTGGGCTAGCTGACTCATTTGCAAAAAGCATAAGTTATCATGAAGAAACCATTTTAAGTACTTTGCATCATCTTTATTATGACCTATCCATCTAAGTAAGCACCTATACTATAGCAATCACTTGATTAACCAATAACATCCAGTTACCAACTTAAATTTAGCTTATCCCATACCATCCAGATAACCATCAGTGTTCCATCATAATTACTACGATGCTGTAGCTCGAGTCAAGTGCTCACTATCCAGGAGCGATGGCGATTCAAATCAATTCCTAACCAGCTGGTGATTTATTCCTCACACAAACCACACTCACCGATCAAGTGAGCTACAGATCACCAATGACACTTCCCAAGTAGCCGCGGGATAACAGTCATGGACCGCACTACCTAGGGACCGCCCGACAGCCAGGATGTACCTTCGGCTCACTCTTCGCGTCCCCGTCATACCCCCTTCAGCACCAGTCTACCAATCCGAGTTTATCCTAGCTTGAATAGTGTCACTAGCTTCGCGGTCGAAAGGTACTTTATTCGGCCAGCTAAATGTGAGGCATACGTTCAACATGACAAGAGGGATGAGCAACGATCGGTCCTTAATCAACACAGAGGGAAAACTAACAGCACCCCAGAACCCTGTCTGGTTGCCTACAACTTTTCTGTCCGGTCTCTAATTATCCATCACACATGGTTAATTCTAGGATATCATTCTTTCCATAGCTAAATTCTTCCAGTAACCACCTATAAATATAGGTGATCGGAAATCACCAATCGCTACTGGTCTAAGCAAGGCTAAGCAGTTATTCCATCCCGACCTAATAGGGTAAAAAGGTAATAAGGTAGGCAAGGATAGTAATAAATGCATCAATGGTTTCAATCAACTCCTACAACTTAATGCAACAATATATAAACTCATATATAGAAAGAATTACTTTTATAAAGTAGGAGACTTAGAATGCTTCGGGGCTTGCCTCATTCGAACGAACTAGGTTGATGATCCACGTACTCGGGCAAGTCCACTCCTTGCTCCTCTTCCTCTAGCACCTCCTATGCCTGGACTTTTTGTGGATCTGTCCCGGTCTGCTTTTCTCGAACTGCTACTAGCAACTCCTCCTGCGATCCTATATGATGCAGATGCATAAGTGCTCATGCATAGGTGCATCGGAGAGATGACATGTAATGATCATGATGCATGGAATGTAGATGAACAAGTTTAACTTTATTGGACATAGTAGAAGTAACGCTCTTCTACAAGGTAGCCAACATCATCCAAGAACATATACTACTATACTACTACTACAACCATTGTACTAACATGCCAAGTCATCACAGCAAGCTAAGATGCTTCAAAGATACACCAAAGCAAACATTATTAACTAAACATGCATTAAAGAAGATTATTTTATTTCATTTTAAACTAGGGCTACTACAACAACATATACTTTTGTTGCTCATAAAATTATGAGAAAATTACAGTAGCTTCCTTAGCCAATAATTAGTCTACCATAAAATTTTCATTGCATGTGGATAAATATAACAGCCTACACAAAAATGACAAGCTATGGTTGATAATTAAGCATGAAAATACTTTGTACTATGAAAAGTATCAAACAATAGATTTAATTTTTTTTCCTATGTTCTACACAGTAAACAATCACTGCACAAAAATTATTATACACATGTTTTATACAATTTTTGCTCTCTATCAAAATAACAAAAATCATCTATTAAAGGCACTTGAACTACACATCAATATTTCTCTATAGAACATGCATGACATATATTTTTCCTACAAAGTACATCACTAAAGGAGATTAATAAAACTAGAACCATATTTTTTTGATAATTATTCTATTTACTAGACATTTTCTAAGATAACAGCAAATACAAGAATTAAATAAAACCCTATACAAAAGTATCACAAAAACCACATGCAATATTTTCAACAGATAGATCTAGTCACAAGAAACCTAGCAAAATTTGTTTCATCAAATTTGGAGCAATATTTTTTGATTTATGAATTTCCAAAGCATTTAATTAAAATTTGTAAATCATTTCTTTTAATCTTTCTGAAATTCCCGGTTCAAAATTGCTAGATCCACCCGGATCTGAACACACACCGAGCGACAGACAGGCGGGCTCCCACGTCAGGTAGGCCCCACCTAGCAGCCACACGGGACAGAGGAGGCGGCGGGCCACCGAGATCTCGCCAACGGCGAGGTCTCCGGTCCAGTGAAGGTGACCAACGTGCTCCCCACCCTCGCGCGAACCCAACGGTGCCCGTGACATGGGCCAAGGAGCTCGGGAAGCCGGCCGCTGCCGAACATGGTAGAGCGACGGTGTGGGTCGTCATCGGTGGGGCGTCCTTGGCCATGGCACGGTGAGTGGAGGCGCTCGGGAGCCTCAGTGACGCGGTGCAGTGCTCATGTGCGTGAAAAGAGAGCGAGAAGGAGGATGGAGGGGCGAGGTCCACGGAGCGGTGCACTCCGATGAGGAGGAGCTCACTCCGGTGAGCAATTCATGGCCGGTGAAAGCTTACCAAGGTGAACCGACGCGAGCACGGCGTGCACGAGGTGGAGGCGATGCTCGAGGCACGACGTAGCTACTGGCCGTGAGCTGTGGTGGCCAGGCGAGCTAACTCCGGTGAGGCGCGGCGCGCGGTGGCGGAGCTCGCTGCGCGCACGGGAGCTGCGGCTGCTGTCCGGGCGATGGAGAAGCGAAGAGAGGGAGGGAATGGTGGAGTGAGGCTCGGATAGGGGTCTTGAAGGCGGGGCGGGAGCCGGTTGGAACAGGGCAGGCTGGCGGTGCCGTGCGGCAATCTCGTCGGCGCATGGCCGCCACGCGGCTCACACGTTTTGGCACGATCAGAGTGCGGGCGCGGGCGAGCGGGAGGTGCGGCGTGGGCCTGGGCCGGCGAAGCGGCTGCTGGGCCAGAAGGGAGGCGGCGGCCCAGTAAGAAGCAAATCGAATTTTTTTCAATTTATTTTCTATTCCTATTACATTCAAATGCAAATTTTTAGCAATTTCAATCAGTTTCAAACTTTGGCCCAAAAATAAAAGTTGCTCTAAAATTTATTCTCTACAACTTTGTCAAAAGGAGCTAGGGCTAATTTCCACTAGATTTTGAATTACAAAAATAAGGTCAATTTAATTTCAAAACCGTATTTTGGAAGATTATTTTCAAAAGAAAATTTTGGGAAAATTTGAATACCAACCTTGCTCCAAAATGCATGTGAAACATTTCTAAGTCATTTGTACTCCCAAACAATCATGTTAAACATCATTACAAGCACAAACATGACCCATGTTCATTTAAACAGTAATGCAACATACATGTTTCACGAGCATATTTCATATTTTTCAAAGCATTGTTTCAGTTATTATTTAACATGATTATGCATGTATGATTATGATGCTTGATGATGTATTATGTTCATGATTTGTAGTGCCTAAATGCTTGCGTAACACCGGGGTGTTACAACTACCATGCCACCATGAGGGTGTCTAGGGGGTGCAGTCTACCCATAGCACACCTCATGGAGCCTGACTGGCTGCTCCTGAAGTCTGAGAATCTCCCTGACCCTGGTGCTCGTCAACCGATAGTCTCTGCCACCAAATGCAAAGTGAATAAAGTTATGGTGCGGGTCAATAAAGAGAGAAGCATAGAACTGACGAACCCAAGATGGAACATATAACCTAGTCCGTCCAATCAAATTTGTCAGCCCCGGTAGATATGCAAGGTAGGGGTGAATGTGCTCTCCAGCTGCTACAACAATAGACTCTATGCTGCACACTCTCTGGGGTCTAAAGACTGCTCCACTGTTCAGATAGGCATTGTAGAAGTCCTCCTGTAGGGGTGTATAGAATCCATCTGATGCTCTCTCATCCCTCCTAGGTGGAAACCACACCTCAAAGTCAATAAACCTCAACTGCTGCACTTGCTTGGCCGTGGTGGCTCTCAGGTCAAGATGGGTCACTGGAGGTAGACCCTGTGGTCGAGGTGGTGGACAAGAACCCCTGCACTGAGTGGCTAGCCTCGGTGAAACTAGGACACGAGTACGACTAGAGCGGCATAATTGTGGCTGTGGTGCCGCCTCTGTCTCCTCGGCCTGCTAGACCTGCTCACCCTCCTAAGTCTGCTGAGCTGGCTGAGGCTCCTGAGTTGGCTGTAGCTCCCCCTGAGGCTGAACCTCATCAATGGCAACACGTCGTCCTCCAATCATGAGGGTCCTAGCTAGACCACCATGAAGACGCTCAACACGCTGAAGTGTAGCCATTGCCTCTGGTGAAAATGGATCGGCAATCCGGACTCCACTACAAGCACCTCCTCTCTTGGCACGCTCTGTGGCCTCTGCAACTACGGCGGCTCTCGCTGTATCTACATCTGGATACTTGCGCTTTCTAACTGTTAGCTTTTTGGTCGCCTTACCTTTAGGTTCTGTAGGCTGGCGAGGTGGGGGCCTTGGATCCTCATCACCGGGACCGCCACCGACATTCTTCGTGAGAGCCATCTGATAATCTAAAGAAAAACTGCCGCTGACAAAGATCAACTATCAATCTGTCGCTTTCAAGGCTTGGCCTCGATCCTTACTCGCGAGCTTGGCTCCGAGTTGACTGTCAACTGCAACTAACACCTCAACGGCACTGACTTACTGCACAATGGGATAGAAGGATATACAAATAAATACGATATATCTAATAGATGCGAAACCCTAGGAAGCAAGCAATTTAGATATGGAATTGAAATGACTAGCTTGCTACCTGACGAAACAGCGGAACGGCGAGACGAGGAAAGGGTCGGGGAACCACCGGGTCGGCAATCGAAGATTTGGGTTAGGGTTCTGGCTTGGCGAAACTACGGTGACCGAGCAATGCGATGCGGTGAAACAGCAATGGAGTTAGGGCACAGCTTGGGAAGCTCTAGCGTAGGAGAGGTTGTGTGGCAGCGCTGAGGTGAGGAGGTGATGCTGGCGAGCTCAACGGCGCGTAGGTAGTGGAGGCACGGGCGGAGCTTGCGCGGGGCGGTGTAGTGCGGGCGCGGTGAGCTCTAGAGCGCTGCTTGGTAGGGAGGCATACGGGAGAGGCAGCGGCGCGCAGGCGAGTAGGCTAGCGACGGTGGCGCGTGGGGCTCGGACGGTGTGGAACCGGCAACTTGGCAGCAATCGGTGCTGCGGGCGATGGCGCAAGGAGCGGATTAGGTCAACAAATCACGGTGGCTGGCGGTTAAATGAGTTCCCCGATAGAGTTGGATAAGGAAAGAGGCAAAGAGATCAGATGTCGCACGTTTTCTACTGACCGGACGCTCCGATGGTAGTGACCGGATGCTACCACCCAGCGTCTAGTCGATTCTAGAGAGGTCCAAATCCTCTAGAATCACGACCGGACGTGTTCGGTGGACACCGACCGGACGCAGCCAGAGTCCAGTCACCTAGCCTTGACGTCTTCAACATCGACCGGACGCTGAAGCTCCTTCTGACTGGATGTTGGGAAAACACTGTTTCAGCGTCCGATCACTCCTGCTCGGTAGCTGTTCACCTCCTGTGAACTAACCAGACACTGGACGCAGAGTCTGGTGCAGCGTCCAGTCACACTTTCTTCAACGAATCTTCAAAGTCCTTCGCGCTGCCTATTCCCAATCAAGTCCCAACTCCAATAAGATCCAAATAAACACCAATTGGGACTGATGTGAGTGACCTCTCTCAAACCCTCAAGTTTTTCAAAATATATTGCCTTAGGCTATAATTCTTTTTAAGAAATTAGGCAATAAGAGGGCAATTTAAGATAAACGACAAAACAACATTCATGCATATGCAATACTTGAATGTAAATCTAGTTGCTTGTCAAGTTTGATCCAAGGTTAAGCTTCTTCATATACTTTTCGGTGGTTATCTTAACCATGTTAGACAAACCCTATATGCATTACCAAAGATTAAACAAGTTGTATTTTACAATACAATACAAGGGACAACATAAGCTCAATTTTTAGTAAAGTTACTAAAATCAAGCACATTTAGTTTATTCCGCAATCTATAAAATGTTGCCTCATCTAGCAGTTTAGTAAAGATATCCGCCAATTGATCCTCGGTCCTTACACCTTCTAGTGATATATCATTTTTAGCAACACGATCTCTAAGAAAATGATGGCGGATATCTATGTGCTTGGTGCGAGAGTGTTGAACCGGATTATTAGCAAGTTTTACCGCATTTTCATTGTCGCACAAAAGAGGTACTTTATCTAGAACTACACCATAGTCTAGCAAAGTTTGTTTCATATAAAGTATTTGTGCACAACAAGCACCCGTGGCAATGTATTCCGCTTCGGCGCTGGACAAAACCACACTATTTTGTTTCTTGGAGGACCAAAACACAAGTGATCTACCAAGCAAATGGCACCCTCCGGATGTGCTTTTTCTATCAACTTTGCACCCGGCATACTCCAAATCGGAATAGCCAATTAATTCAAATCTAGTTTCTTTGGGATACCAAAGGCCAATGCTTGGTGTGTGCTTAAGATACCTAAGGATTCTTTTTATGACAATTAAATGAGTTTCCTTAGGATTAGCTTGAAACCTAGCACACATGGCATTGGAGTCTTGATTGTCTTACATTCATCCATCTTGAATCTTTTGAGAAGATCATTAGTATATTTCTCTTAAGAGATGAAAATCCCTTCTCTCATTTGCTTGACTTAAAAACCAAAAAAGAATGTAAGCTCTCTAATCATTGACATCTCGAACTCCTTCGACATCAATTCACCAAATTCTTTGCATGAATCTTCATTTGATGATCTAAAGATAATATCATCAACATACACTTGACAAATGAAGATATGTCCATCAAGCTTCTTGGTGAATAGTGTGGTGTCGACCTTCCTAATGGTGAAGCCCTTCTCAATAAGGAAGTCCCGAAGGCGCTCATACCAAGCTCTTGGGGCTTGCTTAAGCCCATATAATGCCTTAGACAACCTATAAACATGATTAGGATATCTAGGGTCTTCAAACCCAGGAGGTTGCTCAACATAGACTAGTTCATTAATAAAGCCATTTAAAAATGCACTTTTCACATCCATTTGATAAAGTTTTATTTCATGATGTGATGCATATGCAAGGAGGATACGGATGGCTTCTAATCTTGCAACCGGGGCAAAGGTCTCTCTAAAATCCAAACCTTCAACTTGAGAGAACCCCTTTGCAACTAGTCTTGCCTTGTTCCTCACAACAACACCTTGATCATCTTGCTTGTTTTGGAACACCCACTTTGTTCCAATGACTCTTGCACCTTTTGGCTGCTCTTTAAGAGTTCAAACTTCATTGCGAGTGAAGTTGTTCAACTCTTCATGCATGGCATTTATCCAATCTAGATGTTGAAGAGCTTCTTCTACCTTAGTAGGCTCAAAGCAAGAGACAAAAGAGTGATGAGTAATAAATGAAGCAAGTTTTTGAGATTGAGTCATTACACCCTTTGATGGACTCCCTATGATGAGATCTTGTGGATGATCTTGAAGTAGAGGTATATTTCTTCTATTGACCACTTGAGGGAGAGGTTGTGGAGCATCAACATCTTGTGCTTGTACCACCATTTGTTCATGGGAGACATGAGTATCTTCATTTTCTACTCTCCTATCTTTTTCATCATCTTGTGGCACACTTGATGAAGAGGGTGGATCAATCACTTGTACATCATCTTCGTCATCTTTAGGCTTGATGTCTCCAACCAAAATGTTCTTCATAGCCTCCCTCAATGGTTCATCACCTACATCATCAAGATTCTCATGTGCTCCTTAGGAGCCATTAGATTCATCAAATTCCACATCATATGTTTCTTCAACGAAGCCGATGGCATAATTAAATACTCTATATGCTTTGGACTTTGATGAGTAACCAACAAGAAAACCAATATCACAACGTCATTTAAAACTTCCCTAGGTGTTGTCGCTTCTTGTAGATGTAGCATTTGCAACCAAACACCGTAAAGAAAGAGACGTCCGGCTTCTTCCCATTGAGCGACTCATAAGGTGTCTTGCCAAGGAACTTTTGAAGGAATGGGCGGTTTGATGCATAGCATGCGGTGTTGATTGCTTCTGCCCATAGAGCTTCAGGGGTGTTATACTCATCAAGCATTGTTCTTGCAAGAGTGATCAATGTCCAGTTCTTCCTCTCAACTACACCATTTTGTTGAGAAGTATATGTTGTGGAGACTTCATATTTGATTCCAACTTCATCACAATAAGCTTCTATGTTTGTGTTGTCAAATTCTTTCCCATTGTCACTTCTTATCTTCTTGAGCTTTACTTCAAATTCATTTTATGCTCTCTTGGCAAACTTCTTGAAGCAAGATGCAACTTCAGATTTGTCATAAAGGAAGAATACCCATGCATACCTTGAATAATCATCTACAATCACAAGATAATAAAGATTTCCCCCCAAACTCTTGTATGTTGTTGGTTCAAATAAATCCATGTGAAGGAGTTCTAACACTCTTGCGGTTGACATGAAAGCTTTTGTTGGATGGGTATTTGCAACTTGCTTGCTGGCTTGACATGCACTACAAAGCTTGTCCTTCTCAAACTTCACATTCTTCAACCCTCTCACCAAATCATTCTTCATAAGCTTCTTGAGTGAGCTCATCCCAACATGAGCAAGTCTTCTATGCCATAGCCACCCCAAGTGTTTTTTTGGTGAATAGGCATGTCTTTAAGTTTGCATCTTCGGAGGTGAAGTCCACTAGATATATGTTGTTGTATCTAAATCCTTTGAATATCATATGATCACCATCCTTCTTGGATACAACAACCTCCTTCTTGGTAAACAAGCATTGAAAGCCAAGATCACACAATTGTCCAACGGATAGCAAGTTAAAACTCAACGAAGCAACATATAGCACATTAGAGATGGAATGATCATTTGATATTGTCACTTTACCCAATCTTTTGACCTTACCCTTTGAGTTATCTCCAAATGTGATTCTTTCTTGCCCATCTACTTCTTCATCTAGTGAGGTGAACATACGAGGATCATCGGTCATATGTTGTGTGCAACCACTATCAATAACCCAATGACTTCCACCGGTCTTGTAGTTCACCTACACACAAGAGATCAAGCTTTAGGAACCTAAACTTATTGAGGGCCCTTCACCTTCTCAACAAGTGACTTTGCAACCCAAATTTTCTTAGGTCTATTCTTATTTGGAGGTCCTAAGAACATCACTTTCATCTTTTCACTAGAATCCTTTCTAAGCATGTAGTGAGCATTGAAGGCAAAGGGTCTAGCATGCTTGGGCAAGGGTTGTGGTGGTGGAGTTTGGCACTCATGAGCAAAGTGGCCTTCTTGTCCACACTCAAAGCATCTCTTTGGCTTTGGCTTTGGCTTTGATTGTTGTTGTTGAGCTTGAGCCTTCTTCTTTTTGTTTGCCATGTACCCAATGCCACTTCTATCCATCTTCATGATGGTGTTCATTAGGAGCTCACTTTGAAGATATTTGTCTCTAGTGAACTTGCTCAATCCAATCTTGAGATGCTCTTTTTCCAACTTAAGCTTCTTGTTCTCTTCCTTGAGTGCATCACTACTTTTATCTTCCTTGAGTGCAACCTTATTTCTTTCTTCCTTGAGTTTCTTGTTTTCTTATTTTAGCTTCTCATTCTCAAGAATCAAGTTGCCATCATGATCAAGAGTTTCTAGCACAATGGTGTTGTGGGTTTTGAACTCTTCAAACTCTTTCTTTAGCTTTTCATTGTCATGCTTGAGCTTGACATACTCATCATAGTCATTGCACTCAACCACTTGCTTGCCTTTGCCACTAGATCCTTGTTCAATGCTCTCATCAATTAGATCATTACATGATGTAGCTATATTAATCTTAACAACATCATTAGTGGCACCATGTGGCTCATTGGGTAAAAATTTTTGAGCAATAATAAGGGTATCATGATTAACCTTAAGAGTGGTATATTCATCCTTTAGCTTGTTATGGCTAGTGATGAGCTCTTTGTGCACCCACTCAAGTTTATCATGTTTATCTTTGAGCTCTTTCTTAGAAGATTTGAGCTCCTTGAGTTTGGATGATATAGCATCATTTGCTTCTCTAAGCTCAACACTAGCCTTTTCGGCTATCTCACATTTCGCTAAAAGAGAATCATTCTTAATCTCAAGCTTTTCATTTTTAGCTCTAGTCTTTATAATGATCTTAGTGTATTTCTTTAGTAATTTAGCAAGATCATCATAAGTAGGTGACTCATATTCATCGTCGCTATCACTATCACTATCATCATTATGAGCATGATCATCACCACTACTATCATCATCATGTGATACCTTTTGTTCACCTTTGGCCATAAGGCATAGGTGTGTAGAGGATGATGGCAGTGGTGGCGGTGAAGATGATGAGTCAATAGCAATGGCGGCCACCTTCTCGTTGTCACTTTTATCATCGGATGATCCACTAGATGAATCAATGTCCGTGAGCCAATCACCGACAATGTAAGCCTTTCCACTCTTCTTCTTCTTGTGGAAGTCCTTCTTCTTGCCATCTCTCTTCTTGTATGGCTTGTTTTTTTTCTTCTCATCTTCATCTTCATTGCTTGAGTCATCTTTCTTGCCCTTGTTCTTGTTCTTGAACTTGTCTTTCTTGGGCTTTGTGTATTGATGAGCTAGATGACCAAGTTCTCCATAATTATAGTAATCCATCTCGAAGATTGGCTTCCTTCTAGAGCTTGTGAAGAACTTCTTCTTGCCATCAAACTTGATGCCACTCTTGTTGAGCTTCTTTAGCAGCTTGGCGGTCTTCTTCACTATGAGAGCAAGACTTTCATCATCAACTTCATCTTCACTTGAGCTCTCATACTCAAGTCTTGCTTTGCCCTTCTCTTGGCTAGCCTTGAATGCTAAATCTTTTTCTTTCTTCTTTGTAGAGGATGAGCCATCTTGAGGTGTGATGTGCATATACATCTCATGAGCATTGATCTTCCCCAAGATTTGTGTTGGTGTAGCGGTGGAAAGATCACCTTGGTGTAGCACGGTCATAATATGCCCATATTTGTCAATAGGGAGGACACTCAAGATCTTTCTTACAACTTCAGATGGTTGCATTTGAGTAAGTCCAAGCCCATTTACTTCCTCTACAAGAACATTCAAATATGAATACATTTCATTAGCACATTCTTTAGGAAGCATTTCAAAAAAGTTGAGCTTTTTCATGACAAGATGATAGCATTCCTCATGCTCACTCTTAGTTCCCTCATGGAGTGCACAAACATCCGACCATAGTGCATGGGCGTCTTTGTGGTTCCTCACCCGATTAAACACATCTGTGCAAAGGCCTCTAAAGATGGTGTTTCGAGCCTTTGCATTCCACTTCTCATAATTTACCTCATCGCCTTGTAGGTTAGTAGCATCCTGAGGTTTTGGGAAGCCTTGTGAGGTGGCTCTAAGTATACCAACATCTAGAGCCTCTAGATACGCCTCCATGCAAATTTTCCAATAAGGAAAGTCATCTCCCTCAAAGATAGGAGGAGGTCCATCCTCGTGAGACATCTTGCTCTAGGTGGTTAAGCCTAAATACGTGAGCACGAGGCTCCAATACCAATTGAAAGGATAAAGATGCACAAGAAGAGGGGTGAATTAGGCTAATTCTAAATTTCTTTGCAATAATTAAGTCATATGGTTAGCCCAATTAACCCCTTGTGCCTAAAAAGTGTTCCTAATTGTTATACCACACAAAAGACTTGCAACCTAAGTTCCAATCCTACTCTAGCATGGCAATTCTAAGAATATAAAGACATGAATTGAATTGCTCAAAGTAAATGCTCAAAGTAAATGCTCAAAGTAAATAGAGAGGAAGGAACGCGGCGATGTTTCGCCGAGGTATCGGAGAGTCGCCACTCCCCACTAGTCCTCGTTGGAGCACCCGCGCAAGGGTGTAGCTCCCCCTTGATCCGCGCAAGGATCAAGTGCTCTCTATGGGTTTATTCTTCGATACTCTATCGCGGTGAATCACCCACAACCGCTCACAACTTGAGTTGGGTCACCCACAAGCTCCGTCGGGTGATCACCGAACTCCCAATCACCACCAAGCCATCTAGGTGATGGCGATCACCAAGAGTAACAAGCACGAACTCTCACTTGACCACGACAAGCCTAATGAGAAGGTGGATGCACACTTTGCTACTCTTGATCTTCACTAATGAGGGCTCTCTTTGGGATTCTCAAATCTCAATCACCTCACTAGGACCTTGCTCTTCTTGGCACTCTCTAAGGTGTTTCTCAGCTGTTGGAATGAGCAAAAATACCCCCACACATGAGTAGAGGTGGTATTTATAACACCGGCTAAAAAATGAACCGTTATGTGCCTCTACGGGGTGACCGGACGCTCTGGTCAGTATACCCCGAACTCCAGTGTTTATAGTGTGACCGGACGCTGCCAGCGTCTGGTCGTGATTTTCCCTCTCTAGAACCTTACTGGAGTCAACCGGACGCTGGCCCTCAGCGTCCGGTGGCATGACCTCGCAGCGTCCGGTCACTTCCAGACGCTTTCACCTTGGTCAAATGAACTAACCAGACCCTGAGCCAGCGTCCGGTCACACCGGAGCCAGCGTCTGGTCAGTATTTGACCCTCTATTCACTTCCAACTCTCGAACATATGTGAATGAAGTTTGCTCCAATGGATCATAGGGCTGTTGTGGAGCTACCTAGTGCTAGTTTTAACAAGTGTGCACCACACCTAACTCACTAGACTCACCTAGGTCAAGCTAACCGTTCATACCCCCCTTAATAGTATGGCCAAAGGAAAAACAAAGTCCTAAACTATTCTAAGTGTCTCTCTAACTCCAATCGACACTTAGAACTAGTCCATCCTTAACCTTGTCGTCCATCCTTTGAAAACCGAAACGATTTCCATCGTAGGGGCATGACAGCCATGATTGCCCATTTGATCTCCATTACCGTGACCTAACTCAATTGTTTCTGCAAAACACATGTTAGTCACAGTAATCACGTATTGTTATTAATCACCGAAACCCAACTAGGGGCCTAGATGCTTTCAAAGCTAATCCCAAAATAACTGAGAAATCGATAAAGAAAAGCAGAAGCAGGAAGGCAGAGTCTTGCATGGATAAAGGAGACAAAAAGAACAATCTCACCAGGGCCTGGAGTTGGAACCCGATGCTTGCCTGGAGCTTTCCAATCAGCAAACTCCTAGCCTTGGATCAGACCATCACTGACAAGCTCACGTAACTGATCCTTAGTCATAGTCGGAGCTGGCTAGATCTTCTAAGCAGCCCTCATGGCCATGAATTCTTGATTTTCATTCACAGAAAGCGAGGCCTCCTCGTCTACAAAGGTTGCCTAGGACTTGCTCGCTGATTTCTTCCTACCCATATACTAGCAAAAGCAATAAAGCACTAAGAAAAGATGATGCCCAGACGGCGGCACTCAGATGACAGCGACAATGGCGACGACGGAGTTTTGAAGACTAGGGTTTCAAGGCAAAAGCAGGGCAGCAAAGAAAGAGAAGAAGAAAGGCCTTTAAATAGATTCTTATAGCAATAAAAATACGGACCACCAGGCCCGTTTAAACACGGCATGAGAACACAACGATCCATTTTCCAACACAACTGACACAGCTGAAATGACGGACGGCACACTTCTACACAAAGGTACAGTTCAACGGGCAGATTTCAGACTTGTCCATCCAACACCACAACAGAGTTATCATATTGCTACAAAAAGAACTCATCAACCATGAAGCAATGAAGGGTCACCTCATAAGAAACACAAGAACTCGGTTCTTATAGAAAGAACTCAGGAATCTCATAAACAACCAGGACATCAGCAGAAAAAAGAATGACAACTCAGAAGACAAGATTCTTTCCATTATAAATGGCTTCAAAAATTACAAGATTACACATCTTACAAGACCCAACGAACTCGATACTACGACGAGCAAGGTAGCAAAAAGGAACCCGGACACAACTAGGTTCTGGAACGACTACATGTTCCAAATTGCTACTCGGTAGAACAAACCGCACTCGGCTACACTGTTTTCTTAAAAGGACAAACGTAGTACATCTAAGGCGGAAGTCAACAGCACGGTAGGACAACATGGACCAGGGAAGGCCTATAGGTATCTGTCTACCCAAGTCCGATGTGACACTGGATCAGGCATTGATCTACACCGGACAGTCGCAGGGCAGGCAAGGGGGATCTACCCAGAACTGCTGGATGAAGGAATGTATCCCACATCACAAGACTTCCTCCAACTACCACCACGTACTTCTTGGTACAATGCCGCTGCGAGATTAGTCTACCTCTAATCCCTATCACAAAACTCCCTCCAGCTACGACAAGATATACAAGAACTACAGAATACGCCCAGGGGCTGCTCTACTTCAGAAACTATCATATTCATGACTACGGAGATTTTAGACCACGCAACAAAATGCTCGATGAATCAAAACAGCACACCAGGAGGGTATTTATAGACCAAAGAAGCGGTGCACATGGACCGGGAGTACCAACGGAATAAACCTAACAAAGGACACAGTGAAAAGACAAAATTCAATGAAAGAGGACTCAGGCGTGAAGGAACAGTACTCAAGAACAAGCATATTCGGAAGAATATACCAACACTGTACAACTCGTGAACAAATAGCATTTACACTCAACCACCACCATACAACTACATCTGACAACAGCAGACTACCAGAGAATATGCCAAGATCCAGTTCTTTTTTAATAAAAGAACCCAGATATATGCTCGGGGGGCTGCAACAGGAGAGGTTTTTTAGTTCTTCGAACAACTCAGATTCAAGACCCTCCAACTCTTTGTTCCAAATAGCAAGAGGCTCGGGGGCTACACTCAGTGAGTGCACTTTTTTCTTCAAAAAAGCGCACATCACTCAGAAGAATTCTTCAAGATAGGAGTTTTCAAAAAAATATAAGATTCAAGACCCTCTAACTTTTTGTTCCAAATAGCAAGAGCCTCGGGGGCTACACTCAGTGAGTGCACTTTTTTCTTTGAAAAAGCGCATGTCACCAAGGAGAACTTCTTCAAGACAGACCACTTCAAGGCCTCAAGACAAAAAGAACCCGGACCGAGCTATATCCGAGTTCTTTTTGATAAAGAACCCGGGTATATGCTCGGGAGCCCTTCGACGAAGAATCAGAGCAATTTCAAGACAAGACCCTCCAGCTCCTTGTTCCAGATAGCAAGAGGCTCGGGGGCTACACCAAGATGGGAGTACTTTTTTCTTCAAAAAAGCACACACCACTCGAAGATCCCAAGAAGCGCTATATGGTTTTACTCAAAAAAGCACTCGGACGACGCTTGTTCCTACTCGGCAAGACCTAAAGGAATAAGACGAGGCTTCTAGAGCTCAACCATAAAGTGCTCAGGGGCTTGTCGATGCAGGACCCACAGGATACCCCTCAAGAAAGGGAGAAGATCTAGTCTAACTAAGATTCTTTCCATGTAATCTTAGTAGTAATATTATTCTATAATCTTACTAGGAACTCTCATTGTAAATCGACTAGGACTTTGGCCTCCTGACTATATAAAGGAGGGCGGGGTTCCTAGAGAAGGACACTTGACAATCAATCCAACGCAAAGGTTAACGTCGAACTGGATGTAGGGCTATTACTCGATCACGGTCGAGGGCCCAAAACAGAATAAATCGACTGTCTCTTGTGTTTACCGTCGAGTTCTGCATACGTCGAAGCCCGAACAAACTGCCTCGGGTACCCCCATGATCGGCTATCGGTGGTGAAACATCGACAGAAATATAGGAGACAATGTCTACCAAATGATGCTAACGTATAAGAGATGGACCTTTGAAGCGTGATACCAATCGGAGTGCACTAATATATCATCCTTAGCACCATTAGTAACTAGACATACACAAAAACTAGAATACCCCATAAGATCAACATTAGAAGCAAGCGTCTAGTTTCCATAAAATGAACATAGGTCTAGTTACTTATCCTATGCATGCTAGTTTTTCATTTCATCATTCAACCCTACAAGTAGCATACACCACACAAGCATGGATATTGAAATTAAAAACTTGTGCTATGCAAGCAAATATATGAAACACGCATATAAATGCAACATATAAGTTTATGACCTTGATCCCCCTACTTGTGTGCAATTTTGATTGATCCCCTTACAATGTCATTTTATTTGTTTGCTCCCTCTATCTTACTATCTTTGTGAATTTCTCTCCCCCTTTGTCAACAATTAGCATAAAAGGCGAGCTCAAATTTTAGATAGGTTGAGGTGAAACCATGTGAAATGAGGATCATTTTCCTAATTTGGTTCAATCTAGATAACTTGCAAAAGATATTTAACTCGGTTTGATCCAAGGACAAGCTTCTTCACATCTCTAAATAAGGGTTATCTTGTACCATGTTGAGTTAAACATTTAGAGATCATTTTCTAGATCAAACACTAGGTTTACAAGCCTACAAACATGTCATATGCTATGACTAGATCATTTCAAGCATTCAAGCAATAGTGGTACCATACAAGCATCAAATTCATTTGATTTTACTGAATGAGCCTATTCAAATGTAAAATATGTCTAGCTGCACTAACCATGTCCTTAGCAAGGATATATGCCATGCCAATCAACTTTTTTACCTTGGATTTCTCGAAGGAGAGACATGTCATATAAGTGGGGGGTGCATCAACATATATTTGAGAAGTCAAGTATGTTCAATTTATTCCTTAGCTTGCAAAACCTCTTTTCATCAAGTGGCTTGGTGAAGATATCGGTAAGTTGATCTTTGGTGCCCACAATCTCAATGCAAATGTCCCCTTTTTGTTGATGATTTCTTATTAAATGATGGCGGACATCAATATGCTTTGTTCTTGCATGTTGAACCGAATTATTGGTTAACTTGATTGCACTCTCATTATCACATAGCAATGGCACGTTCTTGAACTTTATTCCAAAGTCACTCAATGTAGCCTTCATCCAAAGTAATTGAGCACAACAATTATCGACCGAAATGTACTCTGCTCGGCGATTGAAAGTGTTATACTATTTTGCTTCTTTGATGACCAAGACACAAGTGATTTCCCCAATAGTTGACATGTGCCCAATGTGCTCTTTCTCTCAACTTTGCATCCCGTATAATCGGAGTCCGATTATCCAATCAACTCAAATCTTGCTCCTTTGGGATACCACAATCCAACATTTTGTGTATGCTTCAAGTACCTCAATATTATCTTTGTTGCCTTCAAATGACTTTCTCTTGGTGAGACTTGAAATCTTACACACATGCATACACTAAACATCACATCCGGTCTTGATGCGGTCATATAGAGTAGGCTTTTAATCATAAACCGATACATCTTTTGATCCACCATGTTGCCACTAGCATCACTATCCAAGCTTTCACTTGTCTCCATTGGTGTACTAATAGCTTTAGCATCATCCATTCCAAACTTCTTGAGCATGTCCTTGATATACTTGCCTTGACTCACAAATGTGTCATTCTTCATTTGCTTGATTTGAAGACCAAGGAAGTAACTAAGCTCTCCAATCATGGACATCTCAAACTCACTTGTCATCATCTTGCCAAACACCTCGCAAAAATCTTGATTTGTTGACCCAAATATGATATCATCAACATAGATTTGCATTATAAACAAGTCATTTTGAAGCTTTTTGGTGAAGAGAGTGGTGTTAATCTTTCCCATTTTGAATCCCTTAGAGAGTAGGAAATCCCTCAATCTCTCATACCATGCTCTAGGTGCTTGTTTCAATCCATACAAACCCTTTCTCAACTTGTAAATATGGTTGGGTTTCTTTTCATCTTTAAAACCAGGAGATTGCTCAACATACACAAGTTCATTGATGTACCCATTTAGAAATGCACTCTTCACATCCACTTAGTATAACTTGATGTTGTGGGCACAAGCATAGGCTAGATCCTAATTGCTTCTAATCTTATAACCGGGGCATATGTTTCTCCAAAGTCAAGACCTTCAACTTGAGTGTAAGCTTGAGCCACTAATCTTGTTTTGTTCCTTATTACTATCCCATCTTGATCTTGCTTGTTCCGAAAGACCCACTTAGTTCCAATTACATTATGATCCATAGGCCTCTCAACTAACTCTCATACTTGATTTCTTGTGAAGTTGTTTAGCTCTTTATGCATAGCATTGACCCAATCAACATCCTTCAAAGCTTCATCTATCTTCTTAGGTTCAATGGATGACACAAATGAGAAATGCTCATAAAATAAAGCCAATCTTGATCTAGTTTACACACCTCTTGAAATATCATCAATTATAATGTCCAGTGGATGATATCTTGCAACATTGATTGGTTGAAGCACTTGCACTTGATTACTTGCATTTGATTGATCACTTGGTTGAGATGATGAACTAGCTACTTGTTGTTAATCTTGCACTTTGTCATCACTAGTTCTTGCTTGAACTTGATCATGAGAACCACTAGCTTACACATTTGAGTTAGAGAGCACTTGATTCTTGTCATCTTCAACATCAATCACCTCTCTAGCCCTTATATGCCAATGTACATGTTCTTCATTGCATTGACTAATTGAGTGCCTCTTACATCATCTAGATTTTCATCTTTCTCTTGAGAACCATTTGTTTCATCAAATTTCACATCATGGAACTCCTTAGGAGTACCACTAGCCAAATTCTAAACTCTATATACCTTGCTAGTAGTGGAGTAACCAAGCAAGAAACATTCATCATATTTCTTAACTTGCTCAATTTAGTGTCTTTCTTCAATATGTAGCATTTACAACCAAAAACCCGAAAGTATGCTATGTTGGATTTTCTTCCATTCAATAGCTCATAAGGTGTCTTCTCCATCATGGGGTGACAATAGAGTCGGTTGCTATAATAGCAAGCCATGTTGATTGCTCTGGCCCAAAATGAATGACTCACATTGTACTCACTCAACGTTGATCTTGCCATGTCAATCAAAGTTCTATTCTTCCTCTCAACAAGGTCATTTGATTGTGGAGTGTACTTGGCCGAGAATTGATGTCTAATTCTAAATTCATCACACAACTCATCAATTTTAGTTCTTGAACTCACTACTATTGTCACTTCTAACTTTTTTTATGGTTGTTCGATGAGAGCCAATTCTAGTGTTCTTGTACTGCTGAGCGATAAAGAAAAGAGAGCTAGGAAGAAACAGAGCAGAATTGTTCAGGAAGAATGGTGGCTTACTACTGCAGCAGAGATTTTCAACAATCACGTCTCAAGGAGAGGACCAATCAGCAAAGATATTTAGTGCGGAAGAGCTCAAGGCTGCTACTGACAACTACAGCGAGAGTCGAATCCTTGGCCGAGGTGGACATGGCACAGTGTACAAGGGCATTCTTGCAGATCAAACTATAGTCGCCATAAAGAAGTCCAAGGTGTTCGATGAGAGCCAAGTGCAGCAATTTGTCAATGAGATTGCCATCTTGTCACAGATTGACCACCCAAATGTTGTGAAGCTTTTGGGATGCTGTCTAGAGACACAGGTACCATTGTTGGTTTATGAGTTCATACCTAATGGAACACTCTTCCAGCACATCCACAACAGAAATGCACCTCGCCCTCTAACATGGGAAGACTGCTTAAGGATAGCTGCAGAAACTGCAGATGCACTTGCCTATCTGCACTCCACATCTTCTGCACCAATCATACAGAGACATCAAATCAAGCAACATTCTGCTGGATGAGAACTTCGTGGCTAAAATAGCAGACTTTGGTGCATCAAGATCAGTCCCATTTGATCAAACTCATATAACTACTCTTATTCAGGGGACTATTGGGTACCTTGATCCCGACTATTTCCAAACCAGTCAGCTAACTGAGAAGAGTGACGTTTACAGTTTCGGAGTTGTTCTTGCAGAACTATTGACCAGGCAGAAACCTATTTCTGCAGCAAGGCCGGAAGAATCATGTAACTTGGCTATGCATCTGGTGGTTCTATTTAATGAACGGCGCTTACTTCAGGAGATAGAGCCGCACATTTTGGCGGAAGCAGGCGAAGACCAATGTTATGCCGTTGCAGAGCTTTCAGTACGGTGCTTAAACGTGAAGGGAGAAGAACGGCCTGCCATGGTGGTGGTGGCTTCAGTTTTACATGGGCTAAGAAGGTCATTCACCATAGACCAGACTGCCACAAGAAAAGATGAATGGGCAGGGGAAAATAGTGAACAGGAAGAGAAACATCTACGTGAGCCCAGACCAATTCCCAGTTTGCAGTCATCAGAAGTAAGCACACACTGCAGCATGGAGGCTGAAATGTTATCTTCTTCTCATATGCCAAGATGATCTTCCTGACAATGTACAATTGATTATGAATTATGATTAACAAACGGGGCTTTGCTGTAATACCCCAAATAACTCCGAGCTGTCCATTTAATTAGATCGGATGACTATAATCACTTATTACCTCAAAATATAAATTTATTTAATTTATTATTTGTTAAAATAGGATAAATAAGGAAAGTTCTAGATTAAAAAAAAACTTTGCTCTAGATCTAATTGATGCGTATCTGATTTGTTGGATGTGGCAAATCTTTTTATTTTGGGATTTTGGAATTTGGTGGTGTCACACTAATACGTAGGAGTTGTTACATGCATCGAAATCACTGTTGGTTCTTCTAGAGATCTTCATTGCATTAGCTTTCATGCTTTCAATAGGAAGTGGACAATAAAAAATTAAGCTTGAATATAAGACTGTATAATGTTTTGGTAATCTGTGTCAATGGTCCATTTCTTGCTTTGCTACGGGGCTCGTTGGATTTTCCCCTCCTTTCCTTAGGTTACTAGTTTATTTAATTAATTTATAAAATCTAAAAAAATCAATGGTCCAGATTTATTTGAGCAATTACCTCCTCCTGGCTCCTACTATGTAAAAGGAGTACCCTAGCACTGCCCTAATTATCGTAAAAATGTTCAAAGTAATCTTTGTTTAGGCCATTACTAAGAACTAACTGCTAACAAGTGAAAACGACGATATATAGAATTGAAATCGACTACTGAAATGCAACTGGGTTACATAAATGAAATCCTTGATCAATAGTACAAGAAAAATAGAAAGAGACGGTGATATATGCTGCTTCAGTTGAAACCATGGATGTTTCGGTATCTGTTTACTTCTCAAGCAGTGTAAATCAAGTAGTAACTTTTACATCCAGAACGTCTGCGCTGCAAACATGGGGCCATACCTAGAGACAAGGTACGAACGTTCATGGTGATCCGTAGTTTGTAGGCCGCCCCTCTTGTCATACTTGACGCCAAATACGGTGACATGTAGGACACAGCCGTCGACTTCACCGTCCGAGGCGTCCCGCCATCTGACGCCTTGCCGGGCCGCGCACTCGACAAGGCAGAACCTGGCGTCGCCCATGTACGTGAGCGTGGCACCTGTAGGCTGCCCCACATGTCTCTTGGGATTCTCGCGAAACAGCGTCTTCCTCCCGAGCTTCGAGTCCGGCGGCCGCTCGGCTGTTCGACGGCGGGAAGGGATGGCACAGGAGCAAAGGAACCCATCCCTGCGAAGCCCCACCCACGCGTCCACCTCGTCGACGTAGTAGCCCTGGCCATGGAAAGGCAGCTGCCACTCGCCGTGCCGCGTCCACACCGAACTCCGGGTGTCGAAGGAGTGGGTGGTATCTCCCTCTCCCTCCCTCGACCACAGTTCTTTTGCAGACACGAAGATGGTGCGCCCGTCCGGGTGCACGGCGTAGGCTCTGACGACATCGCGGTAGCCCAAAGGCATCGGCGCGGGGACGCTTTCCACCGACCACCGCTCGGCGCGCCAGGACAGCCGGAACTCGTCCTCCTCGTCGCGAGGCCCCCGTGAGATCACCTCGAAGGAGCACTGCAGACGATCTTCACGGCGCGGGTTGAGCGCGTAAAGCCACCGCTCGTCCACGGGCACGAAGAGTATGTGCCCGAGGGGGCGCAGCGCGGGCGTGAGGCAAGGCCCGATGGCCAGCGACGTCGTCTCCGTGTCGTAGATGAGGATCGGTGCCTCGTCGCTGTACCGGTCGGTCACGAATAAGATTTTGCGGCCGATTGCGGTCACACTTGCAGGGTACCGGTCCACCGGAGCCTCGATGCGGATGGCGCAGGGCTCGGGGAGGCGCCCCAGCTGCTGGTTGCTGACGGCGGCGGCGCGGGCGTCAGAGTCCAAGTCGTCGATGTCCAGCTTGTGGATGCTGTACCCCATCTCCCAATCTTCTATGACGAGGTAGATGTGCTTTTTTTGCTGCCCCCGCCGTGGTCTCTTGGCCGCCGCATCGTCGCTGTGCTGGTCGTGCCCCCGCCGCCTGGAGTTGGAGCTGGACATCTTTGCGTCTCGTGCACGCACCCGTTGTTCCTCTACTTCATGGGATCTGTTCTGTGCATTGCATCGTATATATATAGGCTGAGCCTGAGGCTGCCGCGAAACGGGACACCGAATCCGGCTCAACTCGTGATTGCGGACTCGGATCGGACATCATGGACCCGACATCACCTGGATGGCCGACGCGTGGCCTAACCCCTTCCAGATACGAGCCGACGAGCCCAAGTCGGCAGGGATTGCAGCGTCGTGGCCGACCTGGTCAACCCCGCCGGCTCCATGGTCAACCCCGTGAACCATGCCGGCGCCAGCGCCAGTGGCATCTGCTCAGGTATATATACTGCTTGAAGCCTTCATCGATGCTTAGCGCAGCCCCAGCGGGCGTACACGAGGAGTGGTCTCGGTCTCTCGGACAAAAGCACCGGTGAGACTATCCTAGAAAACTGATTCTCCCAACCAGTGACGGAGCGTGGGAAGAAATTAAGGGGGGGCTAATTCCCACAGTGACCTATATGTATATTTGTATATTTGTGATTTATGAGCCTATAAATAGACTAGCAACAGCGCATGTATGAAAGGAAGTTCCATGTCTGCATGACAATATGAGCAAGCCTCCAACTACCTACGTCTAGCATGAGCACAATTGCAGGGAACCATTTTGCTTGCATGTATGCATGCAGAATTACTCCGAGGCAGGGGGGCAACAACCTACAGCGGTTGGCTGGTTGGTATTGTTGCTGATTTGTGAAGAAGTATTGCTGGTTGGTTTGTATGAAAGAAAAATACTATTCTGGCTTGAAATTTACGATCGTTTACGACAAGCCACAGCCAAACGAACATGCTGCTAGTTTCGCCTTAACATAGCTCCGCCAGTGCTCCCAACGCAGGCATACCGTGCCTATCCTTTCATGGTTCCATTGTATGTACTTTTGGCGGAAAGTTGTCAGAGTTTTTTATTTGCTTGCTCGATTTTTTCTCTCACAACGCGCTCCAAACTGTATGCTCCGACCTTGATTTGGATACCAGATGCTGACACGGAGGATACCAGAGGCGAAACTGGGCATCACCCCCTCTCCTCTGCCAACACTTTACCATGTAGTAGTTATTCTATAACATAGATATGCTAATTAAAGTGGTAACGCTTCTGATAGGGCGTCCGTCCGGACGGACAGACCCCGCCCGCGTCGCCCGCTCGTGGAACAGATCCTGCCCGCGTCGCCCGTCCACTCACTCTACGTAGCTCCTGCTCGTGGGACGGACCTTGCCCTCGCCCTCGCCCGTGCCGTGTGCCCCCACCCTGACTCACGTCTCCTGTTGCGGCGGTGCTCCATACGCCTACCGCGGCCCCTGCCAAGGTCTGTGCCGCCGACGAGTTTCACACTGGCGACCTTCGCGCCACTCCATAGCATCGAACTTCACGCAGCAAGAAGTTGAAAGTGCATGTTGCAAGCGTCTGTTTCAAGTGTTTTAGAGGTATGTTGAGTGTTTCATATGGGTGTTACAAAAGTAGATCGAGATGTTGCATATGTTTCAATGGTTGTACATGTATGTTGTAAGCTTTTGTTCCTAATGTTTCATCTTTTTTTTCAGACGTATGTTGCAAGTGTGTTTAGCTGGATGTTGCATATGTTTCACACATATGTTTGCAGTGTGTTTTATATAGATGTTGCTTATGTTTTTCCAATGGTACGGTTTTAAGTGTTTTTTAGGTGTTTTTGCAAGTGTTTCAGATGCATGTTTCAAGTGTTTCATCTGCCTTCAGACGTATGTTGCAAGTGTTGCATTTGAATGTTTCAAAAGTAGATTGCGTATTGCATCTCCCTCTTCGCCTTTTGATGCCTCGCCTCGGTGTCTCCTTCTCCTCCCGGCGCCAGCTAGGCATCCACCGCCTCTGTCCTCTCTTCTCGATGCCAGTGACGTTCAGGGGGCGTGGGCCCCATGTGGACACGTGAAACTATGCGAAAAAATGACTGCTGACGCGGGCGTCCAGCACCCCGTTCGTCTGAACGTCCGGACGCTAGCAAGCCCGTAATTAAAGTGAATTAAAGTGGAAGGAAGGATGATATACTTGATAGAATGATAATATTTTCTTTGCTATACGCAACTACTAATTTCAAAAAGGCAAAATTTGCTACAGGACATGCCAAGTGACCCCTCTTTGCTAGCGGACATGCAAAATTTGGCGATTTGCTGGTGGACACTCTAGTTCCTTACAAATTTGCTGATGGACACCGGACCGAATAAAATATTCATTTTTGGGCTTTCGAGGAGAGAGAAGCACGGGAAATGTCCTTTCTGCCCCTGGCTGTTTCTTCTACCTTGGTCTCCTTCCTCTGGCCACGGCGGCACGGGGCCCACGCACGGTAAAACTGTGATCACTGGGCTTGACTTCAGCTGATGTGGCATTTGACGGCTACGTGGCGCGATAGGATTGGCTCATATAGGTGATGTGGCCTCACCTTTGACTGGTTGACCAGTGGTCAACATAGGATCTGAACTACCCATCTCAGATCGGACGGTCGTGGTTCGCTGCCTTTGTGTCCAGGAAGACAGAAGCAACGGTGATGGCTCGGCTTGGAGCTCCGGCGAGGACAGGGGACGGTGCTGTGGCTTTGAATCGAGCCCTTTGAGGGGTTGGGTGGACGTGCCATGCCACTGTGGTTCCAATGGAGGAAACGGGGTGGCGAAAGGAGGTGTGCACGGGGAGATCGATGATCTCGAGCTGTGGTCGGCCATGGCGGCGGCGGCGATTCGAGGCACTGGAGCAAGAGAGGAGGCTCGAGGAGGGGAGGCAATGTGGCGGCGTGCGATCGCGGTGCCGGTGCTTCCCTTAAATAGGGCGGGGAGGGGAAGGATGGCCGGGTCGCGGAACTTAAAAGCCGGTCGTCAATGGCGGCCGCGGTGGCAAGTGTGGTCGCTGCGGTGCGGGAGGGAGCTCGGGAGGGCGAGGCAGACGCGGCGAGCAGAGAGGAGTCCGAGGGCGCTCTTTATAGGGGCGGAGGAGAGGAGGAGAGAGCCAGGTCGCGAGCTTCATGTGCAGGCCGTCAATGGCGCCTCAACTCTGACACGACGCGTGCGGGATGAACAGATCGAGCGAGGGCGGGTGCGGCTAGCGGGTGTAGGCTCGGTCCACACGGGTGCGGTGGACGTGGGGAGGAAGCCTGGGTGGCCGCGCCGCCCCAGCAGCAGCAGCCACGGTGGCCATGCCGGTGGTGGCCCTGCTTGGCCATGGTGTTGCTGGGAGGGGGAGGGAGGAGGGAGGAGGGAGGACGCGGTGCGGCTTGGAGGAGGGGCGCAGCCGCCGTCGACGGTGGCGCTGTGGGGCTGAGGTGCTGCTCGGAGAGGGAGAAGGGAGGACGCGGTGCTGCTCGGAGCAGATGGGGAAGAAGAAAGAGGTGTAGAAGAAAGAGCAGGGACAAATTGGACATTTTACCGCCCTTCTCTCTCCACAGCACCTAGAAATTAATATTTTATTGGATGGGGTGTCCACCAGCAAATTTGTAAGGAACCAGAGTGTCCACCAGTAAATCGCCAAATTTTGCATGTCCGCTAGCAAAGAGGGGTCACTTTACATGTCCTGTAGCAAATTTTGCCTTTCAAAAAACACAGGATAGTAAGAAAACGGACTAAAGCTGCAAAGTTTTCCACTACATTAATTCCCACCCCCCCCCACCACCACCACTGTTTAATCCTCGCGCTCTGCCGCTGTTGATGCTCCTTTAGGGCTTCAATCTCGCATGTAACTGTCAGTACATTGCGATAGAATGCAGTGATGGAGTTGCTTCTGCAATCAAGTGGCCTTGAGTGGATTGACAAAATTGCAGATAAACACCTTTCTAATTTCGGCTGCATTCTGACCAGAATATAATTACCGGGAGTCAGAGCGCAGCTTAACGTTTCCTAGCAAGAAAACATATAAAGTGATTGTAACTGAAACTATAGTTTGTCTATTAACTTTAATTTTGTACACTTGAAACTACATTTTACTTGTTGACAGGTTTGTGAATGTGAGGAATCCTAATTATCCGCTGTGTATATTAACCTTGAGGGCATGAACCCGACGTCGCCTAGATGGCCGACATGTGAGATCAAAGCTCACGAGCCCAAGTCTGCAGCCGCAGGGATCGCATCGTCGTGGCCGACCTGCTGGTCAACCCCGCCGGCTCCATGGCCAACCCCCCAAACCATGTCGGCGCCAGCTAGCGCCAGTGGCATCTACTCAGGTATATATACTGCTTGAAACCTTCATCATTACTTTAGTGCCATATGCTTTTCGTCCCGACCACGAAAAAAACCTGAACCTGGCTGTGCCAGCAAGGGGGATTTTTATTGTGCAGCATCCATATTCGAGCCTAGGTGGGTGGCACCTCTAATGGATGTCCTACCACTGATCTACAAGCTTATTTCATTAAGAAGAGAGCAAGTGTGATCACACGTGTACCCGAACCTAGATGTGGCTCAGGCCGCATGCACAAGATTTCAAAAGTTATTAATACAAACAAGATACCGAAAAACGACCTAGTTGGTGCTAGATGCTGAGTTGATAATTCTACTGTCGCAGAGTTTGTTACTCAACCCTCCTAAAAAAAGAGCCTGTCACTCAGCTATTGAAATCACTTTCGTGATGCTCCTTCAGGGCTTCAATATCGCATGTGATGGTCAGTACATTGCACTAGAATGCAGTGACGGAGTTGTTTCTCCAATCAAGTGGCCTTGAGTGGATTGACAAAATTGTAGATAAACACGGTTCTAATTTCAGCTGCGGTCTGACCAGAATATAATAACCGGAACTCCGGGAGCCAGAACGCAGTTTTGCGTTTCCTAACGTAAACTGCAACTACAGTTGTATATATATAACCTTAATTGTGTACACCTAAAACCACATCTTACTTGTTGACAGGTTTGTGAATTGGAATACTATTGAGACTCTTGAGAGTCACTATATTTTTTGCAACCAAAAGAGCTAATTTAGATTATAAACTAATGATGAATGGACTAACCTTGGTAGGGTTTGGAAAGAGAGTTCTCAAAGTCCTGTACTTCACATTAGCTGCTCCCGCCTCTCTCTCTCTCGGTTGCAAAGTTACCTTTGCCCTTGCCCTTGCCCTTCCCAAACCCATCCTTCTTTCTTCTGGATTCCAGTAAGTTATAAAACTGTCTGTCATCTAACTCCTGAAAAAGATCTACACTGCCAACGCCACTCTTTCATCCTCGCTGTGGAACAGATTATAATTATGTGGCAGAGAATGGCAGATATTCTTTATCAGATGAGGATGAGTAGGGTATAATTGCACAGATGAATCATCAGTGGACAGCAGCCCATTGCCTGGAATTGTTGCTGCTCCTGCAAATAGTTACTGCACATAATTTGCTACTAAAATAAAATTCTTTCAAACATATGCAGGTGAGGTCTAACTTTGTTGGTCTCGTCACATAGAACACACTGGTGTAGATAGAATTGAAAATGAATACACCGTTAAGAAGTTATAGCAGTTTAAAGCAAATCTTTGTTTTTTAAGACTACGTCAGCGGTGACTTCAGTGGACACAGGCAGCCATGCGTGTACAAGGGGAGTGAGCGTATGAGTCTAGTCCAAAAAGGAAAACTTTCCAAAAAAAGGAAAGTTGTGGAATTTTTTTTTTGTCAAAAATGAAAAGTTACATGACAGGGATTTTAATTCAGGCCCCGTTTAGATGCCACCCAAAAGCCAAAATTTTTTGCATAGTACCTGTCACATCGAATCTTGCGGCACATGCATGGAGTACTAAATGTAGACGAAAAAAAACTAATTGCACAGTTGGGTGAAAAATCGCGAGACGAACCTTTTGAACCTAATTAGTCCATAATTAGACATTAATTGCTAAATAAAAATGAAAATGCTACAGTAGCCAAAATCCAAAATTTTTTTGATCTAAACGGGGCCTCAGTGCACGCCCGAGATTGGAATTGAGCTACCGGGTCCCTCCACCTGTACCGCCACGCGCGCCGTCGCGCCTGACTGCGCTAGGACGAGCGGCATCCAGTGGATCGGACCGAGCGACCGCTGCTGCTGACATCCTGACCGAAGGCCACGACGTTAGCGCCGACTAATGCGTTGGCGCCCTCGCCAAGGTTGCTGTGCCAAGAAGCCATGCAGATCGTCGACTACACACGGAGCAGCACGTTGACTACACACGTACGTCGACTACACCGGACGCCGCTCGGAGGGATCATGAGAAAAGCACGGCATGATAACTGGCGCGCGTAGGTACGTTGAATGATCGATGGTGTGCGGTCTGTGCCAGCGCCAGGACGTGCTCCACGTGGGCGTCGTCTTCGCGTCGGGCCTGCTCCGCCATCCGCTTCCTGCAGCTCCACTGGGAGCAGCTCGCCGACGACATCGAGGCCGGGTCGCTAACCCCGTACGTGGCCGACCCGTCCGTCCCCGACGCCGTCGTGGGCATCCTCCGCCCGGACCCGGAGCTGGCGCGCTTCGTCCGCGCCGAGTGCTCCCGCGGCCACTGGGCGAGCATCGTCACCCGCGCCATCCCCATCCTGGAGTACTACAGCGGCAGGCGGCCCATGGCCTGCACCATGTACGCGTCCTCCGATTGCTACTTCGGGCTGAATCTCCGGCCCTTGTGCCACCCGTCGGAGGTGTGCTACACCATCATGCCCAACATGGGCTACTTCGAGTTCCTCCCGTGGACGAGGCGAGCGGCGTGGCGTCGTGCGACGCGGCGCAGCTGGTGGACCTGACACGTACGCGGGGCTGTACCAGTACCGCGTCAGGGACATCCTCCGGGTGGCCGGCTTCCACAACGCGGCGCCACAGTTCCGGTTCGCGCGCCGCAAGAACGTGTTGCTCTCCATCGAGTCCGACAAGTCCGACGAGGCAGAGCTGCAGCGCGTGGACCGCGCGTCGGCATTGCTCCGCTCGCGCTGCGGCGGCGCGGCGGTGGTGGAGTACACGACGCGTGTACGCGGAGCATCCCAGGCCACTGCGTCATCTACTGGGAGCTGCTGGCCACCCAGTGCCGCTCCTAGGATTTTAAGGGCCCTCTGGCGATCTCGTCGTAACGGTCCCTCTTGATTATATATAAAATTATATAAAATCTTATAATATATAGGCGCTAATTTTACTTGCAAAACGAAAGCAAATTCAATAACATATTTTTAATTTAACATGTCTGATAATTATCGAGAAATAATATAGATTAAGGAATATATTTGTAGATGTATGATAATTATCGAGGAATAATATAGATTAAAAAAATAATATATTTGTTTTCTTTTCTCACCCATGACAAATGTTTCTTAGGTAACGTTATAAAATCCCAACATGTAAATTAGAAGAAAAATATGACTATATGGGTACAAAGTTCTAGAAGTCTCGAATACTATACAAATAATTAATTTGGATTAAAAAGAAAAAAGAAAAAAAATACCTTGGGCCTAAACAACTAATCGGAGATCGCAATTCATAAGAAGCAAAGAATCAAGATGTCGTCGTCGTGGAGCCCTGCCTAGTCGCCGTCCTCGTGCGCCGTGTTCGTGTCTCCGGTAGTCTAGCTCTTCGCGGTGGCGTGGCTCGCTAGCTCCGCTCGTGTAAGGCGCACGTCCTGAACTCACGATCAGAGTGTGTTGTGTGCAGCGTGACTCCTCGCCTCCTCTCTATCCAAGGGCCGTGGGGAAAGGAAACTAGGAAAGAAATATCAATGTTGTCTTTTTGGACCGCATAGCCAGTTCTATGTCTCTCTTCTTATTATTTTGCTAATGTCTAATGAACTATAGGACCTGAGGGTTTGTATACCTGGACTTAGGCCCCTCCTTTACTTGGGCCCTCGGCCGTCGCACCTGGTGGCCTACCCTTAGGGCCGGCAATGTGGCCACCAAGGCCAAGGGAGCGCAGGTGGCCGTGGGCGGCTGCTGCCTGGGGATGGAGGAGACGCTCAACTCGGTGTACCGGCAGAGCCGTGTGGCGGACGGCTCCATCGGGCCGCTGGAGATCCGGCCATCCGGGTGGTGCGGTCTGGCACGTTCGAGGAGCTCATGGACTACACCATCTCCCGCGGCGCGTCCATCGCTACAAGGAAGAGTAAGCTTGTGAAAGAAAAATAAATATAAGAGGTTTTTACAAATATAAATATAAAACAGAGTGGTAAGAAGGTCTAAAAAATGTAGTTCCAAAGTTAAGAGGTCTAAGTAACACCCCATGACAAGTTTAAAGATTTCTCATGTATTTAACTTAAATTTTAAATCCTCAAAAGAAGGGGCTCTTACCAGGAACGCCAAATGGATATTGAACCAATAAAAAATAGAAAATAGATAATAAGAGTATTTATTAGCGAGAGTAGTTTGTGTCACTTGGCCTTCCGACTGATCAATACCAGTTAATTAATTATAATAAATAATAAGAGCATCTGTTAGCATATAAACATAAAATGGTTTATAGAAAATATTCAAATAATTTCAATTTATTAGGTAATCTAAGATTGAGCATGATTTTATCTGAAACTAGTTTGATAATTTTCTAAGCTAAAACAATCTTTTATAATTTTTCATAGACTAGATTTTAGAATTTTTAATTGTATAAATTTTCAAAAAAAATATTTGATAATTTTTCAAAAATATATTTATAGTCTAGTTTAGAACCTAAACTATTAGAGTATTAGTGAAGTACGATTTAGTCATTCGCACCTATAAGGCAAAATTGCTGTCGCGCCCGATCTTAACGGCTAGTCTGCTTCACGCCACGTGTTAAGTTGCGACCGGACGCACTGCTCAAAGTGACCGGATGCTCCATCACTGGAGTCCGGTCATTTCCAGTAAGACACCATAGCCGGGTTTTCTTTGACCGGACGTGCTGGTGCGTCCGCTCCTCCTCTTCTCTGTGCGCCGCCACGTCAGTAGGACCGGATGCTAAATAGTGTTCAGCCACAGTCTGGTCACCTGCGTCCGGTCTCAGGCCGAGAGTAGCCCGAGCACACAACTGATTTTATAAATGAGCGGACGCTGCTCCCCCGAGTCCGGTCACCACGTGACCGGCGTCCTGTCATTGTTTTTCAGTGACTATCACCTCCTTCACTTCACCAACTTCTCCACTCTTGCTCAAATATGCCATCCACCAAGTGTATCACCTTGTGCACATGTGTTAGCATATTTTCACAAATGTTTTCAAGGGTGTTAGCACTCCACTAGATCCTAAATGCATATGCAATGAGTTAGAGCATCTAGTGGCACTTTGATAACCGCATTTCGATACGAGTTTTATCCCTTTTAATAGTACGACTATCGATCCTAAATGTGATCACACTCGCTAAGTGTCTCGATCACTAAACCAAAAAGCTCCTATCAATTTCACCTTTGCTTTGAGCTTTTTATTTTTCTTTCTTCTTTTTTCAAGTCCAAGCACTTTGATCATCACCATGGCATCACCATCATCATGATCTTCATTGTTGCTTCACCACTTGGAATAATGCTACCTATCTCATGACCACTTAGATGAACTAGGTTAGCATTTAGGGTTTCATCAATTCACCAAAACCAAACTAGAGCTTTCACCTTCTAGGCGGTGGATCTAGTGTTCTATGCGGCAGAACCGACCTCCACCTCCCCGTTGCCACGACTGCGTCTTCTTGCCCCCGCCGCTCACTCTTTCTAGCTCGGCTACGATGAGGAAGAGTCTCTGGCTCTCTCCTGGCACTTGGTAGGCCACGGACCGGGTTGGCCTGGCCTATTAAAAAGGTTGTTCTTAGCAGGCTGGCTCGGCACAAAAAATGGCCCATAGTGTCGTGCCTGGGCCAAAGGCTGAGTTCGTAGCCCGGAGAGGCACGGTCCGGGAGGCACGACGTGCCGTGCCGACTCGACCACCTTCGGGCCGTGCCTGGCCTGTGACCATGCCGTGCTGAGCCGGGTCAGCCCGTTGGCCATCTATAGCGTCGGGTCACTTATACCCATTAACTTCGGCTGGGAAAATCCTTACCGCCCACTCTGATCGAACGACTGGCGTCGCTCCCGCATCAGCCCTCAGAGCTGGGCCATGCTGTTAGTGCCTGTTTGGTACCGCTTTAAAGGAAACTTCATAATTTCAGCTTCAATAACCAAACAGCTATCTGGTGTGCTGCTTCCCAGGGAGAAGCCCTGGATTTGCCGCTGAGGGCTGCCTGCATTGGGGAGACCTGAAAAATACCAGCTTCTACTGACTTCCCTCGCACTTCATGGGTCCACGCACCGAGGAGACCTTCTCAGGCCACGTGCAGACGTGCTGCTGGTGCCCGCGGATGCAAACCTGACCAGCGGGCCCGGTCCAAAGCCTGACGTAAAAAGTGAGTGTAACTAAAACTACAGTTTGCATATTAGCCTTCATTTTGTACACCTAAAACCACATTTTACTTGTTGACATGTTTGTGAGTGTGAGGAATCCTAATTATCCGATGTGTATATTAACCATGAGGGCATGAACCCGACATCACCTGGATGGCCGACGCGTGGCCTAACCCCTGCCAGATCGAGCCGACGAGCCAAGTCCGCAGCCGCAGGAAACGCATCCTCGTTGGTCAACCCCGCCAGCTCCATACTGCTTGAAACCTTCATCATTCTTAAGGGCCTCTAGTCCAGTTGGTCAAAGTACCCGGTGACACTACTCAGGTCCTGGGTTCGACTCCTCGTGGGAGCGAATTTCAGGCTGAGGTTAAAAAAATCCCCTTGTCCGTTCCATATCCAAAGCAGTGGGGAGCACCGGCCCAATTCTTACTTGGGCGGCGGAAAGCCACCGTGTAAGGGTGGGGCGGAGGTTCGGGGGTTTTTTCGGCCTGATGAGAAGGTCTTCTTCTTATTTGGAATATTGTGGGGGCAGTCTTAACCCCTTCAGGTCGAGTTTTTTACTTGCCAGATGCTTTCGCAACACATGCCTGAGCGCGTATTTCATTAAAAAAGCGCTAAGAGGGAGATGCCTCCTACCCTAGTTCATTAAAACGAAGCGACTTGTCCCGGTCGCGAAAAAAAACCCAAACCCTAGCTACGCCAACGATGGGGATTTTTATTGTGCAACATCCCAGATTCGAGCCTGGGTGGGTGGCACATCTACTGGATGTCCTACCACTGAGCTACAAGCTCATTTGCTCGTATTTCATTAAGGGGGCATTTAGATCCTTTTATTTGGAGGAATTAAAATCTACTTAATAAATTAGGCTATTTTGTTTGGAATTTGACATTCCACCACTCTCCAAAGTTCACATATAAACGTATCTCAAAACTATAGGGCGGGAGATGGAAGTTGATTCTATAGATAAAGATGTGCATGCAGCCCGTGGGCCAAAGGCCCGGCCCAAAGCACGGTTATTGGGCCTGACCCGAGCATGGCACGACCCGAACACTAACTGGGCCCGTGCCAGCCCAAAGCCCGTAGCAGGCCGGGCTTGGGCTGAGGCCTCGGCTCGGTGGAGGCCCAGCGGCTGGAGGGGCTATATAAGCCCCCCCGCCTCGGCGAACCCCCACCTTCGGCCATTCCCCCTCACTCCACCCGCGCCTGCAGCCGTTCGCCCACCACCCTCGCCTCTGAGCTCTGAAACCCTAACCCTAATCCCCACCTCGCCTTGCCTCTCGCCGCCGGTCGCCGCCCGCTACCCACCGTCGACCATCTCCCAGGCTACCGCTGCCGATGCCGGATGTTGAGATCTCCTCTTCTCTGATCTCTCCCCCCTCCTCATCTCACTTCTTCCTCCCTACCTCTCTGACTAGTTTGACTCTCTGTCTCTCTCTGACCGGATCTTGGGATCTCCTTTTGTCTCCCCCCTCTTCTCCGTCTTGTCTTCGTCTTCTTTTCTATTTCTTCGGCGCCGGGCTCCGTCTCCATGCAGGCAAGTACCTCTAACCCTAACCCTAACTCTAGATCTAGTAGGCAATCACATGAACCCTAATCCATTTCTCGGTGTTTTTGGTTCGTAGGTCGCTGGTGTGTAGCTGGTGCCGCAGGAGGCATTGAGGGACGATGCCAGTTGGGTGGGTGCCATCTACCATGGCCGGCTTGACGATGGTCCAACCATCAACGATGAGCTCAGGGCCACAGGGCAGATCCCCGATGACGAAGACGATATGGGAGATGCTGCTCATCTCTTGTTCGGTAGGAGTGCTGCTCCGACCAATCGAGACGATACAGCGGCTAGTGCTACGGCAACCAGCGATGCAACTTCTCTGGCTTCGTCCACCACTAGTAAGCGCCGATCCCCTGTCTGGGCTAACTTTGATGAAATCATAGAGACAGTGGACGGTGAGGTACGTGTTGTTGCTATTTGTAAGCTCTGTAAGTCTCGTTTGTCTAGTAAATCTGCTAATGGCACTGATCATTTGAAAAGACATATGCTCTCATGCAAGAAGAAAACAGAACAGGCTAATTTGGTTCAAACTAGGCTTGCTTTGAATCCTGATGGGTCTTATAGGAACTGGGAATATAGGCCTGATGTTGCTAGAGCTGAGCTTTGCCGTTTGATTGCTAGATTAGATCTGCCTTTATCTATTGCTGACAATGATGCTTGGGATGATTACATTCAGTGCGCTCACAATCCTAGATACAAGAGTGTCTAGATTCACCACATCTAGAGATCTTTCTAAGTTTTTCAATGAAAAAATGCATCACCCAAAAAATGAAGTAATGCCTGGTGTGTCTTCTGTTTGTTTGACATCTGATATCTGGTCTGGCAATGCTAAGGAAGATTATATCACTGTTGTTGCTCACTACATTACTTCTGAGTGGGAACTTAAGAAAGCTGTTATTGGCTTTAAACTGATTGAAATGACTCATAGTGGTATTAACATTGCTGAAATTATTGCTGGTGTGCTTGGAGATTGGGGCCTACTTGACAAAGTTTTCTCTGTTAGCCTTGATAATGCATCTGCTAATACATCTGCTATGCTTACTTTGAGTTCTCTGCTTGCTGGTTACTTGGGTTATGATATTGATCCATTGAATCCTAGTAAAAAGATCTATCATGTTGTGCATCAGAGATGTGCTTGCCATATAATTAATTTGATTGTTAAATCTGGTTTGAAAAGGCTTAAACCACACATAGAGGTTTTTAGGACTGCAATTAACTTTATGAATTCATCTAATCATCGTATTGCATAATTCAAAAACTACTGCATTGCTAAGGGTATGAGGCCTCGTAAATTTGCTTTGGATATGGATGTTAGATGGAACTCAACCTACCTTATGCTAAAACATCTCATGCCATATAGATCTGTGTTTTCTGTGTTCATCAATTCTCAGTCTGGCTATCCTCTATTGAATGAACAGCATTGGTACATTGCTGACAAGGTATTGTAGTTCCTTGAGTTGTTCTATGATTCAACTGTTGTACTTTCTGGTGTTTATTACCCCACTAGTCCTTTGGTACTGCATCACATACTTGAGATTGCATCCCATCTACATGAATTTGAACATGATAATACTCTTGCTGTTGTAGTTGTGCCAATGAAGAATAAATTTCTTAAGCATTGGAAGAATATACCACTGCTAAACTCTTTTGCATTTATTCTGGACCCAAGGGCTAAGTTGAAAGGTCTGGAAAATGTGCTTGACTTGCTTGCTCTAAGTAATAATATGAGTTACATTGATTACTTTGCTGAGGTTAAATCTGAGTTGCATAAACTCTATGACAAGTATGAATCTAAGTTTGGTGCTGCTAGGCCAGCTAGAACCACCCATCCATCTGGACCGACAGGTAAGAGAAAGCAGGCATGGGGCAAAATTTTTGGAGGATCAGTTTCTTCTGGTCCTTCAAGTGCATCTACAGGATCTATTGTGCCTCCTGGTCTCTCTGAGCTCACTGTTTACCTTGACAGTGACAATATTGTGGCATATGATGATGACTTTGATATCCTCAATTGGTGGCATGAGCATAAACTAACCTATCCAGTTCTCTGTACCTTGGCTAAAGATATTATGATTGTTCCTGTATCAACTACTTCTTCGGAGTCTACCTTTAGTCTTACTGGTAGGATCATTGAGGAGCGGCGACGGCGATTAGGCGCGGACAGCGTGGAGATGCTAATCTGTGTCAAAGACTGGGAGCTAGGTGAATCCGGTGGACAGCACACTATGGAGGACAAAGAGCTAGAAGAGTACTTCAAAGAGCAGTACCTTGATGATGAAGCTGGTGGATCATCTACTGCTGGTGATGGTTGACTGCTGAGAGCTGAGAGCCTGAGAGGCTGTGAGTGCGACTTTAGTTGTGAGAGTTGAGACATTTGAGCTAACTGGTTTGTAATAACTTTGAACAATTTGAACATTTTAATTTATTGAGCTGGCCGTACTCTTTTTCTTTCTAGGGTTTTATCTCACGAGGTGTGAGTTTTACCTAGAAAGATTTTTAATGAGGCGACATTGCACAAACAGCTCAAATCTTTTGTCATCTGGTGTTTCTGTGATTGTTGAATATGAATATGTGAACCTGTGATTGTTTGAAGTTGGAACCTGTGATTGTGCTGTTTGAAATATGGTGTTTACTGTGTAAAGGGCTATGGGCTGGCCCGATGGACCAATGGGCCGCGAGCTCAATGGGCTGGCACGGCCCAATATTCGGCCCACGGACCGTGCCTGGGCCGTCCACCAGGCACGCGGTGGAATGTACAGGCACGGCCCGGTGGCCCGACGGGCCAAAAGGGCCCGAGACCGATCGGGCCGTGCCTGACCCGGGCTCGGGCCGTGCCGGGCCGTGCTGGCCCGTTGCTCATCTTTATCTATAGATCACCATTCTATGTTTCTACTATAACACCATCTTCAACTCGCTCCCCTACGGTAGAAATGCAACACATAAATATCTCTCTTGTGTAGCCAATAATACTATACAAATATAATCCATATACGACCATAATAACTTAATTAATATGTGTCTAAATTATGATTATTAAGATGAATTCAATTCTAATTTCTAAGGATTCAAACAGGACCTAAGAAGAAAGCAAGTGTGATCACACACGTACCCGAACCTAGAAGTGGCTCAGGCTGCACAAGATTCAAAGGTTATTAATACAAACAAGCGACCGAAAAAACGGCCTAGTCAGTACCTAGTGTCGCAGAGTTTGTTACTCGGCCCTCCCAAAAAAGATCCTGTCACTCAGCTATTGAAACCACTTTCTTGATGCTCCTTCAGGGCTTCAATCCCGCATGTAACGGTCAGTACATTGCACTAGAATGCAGTGATGGAGTTGCTTCTGCAATCAAGCGGTCTTGAGTGGATTGACAAAACTGCAGATAAACAGCTTTCTAATTTCAGCTGCGCTCTGAGCCTGAATATAAATCTTCAGGAGTCAGAACGAAGTTTAGCGTTTTCTAGCAAGAAAACGTAAAAACTGAGTGTAACTGCAACTACAGTTTGTATATTAACCTTAGTTCTGTACACCTAAAACCACATCTTACTTGTTGACAGGTTTGTGAACGTGAGGAATCCTAATTATCCGGTGTGTACTGTCTTGCTGATGTGCTTCATATTCAGTCAAATGAGAAAATGGTAGTTGCAGACATAGCCCATGGATACTGGATACAGAAGTAGCTGTGTGATTGGATCAATACAGGGACCTGTAACTGCACACTCCTAAAAAATGTGAACTCCGGGCATTCATATAGAAAATCATTACAGGTACCTGCTTGCGACTCCATGCCTGATTTCCATTGCTAATAACTCTTTAATGTCACAAGGTAAGATCAAAAAGCATACCAAACGTTTCTGAATTCTGATCATTGTGAAGTGTTAGAGATGCACTTGTATCAGAGCCAATGGTTCTATTGTTTAATGAAAGTTATGGCTTCAGACAGGACAAGTTTTGGGGACATACTATGGTTGACATTTCCAAATTCTGTCACACACTCATGCTACTGCTAGAGATGTCCATATAGCAAAAGCTTATGATCCAGTGGTGAAATACCTTATTTATTATTCCAGCTATGAATCTGGCCATCCTCTTGCTCACGCGTGCATATTCATGCATTCACGAAACAGTGTGCCAGCGAACTACTCCGACTATTTGAGCTGGCATGTAAAAACTTTTCACACATATTGGATTTCCCCCAATCCTGATATGCTCGTATGGCTTTATGAGATGTGATACCATGGAACACTTTGAGCTACTGTAGGCCGGAGTCGCTCGTCACCGCCTAGCTCGCGGCCGAGCTCCCGGGCAACGGCGGCTTCGTCCTGTGGGCTGGCCGCGCCTTTGGCCGGCTGGCCGGCTCGCTCCTCGGGGCTTGGAAGCACTTTGCGTCGTCACTCGTCAGCATCACGGCGTACCCGGCGCTCAGGTTGTGCATCACAGTACCAGCACGGGTGAGGTGATTTCACGGTAGCTCGTCCGCAGCACAGCAATGGCATCCAGCCATCCAAATATCCAATACAGCACAGGTGAGTTAGTTTATTTTTTTATTTTTTTGAACTCTAGTTTAGTTTGTTAAACAAACTAACCAAACCCACTCTCAGGGAATCGCAGAAAAATAGGAGCACATTGTGGATGGTTTTCCATCTGAGGCCCGATATAGCACATAAGAACCCGATACACAAAGCCCAGTTCTGAGCTACGCCCCGCATAAAGGCTCATAGCCCAACCTGACACAAGCCCACCCGCAGCAACAACCACCTTTCTCGATCTCCGGGGGGAGTCACACCGACGCCTTGTTTAGTCATAGTGTCACAGACTGACAAATAACTCATCCATCCATCAATCAAAGTTATTTTTTTTACCTATATTTAGAATCGTCCTAAAAAAAGAACGTGAAAAAACTTCAGAACATACCGGAACTCATCATCCATCAATCTAGGCTCCAGAACGTCAGAATTCTCCCGGCTCCCAGCCTATCTGCGCTGCGGCGATGCGGTGGCTATCGAGGCTGCTCTCTCACGCCGCCGCGGCCGGGAGGGCCTCCGCGGCGGCGAGGTCCACCCCTAGTCTCGTCAAGGGAGGATCCCACGGGTTCGCCAGCGGCGGCCGGGATGGGTCACCGGCGGTGCCCCGGGAGTGGCTGCGGAAGCTGTGGGTAGACGAGCTGAGGAAGCAGAAGGAGGCCGCGAAGAGGTGGGGCGTCGGCGCGTCACCCGGGAACGCCGGCGGCGGTGCGGAGCCTTCGCTCGGCGCGTACGCGAGTTCTGTGGAGGCTGCGGGAGCGGCCAGGGAGGCACCGTCAAGGAACTATCAGTACGAATACCGGGACCTCAACCCCTTCGAGGCAAGCGGATTCTGAAATTCTAATTGAACCTTCTGTTTGTAGTTTGTTTTACATTGTTGTGTGTGGTAACATTTGATTTGATCCGATGTTATCTTAGACTATTCGATAATTGGGCTACAGAGAGTGCACAAAGAGAGTATACTCTCTTATTTTCACTTTTCAGAAGTTAAGAAAAAATATGGAATTGGAGGTCAATATGCATTTGTTGGGCTGAGTAATATAATTACTAATTAGTGTGAGAATCCTATACTGCCCAGTCAGTTAAAAACTTCTCACCCAGTTAACCATCTGTTTTATTGTTCCATATTTCTTAATCTTTCCTAACTTATTTGCTTGATTGTACCTGGCTACTTGATGTTTTAACTTCATTGGGAATTGGGAATGTTCCCTGTGCTCAAATTTGAAGAACTATTTTCTGTAGCTATTGTAATAACTAATAATGTTTTTAAATGTATTTATAGGCCAAACTGGCTTCAGAGATTGCACGAAGATAATATAGTCAGTATTTCAAAAATTAAGAAAAAATGTTGGAATTGGAGGTCAATATGCATTTGTTAGGCAGAGTAATTGATCCATGAATCCTATGCTGCCCTGTCAGTTTTTATAAACTGTCCAATCCTTTAAAAATGTATTAAATTAGTATCCCCTATTTCTTAATCTTTCCTACCTTCTTTGCTTGATTGTGCCTGGCTACTTGTGCTTTATCTTGATTGGCAATGTTCCCTGTGCTCAAATTTGAAGAATTATTCTGTAGCTATTGGAATAACCGATAATATATTTTTAATGTGTTTATAGGCCAAACTGGCTCCGCTTCTTGCAAGAGCTAACCTCATCATTGCCAGGGATATTGAGTGGGCGAACATCATGTTTGCTTTTGAGCAGGTGAATTGTAATTGTGTGTACAGACTAGTGCATGTGCAACAAGTTTCTGGTTTAAGATGCTTCACCATTTCTTTTCAAAATCTTATATATTATCATCTGGATTGCAGGAGAGCAGGTATATCATAATGGACCCACTCTTTCCACAATCTGTAAGTTTTTTATTCTGTCCTTGTTGTAATCGGTTCCCTTGCTGCATTATCTATGTATTCTAACTCTTTACTCCTATGTTTTGAGCATTGACTTCCTTGTTCTTGCAATGTCCAGCCAGTAGGTTTTATTCGAGAGAAAAGCAACGTCATCTTTAGGCAGGTATGTCTATGATTCTATGTGGTTTCTTGATCCTAAATAAACTTGTGTTAGCTTGTTCTATGTCTTCATGGCATTTTTTGAAATTGAGTCAAGGATCAAGAAAATTCAATTGACCTGCATAGCAATCCGCTAGTCCCTATGTTGGAAGTATCTGATTTCGCATTCACTTCAAATTGGTTGCATACTTGGGATTTTTGGATTTAGTTATTCTTATATACACTATGTGCAGTCAATATTGTTAATTGTACCTTGTCACTATCTACTGTATTTTATTTCCATATGAAACATCATCACTACCTCATGCATCATGTGCTACTGAGAGACTGAAAAAATATCTTTGTTCCCCCTGTGCTAGAGAACAAGTATTGGCAGGCTTTCACTTTCAGTCATGAATCATTATTGAGTAGGTTGGACTGATAACTAAAGTTTCTTAATCAGGGCTCCGTTATATTATTTTGCTCTTATCTTATCTTGGGTGGTTTGGCAAATAATTTGTTATTGTAGCGGCTGATGCAATTAGAGTTGGCAGCAATGTTTTCTGTAAGACCGCACATCAAGACATTTAAATTAATTATATTCCCATGTAACGTTAAAGGTAGTTAAATCCAGCTTCTGGGATTGGTAAAATGGACAAAGAGGATAATTGGGTGGGTTGAAGTGTGGCAACTCTTGGAATTTGTGGCAAGTTGCTGGCCATCCCAGTCTTTAATCTTGTACAGTAGATGGTGTTGTTTCTCAGAATTGTTCTGTATGCTTATTTCCCCTCTTAAGGTATGTTTGGTGTTGTGCTTGTTGATTTAGTCTAGACATGTTATTGCACATTATCTCAAATCTCAATAGTGCATTGCCTTATTATCATAAAGTTCATAACTGGTATATAGATACCGTGATGTCAAGCATTAAATATGTATTGGCTTTATAATTGTGATTTTTGGAAGAAAAGAGTGTATCCTTATAATTGATTTTTACTTCTTGGAGATTACTTGTGCAAATCCAATCCCCTTTTGTTCATGTTTCAGCTACTTAGAACAAGGCGGCCATTTGTTGCAGAAATAACTGATGCTATGGGTAACGAGATATTTAAGGTAATATTTCTGCAAGCCACTATGGTGTTTTGTGGAAAAAAATATTGAATTGTGCTACTGGGTTTAGGTTCGCAGGCCATTTTGGTGGATCAACAGCTCAATTTATGCAGAAGTGGATGGTAAGGTATGTAAATATTCTTCACTAGATTGCTCTAACTAGGGTAGAACTATCATCTGCATATGACTCTATGGGGAAGTGCTGATAAAGCTTCATTGTTTGGGTTTTGTCAGGAGGTAGGTGTAGTACACAGGCGTTGGCACCTTTGGCGGAGAATTTATGACCTGTACTTAGGGTAATATGGTATTCTGATACATTTCCCTTATCTTGTTGACTAAGTACAAATCTCCCAGTTCACTAGCAGTTCCTGTCTTACTATACTTCCTGAAACCATCTCATCATATTTCAGGAATAGGCAATTTGCAGTTGTTGAGAATCCGGGATTCTGGAACTGGACCTTTAGCCTGGTAGATGAAGATGATAAACTGTTGGCTCAGATTGATCGTAACTGGAGGGGCATCGGCTTTGAGGTAATATCCTTTTCATTGTATATTGATCAAAGTATACACTTTTGTTATACCTAATGGACGTCCATGTCCATGCATGCTCTTATGAACTGATTGCATATTTGACAGCAAACAATGTTTTCATCGACATGGATACAGATTAATGATTTAAACTTAGATCGCTAAGAACTGTCTATCTAAATTGCTGTGGTGCTTTTGCTTGCTTCTACACTTGGAAATTTTGTAAGGAACTTTTTAGACATGTCATTGCCTGATCACACAATTATGGTGATATTCTATCTCACAACAGATCCATGTTGGAGTCTGATGCATCTGATTTAATTATGCTACACCCTGCATCTTCTTGGACTGTTTTTATTTCTCAACTATGCTACATTTGCTCCTAGACTATATATAAGGAATGGGATTGTAAGAATGAATGAGTTTGGAATGATAAACATTACCTTGTTTTTATGACCACTGTAGCTCTTCACGGATGCTGGCCAGTATGCTATCCGGTTTGGTGATGAGGGGCAAATCCACAAGTTTGCTCTTGCTTCAGATGTAAGTGTTATCACTTGCCGTTTGTTATGCCTGAATGTATGGGTGCCCACCTTTCCCAGTTAGCTTATGTCTCAAATATGCTCCAGGTTGAAGAATTACATGTTGTTCGCCAGCTGACTTTGCCTGAAAGGGCAGTGGCTCTTGCTCTCGCGATTTCCTTGGACAGTGATTACTTCTCTAGAAGAGGTGGCTGGTAAGTAATTGTCCTTTGTTCCAAATTTGATTTGTCACTTGTCAGGACTTAAGTGGATTCTGTTTTACTGGTTGACGACCTCTGGCGCTTGAAATTGATCAGAGTGTCTTTGCTCCTTTCAGGGGACTTCCGTTTCTGATTGCCACAGAGTAGACACACGTACCACCATCGCCCATATACAAGGAAAAACTTTTTTTTTTGTTATTCTTCATTCCTGAAGAAGGCTAGCAGTTACACTCAGTACTGTTATCAGGTGATTGGCATCGTCGCCAGAGGCAGGAACTGTTTCTGCGTGCTGCTGCTTCAGACGAAACTTGAAAGCGGAGGTTGCCTAAGGAGAGATTTCCAAAGCCTTTCTTTCCCCTTTGTTTCTGTATGCATAGTGGAAGCAATTCATCCCTCTGTTATGGAGATGCACACATACATTGAAGTTCTAGTCCACTGGAGCCTGGTGTTCACGGTGGAACTCGTCTGCTAAGCCCACTTTCATCCCTACTGTCAGGTGACTGCACGTCTGCACCTGGGTGTATATTGTTTAGGCAGCTGTGAGTACTGAATTGATCCATGCCTCACTGGTATTTTGAAACTGATCACCACCCGTTGGGTGAGTGCCCCTGAATAGGAGGGGGGCTGGAGGCCAAAAGCGCGTGGGCTTGAACACTTGTGCCAGGGCCCAAGTCCCCGCTTCTACCTCTTTCCCTTTCCCCGCCAAAACCACCCCTTTCTCTTCTCTCTACATCGCGGTGATAGAAAACAATTTTTTTATCACCGCACCAGCAGGCTAGGGCGCTAGGCTAGCAGACACGGGAGTAAACGCTGCCGCAGTGCCGCTGATGGCAGGGCTAGTGACTTATGTGTTGTTCGGCTGGACTGAAATGGGCACTGTTTACGCTGGATTTTACTATTTATACTGAAATTTTATGAGAGAAAAACACTACTCTAGCTAAAAAAAAGGCAAGTCAGCCAGCCGAACACGGCATTCACCGAATTGATAGGCGTTGGGAGACATGGATTCCACCGGAGAAGTTGGTATTTGAGCCTTTTGCCCGTGCTAGTATGAACGATGCTACATTCCTATACGTCACTAAAAAATTCGCACGGTCTCTGGTGTCATGACTCTAAATTCTTTTGTTCAACACACTATTTCGTTCAGTTTTGCTCCTAACGGTGGGTAACAACGCAGTCAAATGACTTAGATGCCCTTAGACTTGAGGGGTTTTGCGAGCTAGTTGGTTTGCTTCTGTGCCATCCCTAGCCCAGCCCTAGGCCAAGCGTTTTGGCGTCAAAGGCTATGGTGTTAGTGCCAGTGTTGGCGCCAAAGCCAGGGTTGGCGCCAAAGCCAGGGTTGGCGCCAACTGAGCCCATGGGCTTCTCCTCCTATATATAGGTCATCAGTCCTATCTGTTGCTACTCATCCAACTTGAGCTCTATCTTCTTCGCCTCTCTCCTACCATAGCCATATCAGCTTCTAGCAGCTATGGTGGTAGGGTCAAGCGGATGATTTGCCCCAACTGTCATGTGCTTGTCAATCGGTTCATCTCGATGACCAGGAAGAACAACAACCGTGTCTTTCACAAGTGCCCCTATTTTGTAGTTTGTGTTTCCTTCTCTGCTCATTTTTTCCTTTGCCTATTTCTTTTTTGTTGTTTGGTGATAATGTGTTGATGCTTTGGGTTTCAGATTGGAAGCTATCAGTATGATCAGTGGGAGGATAAAATGGAGGACACTGAAGTGCAGACACCTACAACCCATGCTCCATTACAGGCAGTTCCCTTGCAGGCAGTGGCACCACCTGGTGGTTTCCCTACTGCAGCTCCTCTTGCCATCATTCGGGAAGGTTTCTAAGCTGCTGGAGTTGCACAAGTGGAGAATAGAATTAACAATAGGGTTCTACAACAGCTTAGGTGGATTGAGAAGATGGCCTATGTTTGCATATTTCTTGCTTTGTATGCTATTTTGAAGAAGTAGGTGCCTATGTGTGTGTGAGTAGTCATGGATGAATGGATGGATGGATGGATGAATGAATCAATGTTGAATGATGAATATGAAGGTTGTTCATTTGTCCGGAATGCAAAATATATGAGAACAATATAACAACAATTAGAGTACTGCAACAGTAAACTAACATTCATCACATAACTGATGTTCATCGCATAACAGCAGCTACCTTACTGTTTTTCATCACAAAGGTTTCATGGCACCAACATGTCACCAACATTCATCACATAACAGCTAAGTTACTGGTTTTCATCTATAGCTAAGTATTGTCATGCCATCACAGAACATTCATCACAGAGCAAAAGAACAATCATGCCATCACATAGCAGGTGTTTTTCCAGAACCACATCACCAAAAGAACATTGAGCATGCACCTTTCACTGTAGCTGTAGCTTCTTCTTGCTTCTGGTATTTGAAGCAGGGCTAGATGGGTTGGCTGCTGCAACTTGGAGCTTCTTTGGTGTATGCTTCTTCTTGATCCCTATCTTCCTCCTTGGTGAAGCCTAGGGCAGCACAGTCTCCAGTGGCTCTGTCTCTATTGTAATAGTCTTCATGTAAAGGGGCTAGGTGCACAGTTGGATTGGAACTAGGTCATTGGAACCAGTTCCAGACCTTGTGGCAAAAAGGCAAAGTGTGCATTAGCATTAGCAGTCATAATAGAAGTGATGTGATCAATTGAAGAGCTGGTAAACATACCTGTTAGACACACTGTTTGGACCTAGGCTTGAAGTAGTAGTGGTAGCTGCCCCCTTGCTCTTCTTGGCACTAGAAGAAGAAGAAGATTTTCTCTTCCTTTTTTTGTGTGTAGAATTAAGCACTGCCTCATTGTGTGGGAACACCATCTGGGATGGAGTAGCAACCACAATGCTAGTCTCTGTGTTACAGCTTGTTGCTTTTTTTAGCCTTTTCTTTGGAAGACCCCTGTGTAGGAAAGTTACAATAGTTATTGAAGCTATACATGTATCTGCAAAGTAATTTAGGTACATTGTTTACCTTTCAGCCTCCATTGTAGCTATATCTTCTAGATTTCCATTCTTATAAGCGTACCAGTGATGCCCTAACTCATGGTAGATGGGGCACTCAAGTTTCTTTGCCCTCTTCTTGCTACTGCCTCCCTCAAGTGATGATTTCATCCTATTCTTCCTTCTACCTCCTGTGGACCTAAGACAGGGAGGGTGCATGAAAAAGCCATAAGTAGCTTTGGGCCACATGCTCTTGTCAGGAATACAAGGGATGGAACCCTCATATGCAACTCTAAATTTGTTGATAGATAAGTAATCATCCACATGGTCTTCTAGTTTTTCACCAGGAATTAAAAGCAATGTAGGCTATTGCATGCTTGCATGGGATTCCTAACCCCTACCAAACCCTATAAGAACAGGTTCTGTTAGGTAGGCTGACCACAAACCTAAAGCCACTACCTCTCTTAACACATAGTTCTGCCACACCATCAGGGGAGGTTGTGATCACTTCAATGTCCAGGTTGTAACTATCTTCCCTTAGCTTCTGCATGATGTGAGGTAGAATCTTTCCTTCCAACTTCTTGGCTATCTTCTTCCTATGGTTCCATTTGATCAAAATCTTCTGTCTTATAGTGTCTAGCAAGTCATCTAGGTACTTTCCCTTCTCAGGCTTGGTCCAATTATTGAATGACTCAGCCAAATTATTAGTCACATAATCAACCTTTGACAATGTCCTGTACTGGCTTCTAGTCTAAATGTTTTGTGAGTTTTTTACAGATACTTCATTGCCTCAGGTTTGGCTGCAACCATTGCTTGATAGTGCTTCTCAAACATGTAAGGGCTCCATGAATATGAAGAAGCCCACAAGTGACCATCAAATACCTTCCCACTGTACCTCTTCTTGAAATTATATACTAAGTAATACATACACTCTCTATGTTTAGCATTTGGAAAAACTTCACTAACCCCATTCATGACTGCCTAGACACAATCTGTGCAAAATGTCAGGCCCTCTAGGGTGCCTATTGCTTCCTTCAACCTCTCCATGAACCACACCCAATTCTCATTGGTCTCTGAGTCAATTACACCAACAGCTACTGGATACATCTAGTTGTGCCCATCTACTACACAAGCAATTCACAACTGTCCCCTAAACCTTTCTGTTAAAGATATGCTATCAACTACAAGATATGGTCTATAACCTCTAAGAAATCCATCAACACATGGGTTTAGTGTAAAGAATAGTCTATTGAACCTGATCTTATTGTTGATGGTGTGATTATCAATGAAAAGAAATGATCCAGGACTTGATTCTTCTAACTAGGCCTTAAGCCTATACAGGTTATCAAAACTTTGTCCCAAGGCCCATAAATCTTATCCATGGCAAGATTTTTACCTTTATACACTCTCTTATAGGGCACCATAATTTTGTGTGCATCCTTCAACCTCCTTTGCAGTTCTGTTGCACCCAGAGTTCTGTCTTTCTTCAGCCAATCAATCAACTGACTGCACACTCAGAACTATGTTACCCCTACACAGATTCCTTGCCTCCTAGTGCTCTGATATTCATGAGGGTAGAGGTTCCTTTTCACCTACAAAATAGTCAAGTAATGCACTTATTACAAGCCACACAATGCAAGAAAAATAGGGAGCAGTCAATGAAAACAATATACCAACACATTACCTTAACAGTGTGTCCATCCCTTTGAGTTGAGGCATGAAGTCTCCACCTGTAGCCCTCACTCTACTGTGACCAGTTCACCCTATACCTCCCCGTATCACTCTTCTCAATGTCATAGTTGAACTCATGTTTAACAGCATGAGTAGCTAAAGCAATCTTAAAAGCATCCATGTCTGAATACACTGTTCCTACTAACATAGGAGGGTACTTCTTGTCATAATCAACATCAGGCATATGTTTAGACTCCCTATCTTTAACCATATCATCTATGTCTTCTATTTCATCATCAGAGGATTCATCATCAGAGTCTGTCTCAGAGGATTCATCAGCACTAGAATACTCACCTTCCCTTTCTTTACTCCCACCTTGGCTCTGAGGATTAGGAGGAAGTGGGGGATATTGGGGACCAAGGTCAATATACAACCCTTGTGGGAGAACCGTCCGAAATAACACGCTTTCAAGGCACTCGTCTTCCACTAGACACTAAGCACCCTGAAAGTTAGCTACATCAGACAGTTCCATCGAGCACACCCCATGGGAGAACTCGAAGCAATCCACGTTTTACATCCAAAACCCAATAATGAGTACAAGCTTATAATACTTAGTCCATTTCATACAACAAGAGTTCTTGTAAATTATTTATTACAATACCAAAGTTTAGAGTGTGATAATTAAACAATGGAATTTAAAATAACATCTAGCAGAGATGATACAAGGACCCGTCTGTGCCCACCAGAAGAATCCTCCACACAAGAGTTACTCCTCAAGTTGCACCTACAATAGGGTAAAATAAACCCTGAGTACGTAATGTACTCGTAAGACTTACCCGACTAGTGGAAATAGTTTTCCGACTCCAAGGGGTATGATAGGCAATATGGTTTTATTGTTTTCTTTTTGTTTGCAAAAGGCATTACTAGAAGTACATCCTTAAGATTAAGTTTAATTAGCAGTCATGATTACTTCATTAGCTAACCATTCTAGGTAAGCACCTGTTCTACTTTCAAACAAGGGTTGAGCAATCAAAACCATTTCACCATCTTTCATATTACAGTTCTTACTACGGTGCTAGACCATAGCCAAGTCGTACCATCCCACGGAAACAGCGATTCACGAACCAATGTATCCCTACTGGATACCCCAAAACACATGCCTCATTTGTACCCCAGGCACAAACAAGACCAACCCATTCCACTCCTACCACAGGGTCCAGGTCCCGTCCAAACTTGGACTCCAAGCCCCCACACTTGGGACAGAGTCTCAATATGATGTTTAGACCTCCACCTTTCCCCACCTCCAATCAGTTGGTCCACAAAGAGCTAGAACCTACGACAATAGCGTAACTGAAAGCTCTAGTTTGGTTTTGGTAAATTGATGGAACCCTAAGTGCTAACCTAGTTTATCAAGTGATCATGATATAGGTAGCACACTCCAAGTGGTGAAGCAAATGAAGATCATGACATGATGATGGTGATGCCATGATGATGATCGAGTGCTTGAACTTGAAAAGAAGAAAGAGAAAAATAAAAGGCTTAAGGCAAAGGTATAAATGGTAGGAGTCATTTTGTTTTGGTGATCTAGATACTTAGCGAGTATGATCACATTTAGGTTCGATAGCCATACTATTAAGAGGGGTGAAACAAGAATGCAGTTATCAAAGTGCCACTAGATGCTCTAACTCATTGCATATACATTTAGGATCTAGTGGAGTGCTAACACCCTTGAAAATGTTTATGAAAATATGCTAACACATGTGCACAAGGTGATACATTTGGTGGTTGGCACATTTGAGCAAGGGTTAGAAACTTCACCGGCGCCCTAGACAGAAAAGACGAAGGTCACTGTAAGTGATCGGACGCTGGTCTCGGTTGGACCGGCGCGTTCGGTCAGTGGCCGCAGAGGGCGCGCAACGTCGGTCTCTGACTGGACGCTGAGTCACAAATTGATCGGGCGCTAGAAGCTTGTGTCCAGTCCTACTAACATGGCAACACACAGTGTTGAAGGTGACTGACCAGACGTTGGCTGTGTCCGGTCAAGCATGACCAGATGCATCCGGTCGTGAAAAGTCGTCTCTAGATGCTTACTGGAAACGGCCGGATGCTGGGGTTCAGCATTCGGTCACTTTGAGTTGCTGCGTCCGGTCATCACTTGACCATTGAGATCGAGCGATCAACATTTGAAGAGAGGGGACACGTGGCACGCATCACATGATCGGACGCTGAGGTCCAGCGTCCGGTCAATATGACCGGAGCGTCCGGTCACCCCGTGTTCTGCCCAGTGAAGGGGTACAACGGCTCTATTTCGTGGGGCTTCTATTTAAGCCCCATGGTCGGCTCAAGCTCACTCTCTTGGCCATTTACATTGACATAGCAACCTTGTGAGCTTAGCCAAAACCCTCCCACTCATCTCCATCATTGATTCATCATCTTTGTGAGATTGGGAGAAAATCCAAGTGCATTGCTTGAGTGTTTGCATCTAGAGGCACTTGGTGTTCGTGTTTCGCTGTGGGATTCACTTGCTAGTCTTGGTGGTTGCCACCACCTAGATGGCTTAGAGCAGTGAGGATCATTGAGCGAAGGTTGGTGATTGTCTCCGGCTCCAATCGTTTTGATTGTGAGGGGTTCTTAACCTTTCCCTGGCGGAGAGTCAAAAGGTACTCTAGTGGATTGCTCGTGGCTTGTGTGATCCTTATCTTATGTGCGTCATGTGGCACCCTATTGAGGGTTTGGCGTGTGATGCCAATTAGCTCGTGAACCTCCAAGTGAGTGAATCGCCACAACGAGGAGTAGCTTGCCGGCAAGCAAGTGAACCTCAGTAAAAATCATTATGTTCATCATTTGATTCTGAGATGATTGATCTTCATTGGTATTCATTCTTGTGATTGATTGGCTTCTTCCTCGACACGGCGGTATAAACAAATTGCTCACTCTCTTTACTTTACCGCAAACTAGTTGTCAAGCTCTTTAGTGTAGCTAGTTATGAGAGCTTGTTAGTTTGGTTAGTATGGCTCTTTAGTTAGCCTTTGAGAGCTTATTAACTTAGTGTAGTGTCATAGCTTTTGTGTGGATAGAAACTATATAAACTAGAATTGTGGTAGGTGGCTTGCTATTTTAGTAGGCTAGCGCAATACTTGCTTCACCTTATAATTATCTAACCGATTTGTTAAGTGTTGTTGTAGAAATTTTTAATAGGCTATTCACCCCCCATCTAGCCATTATGACCTTTCAGTAACGAGCCTTTCTGCTCCCATAAGCAAGTATGTGCTTAGGATAATAAGTCTATGACCTGACTATCATCCACAGCAACGGACGGTCCTCAATCGACACGAACAGGAAAAACAGTGTAACCAAGCTAAGCCCCATTGGCCGCGAGACATGACCTGTTACACCCACCAATACTCATACCATATCCCTGTCTGGTCTTCATTTTTCCTTTCATCATTTTATTATGAGAGTAATAATAATCCCCTATTGTGAGCAACGGTAGGTTACTCATGCTACCGATGACCTAAACATAGCATCTACTCGAACCTACACTAGTAAGACTCTTAGGACAGGTATATCTATCCATGTGGTTTCTATAAAATTCTTATTATAACATAAATACACAACACATATATATACGATGAATTATAAAATAGAGGTTATGCACCGAGGCTTGCCTTGGGCAGGCGCAGTGTCAGCTGAGTCAGTCAGTGGTGGCTCAGGGACCTCCTCCTACACAAGAATCTCCTCCTCCTACTCCTCAACGATCTCCTCGAACTCATGATCGCCGGTGGTCATGATCTCCGCCAACTCGTTCTCTACATGCATGTGATGATGATGCAACACTTAGCATTTAGGCAACAACAACTCTTAAACTAAGAATACGCATACTAAGCTACTAAGCTAGCCCTAATAACTAAGGTACTAAGCTAACTACCATCTTCATCAAGCAAAGTGTTGGGTTCAACTAACAAACACTTGGGTTTGCAAATTAAAGGTACATCTTTATTCCTACTAAGGATTTAATGCATATTGAAACAAAGAGCATTTAACTACCCTACTGCTGAGTCTATTCTAAGGCTATAAAAATTACAGTGAGCATATAATAATACAATGAAGCTACTATAAAAATTCCAGGACTAAAGCTATCAACAATTTACCACAAAAAATCCTACAATAATTAACTTAATATTATTAAGCATTCTCAAATGATTTAATAGCTCCTAATGTCAACATATATAAACAAGAACTAAATACACCAATAGATAGAGCACAATTTTAGGAACCTAACAAAATTTGTTTCACAATTTTTGAACACCTATTATTTTATATTAATTATCAAAGATCAGCTCAGAAATTAAATTAGAAAACTATTTCTAATTCCTTAGGAAAACGAAAAGCGAATCTCTCGCGTGGCCCACGTGTACGGCCCGCGTGATGGCCCAGCGCCCGTGCCCATAGTGGCCCGCTTTCACGGCCCATAGGGCGGCTAGAAGCCTAACTAACTAACGTGCGAGCAACAGGGGCTCACCGTGGGCCTGGCCGAGGTGCCAGTTGGAGTGGAGGATGATGGAGGAGGGTTGGTCATGTGTGTCCGAGGCCATGCGGTGGCTTATCGTGGTAGCACGGTCGCGTCTGTGATGCTGAGGAAGCGATAGAGGTTCGGCCAAGGCGCGTGGCGAAGAGGGGATGGAAGCGAAGCTAGCGGTGCACTAGAATTGGTTCGGGGTGGACCGATGGAGGACTGCCCTTGGCAATGGCCGAGCACGGCCTCGACACGGCGACGGAAAACCCCAAATTGGAGCTTGTCCATGCCGCTTTAAGGCTGGGTGGGGTTGGGCAGCTAGAGGACTTAATGATGAGGCCATGGACGCGTTGAATCGGATTGAGGTGAACTCTCCCTGGCTGGTTGCAAGGGCGTGACTCTGATGGTAGAGGCGGTAGGGAGAAGGGATGGGTCCGAGCTCTAGCCATCCTCACCTTGGCGGCAAGCGGGCTGCCAAACCCGAGGTAGCATCTATGCACTCGCTATGTGACAACATGGCTAGACCATGTGCGCGCGCGTGGAGGCAGGTGGGGGCACAACATGTGGCGCACAGGCCATTAAGGTGAGGCAACTGCATGAGGTAGCCGGGATAGCCCACGTGCGCACGGTGACAAGGCGAGCAGCAGCAGCACAGCACGGCGTTGTAACACCTCTGGTGTTACAAGCTTGCTTAGCACCTAGGTTAATGTCAACGAAAAAACAATTTATATAAACAAAAATAAAATATAACTTGTGTGTAGTACTTAAACTTGTCGTTATATACATTTCCACTGAAAACTCTGATAACATTTTTATATTCCACTGTTATAATCAATTGAGGTAATATTTTGCTACTGTAATAAAGTGATGTAAGAAATGGCTAAAGATGTTGTAAGCTTTACACTCTCATTTATGATCCTGATGAAAAATGTGGATTTTCGAGTTCTCTCTTGGGGTGTGCTCGACAGAACTGCATAGTTTAGTGTCCTCGCTTGGGTACTCAGTGTTTGATGAAAGACAAGTACCCTTGAGAGACATTAGATTAGGTAGTTCTACCACAGGCGTCATGGCGACAGCAGCACCGCACGGCAGCGACCAAGGGCGGTAGTGGCCGCGCCCCGGTAGCTCGACAAGGCGACATCGGTAGTGATAGTGGTGCGTGGTGAGGGGAGCAACAACGCAGTGGCCTGCAGTGCCAGGCCACAGCCAAGCCATGGCTAGGCCGGAAGCAACCCAAGTCGACCACATGCGGCAGCGTGCATGCGCGTGGGTGAAAGGTCGAGATGGCGACTAGAGGGGGGTGAATAGTTGTTACTAAATTTAATCGTGTCGGCTAACCTGAAACAAATGCGGAATTAAAACAATCGGTCTAGCCAAGACTACACCCTCTATCGAAGTTCACAAGCATCTTATAAAGATCCTAATTATACAACAAAGGTGCCGGGCTAGCTAGAGCTCACCTATCCAATTCTAGGAGCAAGGTCACACAAACCTATGCCACTAGTATTTTACACACCGGGGAGCTCCTACACAGTTCTAGTAAGCAAAAGCACAAAGCTCTTAATCTCACTAGCAATGCTTAATAACAAGACAACCAATATCAAATTAGAGAGCGCAAATACTTAGCTACACAAACTAAGCAATGTGACTAACAAGGTTACACAAACCAAATTAGCCACGTAAGGGAACTACTTCTATGCTACACAAGCAAGAAGGTAACTAGTGAGCTACACAAGCTAACTAATTACAAGAGCAACTACACAAGCACAATGTATATGAAAGTAACCACAAGCTTGTGAAAGGGGATTGCAAACCAATGGAAAAAACAATGTTGACACGGTGATTTTCTCTCGAGGTTCACGTGCTTACCAACACGCTACGTCCCCATTGTGTCGACCGCTCACTTGGTGGTTCGGCGGCTAATTGGTATCATCCGCCAAGCCCGCACGTTGGGCACCACAAGAACCTACCTCGAAAGTAAGGGTAGCTCAATGACACACTCAACTAGAGTTGCTCTTTGTGGCTCCCGTGGGGCGAGCACAATGCCCCTCACAAAGCTCTTCTCTGGAGCACCGCACAAGCTTCTTGCGAGCTTCAACGGAGACCACCACCAAGCCATCTAGGAGGTGGCAACCACCAAGAGTAACAAGCACCACCGCTTGCAAGACGACTACCTAGTGCCACTCGATGCAACCTCATGATGCAATCGCACTAGAATCGCTCTATCAGGTTCATAAACCTAGGGTCCCTCATGGACCGGCTTCCTAACAAAGGCTCGGCCCAGCAGACGACATTGCGAATGATGCACAACTCCTGTGCTAGCCCAAAAACCTAACAACATGATAGAAGGGCGAACCAGCCTCCGACCGGAAGGCCTGGCCAAGGAGGAACAGCGCCCGCTTCCGACTCTGGCCCGCCTCTCCGACCGGAAGGCCTCGCTTCTGACTCCGACCTGCCTCTCCGATCGGAAGGCCTAGGCAAAGAGGAATAGTGCTCGCTTTTGACTCTGGCCCGCCTCTTCGACCGAAAGGCTTGGCCAAGGAGGAACATTGCTCACTTCCGATTCTGACCAGCGTCTCCGACCGGGGATGCACCGAACCTCTGCTTATAGCTCTTCTCCGACTGGTGCAGTCGGAGCCGATTGGGACCAACTGACCGGGGACGCCCGCTCGATAAGGACCTAGGGAATGGGCAGAGCAAGTAAAGCAGGAAGCATAAAGTCAATCGCAATACCAAGGACCGTACATTGTACACCTGCAAGGCAATACTGACAGGACATGTCAGAAGGGTGCCCTGCAACCCTCCAGGCATGTCAGAACCCAAGCAGTGTTGTGGGTGCCGACATTTGTCCTACAGTGTTGTGGGCGCCCTCAAACTCCCATACCAGATAGACACGATAAAACCCTCTACGTGCCTCTAGGCATCAACAGTATGGCAGGCACCGACATCTGCCATACCGGAAGAAGACGACGCAACCTCCCACATGTGTCTGACAACAACAGTGTTGCGGGTGCCTACCATCATCTTATACCCAACGGCATGGGCAACAAGACTTAGTAGCATACGTACTCTCTCTCTCTCACTTGTAAGGCCGTCCCCTTCATCTATAAAAGGGGATGCGCTCTCTTCCAATAGGGATCCATTGATCAACTCCAGCAGGATCAATCCACAACAACTCGAACAACACACATGATCCAAATGACCAAGGATCCCAACGAACGACAAATGATCGAACACTTAGCACATAGCAGTGCTCCCGTCACTCTCGGCCCTTCAGACCAGAGTCCAACCGGACCTCTTGTGCCCCCCATCTTTCTCCCTTCTGTTTGTAACCCCACAACAAACTTCGAGCACCTGGGCTCAAGAATAAAGTCACCAACCGACTCAAACTAGACGTAGGGCACGTTGCCTGAACCAGTATAAACCCTGTGTTATTGAGTGCTAGGCCACATCCGATCACAACGTACAACAAAACTATAAATATTTATGTGTTGGTCACTTTTTGCACCGACACTCTCACTCACACAATCGGATGAACACTATCAAGCTAGAGTGAGTTAGAGGGCTTCCAAGCACTACCACATAAGCCACAAAAGGCTATAGTGTGCTCAGCAACTGCCCAAGGCCAAGACCCCTTTTATTTATAGCCCCCATGAAAATAGAGACGTTATACCCCTTCACTGGGCACAGCTCGGGGTGACCGGATGCTCCGGTCAGATCGACTAGACGCACCTTGCTAGCGTTTGGTCAACGAATGCACGCCACATGTCGCCTTCATTCAACCTTAGTCGCTTGATCTCAATGGTCAAGTGATAACCGGACGCAGCACAGTGCCAAGACCGGTCGTTTCCAGAGAGGTTCCATTCACGACCGAACACGCCAGTTTGATCACGACCAGACACAGGACTCCAGTGTCCAGTCACTTCCAGTATGCTCCTAGAGCTGCTCAACCGCAACCGAACACGTCCGATCAATCATGATCGGACACAGCATTAGTGTCCTATCCTTTCTCCTCTTCTCTGTGCTACCATGTCAGCGGGACCGGACGCACCCACCCAGCGTCTGGTCAAAGACCGACGCCTGCACCTTCACTGCTGCCACTGACCGGACGCAGGACCCTAGCATCCAGTCACTGTGTGACCAACATCCGGTGCACTCTGTGACACTCCACCGGTGAAGTTTCGAACCCTTTTCTTTACCAAGTTGATCCACATCAACTCTAACTTCTTCTCCTTTGTAAATGTGCCAACACCACCAAGTGTACACCACCATGTGTATGCGTGTTAGCTTTTCACAAACATTTTCCAAAGGATTAGCCACTCAACTTGCCATGCCACTCGATCCTAGCGACGATACAAAGTTAGATCACTCGAGTGGCACTAGATGACCGATATGCAAACAAGTTTACCCCTCTTGATAGTACGACCATCTATCCTAAACCCGGTCATAAACTTCTCTACACACCTATGATCGGTGAAATAAAATACCCTAGGTTATATCTTTGCCTTGCGCATTCCATTCCTTCTCCTACAATGTTGATGCAACACATGCACCAACCAATCACGGCTCCGATGGCGGCAGCAGAGGGAAAGAGGGACGGGTTTGAGCTTTGGCCGTCCTCACCTTGGCAGCTAGCGGTCGGCCATACTTGTGACCGTGCCTACGCAGTCACTACGTGACACATGACCAGACCACGTGCGCACGCGGGGAGGCAAGTGGGGGTATGGCCTGCGTGGCCGCAGTGCCATTAAGGCGAGGCGACAGCGCGCGCGCAATCGAGACAGCCCACGTGCCCGTGGTGGTTGAGCGAGCGACAGCAACGTAGCACGGTGTCATGGTGGCATCGGTAGCGACAACACGAGGCAGGGTGGCAGTGCGCGGATGCGACGACGAGATGATAGCGCCAACAGTGGCTTCATCGTGGCACGGGGTGGGGCAGGCGGCAGCAGCAGCTCCGCGCGGCGGGGCCAGCGGCGGCCGGGCCATAGCCAGGCTAGAGGCAGCCACGGTTGGCCATGCGTGCGCAGCGTGCACGCGCGACCAGCGTGGTGACATCGAGGACCCGAGCTTGGTGACCGCGTTTTAAAGCGCCCATAACAACTAAACGGTTACTTTAGAAACCAAACCATCTTCACCATGCTCAAGATGGCATGTGAGGCTACCAACCTGAGCTAAAACACGATACCACCTCCTAACTCGATTTCACAAAATAAATCGCCAAACATTGCATTGTCTTGCTGTTTATAACCTTGAAACTAAGTCTTTGAGCTGAACTTGATTCCAAGTTGTATTTCTAGGCTATTAGAAATATTGGCTAGCAATGTTATTTTTCTACGACAAGTATTTCATTGTCATCTACAAAGGTCATATTCCAAACTTTATTTAAGTGCTACATATATGTTCTATAGCGTTTTTTATTCAATAAAAATTAGTTTTAAACCCTACTTGATACATATGAGTTATGGAATAGCTTCTCATTTAACATTTTTATTGATCATCTTAAGTAACAAAAATGTTATCTACACATTCCATCATATGCATTATCACATAAACATGATGCTCATGACATAATTTGGTAATTTGTTTAGGGCGTAACACCGAGAGTGTTACAACCCTTCCTCATCAACACCCACATGCTCATTCATTGGGTTTGAATTAGCCAGGTATTCAGGTTCAACAGATTGAGTGTGTGTGGCATGGCTTGGTTCTGCTAAGCTTGGACAAGTAATTGAAGGGGGTGAATGGGGGTTCAACAGAGTTCACAGTGCTACCAGAATCCTAATCAGAAATCACAGGGGGCTCACTACTTGGGCTATGATATGTAACAGTCAACAAGCAGCATTTGGAAGCCTTATGTTTTGCAAACATTTCAATCAAATCTTGGTCAGTGCAGACTTGGATGTTCACTTTACTGTCCTGCAGAAATAAAACAATCTCACTATGTCATCGTAGTCATGAGGATACTTGTCGATAACTTCAGCAACCAGGTCTGTGAAGTTAGTGTGGTCAGCATCTACCACTTTGTTCAACGAAAACCACCGCGCACGAGAATTGGGAGCAACAATCCAGATTTTTAAGTTGTAGCTACTTTCTGCGTCCATCCTACATATGAACAAGGAGCACGTAATCAACCCTACAAACACGGGGCACAAACGCAGGGCACTACATAGCAATCAACACTACAAACATGGGGCACCACAAAACCAAGGGGGGAAGCAGTGAACTCACCCATCCGGAAGCCAATCCAGTCGCTCGCCCATGCCCTTGTTCCCCGCCATGCGACGCCTATCCTCTGGATCCACGGTCGAATCCACGCTCCGCTATCCCATGTGCCGCAACAAGCACGGGGGATTCGTTGTCTTCTTTCCCAGCCGCCGCTACAGCCTCCGCCGCCGCTAGGGTTTCTCCGTCGCTAGGGTTAGGGAACTAAGGGAGTTGAGCGAGAAGAGAGAATGGGAGACTGAGGGAGATGCCGGTCAATATCGGTCAACACAACCTCCACATATGCCCATGACTAAAAGGGCAACATGGACATTTTTCTTGCCGGTCCCACATGTAAGAGCTGCCAAACGGTCAAAACCAAACCAAGTGGAGACATAATGGTGTGTTGGACAAAAGAGTTTAGCGTCATGGCACCAGGGTCCGTGTGAACTTTTTAGTGGCATGTAGGAATAGAGCATCTTTTATAATGGCACACAAGGAAAAGGCTCTTGGTATTTGTCATTTCAGGGAGCAATGTCGCGTGGCGCCTGTAACTTTTTGTTGCGACGGGTTGGTACAAGGTTTTTACTGCTATTCCCTTGACTTCCTTGAAGTAGGTCTTTGTCGCAAAAAAAACTAACAAGAAGAAAAAGGAGAACAAATTCAGAAGAAAAAGATAGTTATATTAAAATTTTGGTATAGCAGTAAATCCTCAAATTACATATAAAAATAAAAAATAAACAATATTCTATCAAGTTTTTCATTGTCTTCTTCTCTAATAACTTTGATCAATGCAGCCAAGAAAGCAAAATTATATTCAGCATTGTAGATCCCAAATTACAAAAAGCCAAAATTAAAAAGAAATCTATTTAAGTCCTCCCATCATCTACTTGCTAAGTGGCTTTAGTCGATGCAGCCGATACTCCCAAGAACATAGTATTATCGAACATTGAAGCCAGAGTGCAACCCTTGCGCGATTATCTGGTTTCACTGATGAACCAACGTTCTGGAACTAAACCAAAATGCATATAAATCGATGAAAGAACATTCTGGATCGTTAGGTACAACACAAGTTGCATATTAGCACCTCCAGCCCTTGATCCATCAAGTTGGACGCTCTGCTTTCCTCTCATGGCCATTGGCGATAAGGGAACCCAAAGTTAATATCCCCATGAGGGTGCCAATAACCATAAGCATCCTTACCCACTAACCACAAAATGACCTTTTGCCCATGAAAACTATACCTAGAATGGTGACGACCTCATCATAGCCATCATCAAAGTCGTCACAAGCAACAAATTCCAAGCCAAACATAGTGATGATTTCACCGATTATTTTTTAGACTACCTAAGCAAACTAAATCTAAAAAATTACATAAACATAAATGAGGGATGTGTTCCCTCTCTTTCTTGCCACCGATGTCGCGTTCACCATATAGAGGAAAGAAGTTGTGAGGTGCCCTAGATGGCAGCGATGACTTGAAGCTTTAGGGAGTGGCAATGCAATCAATCCATGAAAACAATTTAAGAGTAAGGTGCCATTTGGATTGGATATAGTCACATAGACTATGAGAATCCAATATCGTTATTATCTTAATTATTTTGGAGTTGGGATTTTTTAAATATGTGTCTTTGAATTTTCAAAATCCGTTCTACAATCTAGCCGTTTGGATGAGCCAAGCTTTGACCACAAGTCAATCCGATAGATATATGATATGAGTTTATTTTATCCATATATAGGTATCCATTTGTACTATTAGTTTAAGATCTTAGAGATTGATCGTCCCATATGAATATGATGATACGGTGGTAGCTGGCCTAGCTACTCGTCAACAGAACTATCCTCCTCTGCGGCTCTTTACCCTGCCATGATCCTCATTAGTGAAAACTAGAATAGCTTTGCGTGTGTAAAAACCGACAGAAAATTCGATTCTCGATAGGAAAATACGTTTCTGATGGTGTATCGACAGAAAATAATCGACAGGACTAACTCAACAGTAGTGTCTAGAGCTCATATGCTAATCAATGACGGTTATCTTTTATCTGTTTGCGTTCTCATGGCAAAAATAAAAAAAAATAAAAGAGGTATTTGATTTGTCCAGTGGGGATATGTCTATATTGGGCTTTTGCTGCCTGTGGACAAAAGCGGATGTGTATATAGAGAGGACTGGATATGGGTATACCTACGTCAAAACAAAAAATAATGATTATTATTAAATTTTCACCATATACGTATTCTCACGGTAAAAATCTTTATACCATGAGACAAGTAGAATCCTCTCAGATTTGCTTTAGCTTTAACCCTCACCCATGTGGACGTTACCCATGGAACTAATAATTTTGTCTTTAGATTTTTGCCAAATAAAGCCAAGTGAAGGTAATCACAACAATTAAAACCCATCACGTCTGACCCGATAGTAGTGGTGCATCGCTTTGTTTGCCTCTTTTTAACACGTGCTGGCACGTATATTTGCCTCCTTCGCTCAATCACCATTATTCACCACTCATCGCTGGTTGCGTGGCGCCTAGCATGGTGACCGTGGCCTTGCCAGCACACTACCATACAAAGTGTAGGCTTAGGCACAAGCAAAGGTGGCTTTGCTATTGGTTAGCATGGTTGGAGAATAGAGATGATAATAGAGAATTACTCATCGGAGAATGTCTTCCCTCATCTTCGCATGGCTAATAATTTCCGTGCATATCCCCATCACCAATCGACACATCACAAAATAAATATATATAGCAATTTGAATCTAACGTAAAAGTAAGTGAGATTTTTTAGCACAAGTGCACAATTAATAAACTACAATATACAAGTATAGTTCATTATTGATACTCTAGTATAAATATACACGCTACACATATCACAAATTCAAATAATGTCTAGACGCATATATGCAAAACTACACGGGAACAAGGGGATTAGGAATGGGGGAGTACCATCCCCGTCCCCATATGCCCTGTTGAGATGTCTTTTCTTCTGTTTAAAATCCATGTGGAGGGAGAATTAGGTCTGTTCGTCATTTAATAAGAGAATTTCCTCTGAGAAACTAGGGATTAGGACCTTATTGACATCTCTAAGCGTGGTCGATAGCTATGGCAAAATCTGACCGAAGTCAGCATCAGAGCTAGTAATGTGACATTTCCCCAAACTTTTAGCCACAATAATTTAGCATTTAGCAAGAAGCTTAAAACTATTTAGTTTGTTTTTGGAATTGGCAAGTTGCTTCCCTTAGCCTTTGATGTATGTTTAATTAAACGGTGTAAAAGTTATGTCTTAATTTTCTAGGATTTATTTTTCTTTGAAAGGCCATGTGATTTCAATGTAGATACAAAATGCATATTCAATTATTTGTTATTACTATAAATGCTACTCCCTCTAGTCTAAGCATAAGACGTTTTTACTTTTTTTAGATAATATTATTTTATCTATGTATTTAGATATATTATATGCATAACAAAAAACTATGATGTAGAAATATCAAAACCTTTTATAATTTAGAATTAAGAGAGTAGTTTTTTTTTTGTAAATTTAGTTAAATGTAAAATTGTTAACTCCTCTTTCCAAAAAAAAAAAAAAAATTTGTTAACTCCTCGTCACGGACGGAGGGATAACATAACATGAAGACCAACAAACAAACTGCTTTATGAGCCGACGAGGATCAACTTCTCTTTTTAGGCTTTAGCGCTCAGTCCCTCGTCAGTCCAGCCCCAGACCTTTGCCTTCTCCAATCTCCACGAAAAGAGACTGACGAGACTCGAACCCCGACAGCCGAGGCCACGGCCGCGGAAGGCGGAATAGAGAGAGAGAGACGACCGCCTCGTTTCTTCCACGAGAAGTAAAGTGCCCCCCCGAGAGCCGAGGCCACGGCCGCGGAAGGCGGAATAGAGAGAGAGAGAGACGAACAGCCTCGTTTCTTCCACGAGAAGTAAAATGCCCTGTTCGCCTGGGCTGATAATGCAGGACTGGACGATTGGCTAATTTTGTACGAGAAAAAATACTGTTTATAGACTAAAAACACGACTTATAAACACGGCGAAAGATCGCTCCGCACTTAAACCCCACCACTCACTGATCACCGCTCCGGCTTTCCACCGAGCAGCAGTCGCATCGCCTTCACATCACTTGAAGCGACTCCTCGAGTTCGACGCCCCCATCCCTTCCCTGCGACTGCGAATGCGGCCTTGCGCGAGCGGGTGAACAGTCTGCGAGCGGGATGAGGGAGGACGGCGGCCGCGACATGGCGGAGGAGGAGAGGGATTTGGGCGACATCGTGCTCTCCTGGTCCGTGCAGGAGATCATGAACGACGACCTCTACAAGGGGAAGGTGCTCGATCGATCCTTCGGCTGGCGCGCGCCTGGTTGCGATTATTTAAAGGGCGGTTGCCAAGTTTAGCGATTTCTTTTGTTTTTGTTTTCTCTCTCTCTCTCTTTTGGTTAGTTAGTTTGCGCGTCATTCGCGAGGAGATCGATTCATAGATGTTTCCTTGTTTGTTTTTTGGCTTTGATGTGCATTTGTTCGACGATTCGCATGTCCTGCTGTTGTTGTTGGCACGGCTTGTGGCTGTGTGGTAGAAGTTGGCCACTTGGAGCTTGGATGCCAGAGGCGGTGTTTACTGCGGCGCATAGAGTTGGGATTCATTCAGTTGGCGTTTCCGGAACTCCATATGAGAACAATCTGACCACAGTTTGTTAGGACCCTTAGATGATGCACTCTAGTCATACACTGAGCGTTGGTGGTGTATAATACAACTGACGGATTCTGCTCGTCATCTGGCATTCTGGCCATCTTATGATCTGGATTGTACTGATAGAAAAGAACTTTATTAATTAGGGGCATGTTTGGTTGAGAGCTGCCTGCAGCACATTGTTGCTTCCTAATACACATATATACTTCCTAATAGTCCTGTATTGATCTTTGCTTGGTTCTGCACTAGATCAAACCCTAATGCTACCCCATCTGTTAGTTTGTTGCGTGCATGTTGTATGATCACCTGTTGGCATAGCATACTTTCATAGTCTTTTGTAATGCTTGAAGTTGAACTACGTAGCCTGTGTCAGAATAGTAAAACTTGAACATTCATTGACTCCTAAGTTTCGATGTTCTGTTGGAGGACGTGCATGCCATCGCCATCTTGTCTAATGAGAAACATATTGCTACAATGTATATAAATTGGTGCTGGAGATTGCAAATCTTTTTGCTTATTACTTTATTCTACATCTGGTATGCAGCGTGATGGCTAAGGACATCTCACCCTGGGATGCCCTGTATTGATTTTTGCTTGGTTCTGCACGAGATGAAATTAGCCATATGTTAGTTAAATTAGCATTATTGCCCATATTATCATGCTATTCTGCTTGTTAAGTTGTGGCTGCCATGTGCAGATTTGAGTCACTTTTGACCCTTTTATTCGAACCTTGTCCTGATATCGTTTGAACAATACATATGTAGATAGTTAAAATGTAAAGTATTATTGAAAGCTTTATTAGGAAAAATAGAATTTTTTTCCTCTTTAACTTGGTTAAAAGATTATTATTGATAAACTGGGAATAGTAGAAATAGGACTCTCCAGTTAATAAAAATTGGAGTAAGTACCATTCATGGCATTATCATTTACCAATTTTTTGTTTATTCAGGTTGAGAAGATCCCATTCAGCTTTAGTTCTCTTGACTATTACTTGAAATCATATGTTGCGCCTCTTATTGAAGAAACAAGGTCTGGTCTAAGCTCGTGCCTTGAGCTTGTTGCAGAAGCACCATCGTCGAAAATACTTTCCATGGAAGCTGCAGGGAAAGCAAGAGTGTATTTTATGGATGTGGACTTTTGGGACAATGGTGCTGGTTTTTCTACTGACACCTACACTGCTAGGAATGGTGACATATTTATTTTATCTAGCATGAAGCCTGAAGCTGCAGAGGACTTCAACCGCTATGGTTCGGCATATTGTTTGGCAATGGTTACCGAAGTTTCTATGAATGATGAGTATCAAAAGGGCTTCAGAGTGAAAGTTGCTAATGATATTGGTTTGGAAGTAGAACTAAGTAAGCTCAGACATGCAATATTTCTTGATAATATAATGACAAACATACGTATATGGAAAGCACTTTGCTTTGACACAAGCATGAATGCCAATTTCACAATAATCAGGTCACTTTTGGCCCCTAGGAATATGGTAATATAACCTGCATTCTTACCTTTTAAGTTGATTTATTAGTTTGTATGAGCGCACGTGCCTAATTTTCATTCCATGCTGTAGGCTGCTAGCTAACTAACTCTTTGTTGGTTCCATTGTAGGGTGAAGATGTTTGTGCTGCCTGTGTTAAAAAGGATGAGGACTGTTTAACTTCTTTTGCAGAGCATCTACTATCAGTTAATCTTAATCAGTCACAAATGGATGCCATTGAATCTATCATCTCAGCTGTACGTTGTAAACATTTGAACCTCACAAAACTTATATGGGGTCCACCAGGTACCGGAAAAACCAAGACTGTTAGTGCTATACTGTGGGCTTTGGCTTGTTTGAAATGCAGAACTCTTACATGTGCTCCCACAAATGTTGCTGTTGTTGGAGTTTGCACCCGGTTCCTTCAAAATTTGAAGGAATTTAACATGCCCATTGACAAAACTGGTTTACCTCGTTCTCTTGGAGATGTTTTGTTGTTAGGGAACAAGTACAATATGGACATCACTGAGGAGCTCCAGGTAGTTTTCTTGGATTACCGTGCAGATGAGCTTGTTGAGTGCTTTTCATCATTGTCTGGATGGAGGTACATAATTGCTTCAATGATATCTTTCTTTGAGGACTGTGGTTCTCAATATGGTATGCTTCTTGAGGATGATGGAAGCAGTGATACTGTGTGTTTTTTGGATTTCCTGAAGAAGCAATTTCATGTGGCAGCAAAAGCTGTAAAGAAATGCATGATGAGTTTATGGGTTCACCTTCCAGGAAGGTGTTTTTCATACGATAATGCCAGTAATATATCCATGCTGTTGGGTTTGCTGGAAAAAATTGATGCCCTTTTATGTGATGGAGATTTTACTGATGAGAGTGTGAAAAGAGGATTTTGTTTTCGATCAACTGAGAACTCTATTTATGCAGAGCCGATATCTTTCAATGAGAAGGAACTAGATGGAGCAAGGTCTCTATGCCTTAAACTGCTGAAAGATCTTCAGAATTCACTTGATTTACCTATTGGTGTAGACAGGAATTGGATTCAAAACTACTGCATGCGTAATGCAACTCTAATTTTCTGTACTTCATCTAGTTCTTACCGGTTGCATAACGTGGACATTGCTCCGCTTGATGTGTTGATTGTTGATGAGGCTGCACAAGTGAAGGAATGTGAATTGGTGATCCCGCTGCGTTTGCGTTGGTTGAAACATGTTGTTTTGGTGGGGGATGACTGCCAGCTGAGGCCACTGGTTAAAAGCCAAGTAATGTTCTGCCTTACTCCTATCATGCAGTATATATATTTTCATTCCTAGGCCCTTATTGTACGTACCATCTAATTTTCAACAAAAGAATATGCCAGCCCTCTATTCTACTCTTGTTCATCTATTTTGATGACCACTACTCTTATCTTTCATTGTTTATATTTAGGTATGCAAGGAAGCTGGATTTGGAATCAGTCTTTTTGAGAGATTGGTTGTACTGAATTTTGAAAAGCATTTGCTAAATATACAGTATCGCATGAGCCCTTGTATCAGCATATTTCCAAATGCTAAATTTTATGAGAGGAAGATTTTAGATGGTCCAAATGTCCATTCTTCTTCCTACAACAAGGATTACACATGCCTTCCTTTTGGTAGCTACACTTTCATAAACATCACAGATGGGAGGGAAGAAAAGGAAGGTGCAGGAAACAGTTGGAGGAACCTGGTTGAAGTTGCTGTGGTTTTGCACTTGATCCAAACCATCTTTAAATGTATGTCCAAGCTGAAAATCTTCTTATAGCCCTGATATCTTAACTAACATTCTTGTTGTAAGTGAAGCTACTTGGCTAACGTAACATCTTCCAGTACTGGAAAATTTACTTCCTTTGCTGTAGCCTATTTCTTCTGTTTCTGGTGCAATGCATAACCTTCGATTTTCTGTCTCAAATATCAATTAAGTGCTTTCCCTCTTTCAGATTGTGAAGTTCGATCTGTTTGAATTGCTTTCCATCGCATGGACCAACTTTAGTAAAATTGTATGTCTAGTTTGTGAAAATTATATTCATGCAAGTGAAGTGAAGTTAAGTCAATTATTGGCTGGTATTTGTACGATCTAGTTAGTTTTCATGAGAATTCTGTCGTTAGGTCTATGTAATGAAATGATTCATGAGGAAAATCAGTGATCTTATGAGTTCTTTTTCCCCTGCAGCATGGAAAAAGACAGGCCAAGGGATTAGCATTGGTGTAGTTTCGCCATACAGTTCTCAAGTTGCTGCAATCAAAGATAAACTTGGCAAAAAGTACGATACATCTGATGGCTTTCATGTCAGGGTCAAGTCAATTGATGGTTTCCAAGGAGAAGAGGATGACATAATCATACTATCAACAGTTAGATCCAATGGGAGGGGCGCTGTTGGATTTCTTGATGACAACCAACGAGCAAATGTTGCTCTTACTCGAGCAAGGTGTGCATCTACTCGTTTCACTGTTGTTGAAAGTACCATCAGACAGTGATAAAACATAAGGTATATAATGAATTCTTTATTTGATGCAGGCATTGTCTTTGGATTCTTGGGAATGCTAATACACTACATAAAAGTGGTACAGTATGGACAGACCTTGTTGTTGATGCGCAGAGACGTAATTGTATTATTAATGCCACTAATGACACAGCATTGTGTAAGTTGATTTTGCATGTAAAGCATGAACTTGATGAACTCGACGATCTACTTAATTCTCACTCAGCAGTTTTCAGTAATACCAGATGGAAGGTAAATATGGCAGTTATGTTTGATCGCTTTTGACTTTAATTCTATTTCATACAGTATTGGAAATTCTTTGCTAAAATTGTGTGTGATCAGATTGCTTATTTTAATCGTTATATAGTTTACTTCATTTCTTTTTATAAGGCACACTGACACATGTATGTATGTAAAGATTCAAACCTCGTAATCTTCAACATACAGTTAAGTCTTATGAAATGTAATTTTGTTATATAAGTGATACAATTGGATTTGTATTTGAAAGTGCTATCTCATGGTTAAGCTTTTGTTGCTATCAACATTATACTATAAGAGAAGCTATGGATCGAAGTCTAACTTTCCAGACGCCTAAGTCAACCACGCAATATATTTTGAAATGGAGGGAGTAGCTTGTGCCGAATGGTTGACACTTCTCAGTATTTATGATGTTTGCCTGTTTATTTGATCTCTTGAGCATGGATCTCTTGACACGCGTTTTAGACTATGGAAAATTTATTATTATCGAACATTTTGACATGGAGTTGTGTTGAAGGGACATCATATGTTATGCAACCACTTACTTGAACAAAGTTCTTTTTTTGAACTTTAAATACAGCAGGGGAGACCCCCACTGTAAGGATTTTATTAAAAAAACAACAACAAAAAGAACAACACAACTGTACAAATAGGGAGTGGGGGACAAGAGGGAGCCAGGGGGCTACAACTAAGAGAACTGCACAGTCTGTACAAGCAGAAACAAGACCAACAAAAGTTAAGCTAGGTCAGTAAGAAGGGAAAGGAAAATAGGTCTTTTAGAGTTGCCGAAGCAAAAGTCTCTGCCATTCAGTTTGAACTCAGCTGATTTGTTTGATCTTGTGGCGTTGAACTTAAATTCATACCTGAAATGCAAACCAAGCTACGTTTTTTTTTTGATAAGGGAAGTTTTATTAATTTTGAGTTCATTACATCGAGTTGATACAAGGATCTTGAAACACTAATAACACTCAATCCCTAGACTAGACTGCCACCCATGTGCCTGGGTAAAGAACTCCTTGGCCACCCGTGCCAATTGTTGAGATGTTGCTGCAACCAAATCCTGTGATGTTGGCTTCTGTAGGATAGCCCATGTACGAAGCCAATGTATAACCATAGAAATCCACTTTTTTTTTTGAGGGAACTGGAGGGGCTTTCGCCCCTACAGGCATTTTATTTAAAACTTAAAGTCAACAGAAAGAGAACAGCAGACAAGCAAAGAAGAAATCCACTTGTTGGCGTGGATTCTGTCATTTGATGAAAATGCAATCTCCTCATGATGTTAATACTAGACCGTAGATTTTTTTTCTACTTTGGAATCATGTATTAATGTTTTGTGATAAAATTGTGTCTTGTAGGTTTTATGCTTTTACTGGATAGTAATTCTTTTGTGCTTAATATTTACTTGACCATCTTTGCTACTTTATATTGAAATGCATAAATCGAATGGTTCCCTCATCTAAACCATGTTAGGATTATCTGATTCTTTCATATATAAAATAGTTAAAGTCAATACTCGCTCCTTATCACTCTGTGTTTGTCCATGCCTTCAGGGGAATATGTTCAGCAATGTTTATCCATTGAGAATGTAATTACTGAAATTTTTCCAAACCCTTATTAAATGCTTTGGAAGAAAACAAGTGGTTGTAATGTGTTATTTAATAGGGGTATGGATGGCCATTTCACATTGTTTTTCACATTGTTTTCCTTGTAACTAGTACTTAATTGGACAAACATGGTGTGCTATGGACAAACATAGAGAAAATAAGGGAGTATAATATATTCAGTCTGAACCACCTTTTTTAGTCTTTTTGCTGATATCCTCTCTTTTTTGTATTGAACAACTCAACAGGTCGTTTTGAGTGATAACTTTAGAAAGTCTTTTGTGAAACTAAAATCTCCGCAGCTAAGGAGGGAGGTACTCCAAAAGCTTGTCAAACTTGGTGGTGGTTGGCGGACAACAATAAAGAATTTTAATGTGACTGGTGCTTTCCAGCTTGCAAAAGCATACAGTATCAGGGACTTGTATCTTGTTTGGAGTACTGATCTGGAGAAAAATGAAAGATACTTCCAGATAATAAGAATATGGGACCTTTTATCTCACCAACATGTTGCTAGAGCTATTCAACATCTCGAAAATGTCTTTTCCATGTACACAGATGATTACCTTGACCACTGCAGAAGAGTGCAGACTGAGGGGTATGCTTGTTTCCTGACTTTTTATCACCTTCTTTTATTTTGTTTTAGTTTGATTCTTTATGAACAGTGGAACTTGAATCCACCCCAAAAAAAAGACTCGACCAGTGGGAGAGATGCCCCCCCTGATTTTGCCCTTAAGAAGTTTGTGCCAGCCTTCGAACCTGGACTAGTTTCTCGACCGGCGGACTTCAACAGTCTAAGTAATGTAACTCAGGAGAAGTTGGCACTTAAATTCCTCAAAACAAAGCTATTAATACAATTTGCTTGAGATTGTTTAACTATACAATATAATTATATAATTGGCTGAGATTGTTTAACTATACAATAGAATTAGAGCGCTTTTTGGATTTGCTATTTTGTGATTTGGAATCTTTTTGCTGCATGGTTGTGATATCTAGTCACATGGGCAAGAAAAAATATTGTGGTGTCCCTTTGCCTGTGTGCACTAGGTTTTTTCCCCAAAACAATCTTGATTTTTCCATGGTAAATCCCTCTCGTCCAGAAGCTGCACGTTCCTTCCCCCGCTGCCAGCCCTTGCTCCTCGCCATTGCCGTCCCTGCTGCCTAGGGCCCCTCTCTTAACTCTCCTGAGTTTATTTCAGATTTTTTTCATGTGTAACTTGGGGATGTGCTGTGCTGAGTTTTAATATAATTCCCTTTTCCCTTCGCAAAAAAATCCCTCCTGTTAATAATTAGTCTCACTGAGTCACCAGGTCGTGGGTTCGAAGCAGCCTCTCCGCAGATTTTGCGGGGGAAAGGCTTGTCTCGGTTTATCCCTTCCCCAGACCCCACTCATGTGGGAGCCTCCGGCACTGAGTCTGCCCTTTTTTAATAATTATGTTTGCTTTCCGTTGCATCTTTCTGTTCCTCAATGTTTTGTTGCTTTGTTCTTTGTTTATGCTAACATTCCAACATGTGCTATTCTTATTTGTTGACTTACTTTTTTATGTGTTTGACAGGAAACTGGAAATTCCAATAATTTGGGATGCTGGACATGATATTGTTCGGTATAAGAAGGATTGCAGAATCGATGATAAGGAAGATCATGATCATGTGGACACCTCATCTGCTCTTGAGAATACCAAAGTTAGTGAAAGCTTCTTGCTGATGAAATTTTACTCTTTATCATCTGGTGTGGCAAAACACTTGCTGACAGCTACTGATGGGACTGAAATTGAGATCCCATTTGAACTAACTGATGAAGAGGAGGCGATAATTCGATTCCCACTCACCAGTTTTATTCTTGGGAGGTCAGGCACTGGGAAAACCACTGTTTTGACAATGAAACTGTATCAAATTGAACAACAATCCTTGATTGCATCTCAAGGGATAGAGTTAAGCGAAGTTGATTTATCTGTGGCTGAACACAAAAATAGTCTGCCAATGAAGGACACAAGCAAAGGAGAGAGTTTCGTAAAACAAGTCCTTATCACTGTAAATCCAAAGCTTTGCTCTGCTATAAAAAATCACATTCACAAACTTAAAAGGTAATGCTGTCTCGATTGGAGTCTTTCACACTGTCAGACTTCTACTCTAGTTTTTTCCGTTTGGTTTATTTCTTTAAACTATGCTGTCCCTTTGATTTTTTTTTTCATTTTAACCCTTCATAGATTTGCATCTGGCGATGTTTCTGGGCAACCTAGCACTCTTCACATGCATGATGTCACTGATGACCTTGAAGAGTTTACAGATGTACCTGATAATTTTAGTGATCTACCACATAACCACTATCCGCTTACTATAACATTTCGAAAATTCTTGATGATGCTTGATGGAACATTGCAGACTTCATTTTTTGATATGTTTTTTGGAGAATTGAAGCCTAGCATTGAAAGAGGTCATTCCAAAACTCGAGCTTTGCAAGCTTTTATTGAATCGAAAGAAGTTACCTTTGAGAAGTTTGCTGCTTTCTATTGGCTGCATTTCAACGCAGAACTAACGAAGAAACTTGATGCATCCACTGTATTTACTGAAATAATTTCTCACATAAAAGGTGGATACAAAGCTAACATGCCTTGCAGTGGCAGACTTGAAAGGCTAGATTATGTGATGCTCTCTGATAGAAGATTTTCGTCCCTGAACAGTGAAATGCGAGAGAAGATCTATGATGTTTTCCTTGATTATGAGAGTAGGAAGCGCACTGCTAGAGAATTTGATCTATCAGATTTTGTCAATAGTCTCCACAGCAGTCTAGTTTCTGAGGGTTACAATGGGGATTTTGTAGATTACATTTACATAGACGAGGTGCAGGATCTTACCATGTCACAAATAGCACTTCTTAAGTATGTCTGCAGGAACTTCAAGGAGGGCTTTGTTTTTGCTGGTGACACGGCACAAACTATAGCAAGGGGTATTGACTTCAGGTTTCAAGATATCCGCTCACTGTTTTATACCTCATTCCTCTCAGAAACTGAAGGATGCAACCAAGGAACTAAACATGGAAATAAAGTTAGTCTCACTGATATGTTCCAACTTTGTCAGAATTTTCGCACACATTGTGGTGTTCTTCGTATGGCTCAGAGTATAATGAGCCTTTTGTACTACTTTTTCCCATCATGTGTTGACAAGCTTAATCCTGAAACTGGGCTTGTATATGGTGAAGCACCTGTTCTCCTCGAGTCTGATAACGATGAGAATGCAATTATGACTATTTTTGGAGAAAGTAGAAGTGAACATGGTAAGCAGCATGGATTTGGTGCCGAGCAGGTCATATTAGTCCGTGATGATGATATGAAGAAACAAGTCGTTAACATTGTTGGTAAACAAGCTCTTGTCTTGACCATTGTTGAATGTAAGGGCCTTGAGTTCCAGGTATTAGTCTCTAAAGTTTGTTCATAATGCTATATGTTTTCATTTTAAGCATTCTTTTTTAAGTTTTAACTTTGAGGATGCTTTTTCCTTATAAAATATATTCTGTAGGACGTGCTGCTGTACAACTTTTTCAGTTCATCACCATTGCGGAACAAATGGAGGGTTGTGTATGATTACATGAAAAGCAGAGATGTTGCATCATCTGAAGTGATAGCTCATCCAGGTTTCGATAGAAACAAGCATTATCTTTTATGTTCAGAACTGAAGCAGCTCTATGTTGCAATCACACGAACTAGGCAAAGACTGTGGATATGTGAAAATGCTGATGATTACTGTCGTCCGATGTTCGATTATTGGAAAAAGTTGTGCATTGTGGAGGTTAGGCTACTTGATTCTTCACTGATTCAAGCAATGCAGACAGGAAGCAGTGTTGATGATTGGAGGCTACGGGGTACCAAGGTTAGCTAGTGACGTTACTTGTTTGACATCTTGACACTATTTTTCTAGATTCAAGAATGTACGTTTTGATGTTACTGCACTTCTCTAACAATTATAAGTCCATGTAACAAGTTCATTTTTTTATTTAGTTATTTAATGAGGGACAATTTGAGATGGCTACAATGTGCTTTGAAAAGGCTGGTGATGCGCATAGAGAGAAGTGGGCAAGAGCTGCTGGACTTCTTGCAACCGCTGACCGTGTCATCTCCACAAATTTGGAGATGGGCCAAGCCTCCTTGCAAAAAGCATCAGAGATTTATGAGTCTATTGGCATGTATGAGAAAGCTGCCACTTGCTACATCAAACTAGGTGAATACAAAAGAGCAGGTGTGATCACTATCCATAATTTTCTTGTTGTTCATCAACATGATCGGGTCTCATAGCTATTAATTACTTTCCATATTTTTCTATATAACAGTAACCTCATTTTATAAATCATCATTAGCCTGAACCTAGTGTGTTACTGGAACAAGGCTACGTGGATCAAACTGTGGAGAGGTCAGAACTATTGTTCCATTATTAAAAAATATAAATGCAAGCTGCTCTTGAAGATCAACACAAGTAGATCCCTATGTTTTTTAAAGTTATTTTTTATCTCTATGTCAGTCAGTCAGCGAGGTTTCATGCCTTTCGATGTGATTGACTTGTCATGATTTCTAATTCCCCTAACTTTTGCAAATTTGTTGTTTCTTTTTCCAGAATAGTTTTATGTCCTCCCTTCCACAACACACACAATCCTTTCTGAGTAAACATTCTAGAGACACTAATATGACTATCTTTCATTGATGTAGGAATGGTCTATATGGAGAAATGTGGGACTAAAAGACTTGAAGATGCAGGAGACTGTTTTGCTATGACCGAGTGCTGGTCACAGGCAGCTGAAGTCTACTTCAAAGCTAGATGTTATACAAAGTGTTTCTCCTGCTGCTCAAAAGGGAAAGTATTGAATCAGGGCCTGCAGTTCCTGCGACAGTTGGAGAAGGAACATAGTGAGGATTTCAACTCAGAGGTTGCTGCCCTTAGAAAGACATATCTAGAAACTTGTGCTTTGCATTATTTTGAACGTGGGGACATAAAGCACATGATGCCATATGTCAAGGCTTTCAACTCTATGGATCACATTCGTGCATTCTTAAATTCTAGGAATCTTTTGGACGAACTGCTGAGTATAGAGATGGAAATGGGTAATTTCTATGAAGCTGCAGGTATAGCAAAGCTTAAAGGCAATGTCTTATTGGAGGTAAACATGCTAGAGAAGGCAGAATCATTTGAGAACGCTACACAACTTCTCCTCGCCTATGTCACAGCAAATTCCTTGTGGTCTTCTCACAGTAGAGGATGGCCTCCAAAAAGTTTTGCAGAAAAGGAACAGTTGCTTACAAAAGTGAAAGAGATGGCAAAGAAAGCATCTGAGGGCTTTTTCTGCTTTGCTTACTTTGAAGCAGACTCATTGTCAGATTCACATAAGTCCCTTGCCAGATTGACCTATAACTTGCTTGAGGGCAGAAAATGTGGAAACTTATTAGTTGAACTAATTTCCGCTCGCTCCATTATTGAGGTTCATCTTCAGTCTCAAATCTCTGGATACAATCTAGAGTTAGAGCTAGGATCTGAAGACATACAATGTTGTCATGATATGCTGTCTTGTAACCAGATGTCCCTGGAAACACTAGCCTGTGTTTGGAACCACTGGAGATTAATTTTAGTCAAAGTGCTTGCTCATCTTGATCAATCTGAGGATCCAAAATCAAATGATAACGCAGCTATGTGTGAAGATCTTTGTGCAAAATTCTTTGGGTTGAGAAAAGATGGTGATAACCGCTATCTGATACTTAATATGGACTCAAGTTGGCTTAGTAACACAGGTAGATGTTCTTTGGAGCAGAATGGAAACAGGTATTGGCTGGATATTGTCCAGTGTCATTCATGTGCTCGGAATTTTTTGGTAAATGAGCTTTCTTCTGTTGGATCTAGTGTCCTTCATAAGTTGGAGTCTTTTATTGAAGCTAATAGGAGGCAAGCATTATCTCCGTATGCCAAGTGGAGAACTACCAGTATCATATATGAAATTGCAAAGTTTCTAAAAGACTCTGAGTTCTGTATGGCAAAATCTTCCAAAAAGTTAAGAAACTACTTCATTCTCTGCGAACAGAACTTTTTTGAATTACTTTTCCTGACCTGGGGGGATGAAACAGCAGAGAGCCTTTTCTATATACTTGACTCACCTCCTGCAAATGGTTTGATTGTGGATTCTCTTGGCTCATATAAAATGGTAGGGAATCAGAATTTGACGCATGGGCATCTTGGAAGAATAACCATGTATCTGCTCTACACGGGACAATTTCATGATATGCTGAATTCCAGACTTGAACAATACCTGGACCGTGACTCTAAGTGGGCATACTTTTTTCAATCTTTGAAGAGATTTCTTGATAGTGGTGCTGGAAGATGCTCATTGGTCGAGAACTTTAAACTGGCTCTTGAATTTACTTTCAATGTAAACTGGAGGATTGAGACAGATTATATGTCCCCAATATGCTACGTGAACCTAATGGAATGCCTTGGTTTCTTTGCATTGTCCTGTTATAGGCTTAATAATGGTTGTGTGCTCTGCACAAAATCTCTGTTGGTTAAGATGCTGAAGTGCCGTACAAGCAAGGCTTACCTAAGTGCTTGCCTGGTTTCTGGTCCAGGTGACCAGGATATGGGACTGGACCATATGGCATTCTCATCAGGGCGATTCATATGCCAGTCAATTATGGATATTTTGGCTAACAAGCATACTATTCAAGACTGGGTTCGGAAGACAACCCCAACTATTCCATATGTTCCACTCCTACTGAGACTAGTAATCATGCTTTATCTGGTGACTCTAACTCTTCCATTGGGGAAATTCTATGAGGTCACAGCTTTCCTAAATGGGTGCAAAATTTTTAAGGTTTTACCTCCCGATTTCTCTAAGAAGATTGTACCTACCATGAACTTAAGGAATGGTAAAGTTGCCCACTTCACAAGAGTATTTGGTGATGCACTTGCGGCAATTGGAAATCCCATGGTCGTTCTTGGTTTGCCCAAGGGCCCGCTAATCAGCCGAGGCTTGAATGCTGATAGAATTAGCAACACGGATTTAAGTGATGTTAACAAAGTAATGGCATTACTTTGTCCAGAACAGAAACCTCCCATGCAAAAAGATACAAAAACCTGGGATGTTACTTCTGGAAATTTGCCTATTGCAACAATGCGAGATAATGAGATGTATAGTAGAATTCAGATGCATTTGAGTGATGAGAGTATTTCCTTTTGGGAGAAGTTTGAGTCGTTTCAAGTCTTCATGCATGGCCAGGTGAGTTGATTAGTTGTAAGGTTCATTGAGGGCGCGTTTAGTTCCGAAAATTTTTGGCTTTTGGCTACTGTAGCACTTTCGTTGTTATTTGGTAAAAATTGTCCAATTATGGACTATTTAGGCTTAAAAGATTCGTCTCGCGATTTCTCGATGAACTGTGCAATTAGTTTTTTTTTTCATCTACATTTAATACTCCATGCATGTGCCGCAAGATTCGATGTGACAGGGAATCTTGAAAATTTTTGGTTTTTGGGTTGGAACTAAACGGGGCCTGAGTAGCTTTACTTTTTTTCTCAATCCCTTGTGAATGTGAGGTTCTTATAATTTTTATGCTAATTTTTGTAGAAGGATGCAAGGGTTATTATTCTATTCCTTGAAAGTCTTCTTTCTTGGCTTGAGCTACGAGACCCTCCAGAAAATATAGATGCTCAATTATTCGAAGAGGTCAGGCACATCTGCAGTCAATTTCAAGAGAAGTATCCTAGGTATGTTTCAGCATTTATGAAATGGTACTGGTATTTCAGTGCACCTACTCTAATTAGTTGTAGGGTATTTGAGTGTGATCTTTAACTATCAACATCCTCCTTTTGATGCATGAAGTGTTCTTGTAAAAACGGTACCCTGCAAAATCAATAATGAATGCATCTGGAAACTGTATGTTATTACCATCGATTCAATCTTTATTATAGCAGACAACAGGCAATTAGGCTGCCTATTTGAGGATTTGTAATTTCATTCGTTTTCATATTTATTACCTGATTACCTGCCTATTTAAAGATTAGTAGTGGTTTCCATAATTTCCATATTTACATATTTTGCATTAATTAGTAATTTCCATTGTGTCTGAAAGTGGTTACTCCCATCTGAGGATTCAAACTGCCCTGTCATTACAGGGATAAGGAAGCTTGTCTGATTGTCGAGGACCTTTACTCGATGTGGAATGATGGCGAGAACAAATTGCAGAAGATCATCAGTTTCCTGTGCTATGAGAAGGCTTCGGGAAAAGACTCTGTCAGAAGGAAGGACAAAGCACCTGCTGCCCAGTTCCCCACGGACATTGATGATGAATGGAGTGGATGCTCAGATAATGAACCTGACACGGGAGGAAGAAACGCAGTGGAAGTGGAACCCGCCAAGGAAGAAGTAACGGTGTCCTGCACGACTTCAAAAAAGAAAACCCAGAATCAGAAGAGCAAGAAGAAATCAAGGAATAAGCATGGTGGCAAGAAGTGAGTTGCTTTTAGCCTCTAGGCCTGTTCAGCTCTAGTAGCATTTGAACTGCTTGTACTATCACGGCTTGTTCTAGTCTGTTTAGTGCATAGTTGACTACTACTGTTTACTGTGTTGAACTGCTTGCGGTTATGCCTTTTGCCTCGAGGGTTTTTGGTCATATGCGTTGCCTCAGCCGCTCCTACGCCTCTACCTGGCTTCTGCCAATTGCTAAGCCTAGACCCCACGAACACCCCAAAAAGAAAAGAAAAAACGAAAGACGCCTCGGCCGCCGCCGAACTCCGAGCACAAGCCCGTCCACATGACGGCCGCCGCTGCGCGGCTGCTGCTTCCGAGGGTGGCCAAGGCCACGGCCACCGCTCTAGTCTGCGGTCCCCTCGATTCCTTCTCCAGTCGCTTCCGAACGCTCGAGCCGCCGCTCCTGCGGCCGCCGGACCTGTTCTCGCGGAACCTCTCAGAAGCCGCCTTCGACGCGCAGGCGCTGGATACCCGCATCCCCGCCACCGTCATCACCGGCTTCCTCGGCTCCGGCAAGGTGCCGCCTCGCCCGCCGCCTACCCTTCCCTTCTCTCACAGTGCTTACTGATTGGTGCCGGAGTCTAGTGTAGTATGTAGCTGCTGCAAGTTCCCTTAAGCTCAGACAGCGGCTGATGCGATTGTTGCATTTCTCAATCTGATCCCAAATATAAGTGGCCACATAGTGCTCTTACTTGTGAAAGCGAATGCTATTGCTGTGGAATTAGACATATTGTTGGCTTGTCGCCGTTTTGAATCACATACATGAGGCTATAGCCTATAAAGCATCGATGATTGTCTAGTAAGGTTGACTTATTGTACTGAGATCTAAATTTTGCAGACAACTCTCCTGAACCACATTTTGACCTCACAGCATGGGAAGAGAATTGCTGTTATTGAAAATGAGGTAATTTCAATAGACATATATCGATCGGTAATAATTTATGATTTTGATATTGTACACTTCAGCTATGTAAGATAACCATTTACGGCATGTTTTAGCTATGGACCCAATATTTGCAATGAATTAGCTCAATTCAACACTGTGAGACCTAATGCCCCCCATGTTAATCAGCCATATTTTCTTTCCGTGTAGTTTGGTGAGGTGGATATTGATAGCTCGCTTGTTGCTAGCCACTCATCTGTTACTGAGGATATTGTAATGGTGAATAACGGCTGCTTGTGTTGCACTGTCCGAGGAGATCTTGTAAAGATGCTTCTGAAGTTGGTGAAGCAGAAGGGGGACAAGTTTGATCATATTGTTATTGAAACAACAGGTGAATCTTATTGGAATGAAGTCTTTTCCTGCAGTACTTTGTAGCAGATGCCAAAACTTTTCAATAATGAAACAGGCCCTACAGATGATTCCATGATTTCTTCATTATCTGATAGATTCTACTTCATAGTCCAGGTCTTGCGAAGCCTGGTCCTGTCATTGAGACATTCTGTTCAGATGAGTTGGTCTCTAAGTATGTGAAACTTGATGGTGTGGTTACAATGGTGGATTGCAAGCATGCCATGAAGCATTTGAATGAAGTGAAAGCCAGGTGGGTTGTAAATGAGGCAGTAGAACAAGTTGCTTATGCAGACCGAATTATGTTGAACAAGGTATTTTCTGTAGTATATTGTATTAAAAGTTCACTATTAATTGTTCTCCAGTTACATTTCTATCTGCATTTTTTGGTTCTAGAATAGAACTTATCAGGAATTTGTCTTCTTTCCCCCTAATGTTCCATAAATTCTGTAATACAGGTTGATTTGGTTGATGATGCAGAATTGGAGGCATTGACTAACAAACTCAAGGTAGATTGGTATAATCCTTTAGATAGAAAAATTGCAAGCTTGTTGTGTTATATAAATACGAAGACCAAAATTCGCTTGCAGTTCATAAATGGGATGGCACAGATGAAAACGGCGAAGTTTGGTGATGTTGACATGGACTTTGTGCTGGGAATTGGAGGCTATGACCTTGACAGGTTAGTAGTGTTTCTTTTCTTTGGTGTTGCCTGAGAGTTGCATATCATACATTGCTTCTATAGTCGAGATAAAACATGCACAGGGTTGAGGCGGAAGTCCAGTTGCAAGATAGCAGGGAGACAGATCATTGTCACCATGGAGATGAACATGGTAAAGTGCACCCTTTGATGTCCTTTTCTCTGAATCTTCTGGATTTGTATCTCGGATCAAATCTTATGATGAACAAATGGTTACAGTTACTTTCAAATTGAGGTGGCAGCCAAGTTTCACTGCCAGTGCTTTGCACTGATGTTCGTGTGGACATATTTTTTGTTAATTTCTGTCACAATTTTAGTTTACCCTTTTGGCATGTAGGACACCATCATGATCATGTCCATGATTCAGATGTCACTAGTGTGAGCATTGTTTCAGAGGGATTACTTGATCTTGATGAGGTAAAGTTTTGGTTTAATCAAAATTGTTGTGAAGAATTCACTTGAAATATACTACTCTTGGGTATTCATCCCTTCATTACTGTCTTTTTAAGGTTAATGATTGGCTGGAGAGACTGGTTGATGAGAAAGGGGAAGATCTGTACAGATTAAAAGGTGTTATATCTGTAAATGAGTCCACTGGACGCTTCGTGTTTCAGGTAGCTGATCTATTTTTTTCCATCTACCTGAATGAATTTGAAAAGATACATCTCCTAATTTTAGTTTTGTTTTGGGTGATGCCGTTAGTTTTTTTATTAGCACAGAAGATCTCTTTTCTTATTGCTTTACTTCGGAACTTGTAGGGCGTGCACTCTATGCTGGAAGGATGCCCAGCAAAGCCGTGGGAACCTGATGAGAAGAGAATCAACAAACTCGTGTTTATTGGCAGAAATTTGGACGAAGCTGCACTTCGAAAGGCCTTCAACGGTTGCTTACTCTGAACTTTCTGATCGTGTGTTAATCCTGAGAGGTTGAATCTGCGAAAGAAATGCACCACAGGGTAAACAGGCGGGATTGCAGATTCCATGTTTTGGCCGCTGCTGTCACCTCGTGTTCACTTGAGAAACTGACCACTGTTACTAATTACCAACATCCTAGATAGCGCAATCCTTTTTCGAGGTGTTTTTGTGCTTATGTGTGTGTCTGAGTTCAGAATCAGACTCGTGATACGTGAATTGAGAACTTTCTTGCAACATTCTTGATATGGATTAGATTCGGGTGCGATAAATTGATTCAGTCGACAACGAAACTAAAGATTCCACGCCCTGAAAACACGTGTTTTTTTTATTCCGTCAAAAAAACACGTGTTTTTTATGTCCTGGCTGCTATTTGACTGCACCGGACCTAATATTTAGCCCAGTTACTCAATGAGAAACAAGACTACAGCGTCACACAGTGTGTAAACATATCACATCGCCAGCGATGATTAATCTGCTCAACAACAATTTCCATGCAGACCCGGACCGGGCGTCCCTCAAGGGCGCTGGCGTAGGGCGCTGGCGTATTGATGCTGCCGGGCAGAGAGAGTAAACGAGCGCATAGCGCGTCGGGCTCGTGACGGAGCGCACCAGCAATGGCCCTGAGCTGCCCTGCATGTTGTCCGTGCCGTCGGTCGCTTTCCACGTGTATCCCACGTGTAACACTCGATTTGTTTTTTGAAATATCCAGATGCAATAGTTACAATATACAAGAGAAGATAAATAAAACACTTGAAACAAGCGTCTGAAACACTTGCGAAAACGTCTAAAAAACATTAAAACACCATTGCAAACATATGCAACATTCAGATGAAACGCTCGCAAACATATGTACGAAACAACTTAAAACACTTGAAACATATGTTTGCAACATGCATGTATATGCAACATCCAGATTTATTTTTGTAACATGCAGATAAAACACTTGCAACATTCATCTAGAACAGATGAAATATTTGGAACATACACTTGAAACATACATATATAGCCATTATAACATGTGCAAGATCCCGATATACTTTTGCAACATCGATATACAACACTTGCAACATACTCCTTCCGTTCTAAATTATAAGTCGCTTTGATTTTTTTTATTCATCCATTTTGCTATGTATCTAGACATATTATTATATCTAGATGCATAACAAAATGAATGAACAAAAAAAATCAAATCGACTTATAATTTAGAATGAATAGAGTATCTCTGAAACATCTGAAACACTTGAAACATACTATTGCAACATGCGCTTTTCAGCATAGCATTTGCTTGTTGCTTGGACGAATGGAGGCCGTCGACGCGGAGCTCGACGCCGGCGCAAAGCTCAATAACGTGAAGTGGCGCAGAGGTCACCATGTGGAGCTCGTCAGCGGCACGGACCTCGGGGGGGCAGAGGTAGGTGGATAGAGCGCGACAGTGACGAGAGGTGTGAGTCCGGACGGGGGCACGGGGCAGGGCGGTGGGGCGCAGGGGGGGCGCGCGGCGTGAGCAGGGGCGGCGTGGTCGAGGGCGGGGTCCGTCCCAGAACAGAGGCGTGCAGCGCGCTTAAGGAGCAGACGACACAGTGGCAGCGTGGGTGAGGCGCAAAATGAGCGGGCGACTTGGTTCGGTCCAGACGACCGACATTACCTATTTCCATGTAATCACGGTCGTCTGAGAGACTGAGACATATCACTGTGATCAGGCGGTTTGAGTATACTAATACTTACCGGCTTGCGTAACTGTTGTACTACCTGCTATACGATATGGCCACACGCGAGCCTCCATCGCCACCCAATGGCTGAACACTCTGTTCGGGCTTGCGCTGCGGCTGCGGTGCTACAAACAAAACCCTCCTCCCCGCCCCCTTCCGTACACTCCTTGCACGGATCCCACCTGACTTGCGAAAGAAAACCTTCCCGTCTCCCCCGCCTCCATCTCGGCTCCACGATCTCATCGTCCTACTCCGCCGCCGCAAGCGAATCCGGCGATCGGGGCGACGAGGGCGGGCGCCGTCTCGCGACCGAATCTCATCGTTCTTGTTCGTGATAAATAAAGTAGCACATCCCTTTTGGCTGCGTTGTGACCTGTTTCTTGCTCCTCCAGTTCTAAACCATGGACGCAGGACCGAACTCCATCTCGTCGCACAAGAGCCGCAGCCGGCGCGCGGCGGCGCGGCGGCCGGCGCTCCAGGAGGCGGGGTCCAGGCCGTACATGCCACCGCTCAGCACCAGGTTCCGCAGCCCGTTGGCCAAGTGCTACGTGAGTTCTCGGCCCCAATCCCCCCTCTTTCTTGGCACAAGCACGCAGGCTGTTGGACGGAATGCCTCAACGGTTGATGGATCCTTGTTTTGCAGGGCGACAGGTTCATCCCGGAGCGGTTGGCGATGGACATGGACTTGGCGCACTACTTGCTGACGGAGCCAAGGAAGGGCAAGGAGAACCCAGCTGCTAGGGTTTCCCCGGCCAAGGAGGCGTACCGGAAGCTGCTCGCGGAGAAGCTGCTCAACAACCGCACAAGGATCCTTGCCTTCAGGAACAAGCCGCCGGAGCCTGAAAGCATGCTCACGGATCTCCGTGCTGATGCGACCCAAGCCAAGCCGGCGAAGCAGCGCCGACAAGTTCCCCAGGTATGCACGCCTAGCTATTTACACTTACTCTTTGGCTTTGCACGTTCCATGATGTTCCTGACTGAAAGTGCGTTGTAACTATTGAGCTCGTTGACGGAGAAGGTTCTGGATGCCCCAGAGCTCGTTGACGATTATTACCTGAACTTGCTAGACTGGGGAAGCAGCAATGTGCTGTCCATCGCGCTGGGCTGCAAGGTGTATCTCTGGGACGTCTCCAGTCAGTCTGCGACTTTGCTTGTTACCATTGATGAGGACTCTGGTCCTGTCACAAGCGTTAGCTGGGCTCCTGATGGCCGGCACATTGCCATAGGCCTCAATTCCTCTGATGTCCAGCTTTGGGACTCCACCTCAAACCGACTGGTTGGTAGTCTCCTGATAATATGTTCTTTTATCAATGGTTGTGCTTAAGTTGCTCATTGTAAATTGTGCTTAAGATGCCCATTGTGATTGATTCTGTGCAGCTGAGGACACTGCGAGGGGTGCATGAGTCAAGGGTTGGTTCTCTGGCATGGAACAACAGCATCCTGACAACTGGCGGCATGGACGGCAAGATCGTGAACAATGATGTCAGGATCAGGAACAATGTTGTGCAGACATACCATGGGCATGAGCAGGAGGTGTGTGGGCTCAGATGGTCAGGATCAGGGCAGCAACTGGCCAGTGGTGGAAATGACAATCTCCTACACATCTGGGATGTGTCCATGTCATCCTCTGTACAGACTGCAGGGCATACCCAATGGTTGCACAGGCTTCAGGGCCACTTGTCTGCCGTCAAGGCATTGGCATGGTGTCCATTCCAAAGCAACCTGCTGGCTTCTGGAGGTGGTGAAGGTGACCGATGCATAAAGTTCTGGAACACCCACACTGGTGCATGCCTCAATTCGGTCGACACTGGATCGCAAGTGTGCGCGCTGCTCTGGAACAAGAATGAGAGAGAGCTGCTGAGCTCGCACGGATTCACTCAGAATCAGCTCATCTTGTGGAAGTACCCGTCGATGATTAAGTTGGCTGAACTCAATGGCCACACATCACGCGTCCTGTTCATGGCTCAGGTAATCTTGGCTCCTTCACGCTTTGTGCTTTCGATTGCCTTGTGTTGTGGCTTGCTTGACATTACATTTCCGTGAATGCATTGCTTATGGCTCGCTTGCCCTTGCCTTGCGGTAATTCTGCAGAGCCCTGATGGATGCAATGTGGCATCTGCTGCAGCAGATGAGACATTGCGGATCTGGAATATGTTTGGAACTCCTGAAGCTGTGCCTAAGGCCTCCTACACTGGGATCTTCAACAGTTTCAACCATATCCGATGAGGAAAGGCCATCATTGGTATTGCTCTAGCCCTTCATACCGATCATTTGTGTACTTATCATTTCATGCAATCAGGAACTGGTTATATATGATCATCTTTTCTTCCCTCCGCAGTTATCAAGAGACCTTCCGGAGCCTGCTGACCTGTTGTAAATCAGGAATAGGTCTTTTTAGTTAGTCCATCACGGATAAAGTTTGCACAAAGGAACCGCTGACCTGATGTTCCATAGAGAGATTATCATCAGACACTATTATGTGTTGACATGTGTACAGTTGTTGGCTATTTGGGGTTTCCTAGGGATGTAATCACATTGAAGTTATATTTCAACTTGTTATATGCTGGTAACATTGGTTGCAGCCATTCTGGTCCATAATGTACATATGTTTTCGATTAAAAAAAAAACTTGTATAATATTTCTGTGGTTCTTTGTAGTTACCTCATTTAGCCCTCAGTCTATCCATGATCTTGTGCTGATATTAGCATGTTGATGGCAAGAGGAATAGTAAATACTTCCTCCGATCCAAATTGTAATCGTTTTAGCTTTTTCCTAAATCACCTAACATCAAACTAGATTCATTACATACAACATGGAATATATTTTGATACTATATTTATTTGATATTATAGATGTTATAATATTTTTTTCTATAAGTTTGGTCAAAGTTAGACATGTGACTTAAAACAAAGCTAAAACTAGTTACAATTTGAAAACGGAAAGAGTAGCTGATATTAGCAAAGTTGTCAGCTCAACAGTTAAGAAATGCTTGCTTTCTCTGTCAAACAAAATAGAAGAATTTTCATGTAAGCTTACCAGCATAACCCAATGCTTGCCCAAGATACTGTTCGTTGGCTAAAAAGTACGACTTATAAGTCAAACCTGCTACTGCATGCTGTCAGGCCAATAGGCTATGCAGACTAGAAAAACACTGTTCCGGCTGAAAAAACAAGCCGAACAAACTGGTTTCTGCGTAAGCCGAACGGGGTTCGCAGAGATTTCACATTAACTTTGCCTAGAGAAGGATAGAGTAATTCGCTGATCCAATGCACTGCAGCCAAATGTGGTAGGCTGGTAATACATCAGCATCAATCTAGCATGGCATGTGTTCGTGACTGTGCTCTTGAACTGGCTCCAGATGGACCGTCAGATCATGCCCCTATCTGATCCTGACCGTCCAAAGATACCCACCCATAGGCCATCCATAGCCAACTCGTATCGCAGGTGGGAGGCCATCTGCCCACTTCACCGCTTCCCCTTTCTCCCACCTTCCTTCCCCGGCTCCCCGCTCTCCTTCGCTGCATCCCGCGCGCGCCCTCCGCCGCCGGCGCCGGGGACCTCGCCGTGGGGGGCGGAGGCCGAGCTGTATACCGGGATCCGGGAGGATTCTGTTGCGTCCTTAACGGACACGGCGATTCGTTCGGTGTGTCCACATCGAGGCACAGCTTGAGCCACTCCTCTAGCTGCCACTGCAACTCGGTCGGGCGGAGCTTAGATCTGATCCCAACGAACCTGCAGCGGGTTGCAGCCACAACTCGCCGGCGATGGATTTCATGAAGGTTTTCGATCAGACTGTGCGCGAGATGTAAGTTCTGCCCTGTCTATGCTCTCGTTGGCGTCGTTAGATTCTGAGAGTGATGCTTATTGGATTCGATCCTTCGGATCTTGATCTGAGTGTTGCGCGTGTATTCGTGCAGAAAGAGGGAGGTCAATCTGAAGGTGCTCAAGGTCCCCGAGATCGAGCAGAAGGTCGGATCTCGCCCCGCCCAGATCTTAGCACTGTTTCTCTGTAAAAAAACTCCCCTTTTATGTGATGGAATGGTAGTTCTTTGATTGGTTCATATGGTGGGTTAGGGAGCCATCACTTTCACAATATCATGTACGTAGTAGTTTGGATGTGTTTTCTGTATGACTTCATTATTTTATTTCTGCAGTTTGAAATGGATACGAGTTTACATTGCCAAATTATGATATTATTAGGTCAGCAAAATTTATGTTGAATTTGTATCTTTAGTAATCTATGGTACCTGAAACGACATTATTTTTCTGCACGCTAAATATGGTGCTGTGGCTATGGTGCTGTGGCATTGTATTATTATAAATCTGTGATTGCTTGCTTTAACTAAGTAAAATTATAAAAGTTTCTTTACGACATTATATCATGTGGAGTAACCCATGTATGTCTTTCCCTGTTATGTTTAAAAAATCAGGTACTTGATGCAACAAGTGATGAACCGTGGGGCCCTCATGGAAGTGCTCTTTCAGAGCTTGCACATGCTACCAAGAAGTTGTAAGTTCTAGTCCCTTGTGCTGTGTCTTCTCAACTGCTTATTGTAGACGCTCAAACGATGCTTCTGAAATTTGCAGCGCTGAGTGCCAGATGGTAATGAATGTCCTATGGACTAGGCTGTCTGAGAGAGGCGCGAACTGGCGTCATGTGTATAAGGTTGTTGGTCCTTCATGATCATTCTATGATATTACTGTTTCTCATCAAGTGATGGGCCTTTATTCCATATATTCCATTAACCATATGAACCACCAAGGGGAACAACTTGTGTATCTAATTTTCTTAATCAATATTCAATAGTTTTGTTTACTAAGAAGAGACTTTATGTTCAGGCATTGACAATTATTGAGTACTTGATAGCCAATGGTTCTGAGAGGGCAATTGATGACATTCTTGATCATTATTCTAAGATCTCGGTATGGCTTTTGTTTGCTTTTGTCTATACTTTGTCATTCATTTGATCTTGAATGCAATTAAACATTTTCTTTCTTGTGTTGGTGTTCCTGAAGGTTCTTTCGAGTTTTGAGTATGTCGAGCCTAATGGTAAAGACGCTGGAATAAATGTGAGGAAAAAAGTAGAAACCATTGTGGGCATCATAAATGACAAGGAGAGAATAAAGGCCGTGAGAGACAAAGCAGCCAGTAATCGTGATAAGTAAGTTGTCTTGGAAAAGCTTTAAGTGTTTGCCATGATTTTTTGGATCGTGTACTCATCTTAATACTATTTGTTGTGGCTGAAGGTACGTTGGACTATCATCCACAGGCATAACATATAAATCAAGCTCAGCTGCATTTGGTAGCAACTACAGTTCAGGCGAACGTTATGGGAGTTTCAGTGGTGCAAAGGAAGCTGACTCATATGGTGATAGTTACAGGGACAAAGAACCTGTTAAAACCTCCACAAGTAATAGTGTCAGCCGGAAATCTGGCAGCAAGCTGAGGAAGGATGCGAAGCCTGATAGGAGGTAGTTCCAAATTACTTTGCATTTTCTTCATGCACCAAGTAGGGTTTCTACGAACTATATCTTTGCTGAGTGTTTGACATATTAATCAAATCCCAAGTGAAGTAAAATTTAATATGGTTTGAAAAATACAACTCACTGTCACAAAAGCATTGTGCTATATTTATTGGAGATCATTGTGTGGATCATGCAAGCCATGGCAAGTTCAGTGATTCATGTCTGGACTTTTATCCACAGGCTTACCCTGTATTGTGTTAATACCTTTTGTTCCATCACTGATGTTGATTTGTTTGAATTACCAGGAATGAGGATTATAGTTCACCCAGCTCTTTGAAACCCGCATCTAATACAAATAACACTGAGGATGACTTTGATGACTTCGATCCTCGCGGATCAAATGGTAAAATGTTTTGCTTATTTTGTGCTTACTTACAGTATTTGACTATTTTGCAAAAGGTGAAGTTGTCTGTTTGGCTTCTATCCAGTTCTAAACATGAACAGTGTGCATGGTGTTTTATTTTTAGAAAAAGGGGAGAGAAGTGAATGATACCGTAAGAACAGTACCACAATTAACTATGTGAATCATATTTCTTTTTCTAACTGAATTAATTTGTTGAAAACCTGAAACAGGTTCTCATCAAGTATGATTTAGTAATAAGAATGCAGATACTGCCCTTTTTTACCCTTGCAGAAGGATCAAAATTGAGATTCATGTGGCAATTCTTCCAAAATTAACTAAGGCAGGGATATTGTCAGTTGTCCGTTTGTGATTTCTTTTTATGATAACCTGCACAAATGCTGCCAGTGGTCCTATTCACTAAGTAGAGCAAAAACAGAGTTCAAGGGAGATCACGTGAGCCCCTGGGTTCGTCCTGCCACCCAGGACCTTTTTAGCTTAGGAAGCATGCTTAAATTTGTACGACATAAAACACAGCGACTATGGCATTGAAGTGTTCCTTGATGGTTTTCTGCACAAAAATGTCTTTAGATTGGTATGTCTTCAACAGGGTCTATGTATGATTCTCATTGCTGTTTGTCTTTTGTAGGCAAAACAACTGCTAAATCAAATGAGGTGGATCTGTTTGGCCCAAACTTGATGGACGATTTTATTGATGCATCTGCAGCAACTCCAGCAACAGACAGTGCTGTAGAACCACAGGTCGATCTGTTTGCTGATGCGGATTTTCAATCGGCAAGTGCAAGTACAGAGACAGCTGCAAATACAGTTGTCCAGGTTTGTTTTCTACATGTTAAGGCTTCTTTCTACATGTTCGAATATTATCTACTACTTGTACATTCCTACAATCAATTGGATCACTTGGAAGAGGATGAATAGAAACAAAACTATGCAGCACTGTTGTAGTGTTCCAACCTAAAATTAAGGCAAAATCTGCCACAGGAGACTGAAACTGAACTTTACTGCCATTTGCTAAATGACATTGAACTTTCATTATTAACCTAGGTACCATTAAAGAACTGTGGCTGTTTGCCACAGGTGACAACCACTAGAATAGGAATTCCTTGGATTCAGGTGAGTGTTGGTGAATAGACTATTTTGCTCTTCAGGTTGCCGCACAGGACACCACAACTAACCTGATGACATAATAGAACTTTTGAAATGATAAAATTTGCCAACTCTTGTGTCACCAAAATGCTTATGCTTGATCGTATTAGTTGTCATTGGCATAAGAAGTAAACATAATTCAACTAAGCAAATTCACTGACTCAAATAAGTACGGAACTTTATTTGTGTTTCACTAATTTTATGCACTGACCTGACCATCTTGCATTTGTAGCTTCATATATACTACGTGCCATTAAATAAATAAGCAGTGCTAAACCAATGACATAAACATGAATTCTGTACAAACAACATAATGTCCTGAAGACAATTTTCATGATAGCCATAAGACAAACATTTTCACCCGGACAAAATAATCGAACCTTTGTTTCTGAAATTTACTGGTTATCGCCAGGCATGCAGCTTACAGACAGGGGCTTGGGCACCATGTTCAATTTTTTCTCTTACTATAAATATACAAAGGGAAACTAATATGGCTGCGGTGTCCTTTGGCAAATAGCGATGGTTTTGTGATGGTATGTAGCTATACAGTAAAAGTTTGGTGTGAAATAGCAAATGCCAGCAATGTTCATTGTCTTGTGGCAATTTTTTCCAAAAAAATAAATACTGTTATCAAATCATGTAGTTCTGACATCCTCTATCATGATACATGTTGCTCATAATAGAAAAATACTGCAGGGCAATGTTGACCTTTTTGCGGAAAAGACATCTTTTCCTGCAGCATTTCCACCGCAGGCTGGGTTTATTCCACCACCAAGTGCCGGGACCTCTTCTGAAGTAAATACTTCTGTATCCAAGAAGGCGGCTCCTGAGCCTTTTGATCCTTTTGGTGCTATTCCTTTGAACAGTTTTGATGGATCTGACCCATTTGGTGGCTTCAGCTCAAATTCTGGATCATCGACCGCAGCACCACCCACACACAGTTCTACTGGAAATATCAGCACATCAAACCAGAACCTTCAGGCTGCATCCGACTTTGGTGCCTTCGTATCAAACAATGAGGGAGCAGCTAAAGACCCATTCGATTTTTCTTCAAGTGCCAATGTCGGGAAAACACCTTTGGCAGCTCCCAAGATTAACGCATCTGATTTTGGTGCATTTGTATCTAGCACTGAGGAAGCAGCTAAGGAACCTTTCAGTCTTTCTTCGGGTAGCAACCTTGGAAGGACAGACCAAGCACCTGCGGCAGCTTCAAAGCCTAACATGAAGAAAGAAAATTTTCAGGTCAAGTCTGGCATATGGGCAGACTCCTTGAGCAAAGGATTGATTGATCTTAACATAACTGCACGTATGTTCCTCATTTCTGTTTCCCTTGTTTGTCATGACATCTATCAACATGGTATAAATATCTCATTGTTTCTGACAAACTGCAGCGAAGAAGGTGAACCTAGCTGATATTGGCATCGTCGGTGGCCTTGGTGATGGGTCCGATGAAAAGGTCATGCCCTCTTGGACCATGGGCACCAGATCTGGCCTAGGAATGTCTGGGATTCCACCATCAACACAAGCTGGTGGCATCGAGAGCTTAGCCAACTACAACAAGCATCAATTTGGCTTCAAATAAGCCTTGATCTTTCATACTGGAAAATATCTGTCTTCCGTGGTTTCCTCTGCTTGCCTGCTCCTTCCATATGCCCTATTGATTTATTCACTTTTTGTTTTGCTGGTTTTGGTGATTTCATTACATTATTACATTACATTACATTACATGGTGTCAACCAATCTTGGCCCGTCTTGTCACGCGTGTATGTTATCGGGCTTGTGGGTAAGCATGCAACTACCCATCACACACACCCTGTGTTCCATATCAATGATAGGCATGTTCGCCATGCAGCATGTGTAAATTCTGTGACCTGCCTCTGTGCTTTACACAGTACTATGCATTTTACAGTGCTTGAATTTATATTAAATAATAAGAGAATCTATGCCGTTGATGTTGAGTCGTGCCCGATGCTGTTTGGAGTCGGTTGATGCAGTGAACAGAACGTTCACCAAAGTGAATCGGTTTTTATCAACGGATGTTTGAGAGTTTGGTCGGGTGCCAACATGGACCTGTACATTGAGCCATCACATATCACCGATCGGTATCGGCAGATAGTAGAGTTGCGTTTCCACGGGACTAATCAGGAAAGTGACGCTACAGGAACGCCAAAATAGGTGCTCCGGGGAATCTTTCCCGCAATGGTCTCATTAGCTTCGCTATCCAACGCCCTTTATGGAGCACACCATCCCTTTGTATTTTGTATTATATATCACACTTGAATTAGGCTGTTGACATTTAATCAGCCTTAAGCTCATTTGTATTTTCCTAATTGTATCGACAAGATCAATGGTTTTCTGGGGGTACAACCTTTATATGCATCACCATTTGTATGTGAAAGGCTGTAGGAAAGCTTAGAACTAAGATGTTACAAATTACCATCCTAAGATATTTGAATACACGTCATGCGTACAATGTTGATATCAGCATATAGATATGGTGCATGCATGGAGTGCAGTTCCTTGACGCTTGATATAGAAAGCACATAGGAGTACGTGATTGTACATAGATGTTATTTACATGATTTCTCTATATATAATAATGTAAGCATGATCTATGAAAAATGATTAATATTGACTGTCAGCCTCAAAACCGTTCTGCTCACTGCTTTTTCTAGCATCCCCTCACTGCTTTTTCTATCATGCTCACTGCCTTTTCTAGCATATGCATTAACCGATCCCTTATTCAGATTGGAATAAAGTCTTTACTAACATGTCTGTTGAAGAGGCAAACAGGGAAATAATATTACACTAAACATAAACATATATCTTACAGAGAAAGCACCCAATAAAGCATAAGGTATTTCTTTAACTTTGAAAATTGATAAACTCTGCTAGTTGTCAGCACTGTTTTTTGTATCATATAAGTAAATTGCACAAAAGAAGGGGGAAATGCACCGTAGATTGTATAATTTTTTTTCTCATAGTTCACATGATGTACATAAGCATGCATTTGCTTCAGACTATGTTATCTGAAGGCAATAGGTTATAAATTAGGAAAAGGAAACCTTAGAATTGTGTTACAATCAACTGTTGAAAGTAGGCCATGGTTGTAAGATGAGAGTTCACCTGCAGTTGCATAATGTGAGAAGATGTGTCAGCATTTAATTCTGAATACCCTCGTGGTCATGGAGAAGTGCAAGTATAGCTATTTATTGTATTGAGTCCAAAAGTAGATACTAAGGAAAAAGATAATCCACCCAGGGAGATAACCACTCAGAGCAACATTCAAATGAAAGAATTATGAAAAATATCAGCTTGTTTTCATTCATATTCAAGTATTTCCAGAGGTATTCAATTAAAGAAAACTTATAGCCATGTTATTGATCCTTCTGTCACCTCGGCAAGTAAAAATTGCAAGTTATGATTCATGTGTTGTAAAAGATGAGTTTAACTGTAGCGAAGCCCCATGCTCCTTTATCATGCCAATCATTCTTTAGGGTTGGTTAAATTCTCACCTTTACAAACAAGGCCGAAAGGACTAGCAACCATGAAAGCTCCATCATCTCGCACTTGCTTATCGTCAGTTCGTCACCCCATACTAGCTCTCTGTATTAAATATGTGAAGCTAGTCTACCTATCAATAATTTCTTATTTACTGATTCTTTTAGACTATCACATATTTGATTACTCTCCCATGCTAGTTGTAATCACTGCTACCTGAACTGATTAGAAAAGCAAATAGGTAAGCAGCAGCAGGATCAGTTTGTTGACATTCCCAGATTAACCATTCCTGACAGACGCACCATGCATCATCACATTGACTATCAAAGAGGTTTGGCTAGAAACAGTAATGCAAACAAGATCACAGGCACAGTCCAGACAGGCATTTATTTATGGCATACACATGGAGAATTGGAGACAAGGATGTGCTGTTTACCTCATGGGCATTTCGTCGAATACCACATGGGCCCTATCGTGTTATATCCAGTCTGTAGTCCAAGATGGTGGTGGGTGCTGCTAGAGAACCTTAACGCCGATGTAGGTGGCCAGGTACTCCCTCGTCGAAGCTCCGTCGCACACCACACACAGGGGGCACGTCCTCTACGCCTCTACCTTGGCTCCTTGGACGCGCCGTGGACACCACCGCGGCATATAGCTGCGGCATTGAGAAGCGTCGTCCCCGAGCCAGGTGAGGTGGCAACGCCTCCGCGAGGGCCCAGATTCGCCCCTGCCGATGGCCACGCGCACCTAGTCCACGCCTTCTCCGTGTCTTCGTGGACTCTCTGTTGTGCGCGCTTGGGCGGCGGCGGAGCTCTGCCTGCGACGAGCCATGCCCGGGCGGCAAAGCGCTGGGGACAATGAGGGAAGAGGCGAAAGAGGAAGGTAAAGCGGCGGACGAAATACACGGCGGCGGTGGCACCGTCTGCGAGGAGGTGGTGGCTCTACGGCGGACGGTTCGTGTGCGGAGCTAGGACGGGAATCAGCGTTTCGTCGAGCCGGGCCTTGGGGAAGAAGGCTCTAGAAAAGTGCAAGCTCATTTGCCTGCAGTTGCACGGACGGTCCGATCATGATCTGACGGCCGAGAAATTGGAGGCGACGTGGCCCAATCCCTGGCCGGAGCTTGGTCCTGATTTCGTCATATAGAGATCACGAATGAATGGATCAAAACGATGTCACATCGTCGTACGAGAAGAGTCACGAAGATGCCCGAATCTAGTACTAGGCTTAGCATTAGTATTCTCCAAGCACGGTTTTAAAAGCGTTGAGAATAGCGATTAGTCTCGGCTAATCATCTGCCGTCTGTGATGGAGGTTGGGATGGAGACTGGTCCGTGGATCCAGCTCCAACAGCAAGAGGGAGGGAGAGGCGGTGGTCACTGGCCTGGTCAGCCGGTCACACGGCAGCCACAACTGCCGCGAATATTCCAGCGATATCAGCGCCAAACATCTTCGCCCTCTCTCCCGCTCGCCCCGGATGGCCGGGTCCCACCGGAGGCCGCCGCTGCCGTCCCCGCGCTTCCGCCGGAATATTCCGCTGTTCTGCCCGCACAGCCACAGCTGGACCCGTGCGTTCCGTTTGGTTCCCACGCAAAGATTCGAAACTGACGTGGTCTGCCTGCGATTTCCCTCCTTCCGCCGGTTCGCTGTTTGGTTTTTGGCCGACAAGTCCGGCTGATGCTGGTTTACCGTGAGAAAAAATATTGTTAGCTAGCTGATAAGCTCTGATTGAAACCAACAAGCGAACAGACTGTTTGTCTTGTACCGTCTGAATGCTGGTACTACTACGGCCCTGCTTGTTTTCACGGGAACAGGGCCCGAGACTAAATTTTGTTTCTTTTAATCCCAAGTCTCTGGGGTAAGGCTTATTAGAATTTATGGGGGTAAATTGACATCCCGTGCCTCTTTCTGGTCCCCACCCCTCCCAGTCCCCAACTCTGTATAAGGGTATTTTAGTCTTTGTTTAGCAGCTTTAATTATCCTTTAGTCTCCTCTAATTTATTTAAACAAACACCATTAGTGACTACTCCCTCCGTACCGTTTTACCAGGCGTGAGTAGGTTATTTCCAGATACCAAGATGGCACCAGCGGAGAAATCCGTCACTCATTTATTTTTCGCGTATAACTCAGCTGGTGTTCTCTTCGTTGATAGGCCCTCAAGTCCCCACGCTTGCATGCAACGCTTTGGTGCTAGGACCTCATGCATGCGTGCGACGCGCTTCAGCTGCTTTGAGTAGTTAATTGTCTCATCAATACTCCAAATCGCCTCCTCAGAGCAAGGTTTCCGCTGCTGACCATAGGCCCCGTTTGTTTTGCTAAAAAAATTAAGCTGAAACACTGTTCGATCAGATTTGTTTGAGAAAAAAACATTGTTTCAGCTAAAAACAAGCTAAAAAGTACGGATTATAAGACAAGCGAACAGGGCATATGAATCCTTACAGCCTACTTCTCAGCCCAACCATATAATAGTTATATCTTCACTACTAATACATGGCCCATTTATCTTTTTCTCAGAGTTTCTTGTTATTGTGTCCAAACCGACTGTAAGCTTACAGTCCGCTTCTCCTCTCTCTTCCTTCCATCTCTCCTTCACATTAGAATTCAGTCTGTTTGCAGCCCTTATTATACTTGCTCTAATATGGCCAAAATAAAAAAACAAGCTGGCACCTAATAAGACGAGATGGAGGGAGTACTATTTAGTTTCTGTTTTACGTTTTGCCGTTCACGCTGACCCCTAGCATCTGAAGAAACACCAGGGATCAGACGGTATTTTCTGGTGAAAAATCGACGCGTCCCAGTCCCAGCCGTGTGCTTCTTGTTGCCAATTGTGACGGGATGGAGTACCTTGCCCACCGCCGTCTTGGCGCCTGGGCCTGAAGGAGCGGCAGCCAAGTGGCGCCCCCGGGTTGGAGGCGTGGCCGAGCGAGATGCCCGTCCGCTTTGTTCTATTCCGCGCGCCGTTGCGTTGCATTTGTCGTCCTAGATTCCTCACACACATGACGCCCTCCTACTTCTCCGCCATGCCCTGCGCTCCTCTCGCTCTCCTCTTGTCCTCACATACACCTGTGCAGCTGTGCTCACGACTCTCGGCGTTACATCCGTTGGAATTGTTTCAAATTCACTCCAGGATATAAGCCGAGCTTCTGACGGAGTGGAGTAGAGGCCCGTCGCTGGAGGCTTAGGCGTGGAGACTTGATTCTCTTGTAAGCCGCCATAGGCGTGTAACCCAAAACTCTTAAGATAGTGAGATTGTTGCTGGTTGGTGTCTGTGATTTTTCTCCTTCATATTAGAGAGGTTTTCCACGTTAAATCGTGTGTCTCTTGTGTGTGGCTTAGATTCTTTACTTCGTATTCGTTCGTAACAACACCGGCCGGCCTCGTCTCCTCCCCCTAGGAGGCATATTCTCTTGAGCAAGAGCCTCGTCGTCTTCGTCTCCATTCCTGCTGCTGAGCGTCTTTGGCCAACGGAGAGGGAGCGGCGATCATGATGCAGGGGAGCTACGGCTGCGGCGGGGCGGCGTCACGGGACCCCAAGCCACGGCTGCGGTGGACGCCGGAACTCCACCAGCGCTTCGTCGACGCCGTCACCAAGCTCGGCGGCCCGGACAGTGAGTCATCGCTCTAGTTTTCCTTCCTCTATCCGTTCCCCGTGTAGTGCTCTGTGCTCGTGTCTTCATGACGCCGTCCGACGCCTAGGCGATTGCTTGATGAGCCGGAACCCTCTGCAGTTTGCTAGTATGGTGCTTGGAACAGAGCATATCGGTCTGCATTTTTTTTTTCAGTCCGAATTCTGCGCTGCCTGGCTTTGAGCTACTGCAAGGCTGCCGTTGGCCGTTGGGCAACTCTAGAGCATAGTCAGAGGACAGCTGTAGTGTTGAAACAGCCTAAACTGGCACAGGTACAATTCCACTGACATGACCAAAAGGCAGTTGGAATTGAAAAAAAACGGTGCCACAAATTGCCTTTGAAAAAAGGCCACGTCGCGCGTCAAGTTCAATTCCTCTGTCTGAAGTCCCAACAGCCACTCTCTAGCTTTCCAAGCTCATATTCATCTGAATTTTGCTTACGACATCACATACCTATTACTGTGGAGTAACCATTTCTTGTGCTTCCTGGAACAGAAGCAGCACCCAAGTCAGTGCTCAGATTGATGGGCATAAAAGGCCTCACTCTTTACCATCTAAAAAGCCACCTCCAGGTCTGACCTCTCTTTCTTCACTGCCTCAGCATTACTAGTACACACCTACGTATTCTCCTTTTCTCTTGCTCCATTGTACTGAAACATTGAGGCTTTTCTGATGTCCGCAGAAGTATAGACTGGGAATACAGGGCAAGAAAAGCACAGGCTTGGAACTTGCCAGTGGCGGTATTGAGCCTCGCACTTCCTTTCTTTCTGTCATCAGGATTTGCCGCGCAAGGGTTCCTTTCTTATGATCTTATCTTGCTTCCGCTCTTTCGTCATCAGGACTTTTCTCACAAGGCCTCAGTTCAACCACAGCGCATCCTCCAAGTGTTCCTGCTGAAGGAAAGAACACGAGGTAACTAGAAATTACCTTTAACTGACAAATTTTTGCAAGTGATATACCCGCCTTTTGTGCACAACATAAGGGCAATATTTATTACAACTAATATAGCGCATTGAGTCAAGTAGACAACTGAAGATGCTAGAAATGTTACCTTAAAAAAAGATCATACCGTTACAAGCAAGTATATAGGGATTTCCTCTCTGAACCTTAAGCCGTAACTCAAATATTTCTCGATCTCAATTCCTATCCACACAAGTCATAATAATAACTGAGACATGAGTTGTTAGCTTCTTAATTGGTTTATTATTAAACCATAATTTGACTGCAAATATGGGACTGTAGAAGTGTAACCAAAAGCAGGATAATCAAAATCCAGAACCAGGATTCTGTCTATCAAGTAGATAAAACAGTACAAATGCCACCCAAGTGCTACAGAATACGGCTTGCCTAAAATTCTCCTAAACATGTTTAAGCCTTACCTGTTACAAACAAGTATTACTTGCACTAAATGCAAACAATTTCTTTTCTATTCTATTTCCAAAATTTGTATGAAAACTTTCTCATATAGAGGTCCAGGGAATGTGAATGCTACAGATTGCCTGTTAATTGACTACAGTGGGCCCTTTTTATTTGGTTAAACTTTTCTGCATTAATTGAACTAACCATTTGTATCACATTTCTTATGTGAATCAGAGAAATAGCACTTAGCGATGCACTAAGGTATCAAATTCGAGTCCAAAGGAAACTACAAGAACAAATTGAGGTAAGATAGATTTACATCACTGCCACGAGATTTGCACTCTTCCATAAACACTACAAGTGCTTATGTCTGTAACCAGGTGCAAAAGAAGCTGCAGATGCGAATTGAGGCCCAAGGGAAGTACTTAAAGACAATACTAGAGAAAGCTCAGACAAATATTTCCTTGGACAATGCAACTCAAGTATGCAAAGAAAATAGGGAGCAATTGGTGAAAGCTTTGTCGGATGACAAAGATAAAGATAATCTAGGCTTTCATCTGTACCATGTAGGAAGTCAGGAGGCTAAGGAAGTCAAGTGCACACCAAAAACTGAAGACTCGCTCCTACTAGACTTAAATATTAAAGGAGGATATGACTCTCTTCTAGAGGAACGCAAGCATGTGAACTAGAATTGAAAATCAACCAGCAGATAGTATAAATTTGTTCACAAAGCTGTCAGTTTTGGGAAGTTCACTCTTTGCAATTAGATTATTTTTTTTCCTGTGGGTGTTGAGCATGCTTGTCCAATGCCCACAGCTCACAAGTTTCGTTTACTCTCTGCTAATGTTATATTTGCTGAAAGAAGCTTTTGCATAAATAAATGTGAGCATTGTTTCTTCTTGAATTTTACACATATGTAGAATGTGGATACGAGAATGAGAGAGCTGCATCAGTCTAGACTCAAGGTATATGCATATCTAGACATTTAGTAACTTGATGTGCATCAAATATGTTCAGTTTCCCCCCTGTTTCCCTGACCAAAGAAGATACATACACCAAAGCTAAAAAGTTGTATGAGTGCCAAGAGCAGGACAACTGAAGCAATGAAGTGTTGAGTTCGAATTATCTGCATACAGGTCCGTGGTGTTAACATGCCAGCCATATGTACTAAAACTTCTGTCATTAGTTCTGATTGTTATTGAAGCGTTTTTCCATAGTTCACATCATCGAGCTATTAACTTAGTTGTAATGTATTAATGCAGAGTTGCCCACCTGACAAAACTTTTTTGGATAATAGCATTAATCAAGTCAAGATGTCTCATTTGTTATGACATAAGATTGTCCAAATATTTCTCTTGTAGCTTGGTCAAACTGTGTTCGGGATTGGCAACACTCAGAACCCCTCAAAATTTTTCCTCAAAAACAAAAATCCTTAAAGTTCCTATACTCCTAAGCACTAGGAATATTGAGATTCCACTCCTTTAATGTGATAACCCACAAATCAAAAGGCCAAAACTAGGTTATCTTAATTATTAACCAAGTTAAAAGGATATTATCCTTGGAAAACTGAATTAGTACAATATCAATCACCTCAAACTAATGTGTAGAAAACTCACACCCATGGAAAAGAGCATGGAAACAGAAGATTGCAACAAAACAAAACTGTGGATGTGCAGGAGAGGCAACCCTTTACTTGCCCCACTTTGAGAGGATCAAGATACCAACAACTGTGAAGCATACTGAGGCCACAGAGCCAACCACAAGTGCAAAGGCGTACATTTGGCTTGGAAGGTTAAGTTTCTCCTGAATGCTTTTCAAGCCTTTGTTGATCACCGGGGCCAAAGTAGCTGCACCGGCGACACGGAATAGCCTTGTGACATTGTTACCGGTCCACATTAGGATAACAATCTGACAAAAGGAAAGCAGATGAAGATCAATCTTAGGATACTAACACTTTTGCATTGGGCAAACATGCAGACAGTAACATGGCTAATGACAACAACAGCTCAAACTCAGCACTAGTTGGCACCCTGGGATGAGAGAACGTCAGATCACACTGAAATAACTAGTCGACAGAAAGAAAATGGGCGTCTTTTGTCAGTATGAGACCATTTTTGCCAAGTTATCTGTTAGCAAAGCACCTCAGAATTGTATCCTACAACTACAGTCTACACTCTATAGATATCAAGGATACAGGATTCTGGTTAGTTGTGTTTGCCAACCATGAACATCTCCATCGAGAGCTTCATTGGCACTTCTCAGGTCCTTGGTTCAACTTCCCGTATGAGCGAATTTTAGGCTGTGGTTAGAAAAATCCCCTTGTCTGTCCCAGGCCAAAGCACAGGTCAAAAGCCAGCCCCCACTCACAGGTTATCGTTCCCTGTGTATGGATGGAGCAGGGGGTTTGAGAAGACCTTCTTAAGCACAGTACCCGGGGGCGCTCTTGACCCCAGGCAGACGAGTTTTTTCCCATCTAATTTGGCACTAGTAATCAAGATCAAAAAGTGGATCACAGGCTAGCAGCACCTATGATACCTGAGCAAACAACACAGCAAAGCCATAGCTCATAGAGAACATACACCGAGCAGAGCCTTGAGATTGGCCGCAGGGTTCTTGCCGGTGCTTTTCCCATAGCCGAGGAATGCGAGAACGAAGAAGGTCGTGTAGGTGACGGCGTCGAACAGCCCGTAAGCCAGCACGGCGGCGAGCCCGAGCTTGGCCACCCTGGCCCTCGCCTCCGCGCTCTCCACCTGCGCACATTCACTCACAGTCACACAGAAACCCCAACAAACTTCCCTTTGATTCAACCACAGTCATCACGAACTCACCATCCACTTGGTCCAGAACCCACCCTTCGACCCGGTCTCGCCCTGAAAATCAAGCGGAGAATTAGCCCAGTGAACTCCGCTCGGCACTTCAGGTGCTGGTGCTGGTGGTTAGCCACCTGCGGGTCGGGGCGTGGGCTCTCGGCGGCGGACGCGCGGGGAGTTTTGCACGCGAATCTGCCCTCCGCGCCGAGGAGTGGGGACCCACTGTGGGGTTGGTGGTGAGAAGCGGCGGCGTGGAAGCTTTGCAGGTTTGGGTTGCGCGATGACGCGGGCTTGCAGGATGCAGGCCACAGATGGTACTATGGTAGACATGGCGGGGCGCGGTGGCAGACGGGGGAGAACGAGGGGAGCACGGCAGATTGGGCGAAGGGTCCGCGGATCCCTCGTCCCTCGATAATCTGCCATTTGGGACAACGAGAGAGGTTGGCGTGGCAATCAAGCGCCGCCCAAGTACAAGCAACGACAAATGAAATTAAGCACAATTAATCATCTGCAAATAAGATACAAGCTATGCAGAAATTGTACTTTCCAGATCAGAGAGCCCAATTCAGCTGACATGAAGAACCAAGGAACTTCAGGAAGTGATAAACGCCAGAAAAGCACCTGTCACACTTAGAGATATGTACATAGATATGTACAGTAAGCTTGCTCTGATAAAGACGACGGTGAGGCGTACACAAAATAGGTTTGACTCTCAAACAACTGGTTGGAAAATATCCTAATCGCGGTAGTAGTACTCATAACTCATAAGCATTCTTTCTTTCGATTAAAGACAAAACACTCATTTGCTTATTAGCGATGCAAAATTCAGCGGAGCACAAACAGCCTCAGTGGTATCCGATCGGCGCAGGGGACTGCTTCAGCTGCATGCCCTGGCAATGGATGTCCTGCACGGCACAAGCAAATACCAACTCAGACTTCAGAACCAATCCCATAAACAACATATACACGTCTCCGACGAAATGGGATCAAGCAAAAGAGGTGCTGGTATTGGAATTTGGAAGTGTTCGTACCGATGCAAAGTGGTTGACGTCGCGGTGGTGAGCCTCGTCAGCGCGCACGACGGTGACAACGTCCTTGAGCGTGGCGTTAGCGGGGAGGCGCCAGTAGTCGATGGCGATGGCCGGGGCGGGGACGTTCTCGATCTTGCCGGCCTCCAGGTCCTTGAGGTACTCGGTGTACGAGTGGATGGCCTCCTCCTCCAGGTAGCCGACGACGCGGTGCGCGAACTTAGGGGACAGGAGGTAACTGAGGAAGTAGGCGTTGAAGAAGACGCCCTGGACGGTGATGACGAGCGCGCGCTCGTACCACCTCGGCTTCGCCACCTCCATGAAGGTCATGAGGTGCATGCGCTCGTTCTCGGCCTCCTCCAGCAGCGCGCGGATCCAGCCGCCGCTCTGCTCGAAGCGGCGGAGTGAGCGCAGGTGGAGCAGCATGCCGCCCACCATCCCAGGCACCGCTGCCACGGTCTCCAGCATCATCGCCCGGCAGCCATACCGCCTCTGCAGACAATTCGCCCAATTCACAGGGTCAGCTTACAACAGTACAGGAATAATCGACCTTTCACAACCTTTGAAAATAAGCAGATCATTTGCACATGCATCTACGAACAGAACTTCTTCTAAAAGCCAGATTAAAAAGATGAATTGCTAATACAAACAAATATTATCCACCTTCGTTCACTAGTAGAGAAACTACTTTTACTCCCGGTTCGCAACCCCTTTTAGTCCCGGTTTTGGAACCGAAGCACGCAATCGGGACTAAAGGGCCTCCTTTAGTCCGGTTTTGCCCGGGACTAAAAAGGTGGTGGACCTTTAGTCCCGGTTAGTAATACTGGAACGGGGTTAACCTTTTAGTCCCGGTTGATAATACCAACCGGGACTAAAGGTTTTTTTTCTTTTTTTTCTATTTCTATTTTCACGCTGCTACCAGGTTTTTTTGTTTCTATTTCTATTTTCCTTTTTTTCCATTTTCACGCTGCTACCGAACTAAAGGTTTTCTTTTTTTTTTGTTTCTATTTCTATTTTTTTTTTTTTCTTTTTTAATTGATGATTCGTTTTGGTTTTTGAATACGCATTCTCATTTGTTAGAATATACATACGTTTATAATGTTCAACATTTTGTATAAACTATAGTACGAAGGACCTTTAGTCAAGGATGTGGTACAATCCCATAGAGCGATCCTGTTCAAGTTAAATCTTTGCGCATGGTTCGAGAGCCGAGCTTTTAAGTTAGCTTTCACTTTTTACGAACAAGCGAGGTGGTGCTAATAGGTGGACCGCCAGCAATTCCGGTATATTGCATCTTGGCCAGCCCATCAAGCTCCTATAAACACGGGACTAAAGACCTTTAGTCATTGTCGTATACCCAAGGGACTAAAAGTATATCTTTAACTGTAATAAAGGACTAATTGACAGCGAGCAGCAAGCTAGCAAAGAGACACGTCTTGACATGTCCCGACGGTGAACAGCTACGTACTAGTCTCGGACATGTCAAGATCTTGACGGTGAACAAAATGTACTAGCTAGCTAGTTTCCACGTACTAGCCGGGATCAACTAGCTATCAAGACGACTATGTAGAGCTACTCTCGTACTAGTCCCGGTTGAACAAAACGTCGCCCCGTATTCGGTTGAGATCTTTAGTCCCGTTGGAGACAACCGGGACTAAAGGTTCATTCTAATCTCGGACGGAGCCACGGGAGTAGACTTTTTACTCCCGGTTGGAGAGGAATGAGTAAAGTTAATATTTAGTCGGTTAGTAGCTCCAACCGGGACTAAAGGTCCCCTGCAATAAAAGGCTGCCACAGTAGCCGTTGGGCAGGACCTTTAGTCCCGGTTAGAGCTATCAACCGGTACTAAAGGTTTCTCTAGTCCCGGGCACGAAAAATACCGGGACTAAAGCCAAATTTTGAAGTGGATCAAAAGTCGTTTCTCTACTAGTGGTTGATAGAATATAAAATCGATTCCCCGAAGTGATCGAGGTGAATATAAACTACTCGATTTCATCCACGTTGCAAATTGCAAATACAAACGCGCTGCGACTTCCCAGAAAGCAGGAGCACAAAAAAAAAAACAGGAGTTATACTTAACCCCCATGCCACGCCATGTACTAGTGAAGTCAGTATCTATAGTGGTTCAACCAATTAGAAACGCCGAACTGATCATCCGCGCGATTGAACAGAGAGAGCAATGGATTGTGCGTGCACGAACCTGGAAGAAGATGTCCGTGGGGAAGCGAAGCGACTTGACGGTCGAGTAGGCGATCTTATCCATCAGCGTCTTGGGCTCATGGTGCCTGGTGAGGTCAATGGACGTGTCAGCCGTGTACGTCTCCCATGGCTGCAACCAAAAACAACAGATTAATCACGCACAATCAGCGCAAACCGATCCACCGCCGGGACGAACTGCAAAGAGCAGATAAACTGAACAATGATCAAAGCGAAGCGGAAGGCGCAGGGCGCGTACCCTAAAGCAAGTCCACTTCCACTCGTTGCCGTCGTCCCGCACCAGCTTGTTGTTTTGCTCGATCCCCCAGTAGCTGTTGATCACCACCGCCTTCTTGTCCCCTCCCTCCTTGGAGGCCTTGGCTGCCTCGTCCTTCGCCTCCGAAGCGGCGGCGGCGGAGGACGTGGACATCAGGCGTACCATGACTGCCTGGACACCTTTGTTGCCGCCGGCGAGCAATGGCCTCGAGGCCGCCGAGACCGCCGCTGCGGTGAAGAGACGGGAGCCGGCGCGGCGGAGGAGGACGGATCCGGCCCGGGAGCCCATCATTGTTTGTGATCGCCGCGTGGGAGAAGTTGCGAATTGCGATCGCCGCCGCCTGGGATGGGGGGAAGTGAATAGTTGGTGGGCCACCTGTTTTGACGTGGGTTGCAGTTTGGAAATGAGGCGGATGTTGTGGGGAGGACTTTTATATAGGACTGGTGGGTCCGCCCCGTCAGTGATGGGGAAGGTGCCTTGCTTCCCCGGGCTTCCAGAAACAGGTCCTTTCTTCTTCTCCAAGTCGAATGGTTTTAATTAGCCCGTGATTTTTTTCTTATGTGTTGGAAACAGCCTGTGTCATTTAGGTTCACGTGTGTGCACGCTAAAACCTGTATCTGCTTTGTGATGCGAAATTGGTACACGCGTCAGATCTCCCTATACAATACATGCAAAGCTTGTAAGATTTTTTTTCTTTTATTTTCCTGAGTGATGATGCTAAAAATACTAGATGCTTGTAAATGAAACTGCTTAATATGTTTTAATGGGATTATTTTGTAATGTTTCGGTTGAAATATTCCGTTCACACCATTGGATCGTCATATCCATGGTACGAACTAGTACTTACCCTGGAGTACATATACAAATAAGAAGAGAAAGCAAAGCAAAACGGTACTACATGATGGTTTCCGTTCTGTTGTTTGTTTTAATGGGATTATTTTGTAATGTTTCAGTTGAAATATTCCGTTCACACCATTGGATCGTCATATCCATGGTACGAACTAGTACTTACCCTGGAGTACATATACAAATAAGAAGAGAAAGCAAAGCAAAACGGTACTACATGATGGTTTCCGTTCTGTTGTTCGTTTTGTCTTGCGGACCAAGAAAGACTCTAGCGGTCCAGCTTCCAGCGACCCCAGACCAAAACCAGGTTGTCAGTCAAATGTGGCAACTACTATATTTAGGATGTTTTTCCTTTTCTATACAGCGAGTTTTTGCATTTAGAGTCTGATTGGTTGGCTACCAAAATTTTCCATGCTCAAAATTTGGCAAGAAAAGGTTGTCAAAACTTGAGCAAAAATATTTGTCATGTATTTAGCATGTCAATTGTGAGGCATTAGCAAATTTTGGTACCAAACCAAATTGCTGCTAAAATTTTTGCTTGCCTAAGTTTTGGCAACTAAATTTTGGCTCTCAACCGATCAGGCTCGAAGATCGTAATTCAACAGTATCTAATGTAACTACCAGGATAAATGAAATATGTATATATACTGGAATTCGGCCGGAAACTTCCTAGGCCTTTGCTTAATTAATCTTTGCTGGCATTGATTGTATTTGACACGCAACGTAACAATATTGGCTCAATAAACAATGGTAGGGCATGCTTGTTATTATAGCTCCATTCTCTAGCTTTTAGCTTCTTGATTTTTTGATGGAACGATATTCCAGTTAATTTCAGTGGAGGAGTAGGGTGGATAAATAAGTGAGAATTGTCACATGAATGATTTTAGTGGAGATTGAATATGAAGTAGTGAGAAGCAGATTTTTTTAGCTCTCAACTTTCAATGTAAATAGAGAAATGATCATTACCTACTCTCCGCTAAAATCTTGATGCAATTTTGATGTTTGACTGAAGAGAAATGATTCTCCTAGAGAATCTGCTCCGAGGAGCTCTACCTATGCTAAACGGCCCGGCTCCTTAGTTTGGGAACTAAAGCCGCTAGCAGTAGCAGGAGACGAGAGCAGCTGAGTATGCGTATGCTACTGTATGTAATCATCACGCAAATTTGTTTGCCGTTACGGTACCATTATATGTATAAAAAAGATTGTCTACTAATTTAAACACAAACACATGTCACTATTCTCGAAAAAAAGGATCGTCTACTGTGTGTACCGCACCAAAAAGGTCACATCCATATTCCAATTTCTGAACAGTTTACAACAGCCGCAAACTCCCTTCATATCGCCGTCCCTGTATCTGTCTCGTCCAGTTCGATATACTATAATTACGTTAATTAGTCACATCTCGATTATGAAAAACTACAAAAAAAATCTATAGAAGTATATCTAAATTACTCACGTATAATATTATAAAACATAATCAGAAGTAATATTAAATTTGCATATAATTATTCATCTATCATTATTATAGATAATCTACGTAATCTCTTAAATTTGTATCTATTGCCACTTTTCATTACAAATAAATAAATAAATAAAATATCACATCAAATCTATATTAAATTACCAGCATATTGTTCTTTTAAATAAATTTATTGGTTAATTGAAGCTTTGACATATCTATATTGTCAGTATAATTATAAAAACTATTTTTTTATAATAAAAATATCACTACACATACAATTCTTTGATAAGGAAATTAAAATATTTTGATTAGTGGGAGATGTTAGTGCAAATTAAAGATGGCTATATCTTTCTGGCATTTGAGACTTTTTTTTTGAAGAAAATAGTGATTATAATGGTTAAATATTAATATCCTCCTTAGATTAGCATGACTATCCTTTCCTAGATCTGACTTCAAAGAGCAAGGTAATGTAGTTTTAAATGATTGTTTATGACATTATAGTACTTCAGAGTGAACGCAGTTAGGATCTAAAATCCTTATAATGCACACGATATAAGTTTGAGAAATCACCTCATCGAGTCATCGTGGATGAAATAAATCATCCCAAGTTAAAGCCCATGAATTTTTGTTGGACGGTCTTGTTCTCCATGCTAATGCAGCGAGGTGGTGATGTATTTCCCAGCCCATTTTAATAGATACCTTCGATAATATTTAGTGATGATGCTAAAAATACTAGATGCTTGTAAATGAAACTGCTTAATATGTTTTAATGGGATTATTTTGTAATGTTTCCGTTGAAATATTCCGTTCACACCATTGGATCATCATATCCATGGTACGAACTAGTACTTACCCTGGAGTACATATACAAATAAGAAGAGAAAGCAAAGCAAAACGGTACTACATGATGGTTTCCGTTCTGTTGTTTGTTTTGTCTTGCGGACCAAGAAAGACTCTAGAGGTCCAGCTTCCAGCGACCCCAGTCAAATGTGGCCACTACTATATTTAGGATGTTTTTCTTTTTCTATACAGCGAGTTTTTGCATTTAGAGTTTGATTGGTTGGCTACTAAAATTTTTCATACTCAAGATTTGGCAAGAAAAGGTTGGCAAAACTTGAGCAAAAATATTTGTCATGTATTTAGCATGTCAATTGATAGGAATTAGCAAATTTTGACACCAAACCAAATGGCTGCTAAAATTTTTGCTTGCCTAAGTTTTGGCAACTAAATTTTGGCTCTCAACCAATTAGGCTCGAAGATCGTAATTCAACATATCTTATGTAACTACCAGGATAAATGAAATATGTATATATACTGGAATTCGGCCGGAAACTTCCGGGGCCTTTGCTTAAATAATATTTGCTGGCATTGATTGTATTTGACACGCAAGGTAACAATATTGGCTCAATAAACAATGGTAGGGCATGCTTGTTATTATAGCTCCATTCTCTAGCTGTCGGGTTCATAAACTCGGAGTTCCTCATGGACCTGCTTCCTAGCAAAATCTTGGCCCAGCAGACGACATTGCGAACGACACGCAACTCTTGGGCCGGCCCAAAAACCTAAACGATAGGCCAGAAGGACGATCTAATCTCCGACTGGAAGGCCTGGCCAAGGAAAGGACAAACGCTCGCTTCTGACTCCGGCCCGCCTCTCCGACCGAAAGGCCTGGCCAACGCCGCTTCTGACTCCGACCCGCCTCTCCGACCGGAAGGCCTGGCCAACGCCGCCTCTGACTCCGAACCACGTCTCTGACCGGGGGTGCACCGAACCTCTGCTTGCAGCTCATCTCCGACCGGCGCAGTCGGAGCCAACTAGGACTAACCGATCGGGGACGCCCGCTCGGTGAGGACCCAGGAAACAAGCGGAGCAAGTAAGGCAGGGCGCTCAAGTCAACCGCAATACCAAGGGTCGTACCCTGTACGCCTGTAGCACAGTACCGATAGGGCATGTCAGGAGGGTGCCCTGCCACCTTCCAGGCATGTCAGATCCCAAGCAGTGTTGTGGGCGCTGACGTTTGCCCTAAAGTGTTGTGGGCGCCCTCAACTCTCATACCAAGCGAACACAGTAAAACCCCCCACATGCCTCTAGGCATCAACAGTGTTGTGGGCGCTGACATCTACGATACCAAAAAAAGACGACAGAACCTCCCACATGCGTCTGACATTAACAGTATTGTGGGCGCCTACAATCATCTTGTACCCGACGGCGTGGGCAACAAGACTTAGTAGCATACGTAAACTCTCGCTCTCTCACTTATAAGGCCGTCCCCTTCATCTATAAAAGGGGATGCGCTCTCTCCCAATGAGGAGGACCGACAGATCACTCTCAGATGACTCGAACATAGACAGACGATTCGATCGATTCGAACACCCAACGAACAACTCCAACAAGAGCACACGCTCAAATACTTAGCGCACGTAGGAGCTCCCGTCTCTCTCGGCCTTTCGGTCCAGAGTCCGATCGGACCTCTTGCGCCCCCATCTTACTCCCTCTCGTTTGTAACCCCACAGCAAACTTTGAGCACCTAGGCTCAGGAATAAAGTCTTCGACCGACTCAGACTGGACGTAGGGCACGTTGCCTGAACCAGTATAAACCCTGTGTCATTGAGTGCTAGGCCACATCCGATCACAACGTACGGCAAAACTACAAATATTTACGTGTTGGCCACTTTCTGCACCGACAGTTGGCGCCGTCCGTGGGGAAGACGCCGTACGTTCACGACTTTGGTCATCGGATGGCCCACCTTTCCGCCATTTTCACCATGGCGGGCTCAAGCGATACGACTCGCTTCGGCTCACTAGAGTTTCCCGCACCCCCACCTGTTGGAATGTGGGTTCCACCCATCTTCGAGCTGTCCCAGGCCTTCCTCTTCGGAAGCCTGGACTTTGTCGTCGATCGGCTCGGCGTGCTTCACCTCTGCGAGGAGGCACTTGTTCTGGCGCCCGCCGGAAGGGCGCCCTCCATCGGCTCTGGGACACCCAGCGACTTCAACGACGAGGCGCCTGTGCTTCGCTCTGAGCCCACGTAGGGCTCAAACTCAACTATGAGTAACGCACGCTTTTTTATTTACTTGCTATTTACTATCTTTCGCTGATTCTCTAGAGGGACCCCGTCGTCCCTTCCACGACCGCCATGCAATCGGTTCCCCTACGGCCTCATGTCCCCCGCGGACGCGTTCGCCCGGGGGCTCCGAAGGATGCTGGCGCCGCCCCCTCTCACATCCGAATTCATGGGGATGGCGAGCTACACTCCTACCTCTTTCCATGACCTCATGGATGAAAATGTTGAGAGTGACGGCTCCAGCATCGGTGACATCATGGCACCTAGCCACCCTCTGTCCCAGGAGTGTGCTATGGCGGACGCTCCGGGACAGCTGTCGGTGGTGGCGGAGTCTCTACAGACCCACACCCCTCCGGACCGTCGTGCAGATGCCCTCGCATGTGCCTAGGAACACAGCAAGGAGCTACGACAAAGGTGGTAGAACCAGCCGCCACCTGCGCCGGCGCTTGGCACACCACTATGCGCCCCGTGCGTGTAACTCGGTGAGCGGCGCCTGGGTCACGCTCGCCAGGTTCAGCGCAACATCATCATCGGGGGGAACGATCCCCCACAGTTCGCTCGGGCTGGTCAGAACATCACTGCGGTGGTGATGCTTCTACGCGGCCTTCCCGAGCCTGTCGACCCATAGGAGCAAGCGGTCCACCGGAACCTCCGGGCACTGGTGGAGACCGCCGTCGTTCAATAGGCGGAGAGCTCCGCGTCGCGACACCAACCCATGGCCTCTCTCCCCACCAGGGGGTGGGGACACACCAGACGCATCACTCCATCCGCTCGCCGCTATAGTCGCTGGGCACGGAATAGGAGGACGTAGCTGCACCGTGGCCTGATCTAACACCCGCTCTACACCGGCCACCTGTGCGTGAACGCCTCAGGCCGAACCGAGACGCTCGCAGCATCATCAACAATCGACGTCAGGCTCGGCATGACGATGACGTCCATCGGGCGGTGGTGAGAGCAGGCAGCACGAGCTCTGACCGAACCATCGAGGGGACCGACGAGACGCACCCCGGGCGTGGTCGCCGACTGGACGACTGGAGTCCCAGCCTGGATGGCCCGGGACCACGGGCTTTTGGCTAACGCATCCAGAGAGCGTCGTTCCCACAGCGTTTCCGACCACCTACCAATGTCGCCAAGTATACCGGGGAGACGAACCTCGGTATATGGCTCGAGGACTTTCGGCTCGCCTGCCGAGCCGAAGGAGTGGATGATGACCACTTCATCATTTAGTACCTCCCCATCTGCGTGGGGGAACATGTTCAAGCATGGCTTGAATTTCTCCCGCACGACAGCATCCACAACTAGGCGGACCTCAAGAGGATCTTTGTCGAAAATTTCTAGGGGACGTATATCTGCCCTAGGAACTCTTAGGACCTCAAGAGCTGCCAATAGGAGCCCAACGAGTCCCTGCGGGATTACATCCATAGGTTCTCAAAACGATGCAACTCCCTTCCTGATGTCGTTGATGCGAATGTCATCTGCGCATTCCTCTCCGGGACAACCTGCGAGTCCCTTATCCACAAACCTAGCTACCTAAAGCCCCGTCCACCCGCAACCTGCTTGACGTCGCCACGAACCATGCCTCTGGCGAGGAGGTCGAAGCGGTCTTCAACGGAGGCCGGGACAAGGGTAGGGCCAAGCGCGAGGATCAAGATGAGGGCCCCTCCACACAGAGGGCCAAAAAGAACAAGAAGGATTAGCGTCGATTGGCCAACTCTGCGTTGGTCACCGCGGTCGATCGCGCGGGCAAGCAGCCCCAACAGGGTAGCCTGGCCACTTCGATAAGCTCATGGACAGTCCATGCATCAACCATGCCTACCCCATCAAGCACCTCTACAAGGACTGTGAGCTCCTCAAGCGCTTCCTGCGATAGGCCGACGGGCCAAAAGAAGGCAAGGGCAAGGAGGCAGCAGCCAAGAAGGGAGGCACGATGGGCAAGGATGGGGACAACTTTCCCGACCCCAAGGAATGCATCATGATCTTCGAGGGATCTGATGCCATCTACTCTAAGCGCCAGCACAAAGTGCGCTACAGAGGGACATGCATCTCCGATCACCTTTGATCAGAGGGGCCACCCTTCTCATGTCGCCAGACCGGGATGCTACCCACTCATCATCGACCCCATTGTCTGTAAGAAGCGCCTCACCAAGGTGCTGATGGACGGAGGCAGCGGCCTCAACATCCTCTACGTCGACACCCTCGACGCCATGCGCATCCCCCGGTCGGAGCTCCACCAAGTGAGCTCTCCCTTCCATGGTGTGATCCCGAGGACGCAGGCGTACCCGCTCGGGCAGATCAACCTACCCGTCATGTTTGGCGACCAAGCCAACTTCCACTCAGAGGTACTTACCTTTGAGGTGGTGGACTTCCTGGGGTCTTACCACACCATCTTAGGGCGGCCATGCTATGCCAAATTCATGGCGATCCTCAACTACACCTACCTAAAGCTGAAGATGCCAAGACTAAACGGCGTCATCACTATGGGTAACACATTTTCGCACGCCTACACGTGCGACCACGAGCATTTCGAGCTCACCACTACCATCATCAACTCTTCTGAGCTCCCATGGCTCGGGGAGTTGTCGACCCCAGTAGTCCTGGACTGCAACAAGCCAACCTCCTCGACTGCCTTCCGCCCACTCGAGGAGATCAAAGCGGTGGGGATCGACCCCACCGAACCAACCAAGACGGTGCGGATCGGGACCCAGCTCTTGGCCAAATAGGAATGCGAGCTCATTGACTTTCTATGCACCAACCATGACGTCTTTGCATGTAAACCCTCTGACATGCCAGGCATACCACGGGAGGTCGCCGAGCACGCACTACGCCTCGTCCTAGGCTCGAAGCCCACCAAGCAATCCCTGCGTCATTTCGACGACGAGAGGCGCAGGGCCATAGGCGAGGAGATCGCCAAACTCCTGGCAGACGGCTTCATCAAAGAGGTATACCACTCCGACTGGCTTGCCAATCCTGTTCTTATTAAAAAGAAGACTGGGAAATGAAGAATGTGCGTTAATTATACTGGCCTCAACAAGGCGTGTCCAAAGGATCACTTTCCTTTGCCGCGCATAGACCAAATAGTTGACTCCACCTCGGGACGTGAGATCCTCTCCTTTCTAGATGCCTACTCAGGCTATCACCAGATCGCGATGAAAGAGTCCGACCAGCTCGTGACTTCATTCATCCCTCGTATGGTTCGTATTGTTACATAACCATGCCTTTTAGTCTGAAGAATACTAGCGCCACCTACCAAAGGTGCATGCAGCAATGCTTCGCCGATCAAATCGACCCGCTCGATCAGCCTAATCAAGCCGAACAGCCAAAACCAATAATCGTCGTCTATGTTGATGACATAGTGGTCAAAACAGCTCAAGCTTGCGACCTAATCGTGAACTTGGCCGTGACATTCGTGAACCTCCGAAGGTTCAACATCAAATTGAATCTCGAAAAATATGTTTTTGGGGTTCCGAAGGGGAAGCTGCTTGAATACATCGTGTCCGAATGCGGTATCGAGGCTGACCCCAAAAAAATCACGGTCATCTCCAACATGGGCCCAATACACAACGTCAAGGGCATACAAAGGCTCACCGGCTGTCTGGCCACCCTGAGCCGGTTCATCTCCTGGCTCAGCGAGCGAGGGATGCCTCTCTACAAGCTACTCAAGAAGACAGACACATTCATCTGGACTGAGGAAGCACAACAGGCTTTGGAGAGCCTCAAAATGTCGCTGATGTCGGCCCCAATCCTCGTCGCTCTCGGGGAGAGCCCCTCCTCCTCTACGTCGCGGCAAGCAACCACGTGGTGAGTGCCGCCCTAGTCGTCGAAAGGGAGGTGCCGGGACATCACCTTAAGGTCCAACGGCCCGTATACTTCATCGGGGAAGTACTCACCGACCCCAAGATCTGGTATCCCCAGGTGCAAAAACTCCTATATGCCGTGCTGATGGCAACTCGGAAGCTCCTGCACTACTTCACTGACCACAAAGTCGTGGTTGTCACTTCATACCCACTCGAAGACATCGTCCGCAACCACAACATCGCGGGATGGATCTCCAAGTGGGCACTCGAATTCATGGGCCACGACATCAGGTATATCCCCCATACCGCTATTAAGTCTCAGACTCTCGCAGACTTTGTCGCTAAATGGATGGAGGTCCAGCTTCTGACCCCAGACGTCACCCATGAGTACTGAATGATGTACTTCGACGGGTCCATAATGGCACCCGGCTCAGGGGCTGGAGTGGTTCTGATATCCCCGAACGGGAGTAGGCTCCGCTATGCAATCCGCCTCCACTTTTTGGCCTCAAACAATGCCGTGGAATACAAGGCCCTCGTCAACGGCCTAAGCATCGCCATCGAGCTCGGCGCTACGCGACTCTATGTTCACGGTGACTTGGAGTTGGTCGTCGATCAAGTCATGAAGGAGTCCTCTTGCAAAAGCCCCCTCATGGTAGCAGACTGCCAGGAGGTGTGCAAACTTGAGGACAAATTCTAGGGGATCGAGCTGCATCATGTCCCCCACAAGGACAATGATGCCGCCGATTTTCTTGCAAAATTGGCTGCCAGGCGGGTTCCATCTATGGACGGGGTCTTCATCAATGACCTTCACGAACCGTCTGCCTACATCCTGCAAGGACCAATCTAGACACACCCTGACTCTGACCCGGCGCTCGGGGGCTCTGACCCTAGTGCCTCTGTGACAACGTCGCCCGTCGACATCATCGTGCTGGCACTCGATCAAGCCGACTAGCGAGCGCCGCTACTCACCTACCCCCTCAAGGAGGTTCTTCCACCTGAAAGGACTAAAGCACGATGGATCACTCGATGTGCCAAGACATTCATCGCGATCAGAAACGAACTCTACAAACGGAGTCCATCGGGAGTACTCATGAAGTGCGTCCCTACTGACCAAGGCAAGCAGCTCCTCCTCGAGGTCCTTGCCGGAATCTATGGACATCATGTGGCCCCAAGGTCACTAGTTAGAAAAACCTTTTGCTAAGGTTTTTACTAACCCACCGTACTACGAGATGTAGAGGAGGTCGTCCGCAGGTGTGAAGGATGCCAGTTCTACGCTCGGCAAACTCATTTGCCAGCACAAGAGCTCCAAACCATGCCCATCACCTGGCCGTTCATGGTCTGGGGCCTCGACATGGTAGGACCCCTCAAAAAGGGCACGGGTGGCTACACTCACCTACTCATATTGGTCGACAAATTCACCAAGTGGATAGAGGCTAAGCCCATCACCAACATCCGCTCAGAAGAGGCGGTCAAATTCTTCCTCGACATCATCTACCGGTTCGGCATTCCTAACTGCATCATTACTGACCATGGAACTAACTTCACCGGGAAGAAGTTCCTGGACTTTAGTGATGGATACGACATCATGATCGATTGGGCCTCGGTCAGACATCCACGTACTAACGGCCAGGTCGAACGAGCCAATGGCATGTCCCTCCAAGGACTCAACAAGTACGCCGAGCGATGGGTCATAGAGGTCCCAGCGATCCTCTGGAGTCTAAGAACAACCCCTAACCGATCCACAGGGTTCACACCCTTCTTTCTGGACTATGGAGTTGAAGCAGTGCTGCCCTCCGACCTCGATCACGGCGCCCCAAGAGTGAAGGCTTTCGACCGCAACCGAGCCATGGAGGCTCATCAAGACACAGTCAACCTACTCGAGGAGGCCTGCGAGATGACTGTCATCCACTCCGCTCGCTACCAACAGACTCTCCGTAGGTACCACGAGAGGAAAATCAGTGGAAGGATCCTCGAGGTCGGAGACCTCATGCTTCGAAGGACCCAATCGATCAAGGAGAAGCACAAACTCTCTCTGCCTTGGGAAGGACCCTACACGGTGACCAAAGTGATCTGACCGGGCGCCTATCGATTGAAGGATGACAACGGCAACGTTCTCACCAACACTTGGAACATCGAACAGTTACGTCGTTTCTTCCCCTAAAAATTCGGTCTTGCCGCTTTCTCTCATTCAAAGTTTGCTCCTACAAAGCACCCTGGCCCAAACACTTTTGACCCAGGTCGCTCGAGGCTCCACAAGGGTGCGATACCACCTCTCTTTTTTACTATCTTATGGTAAATACTTTTCTACCCGAACGAAAGGGTAGTCCGTTCCTTTAATTACCTTACGTAACTTTGCTTTAAACATTCCGACCGATCACACCCCACCACTACCTATGGTTTTGAGTAGCTGAGCCTCGCGGGCCACACCTAGGTTCTTAAGGTTGTAGCCTATGGTTCAAACGGGCAGGTGCGAAAAAAGAATAAAAAACAAAGTTATGCTAAAGCAAAAACAAGGAACGGATGGGACAAGCTTCCCCGAATAAAGTGATTCATCACAAAAACAAAGTTGCTATATTCATGGATACACAAAAACGTTCACACTAGGGCTCCTCCATGAACTTAACTTTTACATCTGCTAAACTATTTTTACTCTAATTCCTACTGTGGTTGCCCGGCGGCATCGGCTGACGGTGCGATCGGTGAAGGTAGGGGCTGCTCGCTCTCCGATTGGATGACGCTCGGCTCGGTCAGAGGCGGGGCAACGATCACTTCTGACCCAGGCTCCGCTCCATCCGCAGGCTGGACGACGTCTTCTTCACACGTGCCTTTGGCTACGTTCACGCGGCGGGCATCCATCACCCACTGTGCAGAGACTTGCTCGGCCACCAACTGTGCGTGTGGCAGCAAGCTTTCCCCGAGCGCATTGATGGACTCTAGGCTCCAGCCATCAGCATACCCGCTGAAGATGGCGGTGAAGTCTAGATCCGAGTGGTGCGTCACCACCGAAGTCAGCACCCCCGATGTCCCATAGAACATCCCATTGGCGATGAGCGCCCGTACTTCGTCCGGGACCTCCGCTAGTCGAATGGCGGGTGTGCTGGTGCTCGGCGCCTGCCCAAAGACCTCTGAGACGACGACCTGAGCAACATTGTGAAGCAGGTCAAGCTCCCCCTCGAGAGCACATCGCTCTTCAAGGGACTTTGCCAGCGCCTCCGCATTCCAGCCAATCATCGCCCTGGTCGTCTTCAGGTCATGCTCCAGTGATCCAACCTTTCTACCAAGTTCTGGAAGAAGGATGGCGAGCTTAGAAGCAAGTTAAAGGAAAAACCAAGACATCAACCAAAAGCAGAAAAGGTACGTACCGAGGCAGGTGTTCTCGAGGATGGAGAGCCCTTCCTCCTGCCGAGTCACCTGCTCGCATAGCCGAGCGTTCGCCTCCTCCGTCCCGAGCACTAGGCCCCGGAGCGCGAGCACTTCCTGGTCAACCTCTGACCAGGCCTTCTGCTCCAACTCTAGGGTTTTCCGCTCCGACTCCAGGGCCTCTAGGGAACTCTAGAGCGCCGCCTTAGTCTCCGCCAAGGACTTCTAGAGCATCGCCTCAGTCTCCGCCTGGCAGACCTTCACCACCTCAAGCCCCTATTCGGCGGCGGTCGCCCGCTCCGCCGCGAGCAGCTCCGTCGCCTCAACCACCCAGCCTTGAGACTCACGGTGGGTGGACACTAGCTCATGCTCGAGCTCGATGGCCCACCTCGACATCACGGCCTCCTGAGCATGCTCCTGCTGGAGGAAGAGAGACTTGCGACTTGGCATCTCCTCCAAGCCCTACAACACAAGAGGCAAACACGCTGAGATAACCAGTGGAAGTCCAAGGAGCCAAGGACGAACACAGAAAAACTACCTCTATGACGTGGGGCAGGTCGACAGTAACCGCCTGTTGGATAGACTTGACCCGCTCCAGGGCCTCCTCGAGCTTCACCCTGGTTTGGGTGAGATCGGACTCCATGGCGAGTCCTCTCCCCCCAAGCATGTCCCAGAGCTGATCCTCTTGCTCATCCCAAAGGATGAACCGAACCTTCCTTGGGTCCTCGGGGAAGGGCCACACCAGGTAGGTAGCCCCTAGCCCGCTGGAAGGCCCAGCAGACGATCGAACCACCGCCAGCTCCCACGACGGCGCCGGTGGCTCCACCTCATCACCTGCTTCGCTGTTGGAGGAGACCTCCACTATCTCGATTTCATGGACCACCGACGGACATTTTGCCTCCTGCCTGGCCGCATCTCCCCTTGACACCTCCAACTCTGACCGAGAGGGCAAGCCGTGCGGCCCTCCGACCGGCGAGGCAAGGAGCCCGGTCTCCCTCCCCTCTTCCACCGTGACTGCTGGGGGAGGGCCCACAAGGGTCACCTCCGACCTAGCCTCTGCCGCCACCGAGATTGCCACCAACATTGTCGCTGTCGCTGCCACTGCCGCCATACTCACGACCGACCCAGGGGGCGCCGTCCCCGGAAGGGAAGGTCGCACCGCCGCCACCCTGCTCTCCCCGCCACTCGTTGCGATGCGCTGCAAGGTGGGCCTCCACTCCTCCTGCACAGGAGGTGGGGCGATGTTCAACCCTGATAGTATCTGGCCACTATCGAAAAAGTACAGGTCAGCCACGCTTAAAAAACTCAAACTACTATGAGATCGAAAAGAAACAAAGAAAGCATACTGGGATGTAAGCGGTAGGGCTCTGAAGCCCCGACCCGCCGGCAACGGGCCCGCCGGATGAGGACCGCTCGCAGGTCCCCTCACCTCGACCGGGGGGGAGTCGACCCAACTGGCTCCCGATCGACCCGCAAGTCACCATGACCGCCGGCTCGAGGTGCGCCGACCGGAGCAGCTGGCGGGGTGTCCCCCCATTGTGGGTCATGCGCCGGTGCTAGCCCCGAAGATGCGCGGGTGCGAGCCCGCTCCTTTGACTGTCTGGCCTACCCCACTATGCTCGGAGCAGGTGGGGACACAGCCAACCACTCCTCCAAAGAGCGCGGCAACCGCGTCCACTTCGCCTCCCGCTCGTCGATGGCATCCGAGCTCGCGGCACGCTTCCTCGACGTGGGGATATCGCCGCGCCTCTCTGCCTCCCGCCCACCACCAACGAATGCAGCCATAGGCTTGCAGCGTTCCACCGAGGTCATGACTACCTCCCAACCATCCTTGTCCTTGGAGGAGATCACGTCGTCACCCATCTCCGTGGGATCCTCCGACTCGAGCTCTGCCTCGATGTCGCTCCTGTTTTCCCCAGCCCACACACGCCGGGTGATCTCCATCTCCTTCCCATGCCTCCGTCGAGCCTTCTCAGCTCTCTTCTTTTTCTCGACCGCCACCTCCTTCAGGGTGGCTTGTCGAGCCACGCCCTCCGGCCCCTTCGAAAGATGTGGCCAGGACTTATAAACTTTGAGTCCCTATAAAACGGACGACTCGAAGTCAAGATACAGGAGAGCAAAAGGGAAAAAACACAGAGTAAGGAGAGGGGACCATACCAGATTGGACAGCTTTGCGGCATGAAGATGTCCGGGCTTTCCATCAAGGGTCTCTTTGGCCCTCAGTTGTAGTACCCGATCAAGTCGACTCTAGACCTCGTCCGTCGCCAACTCTTCTGGCAACGCGCGGTCGGGGTCCGTCGAGCCAGTGTACATCCACAACGGCTGCGTCCTTTTCGCCAGTGGGATGACCCGATGGCGGAAGAAGGTGTGGAACACCCACACCCCGTCAAGGCCATGCTACATCAGCTTCTGGAGCTCCACCTTGATAATCTCCAGCTTCTTGTTCTTCCGGCTGGTGGGGCCCCATGACCAGCTCTCCTGCCTCTCTGGACTCCCGCCGGTGAAAGGCGGGAATGGCGCCTCCGCTGGGTTCCTGATGTAGCACCATTCCCCATGCCACCCCCGATTGGAATCGTAGGGGGTGTACGCGGGGTACGAGCCCGACACGCTCGGTTTCTTCTGCAGCGCGAAGCCCCCCACCGGTGCGATCTTGTGCGGCTTCCCCTCCAACAAAGCTCGCCTAGAGAAGATCCACCAGAAGAAGTCCATGTGTGGCTCCATCCTAAGGAAGGCCTCGCATACGGTGATGAAGCCGGCGATATGCAGCACCCCAGTCGGATTGAGGTGCTGCAGCTCCAGGCCCCACTCATTGAGGAGCCCACGTGGGAACCAGTACATAGGATATCCTAACCCATTCTCATGGAAGGTGAGGAAGGAGACAACCTAGCCAGTCTGAGGTCACGGGAAATCCTCCCCCGTAGGAGCCCTCCAGTGCACCACCTCCTTCGGCGGTAGCACCCCCTTCTCGACGAAGGCGGCCAGCACCAACTCGCTCACACAAGATGACCTCTAGCTCGACATTGAGCTTTGGATTCACAAACGGATCTATGAGTTCCTCCTCTCCCTCACTCTCCCCTTTCTCTCCTAGGAATCGCCATGGCAGACGAACGCTCATGGCGAGAAGGAAGAAGGAGGAGAGGCGGCAGTTGGGGAATAGGTGAAGGAACGGGACGAAAGCCCTCTCCCTTCCCCTATTTAAGAAGAGGCGCAGTAGTTGAGGAAAGGCGAAGGATTGGGGTGAGAAACCCTCTCCCTTCCTCCATTCAAAGCGGATGGGATACGACGGGACGTGCCCTGACCGATGGGACGCGCCCTGCCCGATGAAACAACGCCTGGTTAGACGGGATGTGGCTTGGGTATGGCCCACCACTACCACATGCTGGGCATGGGAAACAAGGCGCAACTGCGTGTAGGTGGCCCTCCGCCTTCCCAGGCAAGACTTGGAAGGGCCCAACAACGGGATCTCCACCCAGGAGAGACCAACGGGCTTCCTGAGTCGATCGGACGACTTAGGTGAACGCCGAGAGACAGGTAAGGAGCAGAGGGACGCCCTATGCGGGCCACGCCGACTCCATCACGAACGACTAGCGCGGATCCCATTCGGACATCTCTGATAAAAGATCTCCAAAGCCTGTCACTCGAGTCATCAAGGTAACTCTACCAATCCCACTTACTTCATTTTATTTTTTGAATGCATAAACATTCATTCATCTATTCTTATAAACACATTCACACATTCATTCATACAAATCATTCATTCATCCCACATCCAAAGCATTGCATATGCAATTGATGCATCACAACGCTCCGTGTTGCGTCACGAAGCGACAATTGCCTCATTCAACATGAGCAATGACCAACCGGGGTTCGAAGGCCGTCCTACGAAGGGCTTGAGGCCGCTTTGCGTCAAACAGAGCAGGGGAGAAAACATAGATGAGCCCCAGCAGCCCTCCCCCAGTCTACTCTAAAGCAGACAGGGTCATCTCAACCTTCTCGTTTGATCCTAACCTCGAGCCATGCCCACAGAATCTCCATTGAGGGGAGACCAGCGGGCCACCTGGGTCGGTCTCCGAAATGACCTGGGCATCTGTCGGGACACAGGTTAAGCAGTAGTGGAATGCCACATGAGGGCTATGTTGACCCCATCATGAACGACGAACCCGGATTCCACTCGAACGTACCCATTAGTGAGCTCACCGAGCGCGTCACTCGAGCCATCGAGGCACGCGATGTTAGCTCAGCCCCTCTGGTTGCGGAAACCGCAGACGGGATAACGCATGAAACTCAACTGACCCCTGCCAAGCCCAACAGGGCTTAGGGTCTCAGGACGCCCAACGCCTCGGCTGCGCCCGACGCCCGACGCCTAGATCCGCGACTCTGACTCGCCCGATCCCTCGGCTCGTCCGACGCCTAGATCCACGACTCCGACTCGCCCGATCCCTCGGCCCGTCTGATGCCTGGATCCACAACTCCGACTCCGACTCGCCTGATCCCTCGACGCGCCCGATGCCCGGATTCGTGACTCCGACTTCGACTCGCTCGATCCCTTGGCTAGTCCGATGCCCGGATCCGCGACTTTGACTCGCCCGATCCCTCGGCGCGTTAGACACCTTGTTTGGCAACTCTGACTCGCCCGATCCCTAGATCCGTGACTGGATGACAGCTCCGTCTCGCCCAGTCCCTTGGCCATGACCAAATGCCTAGGACCACGCTCCTGGAAACGATGGGTCAGAAACTGGAAAGAGGAGGCTACGCCCACCAAGGCGTGCACACACACACCCGATGACAAACCCCCCAGGCGATTCTGCCTGAATCGCCCGGGTGCTCGAGGGCTACACCCGCGAGTGCGCTCGCACGCACCCGCTGTCGAAACAAAGAATCCCCCTGCTGCCAAGACGAAAACCCCCCTAGACAATTCTACCTGAATCGCCTGGGGGCTCGGGGGCTACACCCGCGGGTGCGCTCGCGCGCACCTGCCGTCAAGACAAAAATCCCCCAGACAATTCTACCCAAATTGCCTAGGGGCTAGGGGCTCCTGTCGGGTTCATAAACCCAGGGTCCCTCATGGACCTACTTTCCAGCAAAAGCTCGGCCCAGCAGACGATGTTGCGAACGACGCGCAACTCCTGGGCCGGCCCAAAAACCTAAACGACAGGCCAGAAGGGCGATCCAATCTCCGACTGGAAGGCCTGGCCAAAGAAAGGACAAACGCTCGCTTCCGACTCCGGCCCGCCTCTCCGACCGAAAGGCCTGGCCAACGCCGCTTCCGACTCCGACCTACCTCTCCAACCGGAAGGCCTGGCCAACGCCACCTCCGACTCCGACCCATGTCTCCGACCGGGGGTGCACCGAACCTCTTCTTACAGCTCTTTTCCGACTGGCGCAGTCGGAGCCAACTGGGACCAACCGACCGGGGACGCCCGCTCGGTGAGGACCCAGGAAACAAGCGGAGCAAGTAAGGCAGGGCGCTCAAGTCAACCGCAATACCAAGGACCGTACCCTGTACACCTGCAACACAGTACCGACAGGGCATGTCAGGAGGGTGCCCTGCCACCTTCTAGGCATGTCAGATCCCAAGCAATGTTGTGGGCGCCAACGTTTGCCCTACAGTGTTGTGGACGCCCTCAACTCTCATACCAGGCGAACACGGTAAAACTTCCCACATGCCTCTAGGCATTAACAATGTTGTGGACGCCGACATCTGCCATACCAGAAGAAGAAGACGGAACCTCCCACATGCGTCTGACATTAACAATATTATGGGCGCCTACAATCATCTTGTACCCGACGACGTGGGCAACAAGACTTAGTAGCATATGTAAACTCTCCCTCTCTCGCTTGTAAGGTCGTTCCCTTCATCTATAAAAGGAGATGCGCATGAGGAGGACCGACAGATCACTCTTAGACGACTCGAACATAGACAAATTATTCGATCGATTCGAACACCCAACGAACAACTCCAACAAGAGCATACGCTCAAATACTTAGCGCACCTAGGAGCTCCCGTCTCTCTCGGCCTTTCGGTCCAGAGTCTGACCGGACCTCTTGCGACCCCATCTTACTCCCTCTCGTTTGTAACCCCACAACAAACTTTGAGCACATGGGCTCAGGAATAAAGTCTCTGACCGACTCAGACTGGACGTAGGGCACGTTGTCTGAACCAGTATAAACCATGTGTCATTGAGTGCTAGGCCACATCCAATCACAACGTACCGCAAAACTATAAATATTTACGTGTTAGATCACTTTCTGCACCGACACTAGCTTTTAGCTTCTTGATTTTTTGATGGAATGATATTCCAGTTAATTTTAGTGGAGGAGTAGGGTGGATAAATAAGTGAGAATTGTCACATGAATGATTTTAGTGGAGATTGAATATGAAGTAGTGAGAAGCAGATTTTTTTAGCTCTCAACTTTCAATGTAAATAGAGAAATGATCATTACCTACTCTCCGCTAAAATCTTGATGCAATTTTGATGTTTGACTGAAGAGAAATGATTCTCCTAGAGAATCTGCTCCGAGGAGCTCTACCTATGCTAAACGGCCCGGCTCCTTAGTTTGGGAACTAAAGCCGCTAGCAGTAGCAGGAGACGAGAGCAGCTTAGTATGCGTATGCTACTGTATGTAATCATCACGCAAATTTGTTTGCCGTTACGGTACCATTATATGTATAAAAAAGATTGTCTACTAATTTAAACACAAACACATGTCACTATTCTCGAAAAAAAGGATCGTCTACTGTGTGTACCGCACCAAAAAGGTCACATCCATATTCCAATTTCTGAACAGTTTACAACAGCCGCAAACTCCCTTCATATCGCCGTCCCTGTATCTGTCTCGTCCAGTTCGATATACTATAATTACGTTAATTAGTCACATCTCGATTATGAAAAACTACAAAAAAAAATCTATAGAAGTATATCTAAATTACTCGCGTATAACATTATAAAACATAATCAGAAGTAATATTAAATTTGCATATAATTATTCATCTATCATTATTATAGATAATCTACATAATCTCTTAAATTTGTATCTATTGCCACTTTTCATTACAAATAAATAAATATCACATCAAATCTATATTAAATTACCAACATATTGTTCTTTTAAATAAATTTATTGGTTAATTGAAGCTTTGACATATCTATATTGTCAGTATAATTATAAAAACTATTTTTTTATAATAAAAAATATCACTACACATACAATTCTTTGATAAGGAAATTAAAATATTTTGATTAGTGGGAGATGTTAGTGCAAATTAAAGATGGCTATATCGTTCTGGCATTTGAGACTTTTTTTTTTGAAGAAAATAGTGATTATAATGGTTAAATATTAATATCCTCCTTAGATTAGCATGACTATCCTTTCCTAGATCTGACTTCAAAGAGCAAGGTAATGTAGTTTTAAATGATTGTTTATGACATTATAGTACTTCAGAGTGAACGCAGATAGGATCTAAAATCCTTATAATGCACAAGATATAAGTTTGAGAAATCACCTCATCGAGTCATCGTGGATGAAATAAATCATCCCAAGTTAAAGCCCATGAATTTTTGTTGGACGGTCTTGTTCTCCATGCTAATGCAGTGAGGTGGTGATGTATTTCCCAGCCCATTTTAATAGATACCTTCGATAATATTTACATCACGACAAGCCACACGAGCATATATAACGCTTCACTACTAAAAAAAACATTATCATCATCGGTTCTAAATAACCTCAACATGCTCTCAGACATCCATACCATCTCAGCTACACAATACTTGTAACTATATAACTAATATTATTCTAACTTCACATTTACAAATCTTGCATGGTATATTTGATACTCTAAAAGATCTCAAATGAAAAGATTGTTAATTGTAAAGTTGTAGATCTCGTCGAGTACTACAATTTCGATGTTGATTTTGGCTCCATTCAAGATTGTATCAACAATCCCAAATCTGGTCCGAGAACTTATATTAAATATTTAAACGTATAACTCATCTCAAATTGAAAAGTTTTCAACTATGAAGTTTTAGATATCTCTTTAAACTCTACAGTTTTTCTATAAAGTTTGTTTTGATCCGACTTCATATGAAAAAATGTAATTATTTGTGCAAATCAAGTGATACATAGCTATGAACCAACAGAGATACCTATCAGTGCCGGTTGTGATACATTATCACTTTCAGTTGCCCAGTGGGTGCCCATGGATGCTTGGTGGGGATAGTCTCCACCTAATTTTTTCTCATTTTTTGGAGCAGTGTTTGTTTGGTTGTACTTCAACCCGCACTAATCCGTATAGGTTAGGAGAGATTGAGATTTCATCTAATACACCCCAATTCACATGGGAGAGATCAAGATAAAAAAAGATTTATTTTTCACCTCAATTCATTCCAACCGAATCCTTCACGTGACACAAAATACCGATTATTTATTAGAGATCGAGTAAATCAGGCTCGATCAGCATATGGCACAAAATATATATTATTTACACACAAATAATGCAGACAAATTGATCACAAGCAAGGCAGTTGGTTAATTAACATCATGACCGGCCCGTAGTACAGGCGACATTGCTAAACTAGCGGGCCACGTTGACTAAATTAGTGGTACCCGAGAGGCGCAGGCGTGTCCCGCAGCTTCGTCCCGTAAATCAGACTCGATTATAGCATGTGACACAAATAATGCAGACAAAATGATCACATCACAAACAAGGTACGTAGCAGGTTAATTAACGTCATGACCGACCCGTAATACAGGCGACATTGCTAAGCTAGCAGGCCACGTTGACTAATTAGTGGTACCCGAGAGGCGCAGGCGTGTCCTTCAGCTTCATCCCCTGGTAATGAATGTCCTGCAATGCAATCCAAAGAAACCGATTAATTAGTTGAGATCTGTCAAAGTTGTTCACAAAAAGCAGGTGAATTCTTGCAAGCTAGAGTGTCGTACCGACGCGAAGTGGTTGACATCGCGGTGGTGCGCCTCGTCGGCGCGAACGACGGTGACGACGTCCTTGAGCTTGGCGTCGGCGGGGAGGCGCCAGTAGTCGATGGCGATGGCCGGCGCCGGGGTGTTCTCGATGATGCCGGCCTCGAGGTCCTTGAGGTACTCCGTGTAGGAGTGCACGGCCTCTTCCTCGAGGTAGCCGACGAAGCGGTGCGCGAACTTGGGCGAGGCGAGGTAGGCGACGAAGTAGGCGTTGAAGTAGACGCCCTGCGCGGCGAGCACGAGCGCGCGCTCCCACCACTTGGGCTGCGCCACCTCCAGGAACGTCATGAGGTGCATCCGCTCGTTCTCGGCCTCCTCCAGCAGCGCGCGGATCCAACCGCCGCCGTGCTCGAAGCGGCGCAGCGAGCGCAGGTGGAGGAGCATGCCGCCCACCATGCCCGGCACGGCCGCCACCGTCTCCAGCAGCAGCGCGTGGCTGGCGTGCCGGCGCTGGAAGAAGAGCTGCTTGGGCACGACCAGCGACTTAACCAGCCAGTAGGCTAGCTTGTCGGGCAGCGCCTTCGGCTCGTGGTGCTTCTTCATGTCGATCGACGTGTCAGCTCTGTACGTGTCCCATGGCTGCACGTACGTACATGAATCATGCATATGAGCGAAGAGCAAACAATCAAACGGAGACCATCACAAATTGGAATTGCGCGGTTGCAAATGTGTAGAGAAGATCAAGTGCTCACCCTGAAGCAGAACCACCTCCACTCCGTGCCGTCCTCCTTCACGAGCTTCGGCGGCTGGATGCCCCAGTAGCTGACGACGGCCTTCTTGTCCTGCCCCTCCGGCGCCGCGGAAACGGTCTTCTGGCGCTGTTCTGGCGCGGCAGCTTCTTTGGCGGCCTCCGCGGCGGCCGTGCTGGACATCCGTGCGGGGAGGATCCTCGCGGCCGCGGGCATGACGCCCCTCGCCGCGAGCCCGGTCACCGGCTCGGCCGCGAAGAGGCGGGGGCCTAGGTGGCGCGGGAGCGCTGCTCCGGCCATTCGGGAGCTCATGGCTGGTGGTGTGGAACTAAACCGTCACAGCCGGCAAGTGGCGCGAAATATTTGGAGGAGCTGGAAGCTGGAACGGAGACTGGAAGTGTGTGTGTGGATGTGATCTCTTCGAAGGAATGGAGATCAGATGGCTTGGTGCTTTTGGTGTTCTGGTACAGCGAAACGCCCTTCCATTTTGGAGTGGTTTTATTGGTGAGTGGGACTCTTGGACTCGGCCGGCGCCCGGGCGCCCGGCAGCGAAGCTTCTAGGACAGATGGACTAGCGCAGCGGCGCAGCCGCGAGGTAGTTTCGCCATGAGGTGAGCTGGATCCAGGGCAGGCAATCAGGCATCTACTAGCTCAAAGCTCTGTGCCATAATACGATTTGACCGACCAAACGGAGCATGACAAGTATCGTGGTAGCGGCATATGCTATTCTAGTATTGCCCTTGTTTAGTTCGTGAAATTTGGATTTTGAGGCTACTGTAGCATCTTCGTTTTTATTTGACAAATAGTGTTCAAATATGGACTAATTAGGCTCAAAACGTTCGTCTCGCAATTTCCCACCAAACTGTGCAATTAGTTTTTCTTTTCGTCTACATTTAATGCTCCATACACGGGCCGCAAACATTCGATGTGACAGATACTATAACAACTTTTTAAAAATTAGGGTGAAATTAAACAAGGCGATTGTTCAAGTGGCAACGAGTCAGCCATCGGTGACTACCGTGTGTACCAAGTACCAACAACCGCATCAATTGTTTAAATAAAACGTGCCAACAGTCCCACTAGTAAACAATCCTTATAAAAAATAGTACTACTTCTTTCATTCTAAATTATAAGACGTTTTGATTTTTCAAGACACATAACTTTTGCTATATATTTACATATACATTCAGCCTGTTCGTTTCGGCTGAAACGATCGTGGATTATAAGCCAGAAGTACTGCTGGCTGGTTTGGCGTGAGAGAAAAATACTGTTCCAGCTTATAATCTACGATCGTATAAGCCGAAACGAACAGGTTGATTATGTTTAAATATATAGTAAAAATAATATATCTAAAAAAGCCAAATCATTTTATATTTTGAAACGTAAGAGTAGTAAACAATAATCACAATTGTATACTAGCACGTAAGAGATGGGACAAGGAGAGGTTTAAGAACATGCCAGTATAAAATCATTAGCCAATAAATCCTAGAGGCCTCTGCTAAAAGAAATTGCCAATAGTCCAGTACAAACACATATTACTAAGTAATACTACCTACTAAGTAATACTACCTCTATTGGAAAATAAATTAATTCCTAGAATCACCTTAAGTCAAATCATTTTAGGTTTAACAAAAAATAACAACATCTATGGCACCACATAAGCATATTATGAAAATTATATTCCATGTATTTAGTGATACCAATTTAATATTGATGCTCTTTTCTATAAATTTGATCAAATTAAATTCTAGAAGTTGACTTAATTTAGGACGGATGGAGTATATAGCACATGCACGATGTAGAATAAACATACTAACACAATAGGTGTCTACAACATCAAATAACTTTTATTAAACACACCTAGAAATATATTTTAATAGTGTTTTTATTTGCTACTGTAGATGTAGTGTTAATATATCTTTAACAAACTTAGTCAAAAATAAAGAAGCAAAAGCAACCTTCATTTGCAATAGAGGGAAAAGTGTTGTGTTCCAATATTAATGGGTGAAAGAGAACTCAAAACAAAATATCATCTTAAAGACCCTTATTATTTTTTTTTTAAAAAGACTAAGTGATTTTTTACCGGAGTAATATATCAGCTGGACAGCGAATCCCTTGATACCGGGCCTAGGCTACTATATCTGCTGCCGCATGCTAAAAACAATAAATCGTGTGTACAAATTTCAATCAAGTTAAAACCAGTGACCTTTGGGCCAAATGCTTAAATCAATACAATGACGGATCTTTACACACACACTAAATTACTTCATTTCGTTGAATTATCTCAATTTGTCTGACAGGGACAGCAAACCTTTTTTTTCTTTATAAGATTGAAGTCAAATTTAGACCGGTCCGGTGGCCCCTCAGGATTTTAACCACATCTTTAAAAACACACATGTTCATTTACCAGCATTAGGTTGTATCTAAATTTATACAGACCGTGATACAAACGTATCCGTACTAGCTATACATGCTTGCACGGTTCTTGAAGCAGGACTATAGGGTAGATATACACGATGCAGTCCAAAACTCTAGTGTACAAGCTACCCATCACACGCATAATATTCTCCTCAAACGGTCTCTCACGGTGTAAAGAAAAGCAATAACACAAAAGGGAAGATGCGATCTATTAGATCCCTAATATAACCACTAACAAAATAGAGCTAATCTAACGACTAATAACATAATAGAGCGTGATTAAAAGGATACCAAAAGCATAAGCCAGAAACTTCCAGGGCCCTGCTTAGGGAAAATTTATCCTACTAGCTTGCTGGATCTATGGTAGCGCGCAGATTCTAGTACAACTAACCGGCGGCTAAGTGCATCCTAATCGGCGGCTAAGGATATATACCAAGCAGGCAATTATTAGAATTTAGAATTCAGAACTCCTTCAATGATACAATACACACACAAAAAATATATGTTTTCTTTAGTGCAACTAACCGGCGGCTAAGTGCATCCTCCAACAGCTAGCCTCCATGGCTATGTCTTGCACATGGTTCGAGAAAGACCTAGGAAGAGTTAGACGATTCATAAAATACCGTTAGAGGTTGTAGTATTTGTACACTATGTCTATGTGTATCCATCATTTGACCTGTCCTTGCTAGGTCTAATATAATCAGCTTCGTTACGGGGAAAATATTTTTATTATTTATAGTAACACTAGTGCATGCACAGAACTTAGCAACACAGGCGTGTAACTAGCTTAACTCATCGGATTGTTTTTAGTTGCAAGAAAATGATAAAATGCTTGATAGTATTAAGTTCTTGACAAACTTAGAAAGCATAAACTATGAGGCCTAAAATATTGGAGGTTGTTACCGAAGATCGAGGCATGTACAAACATATTAAACATCATACAAAAATATGGACCTATGATTCTCCCCTAGTAATATATGTTGGGACCTTCGATTCTAGCGTATATTAATAAGGAGATAATTGGTTCTGTTTATAGGAAAAATCAGGTCTAAAAATCATTAAAAAAAACTGCCTACAACTACACAACTACATCTTACAACACTATCTACGCGAACCAATAGATGATAAAGCCCTTCAAGTGACAACATACCTTAGTCACGAGACAAAGACCTTGTCAAAGCACCTATCTACCACCAAGTCCAAAAAGGCCAAAGAATACAAAGTATACCACAAAAGTTCCCTTTGTCAACCATCGCCAACAACTAAGCACGGCGTCGAGTCATTGTTGCCAAGCTCGTTGACACAGCAACTCCAACTTCCCTTAGACCTCAAATGGTGCTATCACCGGTCGAGAGAGGACGTTGAAGATGGTGCCACATTCCCACGATGACACCCCAAGGTCAAGGTCACAACGCCAAAAGCACGCCGTCATCAAGGAAAATCGGCAGGATACGACGAGGTAGACACCTCCAAGGAGAAAGTAGCGCCTATATGGGCTTACGCCCTAACCTCAACCAACCTACCCCTGTACATGGCCGCACACCAACGGCCAAGATAGCACCCGGCAGTATAGCAAGCGCAACACATGGAAGCAATAGAAAATGTGACAATGGAGTTGCATGAATGTGGCCAAGTTAGAATGTCCACCATCGACAAGATCCAAGTCGACTAAACCCAGACCCACCATCAAGCATGATGAGAATAGCACAAGAGGATGCGCACCCTGCCCAAGAGATGTTCCCTCCACTCCTTGCAGCAGCCACCATCACACCCATCAACCAAGCCACACCACCACGCAGCCTCCATACCACCATGCTCGTGGCCACCATGCCTACCTTGAGGCATACAATAGACTCCACACTTTCTATATTAGTGCTACCCTTGGCTCATTTGGAGCTTCTCTTGCACCCTATTGCTACTAGCACTTAAAGAGAATTGTGAAACATTAGAGAGCTACCAAAACCAAAAAGTGAGAATTGAGTTTTAGTCTTGAGTGCTACCATGTTCTTGGTTGGCATTCTTGAGAGTTGAAGCTTGAAGAGTTGTTACTCCTGGTGATTGTCATCACCTAGATGATCTGGTGAAGAACTTGGTGACCTTCCTCGATGGAACTATTGTGAGGAGGCTCCAAAAGGTGTACATGGTATTGAAACCCACCATGCTAGAGTGACAAACGGGTATTCATTAATGGATGAGAGTTTAACTAAGTCTTGGTGACTCTTGATGCTCTAACGTGGATTAAGGGTTGTGGCAATAACCCGATACCATAGGGGAAAAAATGGTTCTTGTGTTTGTTGCTGCTCTTGGCCATCTCCGGCTCAAATCCCTTGCGCGCACAAGGGCTCTAAGTGAGCAGGCCTCCGGAACTCCGTCTGCTTGTGTACCTCCACGGGTAGACGAGCGATCAAGTTTTTGGGGACCGCATTGGCACGACTGCTTTTCCTCGTGCTCCTCTGTTCCCGGCGATTCGATCCAACTGCTGCCGCCTTTCTCACATATGAACGACTGCTTCGTCTACTTCCCGGCGACTACTCGTGGGACTACACTGCATACCTCTTCCTGCGCCAAGCCTAGATTGACTACTTCAAGTAGGTCACCATGTCTGAGCATGGTGATAACACCCCACCAGCCGCCTCCAGCACTAGCTCGGATCAAGGGTACAACATAAACCTTCACTTGGTATATTCGGTTATGTGTGCTATGAATCTGTTGATAGAAACAGGTATTAGCATATTCGTTTGCATATCTGAATATACTGTTCCTAGGACGATTATGCTCGTTTGTGTCATGATTTATGTCATGTATTATTTCTAGATTAAATATTACCGAAATGTGACTAAATATTCAACCATATACTCCTGTATTGTTTTTTGAAATGGCCGGCAGGAGTTTTGCCGAACTTGTATTGAAGTAGAAGGAAATACATTCCTCAAAAAATATAGAAGGAAATACTCTGTATTGTTATTTCAAATATCTTCAATAGTAGTATGTACAAAGTATACAAACTACTCCGAGTAGCAAACCAGTCCTGATCGATCTGCTAAGCAACTTTGGCTAGCACAACATAACATATTAAGATTAACGAGAGGGTAATAATTGTGTAAAAATGCTGAATTGAGCAGCAGGCCACGTCGACTTGTTAGTGATAACCGAGCGGCGCGGGCGTGTCCCTAAGCTTCATCCCCTGGTAATGGATGTCCTGCGAAATGTATCAGGCAACATAAACCAATGAATTAGCTCGAACTGCTCAAAGTTGCTCACAACAATGAATCTTGTTGTAAGGTGTAAGAGTGCGTACCGACGCGAAGTGATTGACGTCGCGGTGGTGCGCCTCGTCGGCGCGCACGACGGTGACGACGTCCTTGAGCTTGGCGTCGGCGGGGAGGCGCCAGTAGTCGATGGCGATGGCGGGCGCCGGCGTGTTCTCGATGATGCCGGCCTCGAGGTCCTTGAGGTACTCGGTGTAGGAGTACACGGCCTCCTCCTCGAGGTAGCCGACGACGCGGTGCGCGAACTTGGGAGAGAGAAGGTAGCCGACGAAGTAGGCGTTGAAGAAGACGCCCTGCGTGGCGAGCACAAGCGCGCGCTCCCACCAGCGCGGCTGCGTGACCTCGAGGAACGTCATGAGGTGCATGCGCTCGTTCTCGGCCTCCTCGAGCAGCGCGCGGACCCAGCCGCCACTGTGCTCGAAGCGGCGGAGCGAGCGCAGGTGGAGGAGCATGCCGCCCACCATGCCCGGCACGGCCGCCACCGTCTCCAGCATCAGCGCGTGGCTGGCGTGCCGGCGCTGGAAGAAGAGGTCCATGGGCACGCGCAGCGACTTGACGATCAGGTACGCCGCCTTGTCCGGCAGCGTCGTCGGCGCGTGGTGCTTCTTCACGTCGATGGACGTGTCCGACGTGTACGCGTCCCACGGCTGCAGCAGTCCAGTCAGTCACAGTTTAGAGATCATGAGCGACTAATCATGCAACGCAAGCGCCATGAAACAGACTGGGATTGCAAAATGTGCACGCAGTACTCACCCGGAAGCAGGGCCACTTCCACTCCGTGCCGTCCTCCTTGACGAGCTTAGGCGTCTCGATGCCCCAGTAGCTGACGATGGCCTTCTTGCTCTGCCCGTCTGCTGCCTCCTCCCGCTTCCCGGTGCCGCCGTGCTGTTTTGCACCCGCATCCTCTCTGGCAGCCTCCGCGGCGGTGCTGGCCATCCGCCCGGGGAGAAGCCTCGCGGCCGCGGGCATGACGCCCCTCGCGGTGAGCCCGGACACGGCCGGCTCGGCCGCGAACAGGCGCGGACCTAGGTGGCGCAGAAGCGCTGCCCCGGCCATGCGAGAGCTCATGGTGTCTGGACGTCTGGTGATCAACTAATCACGACGACTCCTCTCCCAGTCTCCCTTCCCTGTGGGACAAGAAAGCTTTTTTTTTCCTGCGACGGAACGTAACTGATGATTTGTGTTGTTGCTGTTAGCATGGAATGGTGGCGCTTTCAGTTGGGGTGGGTTTTATACGTGCGCGCCTGGGCATGGCTTTTGTACGCCCAGCAGTCCAGCACGATGCTTCCAGCCTTCAGCGTTGCGGAGAGCCGTGGTCTCCAAGTTCCGTTCCCGTGCAGGAACATGATTGATGCGATCGAGACGGAAGCAATAGAGACGAACCCACCAAGGCACCAACGGATGCGCCCGTGACCGGGCCAGAAAGAGCCTTCGACGGCTTCCAGGGCCGTTCGCGAGAAATCGTTAATGTTCTGTCATGGAGTCGTGGTTGACCCACAACGTGACAGGCACGGAGCCGCGAACGGGTACAGGACGTCCGTCCCCGTGCGGGTGCGGCGAGCGTGGACGCCACGGGATGCGCGGCTACTAGTCGTCCGCCCGCCTTCCTTTGGAGGTCAACCGGGTGGCCGACTTGACCATTCGCCGTGGCTGGAAAAATGGCAATCGAATACGGAAAAGGGCAGCACGTGCAGGTGCGACAAGTTTGGAACGCACACCAAATTCCATTCACGAAGGGACAGAAGGTCAAGCTGAAGCGGGTCTGCTGCGAAATGGAGATTAGGTGGAATCTTTCTCGGCGCTAAGGAAAATTCAGTGAAATTGCTCTTTCTCGGCACTAAAGAAAATTCAGTGAAATCGCTCTTGTCTAAAGGTTTCTAGACATGTCGTAACAATTAGCCTGACGGAAAAAGAATGAACAGTAGCAGCAAACAGATATTCGCGCCCTCGGACCAAAGGACACCCCGAAGGCATTCCCCATTTCCCCACCTCGGATCAAAGGACACTCCGAGAGGTTTCGGTGCAGTTCGTTCCACCTCACTAGAATAGAAACCATGCATAATCACGGTGCGTGCTCAAATTTATAATGAACATAGAAGTAAAGTGCTGGTTTGTGGTTACAGTTACAACGGCTGAATGCCAGATTAACTGCGATGTTTATCTAGCTTTGCTTGATGAACAGATCCATGAAACACGTTGTTTGGAACAAGAGATGCAAGTGCGGTTGCAGCAAATTTGGAACGCCGCCAGATCAGAAAAGGGCAAAAGCTCAAGCAGTCTATATGGAATTGGTGATCAAGTGCAATCATTCTCAGCAGTTTGCAACATACAGTTCCTTATATTTTCCAAGGAAAAAAGATGCATCATCTGTGACATTAGTCGTCTTGATAAAATGTGGCATGAAAAAACACGTTTGTGACAGAGCAGCAGTGTTGCTGTTGGCAAGTACAAACTCGTACAACAGATTTCAGATCAAAAAGAAGAAAAAACCCTTTCTAAATAACCGAATGGTATTACAAGTACAATATACACCGGCGAATACATCTACAGTTTAAAAGAACCTCTCCATGAGTTCAGAATCCGACAAAAGTTCTTTCAATCCGATAAATTTGCTATACTGCAAGGTGATCCAACCAACAGCAGATACATAGGCAACAAGAAGGCAGGCACGCTTCAACCGACTGGCAAATGCTCTGATGCTATGCTTCCTCACAGCCCACCTGGCAGCAGCAAGCAACAATCCATAGAAACCTCTAAATAAGACTGTAATGAACATCGAACTCAGCATGCCGAGCACAACACCTGCTGCTACATATCCAAGCATTCGTTCTGAACTGAAATCTTCTGACACATACATCTCTGAAAACCTGTAACATTTCGATGTAAAGTCAGCCAAAAGGGAATGGAAAACAAAAGGGGTATCCAGCTAAATGAGAACAAGGAACCATTTTTGAAAAGTACAGATGTGCCAGTAATTAGCATAGGCCTAGAAAGGACATAAATAAGTTGCTAGAACTCCCTCTGGTCTTGACATTCCCGATTGGAGAACTGTACTAGCCCATAGGCAAAAAAAGGGATGTCCAAACATCACAAATTATCGACTGGAGGTAGTCACTTAAAAATATACGCAGTGAAAGTGCACTACAAGCATACTTGACTTTTGTCCATCTGATAATGTAATAAATTAGAAAAATAATCTGGAAGAGACTACAGCAATAAACTAGCAAACAGATTATACAATACTAGCCATCTAAGCTTGATCAATTGATCTTTGAATTAGCTCAACATTATCATATGTTGCAGTACCCAAGTAGCTGACACGGGATTTTGAGAGAAAGCATAATACTCACAGTATAAGTATCCTTTTGAGCAGCTCCGTAGCTGAAGGTTCCTCAGCAGTACAATTGAATAACTTTTCCGAGTGAATATCAGCCTTGTTACTACCTAGCATATATCTGCAGCTGTACGATTCATTGACCTACAAATAAAGGAGATCATGAAATGGCAATGTGGAAATTGAACTGCCAGTTGACAACTAAAGACTACACATCACTCAAGCAAAATGTGGTGGCATAACTGAAGATTCGCATAAAAAAGGAGAAAACCTTAGAGCACTTTTATAGTGTGTTAGGACATAGAAAGTAAATACTACTTACAGGGAACTAGATAACTCATACTAAAATACCTTGAACTTTAATGTTGTTGACCATGCAGCACCAAAATCAGGTCGACAATTATGGGGAAGAGCCTCTTTCGGGGCCTCTGCCACTGCATAAGATACTTGGCCAGAAAAATATTCTGTGTGTTCAACCTACAATCCAATTCGCAACACAAATGATAACGAGTCAAATAAACACATATCGCAAGCTTCATGAATATTAAAAGCATAATAGTAAAAGAAGTATGGGTGGTTAACAGGATGCACAAAACTGAAAGTATGAGTGGTTAACAGCATGTAAAGAACTTTTTGCCTTTCTTTGCATATCTGTGAACCTATTTAAACAAACTAGAAACTATGCATAACTTCTGAACCTTGTCAACCAAAACAGCATTATACGGACTAAATCTAGAGGAAATGAGTGTGAGAATGGTGTCATAACTATACCCAGTTAACATTGGATTTAACATGTAAATTTTTATCCAATCATCAGCTTTAACAACATTTTTAGAACTCCTAGAGATGTAACCATGGAAGTGAATTACAGCACAAATTGTAACCTGTAAAACTGAAGCCCAGTAGTAGTCATCATGGCAGCGGAATCTTCTCTTACTCGACGGGTAGAAGATATGCTTAGCTCTATAGTTCAATAATCCAAGCTCGCAAACTTTAGATGACCTAAGGTCAACACCTACAATGTACCAGCAAACGCATCAAGCACAAATGGTATATATGTAGCAGTACAATTTCATCAAACAATTGGACGTACAAGCAATCGCATTAAGCATATTAGATGCGGTCCAATGGAATCTTCAGTGTCTAATAGAAGAGCACTAGTAGTCCTAGTGCAACGCAATTTACTAGCTAACATAGCAAGCTCACACCATCTGAACTGTGTAAACCGGACGAATGTTAAGAAAAAATATGTACATCAAAATGACGATTAAGCTAAAATTTGCAGCAAGCTCTTGGAACATATCACATAACAGCTAATCTGCGGTATTAATTTCGCTAACCTTAACCAAACACTAAGATCTACAAGCTGCAGTTACGGAAATAAATCGGGCAGGGAGCAGCGACTGACCGGTGGAGAGGATGCGGCAGGTGGAGGGCATGGAGACCGATGCGGTGGACGAGAGACCACCAAGCGCGAGCCCAGCGAGCCCGACGAGGAAGGAGAAGAGGAACGATACCGCGATGGGGAAGGCCACCCCGAGGGCGCCACGGAGTGCAGACCTTGGTCGCTGCCGGTTCCGCTCCGATGGCTGTGCCCCATCGCCCGCAGGGGGCCTCGGAGAAGGCGCTGGCGGATCCATCACGTGGATGTGTGATCCATCGCTCCGATGCCGGCGATCGCCGGACGCCGGCGCGGGGAGGGTCTCTGGTTGCAATTGGGCGCAGCGGCTGTGGACCTGTCGTTTTCTTGGGCTTTGGTGTCCGCTGACTTTGAAAGACTATTTTGGGCCGTATGTGCAGTGGGCCAGCGACCTAGTGTGACTTATAGCATGTCTTCGCTGGACAAACAAATCCTTGCATCTGTGTAACAAAATAATGGTACCCCCTCAGTCCAAAACAAAATGCAAATTAGTATTCGTGTCCGCTAAAATAGTTCAAATTTGATCAAGTTTATATTGAATAGTTCATATTTATATCTCTAAATTGATTTATTACAAAAATACATTTCATATTAGTACTTATTTTGTATCATAAATGTTTGGATTTTTTCATATAAATTTAGCCAAACTCGTAAACATTTGATTTCTTGAAAAGTGAAAATTGCATTTTTCTCTGGACGGAGGGAGTATAAGTAGCGAAGGAAATGGACGGAAATGGGGAAAATACCTTTTCCATTTCCATTTCTATATTTATCCATAGGAAATGAGATTGGGCTCAGACAGCCGGCTACCAAGACAGAATCAACATATACAAATGTATAAAAAACAAATAAATACGGATAAAAATTCAATAGAAACGAACGGGAACCAAGTAATTTAGTTATGAAAACGCATTTATACATGCCAGCGTCATAGGCTCACAGCACGAGGACTAAAGTATCACTAGTATAATGCTCGTGCTAACGCCACGGCTTTATTTCAGAGATACGGGAACAATTAAATAACGATACTTTTTTTATACACGCAATTGTATATGACCATGTATATAATTTAGAAAGCATAACAAGGCATAATAAGTCATATCTCGCCTCAACTTGATTTGCTTAAGTAGATCTCGGAGTTGTATAGTAGCGTCTAGAAAAAAGTAAATCATAAAATTAAAATAAAAGCATAATAAAACTAAAAATCATAAAACTAACGTCATGGTCCCTTTTCAGCCTTAAGATAGCCTCCGTATTTAGGATTGGTACAAGAACAACCTAGGAATTCTGGCAATTCACTGAGCATTTTTTTACAAGTATTAACAACAAACATTTGGTATAGAGTCTGGAGATGCAAGAAATTAACCCAATATATTCCAAACAAGAAAAAAAGCATTTGCTTCTCTTTGTTGATATCGGTGCCATACTCCGTCCACCACTAATCTCCACAGTCACATCAGTGCCATACTCCCTCCGCCACTAAAGCATATCAATCCACATTTGCTTTGCTTTGTCGATATCAAATTTCCTTGATTTCAGAAATCTACAGAGCATATTTAGCTGGATTTATATAGCTCAGCATCATATGATAGTCATCATGTCTTGCAGGCAACAGCTCATCCAAGAGTAGTGCTTATCTAAATGCTTCAACAACTCCTCCAGATCGCGCACGTCCTTGGTCTCCTGATTGATTTACCTCCCTAAATTATTCCAAGAGGTTGGCATATCACAAATGTTCTCAAATATTTAAATCAGCTAATGTAAAGTACAATGTAAACCATTTATTCTGCCATCATTTTAGCAAGCCAATCATTTACACATAAATATGTGAAATCGAGCAGCATCAGATGCTTACTATCGGTGGAATCAAGAAATGCAGACAACATGTAGTAATTTAGTAGGACAGCTATGATAAAACCTGATGATCCAAAACTACAGCAACATATATAACAAACTACAAAAGACATAGAATAATGTATGAAGCCCACACTCACGTCATTGTACTATGGCTTTGCTTTTCTCTTCTGGCCACAGCCTTTCTTCTTCCCTTCTACATGTAGAAATTAGTTGCTCGAATTTCAATTGAACTTTCCCATATTCTATTTCTGAATCAAAGTTCTTGGTTGCCCTTTACCTACATAAGGTTGCAGTTGATGCGATCTTCAACTTCTTATCCTCAGTTTCCTGACATTTCTAGATAGAATATGCTTATAAAACATCTATTAAATCAAAACTATAATCTAGTCTAGAGAAACATAAAACATGTTGTGGCCTATGATTGTTCTCCATTGATAAAAAAAATCATTTTCTATGAATACTCAAATGACAATGAGCTCAGAAAATTCAGATCTGCAACCTAATCCTCTAACGCATACATTTGAAAAGGAAAACCAACCATAGATGCTACCTGAAGCTTGTCATTTTCTTTTGACAACACCTTGCAACCTCTCTGCAAAGCCCACATCTCCTGCACACATAGCCAAACAAGAACAAACTGCAGTCAATAGAGTATATAATTTGGCTTTAGAATTTCAGTATATATCCAGTTTTATTTAACCAAATCGCAATAACATATTAGCAAAGCAAGATTGTGACCGCGACTTGTTTAAAAAAATAATGACCATTAAAGTGTTGAACCTGAGTTGCTATCAAGATTTTTAGAACTGCTAGATTTTTTAAAGAAGTTGAGAAGTCACTGAGAGTTAATTTTTGAACATTTGCATAGTCCATGGGAAATACACTGCTTTTCTACTTACCTACACAAAAATCAGTAGCAGCAACATCAATTACAAATTTTATTCTTCTATTATATCCATCCCTCTCTATTGTCTTTTTGAAGTGGATCTTCAACTTTCTGCAAACAAACAAAAATAATCTGAAGTGGAACTTGAACTTTCTTAACAATTCATTTACTTGAAGACCCTATCTTACCAATTTATTTCTTGGAACAAACAATAGCCATGTTTCAGTAGTAACATTTCTAAGGTAAAATGATTACGGACAGTATAGGATAGCTTACCATTTCTGTAATCACAGTGAGGGCAGCAGGATAGTTTGCATTTATCCCTCACTTTTTTCAAAGCCAAGGTGATTTGGGTACTGTCACCATCTGCTGCAGATGCTGTGAAAGCAGAGGCAAATCTTTTCAAGATCAAGAAATTGGAAAGTGGAGATTGATGTTTCGCCATGACGAAGATAGATGACCTATACATAGTGGGTCTTTATGAGAAAAATGAAATTGCTAACAGCGGGGTCACTTGATTGGAATGGAGAGTGCACCTCTACAATGTCAGATCTGATGCATATCTATTTGAGTTCTGCAATCTTCATCTTGCACTCCAGCTTCTTCTTATTGGACAGACCTCCATCCTTCTTCTTATTGGCCTTCTCTGGCATGTACTCTACCTCCGCCTCCACCTCCGCCTCCATTTCCACCCCAATTCTCATCCTCGACAGGCAGTGCTAGGCACTTTGTGGCGGAGTCAACATATATTAGGGGAATAAGCCATGTGTTTGCACGGAATCCATACGGCAAAATTCCCCAACTGCGTATGCAGAAAAGGTTATTCTCGCCAAGAGTTCTCGAACTACATCATTCAATTTAATATTCAATACAATAAAATAAAAAACAATGGCAAAGCATATTCACTATTATAACCTTATTGTGACCCACAAAACCTTTCATAAAAAATGCATAATAACAACAGATCATATAATTTACCAGACTGCAGGTTTTTGCACGAAATCCATTCGGCAAAATTCCTAAACTGCAGGTTGTAACTCAATTGTTTCCCTCATTTTTTGCATGTCTTTTTTTTTTTTTTGTTTCATAAGCTATTCTTGTACTAGTCATATAATTTGTAGACAGATAAAAACATGAAGTAAAGAGAGGTAAGCACAGAAGATAATGAAGATTTAAGATGTAAGGTTACTAACATTAGCAAACGCATTGCTGAGTTGTTGCAGTAGGTCCACCAGGGAGTGGCTAACGTTGCGTGGCTTCCCTGCCAAGTAGAAACCCTTACTGAAGCAACAATGTGCAGAAGCTTCCCATTGCAAACCTTCACCTGGGCACAGATGAACTCCTTCATTAGGCGTATGCTCATACCCACATGCCTAAATTGGCTATTGCAAGTTTGCAATTCAACTCAAAAGTGCAAATCAAATTGATTGGCTACTGTACCAATGCGAATGCACTCTAATTTTGCTAGTGCATTCAAATCAAGTGTGTGCATGAGAACTCACCTCAATTTCTAAGTAATCGCCTTCCTGAGAAGCGCCATTCGCCTCTTTCCTCATGATAACGGCAGAAACGACGCACGCACCTCGCCGCCGCCACCACACAGGGCTCCGCCTGCAACGCCGCACCTGGATCCGCCGCCGCAGCCACGCTTGACTCAGCTAAAACACTAAGGGCTCCGGTGAACCCGGTCTGCCTTCCTCCCTCATTCGCAAATACAACATGAAACCCGCAAAATCCTCACCCCTGCAAAACTACGTAGAAAACCACAAGCAGAAATCGACCTCACACAACCACCCGAACCAGATCGGCGGAGATCACCCACCGCGCGGAATTCCACAGCCGGGACCCGCACCGGAGCTCACCTGGGTCGGATTTGGACGAAATCGCGAGCGTGAGGGCGCCTTTCGAACGCCCGCCGTGCTCCCTCCAGCTCCGCCGCCGCGGAGGCGCAACGTGCAACTATGACACACTCGACCCAGGCATCGACGGCGGCGCGCCACGCCTCGGCGAGCTTCGGGTTCGCCGGCGCGCCGCGGGCCGGGAGATCCTCTGTGAGCAGGCCGTGTGATTGGCTTGGAGCGTTGAATCGCGGTTGGCTTCGAGCGTTGAATCGCGGTTGCGACGTGTGAGGAGGGCGCGTGGGTGAGAAGGTGGGATAAGAAGCCTAGCATCCCACGTCCAAACGTGGCCATCAGATTTGGGTTAGGTGTTTTATTAGCCATTGATTTTAATGAAGACGAATTCTTATGTGTAATTTTATAGATGCACAATGATTGCAGGCTCTCAATGAAAATCGATTTTTTTTAACCTAGTGTAATTTTGAGTGGTCAATTATAGCAGAGATATAGACTAGCACTCACGTTGCACCGGCTGAGGCGGGAGTGGAAAAAATTGATACAGTATATAAAAAGTACCTAAACAGTGTTTAACACATGCGAAACAGTGGTTAACAGTGAATAAACATTGTGCAAACAGTGAGGAACAATAAGATACACGGTGATGCACAGTGCGTAAACAGTGCATGAGGCCCTGAGAGTACTCGATTTTTTTTTTTAAGAAACAGGAAGGGCATAAGCCCCTGCTGCAATTTATTAAAAATAAGAACAAACAAAAGTACAGGTACAGAAGGAAAAACAAGCAACCTTAGAGGACAGCTCCCAGCTAACAGCTAGCCGCTCGAGTTATTTATATTAAGAAATATATAATAAAAAATTCAATTGGTAAATCAATGAGTTTTTAAGTGGCTAAAAAAATTTGGGAGCACATTTGTTGAGTTTTTCAACGGTTTTCAAAATCCACCTCCTAAAATATAGAAGATAATTTTGTATCAAGAATCACAAACTATTTTATTAGAAACTCTATACTACTCTTCATTCTTTCTCATGCTCTCCTACCTCCATATTGCCCAATCGATAGGTGTGCATATATTTCCACTATCGAGTCGATTTTCCCAAGTGCGTAAAAATTGGTAATTGAGATAGAGAGTTGCTGGATAGTTGTTATTTTTTTAATCTTGCCAAAAAATCATGATTGGGAGTGGGTTTTGGAAACTCTTGGAGATGCTCTAATAATGGGGAAAAAATGCAAACTTCAAATATGTACAAACCTTTATTTGTTATGTAACAAGTCCATATCTATTCTACGTGTCTTCTCATGAAGCTGATTTGGCAAGCATAGTCCAAGAACAACAGTCAGTCGAGTCAGAGCTTGGTGGATTATGTTTAAGCACAGAATAGTACTTCCTCCATTCTAAATTATAGTTTATTTTAGCCTTTTAATTTATACTTTTTACTATATGTCTATAGACATAATGTATGTAAAAATATTATATATCTAAAAGAGTTAGTGCACTACAAACTGCACCGCAATTTGCCAGCATTATTGTATTTTCACCCACAAGAAAATCTGTACTATACTTACGTACACCCGCAAGAAATGGACAGAGTTAAAAAGCAAATTAAACCAACGAAGGAACCAAGATGTACATTACAAAGTAACTTCAAAACCAGACACGGTACCAACAATGTACAACCTTATTATTAGTTTAGTTTAGGTAACTAAAGCCAGGTACCATCTCCCATTTCTTTCACTTTCACAGTTTCACCCTTCACATTCTTTTCACCATGTATAGCGGTATCATCTCCCTAATCTATCCCCCCCAAACATATTTGATTATCCCGTCAGGCCTGAAAATTGCATCAGCTCACAGCTCTTGTCTGATCGCTTCTACAGATATTCAGCTTGTATTCTCTCCCTGTTCTGCTCCCACCACACCTTTGCCCTCTCCTCGCCGAACCTCTCCCGGCTGCAACACCACAGAAACATGGAACATGCATGGCATGAACCGTGTGATCAAGAAGGATTTTGGTTATTATATTTTGTCAGTGATGCTTCCGCAAGACCGCAACTCCATGACTGATCAGTGCCATACATACCTGAAACGGATGCGGCGGAGCTCGCGGGTGCCGTCGCCGAGCTCGCGGATGGTGAGGCACACGCCCGGCTCGTCCTCCTCGATCCACTCCGTGGCTTCCAGGTCGCTCACGTTGCTTAGGGACACGGAAGCCGCCTCGTCCCGAGACGACGTGGTGGCGCGCGACGGGTCGTAGGACGACGGGCCCCCGCCGCCGCCCATCGCGGACGTGCCGGCCGCCGCCGCGGAGTTGAGCATGTTGAAGTGGTGCGCCCAGACGTGGTCGGACGGGTCGGGCACGGCCGCGTACGGTGCCGAGGAGGACCCTGCCGCCGTTGCCTTCAACGACGCGCTCCGAGCGAACGGTTCTTTGGTTGCCACCGGTGGTAGCGGTGGCGGAGGCGGCACTGCGATCGTGCTGCCCCTGCTCGTCGAGCCGCCACGGGAGTAGGACGAGTCCCTCTGCGTGCGTGCATCCAATCCAACACTTTGTCAAGTTAATGAAAGCGGATCAAAACAATGGATGGATGCAGTGTGCTGTAGCGATACCGACCAGCACGGAGTCGTCGACGGAGGACACCGGAGTGGAGCACCCTTGCAGCCGGCCGCTGAACGTCACCACGTTGTACAGCTCCACGATGCGGTCGTAGTTCTCGCCCCACCACCGCTGTGCCTCCCACTTGTTGAACATCTCCCGGCTACGACGACGACGACGACGTAGTATATGCATGTGCAAGGACGACACAGTTAGGAGTTAGTTGCAAGAATCAATGATCTCAATAACATGAGCATGGAAACAGTGGCCGCGTAACGACGACACACCTGAAGCGGATGCGCTTGAGGTCGTTGCCGCCGCTCGGGATGGTGCCGAAGGTGATCTGGACGCCAGGCTCCACCTGCGCCGTCCACTCCCTGGGCACGGCAGCGTCCTCCACAGCGATGACATCGTCCGCCGCCTCCTTGCTCGGAATCCAGCCACTACTCCCGGGGCTCTTGCGGTTGCTCCTGGTCAAGTCCAACGTATCCGACGGCGCGGTTCGTGCCCCACCACCGGCGGCGCCGCCTGCCCCCGCCAATGCGGTCCTCGGGTAGTAGTCGTCGCCGAGAACCTTGCTCGCCGGCGTCAAGCCGGTGTCGTCGATGAAGCTGGGGTAGGCCGGGCGGCGGTACCTGCTGCCCCCGCTGCTCCTGAACGACTGGGTCCCGGCCGTCGTCCCCTTGCACTGCTTGCTGGAGCCGGAGAACTTGAGCACCATGTCCTTGAGCTGAAGACAGCACATTGCATCGTGAGAGCCTAGTTAGCCACCACCACTCGAAGAGTCATTGTCATAGGCCAGAGTGAATGAACAAGTGTAACGCACGTAAGGGGTGACTCGAACTAGCATATAAGTAGCTATCAAGTACTGCCCCTGTTATGGACAATTAGTGCGTAAAACCTTTTTAGACGATATCGATTTTACTATATAGTATTTGTAAAAGAAAGTGGTGGTCCAAGTGCATCTGTAAAGATTTTCTGAAATCCTATTATTGTTTAAAAACGAACTTCATAGCATCAGTAAAATATCTTGAAGGGTCAAGAAGGATGATCCATGCATGTTGACTGTTGACTAATGAAGGATCCAAAACATGACTATCACCTAGCTAATGATGGAGTACTCAACAAAGCATACCCGTAACGCACACGCTTAAATCAAAGCAGCTACGCCGATTAGCAGGCTGAACACGGCTACAGATTACAGATAGAAGGGGGGAAAAAAGCAGGCTGAAGAACTGCTCGCAGAGACAGAGAGGACCACTCTAGTTATCTGATTCATTCTAGGGACACACAGGGGGCCGGGGCAAATCTTTACCCTGTTGTCTGCAACAAGGAACCATGCTGTGTCACAGTGTCATGCATGCATGCGTGCAAGGATTGCGGCTCATAATGGCAGGGCACGCAGCAGCATATGGCCCTGGCCTGGCCCCCCCTCCTCCGGTGTGCGGTTGCAAGTGTGCGACGCGTGCATGTGTTATGGGTTGCGTGCGCGCACGGAAAGACTACAGCCGCAGATGCCTGGGTCGCCGCGGCAAGGCACGTCGACGTCGCGGCATGATCCGCGCCCCGTGCGTGACCAGGGCGCGGCCGGCCGGCCGGCAGGGGGAGGGCCTGGCTGGGCCCTGGGTGTGGGGGGCTGCATGCTAGCAGGCCGAGGCCGTGGACCACGCGTGCGCGGCCGCCGTGGCCCGCGGCGCCGGCTTTTATTCGATGGCGAATGCCGATTGCCGAGAGCTCAAGAAACGACAGCAACAAGCAAATCCCAGTATGTCCCAGGTTACATACACTGCAGCCGCGGCATGCCTTTCCACGAGGAAAAGGCAAGCAGCCATGGCGTGATCCGGTTGCAGGGCGCGCCCACACACACAGACACAGCGGATGCAGCGGCGCAGCATATAGCATGGAGCGTAGCCTGGCCTTTTCCTTTCGGGCAAAGAGAATGAGTGATCAGTGGTGTGGCGAGTGATAAAGCTAGCGTAGGGGAATGTTTGGGAGCAAACTCTCAAATCCGGCACAGGCGGCAAAGCGTTGGCAAGCTGCAAAGGCGGCACCGAGGGGATGGGGGGATCCAAGCAAGAAAAGGGCCCCGGCTGCATGCTTCTCAATAGGTAGTATCCCCCACCACACACACAGGCATCCACTCATCCTCCCTTGACCGGCTTTATTTGCCGATGGAGGTGAGGAAAACTAACGCCGTGAGCATGCATGTCCTGCAAGCTTAGACAACTGATAAAAGGGGATTGATCGCTGTCATTCACGCTGCGCTTTTGAGCGTGCATGGTTTAGCAGCAGTCTTATCACTGCAGCAAATAAAGCTTGACAAAACAGCCGTTGTTGTTGTCCGGTTCACTTAGAACTTATCAACCGGCTTATCAGCTAGAATCTACAGTATTTTTCTCTCACAACAAATCAGCATCAGCCGGTTTTAATACCAGCCGAACAGGCCTGGCTATCTTTGTTCAAAGCAAGTCGTCTCTGTGGCCAGCTGCATGCTTTCATCAGGAGGCCATACATGTCTTTGAGTCTAGTGTGGTAAATACGTACGTACGTATATGGGGAAAAAAGAAAAGCTACAGCTAGCTGGAGGGCGGAGGCTCGTCGGCCGTCGCTCACACGAACCGACGAACGGAAAGGCTTGCATGTAGAGAGTTCGTTTTGTGGTTTTGGCTGCGCAGGGAGGACGACATGGACAAAGCAAATGACCTTCGAAGACGACGAGCGAGCGACGGAGTAGGCGTCCAATTGAAGGCTCTGGCTCTGCGTACGTGCGTGGGGCGGCGGAACTACTCCTGTGACTCAGCAGCGGGCGCTAGCCAAGTACTCGTAGGATCGATGCGCGCAGAGACAGCCAGCAGGGAGGAGTTGGCGATGCGCCGATGCCGATGCGTTGTTTGTCTCATGCGCCCTCGTCAACCATGCGCCGGGCCATTGGCGTCTTCCTCCTGCACGGCTGCACGGTGCGGTTAGGCTAGGAATTCAATTCGGTTGCGGGTTGCGACACGGCCCGGCGCCGCAGCCCGCAGGCGTCCACTACTGGCCTTTGGCCCTTTGCTTGGGCATGCCATTCCTATCGATCCTAGCGGCATGTTGTTAGCACAGAGGCGTGCACAGCGCAGGCAGTGGTGTGCGTATAGCTCGTGTGCCAGTCAGATAGAGGCTGCTGTGTATGCTCTCTCTCTCTCTCTCTCTGATACACAGTACTACTACTAGCTAGCGAGCTAGCGAGCCTTTGAAAAGAGTAATAATAATACGTACAGCGTAGCAGTGACAGTAGCATGCATGTAGAGGGAGATATGCTCTCAATAAAAAAAATGTACATAGGGATCTCAGATGAGATCGAGATGGATGTGGCCGGTACCTGTGAGGTGAGAGACTTGACGGCTTCTTTGCCGTGAGGCGTCGTGGCCGCGGCACGGGAGCCGTCCTCTCCGCCTTCCTTGGACGAGCACGCAATGCATGCCAGCATCTTCACTGCTCTATATCGTCTATCTACTACAACCTACAACTGCTGCAAGAGGTGGTTAAAGTTTCATATACAGTATATATATATCTTCGAGAAGTGAAATCAAGATAGAGATAAGCAATTAATAAGTATATCTATCTATATATATCTGCAGCTAGTAGAAGTACAAACGTGTCCGCACGTTGAATATGTGCACGCATGGATTCGATCCATTGTCAAACTCCAACCATGCACACAAAAACTAGCCAGCGCGTCCTAGAAATATACTGGATGTGGTACACCATTTATGTATGGTAAAATAATACATGCAGGAGCTGCATGTGGTAGTACACCATTTCTCTGTCAGCTAGCGTGTAACACAGTAAAATGCAAACCAGACTTGCATTGCCCTGCTGACATCATGTCCATAAATAAATACTGTGCAAGGGGTGTTTGGATCCGGTAACTAAAATTTAGGAGGTGTCACGTGAGGGTGTCACATGGGGTGTTCGGATACTAATAAAAAAACAAATTACATAATCCGTCAGTACTCCACCAGACAAATTTATTAAGCCTAATTAATCTGTCATTAGAACATGTTTACTGTAGCACTACATTGCCAAATCATGGGCTAATTAGGCTTAAAAGATTCGTCTCGCAAATTAGTCGCAAGTTGTGCAATTAGTTTCGTAATTAGTCTATATTTAATGCTCCATGCATGTGTTCAAATATCCAATGAGACATCGACTAAAGTCTAAGAGGAGAAATCAAACATCCTATGTGCGCGCTATCACTATGTTGAGTCGCTAGAGCACAAACAGTAACACACAGCACCAGGCCAGGCCAGGCCGGTGACCGCGCACGAACAAACGACGAACCGTACCTGTGCTCTGCGTGGACAAGGCCTCCGTCCCTGCATCACACCACACGCCGGCAAAGGAAGCCTTGTCCTGTCCAGGGGGCAACTCAACACTGCAGATGCGAGGCACTGTATAGGCGGCTAGCCGGCTAGCTAGGGGAGGACCAGATAGAGCACTAGAGCTTGCGTGCAGTTCCACCGGCGCTAGACGTAAACGAGGCAGGCACGGCGGGCGGCAGATCGACCGAGGTCTGCAGCATAAACAAATGGAAGCGGAGCGAGCAAGCAATGCCATGCCAATGCCAATGCCAGTGTATCAGCTTCACTTCACACATGCTATTGTTCCTGAACAGTAAAGCCGGCTGATGTTGTTTTATTGTGAGAGAAAAACGTTGTGCGAGGATGTATGCAAGTGTATGCAGGCAATGGGCGGATGCATGCCACAACTGTTGTTGTCGTGGCTGCATGCAAACGATGCAGAGCGGCACCGGCGCAGGTAATAAATACGGCGTAGAGCGCGGGCAGCGAAGCTTCTCATGTTTTGTTTTATTATTATAATAATAATGCCCGTGTAATCTAGCAGGCCGGGCCGGCCGCCATTGCCCTCGCCTCGCCTGCCTGTCCACGGACGCCCTACTGCTACTGGCCCAGCCCCACCCCTCCCACGCTGGACAGGCGCGTATGCGTATGGGGAAGACTCCAAACGAAGCAGCAGCAGCCAGCAGCCAGAGCAGCTCGGCGCACGAGGCGTACGTCCCAGTCGCAGTCGCAGTCGCAGATGTGAGCAGCAACAGTCTACTGCTGCTGGCGTGCTCCCCTTCTCTCTTGCCGAGGTCAGCGTACTGCCTGCCTGGACTTTATTGGTCTCCTCAGGCGCCGTCCGGGCCCCGTTAAGCGCCCAGCAGCCAGCGAGGCAAGAGGCAACGGGCCGGACCCGCCTAAGATTTTACTAGCAGCACGAGGCCCGGCCCTTTTCCCTTTCTGATTCTGAAATGTGAATGTAGGATTTTTTTAATCCCTCCAATTCCGTTAGAATTTCTATGACGTGCTGCAGATGCTATCGCGACGAAACGTTTATGACCTGCGGGCTGCGGCGGCGCTGCCTTTGCCAACCAACCTTAAACCTTGCCAGGTGATAATTGAATGCTACGAGATGGAGCTAGAGACGGCGATACGCCGATACTTGCAGGTACACTACTACTCCGTAACTGATAGACACAGCAGCTAGAGTGTCCGTGTTCGCAGCGTCCGCGAAGTTACCCGCCGTGCAAACAGTGTGCGCGCCCCCCGCAGCCGCGCCGCGCCAGCAGCTAGCGGTTTGCATTGCCCGCGTACGGTTTTATCTCCGTTCCCCGGCTGGCCGCCGGCGCCGGCCGCGTCGACGTCGACGAGCCGGACGCCCGGACCGACCAAGACGTACGATCTGGGATCGGAGTCACCCACCCCGATAGAGGATAACGCAATCACCGGTCCAGCTAAAAACTACTCCGTAGGAAATAGTGCCTTTTTAACTTCAACCACGAAATAGATCAAACAGAAGAACATCGAGGAAACAAAGCAGAAGAGAGAGAGAGAGAGAGAGAGAGGGAAAAAAAATAGGAGAGGAGTTGTTAGCGTTTGTTGTACCAGGAGGACGATGTTGATCTTGAGCTCTGAAAAACAACACCACGACGGCGAAAAAAATCAAGCCATTGATCGATGCCACGGCAAACTGGATAGAACAGAAACAGTGAAAAAGGTTAGGATTTGGTTCAGGGAAGCAAAAACAATACAATGCCTGCAAGCAAGGACCAACAGGCCACGGGGATCCATCCGAGCATGCCGTAGTGCGGGTGACTTACCAGCAGATGAAGAATAGAATCCACGTCCGGGCGGTGATCTGAAGAGGTCTCCCTCGCCGAGAGGAGACGAGCGATGTGGGTGGAGAACGAAGGAGAACGAAAGAGAACGGGATGGGGAAGACGGCCTCGTGCGCTCGGCTGGGCTGGACTCTTCTTTTTAAAGACCTCCGCCGACCCCTTACGACGACGACACCAGACTGGTGACTAGGACCGGAGCTGACGTGGAGGGAAGAGAAGTCGCAGGGCGCAGATCATCACTTGCGACTCTTTCGTCGCTAAACTCGGGTCGGACCGCGTGAGTGAATCGGGAAAAGCGAGAGCGTTCGTGGGACCGAGCTGCTCTTCACCTCCTCCTGGTTGCCTTGCCATTGGATGGCAACGGAGCCCCCGAACTGCGACGTAGGGGCGGCTCCGATGATGCTTCTGTGGGCCGTGTGATCTCGTGGCGGCCGGCGGTATTCGAGAGCAAGTGAGAGCAGTGGCACCGGGTAGGGAACAAACAAGATGTTCAGAAGACTGCGGTAGAAAATTCACGAGAAGTTGGAGAAAGAAAAAACTACAGCTCTCTAACTAATATTAGATTATTGTGTACGGACATGAATCCACAACAATGTCCATGGCTGCTCTATAGAGACTAATTTATTTTTCCCAACAAGTGATGTTGAACCATGCCCGATATGACCGGGTGAACCGATCCACCACGTACTTTCCTATATGTGTTCCTTTGCTCCCACTAGTGGAGGGACGGGCTTTACTTCCGGTGGAGAATCTTCTCTAGTTCCGGTTTCCCACCCGGAAGTAAGTATTCGGGACTAAAGGACCCCCTTTAGTCCCGGATCGGGAACCGGGACTAAATGCTTTAGTCCCGGTGCATAACACCAACCGAGACTAAAGGTCTTCCCAGCTTTAAAAAAAATAATGCCTCCCACCGCTGCGTCCCGTGAGATTCGAACCCAAGACCTCATGCATTTCCTCGCGCGTTGCTTACCACACCACCTACACAACACATCTAACAATGAATGGGATGCTTTCCTTTTGAACTAACCCATCGGGGGACCTTTAGTCCGGGTTGGTGTTACCAACCGACACTAAAGGTTGGAGGACTTTTAGTCCCGGTTGGTGGCTCCAACCGGGAGTAAAGGTTCACCTTTAGTTCCGGTTGGTGTCTTCAACCGGGACTAAAGGTCCCCTGCCACTGTGCCGAGCGCAGTAGCCGTTGGGCAGGGGACCTTTAGTCCCGGTTGGAGACACCAACCGGGACTAAATGTCTCTCTAGTCCCGGGCGCAAAAAATGTCGGGACTAGAGCCCATTTTGGCTTCGGATGAAAGATTTGTTCTCTACTAGTGTCCCCATCTTTCGGCATGATTTAAAGAAATATCCATACAAATAATATTTATTGTATTAATAAAAACCGCCACCATTATCAAGCTTAGCTAATACCACCCAAGTATCGATGTGCACCCAACGTTGCCGTTGCCGAGCTTAGCTGGTGCCATACCGCACCAAAAGTCTCTGTTACAAGCTTAGCTGGTGCCATGTTGTACGGCTCCGTTACCAAGCTTAGTCGGTGCCATACTGCACCAAAAGTTGCCGTTACAAGCTTAGTTGGTGCCATGTGAAAGTGCATCTAGCCCTTTAGTGGGTTTTGGTTGATTGAATGACAACGTGATTAAAGGACTAACCCGTTTGCTAAGTGTGAACAGGTAATAGGTTATCTCACAGGTACTTAATGAAAGCCAAAATGATGTGTTGTTGTATAAACAATCTAGTTCAAGCACAAGACAACAATGCAAATGGAATTCATGTGAAGGCTTATTTATTGTGGGATTTCCATGTACTATGTGATAGCAAGCTCATGATTATTAGTTAATGAGACATAATGGATTGCATATGGAATGGTCTCATATCTGAAGCTTGCTAAATTAAAATGAAAAAGATAACAATACATATGAATGGATGATTCAACACAAGATGTGACTTGATGGCTTGAGATGGTGAAGATAGCAAGGAAAGGCTTCGAGGTACTAAGCAAGAGTGAAGGGCAAGCGACGGCTTGGCGGCCGAAGAACCTAGCTAGGGTGAAGAAGAAAGTACTTGCATTTAGTTGAGGTACTAGTCAAGCTAAGATGGTCATATTGATGTGAAGGATCAAATCTATAATGAAGTATTTGATGGAAGTGACTTGATACATTTGGGATTATTCAAACTTGATGAATGGAATCAAGTCACATGCTCAAGATGGCTATGCTCAAGTGAAAAGATCAACATCAACATGTTAGCACCCTTACTTGATGAAGATTGGAAGGGACGGCATCAATTCAAAAGAACAACTCAAGTGGTACAAATTCATATTTCCGTTTGTCTTGAGTTTAATAGGTATGTCGTACTATTAAGAGGGATGCATCATGTTGATAGATAATGTTTCATAAGTGCTCAAGCCAACCCATGTGAGTTTTGAGTATTTGAGAGACAAAAGAGCTAATCGATTTGTTCTGGTGATGCAGCACCGGACGTGTCCGGTATTCATACCGGACGTGTCGGTATTTGTCCAAAGCAACTATAAAATTGTTGTTCTCGGGTTGGTTAGTCGGGAGTTCCGGCGTAGGTCGGGAGTTCCGACGGTCGGAGTCCGGCATGGGTCGGGAGTTCCGGACGTGTCGCACTTCAGCCCGACTTGGAGGGTTCATCGTCTCTGGTCATACCGGACGTGTCCGGATTAATACCGGACGTGTCCGGTATGGATGACCGAAGCCAACGGCTAGTTTTCAAAAGCCGTGAGGGTCGGTAGTTCCGACGTATGTCGGGAGTTCCGACGGTCGGGAGTTCCGACATATGTCGGGAGTTCCGACACCTCACTAACTTTAACTCAGTTATATGTTTTTCAAAATTACTGAGGGTCGGGGTTCCGAATTGTGTCGGGGAGTTCCGACGGTCGGAAGTCCCGGCATTCTTCGGGAGTTCCGATGCCTCACAACATCATTTGTAACTTAGTTACCGTTATGCTAGCGATCTCGAGTCATACCGGACGTGTCGGTATGCATACCGGACGTGTCCGTATTGCAACGGCTATAAAACGGCTAGTTTTTCAAGGGGGGCTATAATACCCCAAGCCTCCACCTTTGAGGCTGCTGATTCTCTTGACTTAGACACACGTTTTTGAGCCTTGCCAACTCTCCTAAACCCTCTCTTAGTGAGTGTGTGATCCAAATTACAAAATCAATTTGTGGGTTAAGAGAGAATTTGAAAAGAGAGCAAGCCACCACTTGAGCACTTGTGCATATTGTCAATCTCGTGATTCGCATTTGTTACTCTTGGACTCTTCGGTCCTAGACGGTTAGACGTCACGGAGAGCACCGGGAGATTGTGGTGTGCCTCGGAAAGTTTGAAGCGGTCGATTCCGCCGCCTCGGAATCAATTAGTGGAAGGAGGAAAAGGAGTTGGAAAAGACTCCGGCTAGAGTGACCTTCGTGGTATCCTCTAGGGCTGACCTTCATTGGTCGCCGCAGCCCCCTCAACGGAGAGTAGGACTCGAACGAGTCTCGAACTTCGTAAAACAAATATCGTGTCTCAATTCGCATTTCATTTGATATTTGTGTTGCTCTAGCACTTGTGCAGAGTTCTCTGTGTATCTTGATAGTTAAATTAGGTGCCTGCAGTTTGGTTTGAAGATAGAAATCAAAAGGAGCAAGTTCGGGGCTGATCTGCAGAAATCGTGTATATCTGGGACACGTCCGGTATTCATACGGACACGCCCCGTATTTCCGCTCGCACTAAAAATATTTATTCTCTGTTCTAACTTGATGTTGCTTGGGGTTGTAGCTTCTAGATATATTCTTTATACCTTGTTTACTCTGTGGCTAACTTGTGAGGGGTGGTAGTACTCTTAATTTGGAGTTTCCATTTTGGAAACTCCCTTTCTAATTGTTTCGAAAATTAAAGGTGTTAATTTTTTCAAAACGCTTATTCACCCCCTCTAGGCGACATCCTAGGTCCTTTCAATTGGTATCGAGCGAGGTTCTCACCTAAAGCTTCACCGCCGTGAGAAAAGGATGTCGACGCCTATCGAGTTGGAGCAGTGCTTCTCCAAAATGATGGTTCAAACTTTCTACCTTGGTCAATACATGTACTCAATGCTTTTAGAGATATTAGTCCTCTTGTTGAGCATATTGTGGATGCAAGCATACCTCTTTCTATAGTTGATTGGAGCAACTACAAAAATTTGTCAAAAGAGGAAGAGATATGCGTGCAACTCAATGCTCAAGCTATTAATATTATTTTGAGTACATTGAGTGTAGAGGTTCAAGATGAGGCAATCTTCAATGGACAACCACCTCTGGAGAGTGCTCATCTCATTTGGACTAGACTTTTTGATTTGTATGGAAAATCCAAATGTGATGATGCACTTGAGATTAAGTCATTGGAAAGTATGTCCATTATGTCATCATACAGCGAAGAAGCCTCACAAGACCTCAAGAGCACCGAGCCGGAGCAAGAAGTGCAAGCAGCACATGACGTGCTGTCTGCCTGCACATACCGGACATGTCCGGTATGCCTACCGGACGTGTCCGGTATGGCCGAGGCAGCAGACCAGCAAGCAGCTGTTTGCAACGATGCTCAAGCCCGATGGCGATCAAGTGATGAGTCAACCTCAGTATCCCATGATACTCATCAGTTGTGTCTCATGGCCAAGAAAAGCAAGAAGAAGAATAACAAGAAAGATCAAGAAAAGGAGAAAGCACAAGTAGATGATCAAGATAAGAGTGATGTTGAAGTTGAAGACAACTACAACCTTGATCATCTCAACCATAAAGACAAGTTCATCATCATGAAGATAGTTGAAAAGAATGATGAGCTTGAAGAAGAGATTGAGAAGCAAGAGCAATCGCTTCAAAATCAAGAAAAGTTTCTCATCTCCAAATTGCAAGAGCTAAAGGCAATAAATGAGAGGTATGAAAAATTGTCAATCGAGCATGCTTTAGTTACTAATTCCTCTTCTAGTGTTTCACAACTAGAGAAGGAAAACTTCGAGCTCAAGGCAAGGCTCGATGAACTATCAAGCAAGTATAATGAGCTACAAGCAAATTATGTTCATCTAAAGTGCTCTCATGAGGAAGTAGTAGAATCAAGCATCATGCTTGAGGTGGCTCATGAGGTTGTGATTACATCGGTAAAATTCTCTCAACCTCTCACACATCCGCTCACTAGTACACCATCTCAAATAAATATTTCTTGTACTAATGAGTGTGCTCCTCAAGCAAGCCAATCTTGATTGAGCTAAATCTTATAGAAAACATAGAGCTCAAAGAAGAAGTGCAAAGATTAAAGAAAGATGTGATTCGGTTGAAGGGTAAGGAGAAAGCACAACCTTCTCAAGATAACCGTGATAACATGGTGAAGAAGCTTGAGAAGGGTTCAAACCTTGCTTCCTCCAAAGCCCAACAAAAGAATCACATCTCAAGCAAGGCCAACACAACCAAGAGCAAGAAACATGGAAAAAGGATGTGTTATGGTTGTGGATTGTATGGACATGAGTGGGCTATGTGTCCACACAAGAGTTGGGCCGACAAGGTTGAAGCCGCCAATCAAAAGGCTTCTACCAAGGAGGCCAAGCAAGTGAAGAGTCATGGACAATGTGCTTGTCTCATGAGCAAGAAATTGGGGCATCCTACCAAGAAATACCCAATGAACAAAGAAGCAAGAAAGGAAGCCCAAGTTACAACTAGAAGATGCTATGGGTGCAATGAGACGGACCATAAGCTCGATGGATGTCCATACAAGCAAAACAAGCATAGAGCAAACAAAGGCCGCATATGCTATGCTTGTAGAAGAAAGGGGCATTTAAGCTATGAATGTCCAAATGGTAAAACTCCTAAGCCGAACACATTAGTTTATAAAAATACGCTTAGGAAGACCACAAAAGGTGTTAACACTAGCAAGGTGATGTGTTCACCACAAACTAGTGTTAAAGCCATTTGGGTGCCTAAGCACTTGTTAACTAACTCAAAAGGACCCAATGAGAATTGGGTACCAAAGTGTGCCTAGGTTAATGATGTAGGTACTTGGTGATGAGATGAAAGCGTCGGGGTGGTTGAGCAAGCAAATTGACAATATTCACTCAATCTATCAACCAATTCTCATCATAATCTCTTATATGGTTGACCCGAAGATAATTCAATGAACATATCATAGATTTCATCCTCAACATTGGTAACAAGTACCTAAAACCTTGTAGGATAGCCACTTTGTTTGTTTCGTGTTCTATAGTTCACAAATAGGTACATTTGTGAAATAATGAAAGTGGCTAATTAATTTCACTTGATGTTTATCATATTTGCCTTACGATGCCTTTATTAGCTCTCTAGTAGAGTAATTTATCTGTTGAGATGCTAGTATACAATAAATAATAAAGCTAAACAAAAAAAATTATTACATGCAGTGATTTAATTGGTTACATCTCGAACCTATCGGACGTGTCCGTATTACTTCCGGACGTGTCCGGTATGGCGAGGATAGAAAGTCAATGTTTACGTTACGTGTATTCGGACGTGTCCGGTATACTACCGGACATGTCCGATATTGCATGGACCGAACACTAATTGTGTTTGGCAACCGAGTATTCGATCCATACATTTTTCATATATCCCTAACATACTCGAGAAGCTTGTGTTTTATCAAATCTAAGTGGATTGTGAGCATCTCTTAAGCTCACTTTTAAATATGGCAATCTTATTTGGTTCATGGTCAAAATGAAAATTGGCTCTCAATTTCTTATCGAATAAAAGTGCTCGTTGAAAGTCATTCAAAATACTTGAAGCACTTATTTAGGGGAGCTAAATTTCTATTTTGCACCATTGTGGACTAACAAATTTATCTAGCACTCTTTGTAGTCCTTTGGATGAAAAATTGAATTTGTATCAAGCATGATTACTTGGCAATCAAGGTCAACATAAAGATTATCATGCCATGTGTCTTCTTAGTGGTATTCTTGTGGGCTCAAGGCAAAGGTATGTTTTTACATACATGTATTGTAAGTGCATCTAAGGCCCTTTACATGTTAGAATGTGCATTTGTGTGACATAGAGAGATGTTTTCAAAACCCACAACTAGCATGTGTAGGTGGTGTGAATTTGAAAAACTATTTGAATCTTGGTCTTTGTGACCTAGCCTTGCCATGTGATGATTATAGCTCTCCTTGATTGTTTGATTGGCTAATCACACATGACATGGCTTTCTTAAGTCCACAATCTACCTTGTCTCACTTTATCTCTCTCAAGCAAGCAAATTATTGATTATGCCATTTATTTGGAAAAGAGAAAATAAATTGATGGCATTCGATAAGAAAAGTGATAGTACTCGGTTTGGATCAAGATCATACACCTTTTTGGACTGAGCAACAACAAGAGAAAGGGTTTGGAAGAGTGAGAACACATTTTGGAATTATTTGGGCCAGCCAGCAGATATCGGGGCGTGTCGGTATGCTACCGGACGTGTCCCGGTATGAGCGGACTATAAAAACAGAGCGTACCCCTTCGCCCAAACAGACTTGCCTCCTCCAAACCAACCACCAACGCTTCTTCTTCTCCCTAAGGCGACCAAGGATTTCACCAAGGAAAAGAGAGAGAGGAGATTGCATTGGAGAAGGCTTGGATCAAGGATTGAAGGCCCGTGGATTTGGATTTCACATCGCTCTCTCTTCTCTCCTCTCAAGGTACCCTAAATCTCGGACCTCGTCCGATCTACATGGTTAATGCATGATTTGGAAATTCCTTCGGTAAATATGCTGCATTAGTGATATAGAAGCAATGCCCAATAGTTAGAATTGATCCGTGGTGGTTTGAATCGAGAAACCCCGGTTAGGGTTGCTGGTCGCCCATACCGGACGTGTTCGGTATGCTACCGGACGTGTCCGGTATGGCCCACAGAAAGCATCGCCTCTTGATCTCTGACTCAATCCTATCTAGAATGGTTTGTTAGGCTTAGTTTCTTTTGTATCTACGTTTTGCAAACCTTGTGACAATGGTGTGTCGAGGTGATTGCAAAACCTTGGATGAAAGAATCTATGTCTAATTACAAGCTATGGGCATGTATCTAAAATTCTTTGGAAATCTTTGGATACAGGACAGCAGTCATGAGTGGACGACAGGAGCCTAGGTCCAAGCACAGGCATGATCCAGCACTTGAAAAGTATAAGAAGGCAAGACAGGAGATGCATCCTGGATTCCAGCCAAGCAGCAGGAGGCCTACCAGGGCTGCCTCTAGTGCAGCTCCTCAGTATGTAGAGGGGTCAGGGAGCTCTTCTTCTGACACTGATTCTGATGCGTTCAGAGTGGAGCCTAGAGAAGATAAAAAGAGGAAGAACACTCATAGAGGATCAGATGGTGACAGCTCAGATGAGGAGCAGGAGATTGAGGAGGAGTCAGTTCCTCCAGTTCAGCACCAGCCTGGTCAAGGGATGCATTATGGTCTTCTTGAGACACGTCTGCCCAATGTGCCCTCCTATGTTCCCAGAGTTGACTACAGGGGAAAGGGTATGACCAGGAAGGCTAGAGATGAGCGAAGGGTTGATCCGAGGAGCTTACCTAAGGTTCAAGACGATCACCGCTTCGCATGACCTTTCACTTGGACTTCTACTCAGTGTGATTCTTACCAGAACCCAAAGAATTGCTGTGTCTCAGTGGATTGACTGGCAATATATTAGAGAGTTGCAGAAGGCCTCAGTTGATCATGCTATTGCCATCTGCCAGAGCACAGGAGTTTATGAGATCATGGAGTTCCAAGATGACTGGAACATGAGAGGTAGTAGCTTCGATTCTATGCTACTCTATTTGTTGAGGAGGATGAGCGGTGGATGCACTTTGGATGCTTGAGGGCAGTGGTACATTGTTGACTATGATGTTTTTGCCGCCCATCTTGGCTTCGAGAGGATGATCTCGGAGGGACAGGATCCACACCGAGTGTGTGTTACCTCTGAGCAGCTTCGCCTACATGTATCCCTGGCTGGTGGTGAGAGAGGAGCTGTGGGGAAGGTTCTAGGTCTTCACCCTACTACAGGTGTACTGGGACAGGATGTTGGGAAGACTATTGACCTGCAAGGGTGGAGACAAGGGCACCATTGTTGATTACTCCAGAACCTACTCCACAGATGGCTTTTTGATGCTCGGCCCTTCAGCGTGTTTGACTTTATTTGGTCCGAGATCAGGAGTGTTGGAGAGAGGCCCCTCAAGGGCTGTGGTTTTGCTCCTTATATCATGCATATGATTGAGCGGGTGACAGGCACACTTTCGAGTATGATAAGATTCACAAGGCCCTCAAGATTATTGCAGATTTGCTCGAGGCAGGGGTTACCTCCAGCAGAGACCGGGAGGAGCAAAGAAGAAGACCAGAGGCAGATGCACGGGAGTGGTGCACCAGCAGAGCTTCACCTTCACCACGTGCTCCTTCACGTTCTACTTCACGCCGTGGCGATCCTCCTTCGCCTATCAGAGGCTTTTTCAGCTCCATATTTGGGATGTGCCGTGACATCCAGACTAGGCAAAGCAGAAGGAGAGGGAGGCTAGGAGGAAGGACACTCGGACTTTGAAGCAAATTGCTTCTAATCTTGAGCTTGATCCTCCTAGGTCTCCTCTATCGATGAGGACTAGTGAGCCCGAGACCGAGGAGCAAAGAAGCAGCTAGATATGATAGAGAGTATGTTGAGTTCATACAATGACAGAAGCAAAGAAGTGAGCACTGAGCACCCCGACACTCTACCTCTTGAGGCTCGTGTGCCTACTCACTCTCACCACGCCCCAAAGCCTGCAGGCGACTATGCTACTGATTGGTGGAGTGACTGGCTGTGGTGGTGGTGGCTTCTACGGGTCTGGTGGCTATGACGCGTCTGGTGCGGGTGGTTCTCGTCCAGCCGGTGTTGCACGCTCAGATGATGAGGATGCTGGTCGAGATGATGATGATGATGAGTGATCTCAGCTTTCCGTGACAGCTTGTAGCCCCTTTGTCCTTAGTATGTCATTGTTGGACCTTTGTGGTGATAGATGACAAAGGGGGAGAGAGACTGATTAAAGCTTCAGGATAGTTTCATTTGCTTATCTTTGTACCTGAAGATATGTACTGCAGGCTGTAGTTTGTTTTTGAGCTTCATTGATGTATCTTGGATTTGTGATAGATTGTATCATGTGAGAGATGAGACTTACTTATGCTTTATCTTTGTATCTCTTGAGACATGATCTTTATCTATATATATCAGTGGTTTCTGGACTTGAGAAAATTTGTAATGAGTGCTATGTGTGAATTACATATGTCATATTTATTTTCATAAGGACTATGCATGCTAGAATGAAAATATTTGATGTGATGCTTTTATATTTATTCTTGTGTGATATATCTTGTCATATGCATCACGGTTTCTCTTTGTCACACACACATGCACCCCACGGATGCAATGATTTAGGGGGAGTCTTCTATTTGTTTTAGTATGTGCAATTGACTTTTGAGGTCATTTTGTGAATTCTAATCATAAGCACATATTAAGGGGGAGCCTCTCATAAATCATTGAACCCAAAAGTTTAAATGTTTATATCATTTTGTAAGCTTTAATCAAGTTGTCATCAATCACCAAAAAGGGGGAGATTGAAAGTGCATCTAGCCCTTTAGTGGGTTTTGGTTGATTGAATGACAACGTGATTAAAGGACTAACCCGTTTGCTAAGTGTGAACAGGTAATAGGTTATCTCACAGGTACTTAATGAAAGCCAAAATGATGTGTTGTTGTATAAACAATCTAGTTCAAGCACAAGACAACAATGCAAATGGAATTCATGTGAAGGCTTATTTATTGTGGGATTTCCATGTACTATGTGATAGCAAGCTCATGATTATTAGTTAATGAGACATAATGGATTGCATATGGAATGGTCTCATATCTGAAGCTTGCTAAATTAAAATGAAAAAGATAACAATACATATGAATGGATGATTCAACACAAGATGTGACTTGATGGCTTGAGATGGTGAAGATAGCAAGGAAAGGCTTCGAGGTACTAAGCAAGGGTGAAGGGCAAGCGACGGCTTGGCGGCCGAAGAACCTAGCTAGGGTGAAGAAGAAAGTACTTGCATTTAGTTGAGGTACTAGTCAAGCTAAGATGGTCATATTGATGTGAAGGATCAAATCTATAATGAAGTATTTGATGGAAGTGACTTGATACATTTGGGATTATTCAAACTTGATGAATGGAATCAAGTCACATGCTCAAGATGGCTATGCTCAAGTGAAAAGATCAACATCAACATGTTAGCACCCTTACTTGATGAAGATTGGAAGGGACGGCATCAATTCAAAAGAACAACTCAAGTGGTACAAATTCATATTTCCGTTTGTCTTGAGTTTAATAGGTATGCCGTACTATTAAGAGGGATGCATCATGTTGATAGATAATGTTTCATAAGTGCTCAAGCCAACCCATGTGAGTTTTGAGTATTTGAGAGACAAAAGAGCTAACTGATTTGTTGCTGGTCTGGCAATACCGGACGTGTCCGGTATTCATACCGGACGTGTCCGGTATTTGTCCAGCAGCTATAAAATTGTTGTTCTCGGGTTGGTTAGTCGGGAGTTCCGACGTAGGTCGGGAGTTCCGACGGTCGGGAGTCCCGGCATGGGTCGGGAGTTCCGACGTGTCGCACTTCAACTGACTTGGAGGGTTCACTGTCCTGGTCATACCGGACGTGTCCGGTATTAATACCGGACGTGTCCGGTATGGATGACCAGAAGCCAACGGCTAGTTTTCAAAAGCCGTGAGGGTCGGTAGTTCCGACGTATGTCGGGAGTTCCGACGGTCGGGAGTTCCGACATATGTCGGGAGTTCCGACACCTCACTAACTTTAACTCAGTTACATGTTTTTCAAAATTACTGAGGGTCGGGGGTTCCGACTTGTGTCAGGAGTTCCGACGGTCGGAAGTCCCGGCATTCTTCGGGAGTTCCGATGCCTCACAACATCACTGTAACTTAGTTACCGTTGGCGCAGTCTGAGTCATACCGGACGTGTCCGGTATGCATACCGGACGTGTCCGGTATTGCAACGGCTATAAAACGGCTAGTTTTTCAAGGGGGCTATAAATACCCCCAAGCCTCCACCTTTGGAGGCTGCTGATTCTACTGACTTAGACACACGTTTTTGAGCCTTGCCAACTCTCCTAAACCCTCTCTTAGTGAGTGTGTGATCCAAATTACAAAATCAATTTGTGGGTTAAGAGAGAATTTGAAAAAGAGAGCAAGCCACCACTTGAGCACTTGTGCATATTGTCAATCTCATGATTCACATTTGTTACTCTTGGACTCTTCGGTCCTAGACGGTTAGACGTCGCCGGAGAGCACCCGGGAGATTGTGGTGTGCCTCGGAAAGTTTGTAACGGTCGATTCCGCCGCCTCGGAATCAATTAGTGGAAGGAGGAAAAGGAGTTGGAAAAGACTCCGGCTAGAGTGACCTTCGTGGTATCCTCTAGGGCTGACCTTCGCTGGGTCGCCCGCAGCCCCCTCAACGGAGAGTAGGACTCGAACGAGTCCGAACTTCGGTAAAACAAATATCGTGTCTCAATTCGCATTTCATTTGATATTTGTGTTGCTCTAGCACTTGTGCAGGTTCTCTGTGTATACTGATAGTTAAATTAGGTGCCTGCAGTTTGGTTTGAAGATAGAAATCAAAAGGAGCAAGTTCGGGGCTGATCTGCAGAAATCGTGTATACCGGACACGTCCGGTATTTCCTGCCTGCACTAAAAATATTTATTCTCTGTTCTAACTTGATGTTGCAGGGTTGTAGCTTCTAGATATATTCTTTATACCTTGTTTACTCTGTGGCTAACTTGTGAGGGGTGGTAGTACTCTTAATTTGGAGTTTCCATTTTGGAAACTCCCCTTTCTAATTGTTTCCGCATTTAAAGGTGTTAATTTTCAGAAACGCCTATTCACCCCCCCTCTAGGCGACATCCTAGGTCCTTTCACCATGCTATACCGCACAATCACTCGCTCTGATCTCACATAGTTTTGTTGTAAGCGCCATACTAACCCACGTCGAGTTAATAGAATATTTGTCGTTTGCGTAGCATTGGCTTATTGTGCTAACCAATAACTTCACCTCTGTTGCATTGGACATTTGCCATATGCTTAGCCAACAACACCAAGTTATCGGCACCATCACTCTATGCAATGTAGCTCTCAAGGGCACATACCACCTATCCTTCAACAACACCAGGCCGTCAGATCCATCCCTATAAGCAACATAGTTTCCAGGGGCACATGCGTCCTATACATCAATTAATTTATCAAAATTGTACTCTAGCCCAACTGCATATTTTTCTTGATCCTTTTTTCATTTTCTAGAAAGTTAGGTCCATGATACCGAATAGACGGCAATGAAAGGGTAGTGTTAACGATGATAATGCTATAGCTTCGCTGAGAGGCTTGCACGACTAAAACTTAGATTGATGTGACAAGCCAAGAGCTAAATCTCTGTATACTCCATTAGATTGGTCCCAATGGTAGTGATGGATTTACTTCCTCCAATTACAAATAAGTGACATTTTATTTTATAACTTTGACATATACTATTAATTTTATAAAAAAAACATCATGATTATTAAGATTACACAATACCACGACCTATGTATTAATTTGGCACCAGCTATTGATGTTGTCATTATAGATCTTAGACAACCAATGCCACACTGTATTACACAATCAGTAACCTATCCAACAAATGGTTTTTGTCGTAAGTGCAGCGCTGGAATATCTAGTTACGCAACCATCCCACATCGACTACATAGCATAGTTGTCGTTAGCATGGCATTGGCTTATTGTGCTAGCTAATAGCTTTGTCTTGGATACGTAGAACCTTTGTCATAAGCTTAGCCAACACCAAGTTGTTGGGGCCATTGCCAACATAGCTCTTATTAGAGGCACATGCCACCTATACGTCAACATGGTTCATCAAAGTTTTACTCTAGTCCATCTGTCATGTATCAATTTGGCACCAGTCATTGCCGTTATAGAGCTTAGCCAACTAATGCCACGCCACACTAAAAAATCACTCGCCTGTCCAACAAATGTTTTTTGTCGTAAACGCGTTACTGGAGCACCTAGTTACGCAACCATCCCCCATCGACTACATAGTGTATTTGTCGTTAGCATGACATTAGCTTATTTTGCTAGCTAGTAACTTTGTCTTGGATACATAGAACATTTGTCACATGCTTAGCAAACACCAAGTTGTTCGGTCCATTGCCATGCAATGTAGCTCTCAGGGACACATGCCACCTATCCGTCGACATACTTCATTAAAGTTGTGCTCTAGCCCATCTACCATGCTTAGTTTTCTTTCTGGTCCTATTGCCATTTTCTAGAAAGTTAGGCCCATGGGGCCGCCAAGAACAATTGTAGCGAAAGGTTAGTGTTAATGATGTCAATAGTACAACTTCATTAAATGACATCCAATAATAACATTAAGATTGATGTGTGAAAAAATAGAACTAATTCTTCACATTGTCTAGTGGATTGGTCTCCATGATGGTGACAGATCTACTTCCTCCAATCATAAATAAATGAAGTATTAAGGATATCTAAAGTCAACCATTCAAAATTGGTATTATTTTTTATTATAATATATCTATAAAGTATAGAAAATGGATATTTCTAAGCTATCTTTTTAAATCTATCTATATCACTTCCAAGCCTTCAAATCCGATGTACAGAAGTCATTTTGTAGCCATGTTTGGAATAATTGACTTGACAACACAAAACATAACATAACTTTTTTTCTTCTTTTAGGACCATTTAGAGAAGTATCTATATATGTGTTGTTTATGTTATAAAAATCATGATGATTATCAATCTTAGATGATACCACAGTCGATGGATTAATTTGGCACCAACTGTTGTCGTTGCCGTTATAGAGCTTAGCCAACTAATGCCACACTACACTACACAATAACTCACCAGTCCAACAAATATTTCTTGTCGTAAGTGCATTACTAGAACACCTATTTACGCAACCATCCCTCATCAACGACATAGTGTATTTGTCATTACCATGACATTGGCTTATTGTGCTAGCTAATAACTTTTGTTTTGGATATATAGAGCCTTTGACATATGATTATCCAACACCAAACTGTTGGATTCATTGCCACTATCAACAATAAGATTGATATGTGAGAAAAAAAACTAGAACTAAATCTTCATGTAGCCTAATGGATTGATCCCCATGATGATAACAGATCTACTTTCTCCAATCATCATTGTAGACATCTTTAACACTTAAGTTAGTATCAATTAGATATATTACACTTGAAAATAGTATCGATTAAGTGTTAAAGATGTCTAAAGTCAACTATTCAAAATTGATACTATTTTTATTGTAATATATCTATAAAGTTTAGAAAATGTACATTTCTAAGCTATCTTTTTAGACAAATATATCTATATCACTAATAAACATTCAAATCTGATGTACAAAAGTTATTATGTAGCCAAGTTTAGAATAATCGACTTGATAACATAAAAACATAACTATTTTTTAATCTTTTAGGACCATTTAGAGAAGTATCAATATACATGTTGTTCATTTTTTATAAAAATCGTGATGATTATCAAGCTTAGACGATACCAATTTGGCACCAGTTGTTGCCGTTGTCGTTTTAGAGCTTAGCCAACTCATGCCACATTACACTACATGATCCATTCGCCTGGTCCAAAAAATGTTTTTTTGTTGTAAGCGTGTTACTAGAACACCTAGTTACACAACCATCTTGCATCGACTACATATTGTATTTGTCGTTAGTATGACATTAGCTTATTTTGCTAGCTAGTAACTTTGTCTTGGATACATAGAACCTTTGTCGTATGCTTAGCCACAACCAAGTTGTTCGGTCCGTTGCCATGCAATATAGCTCTCATGGGCACATGCCACCTATCCGTCGACATACTTCATTAAAGTTGTCCTCTAGCCCATCTACCATGCTTAGTCTTCTTTTCGGTCCTATTGTCATTTTCTACTAAATTAGGCCCATGGGGCTAATGAGAACAATTATCAATAGACGACAACAAAAGGTTAGTGTTAACTATGATAATACTACAACTCCATTTAAAGGCTTCCACTAATAACTTTAAGATTGATGTGTGAAAAAAATTGGAACTAAATCTTCATATAGTCTAGTGGATCGATCTCCATGATGGTGACAGATCTACTTCATCCAATCATAAAAAATGAAGGATTAGGATGTCTAAAGTCAAGTATTCAAAATTGATACTATTTTTTATTATAGTATACATATAAAGTGTAGAAAATTTATATTTCTAAGCTATCTTCAAACAAATCTATCTATATCACTACCAAGCCTTCAAATCCGATATAGATAGATTTGTAAATGTCTTGTATAAATATAAATGTCTTGTATTCGTCCTTAGTTGATGCTGCATATATAGGTGAGAGGTTGTCTTCATTAGTAATAAAAAATGCACAATTTCACCACAGGGCCGAGGGAGATGTTGTGCTCGTCAATGAGGAGGATGTCATGGAATGCTGGATGCGCAAAAGAAAGCTCGTTGTCAAACCGGCGATGGCTGGAGACTGTGGAAGGAGAGGAACTCGTGCACTTTTGATGGAGTTTCTACTGACGCGGCTGGTCTGGCTTGCTCGATCTTAGGCGAGGCCGAGGAGTGGTGTTTGGCAGGATACAAGCAGCTCCTATCCTTCCCGTCGCAAGTATAGTAGTATGTAAATCAAATTCGCTTGCTGCCCGTGGGCCGTTGTGCTTTGGTAATCGATGGATTACCAGGGCATTTATTTGTAATTTCGAGTAAACTATCTTCTCCTGCTTAATGAAAACCGTGCCCGAGGCACGTTCGAGAAAAAATAATTTGTCACATATAGTTATTATAGTGAATAAAATTTGTCCTCAAGTCATTACAACCGTTGAACCATATATATATATATATATATATGTTATCATAATAAAAATTGTATCTTTGGCAAGAATAAATATCTAGAAAGTTAGAGGTTGCATCCAAAATGTTTGTTTTATGCCTCGACGGATATACTCACACAGTCCTTGATACAGTCCGATTCAAAGTTGTATTGTCGAGAACCCTTTATTCATTGAAATAAACCTTACAATAAATCTGTCAGAGAAGTACTACTAGGCGTGGAATGCCAGCCACAAAGTGTTTGTCGGAGATTTTGTTGCTTCCAATTTCTTTTAGAGAGTGACTCAGTTGCCATGCTTTTAGACGGGAGGGAAACAAACAGTGAAGAACGCATCATCAACTACGTCCTGTTTGCTTGAGTTTATTCAGAACTAATTTTCAGTCATGAAATAGTAGTTTTTCTCTCACAGTATTTCAGCATAAGCATTAGTATAAACCAAATTTCAGCATCAACGAACAGGGCTATCTCTCTGCTTCTGTTGCACGAGTAGGATGGCATCAGCTATCTATGTTCCTACTAGTAACCAAAATCTGTTCAACATATGACAAGTAAATTTGTCATCAGCATACAATATGTTCATTCAGCAGCTGATATCTGGTGAAGTAGAGCGACGTGCATCGTATCCATTCACCAAAAGAAGAGAAAAACGATGTCTTGTACGCATCCGTGGTCGTACACTCGAACACGTTCCCAATTCTATAGGCAATGCATGCTCTTTCATTTGGTTAAATTGTTTAATAGACCATTCCCCAATTTGATGCATATATAAAAGTAAAGTATGGGTGGGGCAGCGACGCTCTCGACCGAGATCGCGTTCCCCGGTACGACCACATGGTCCATGGTCACCGCAAAACCATCTTCGTTGACATGTGGGCCCGAGTGGACGTGGGTCCAACGGATCCTGCCATCGGATACGGGGCGTGTGGCGACTCCCCTGAGAGCGGGACCCACCCAAGGATTCGGTGTCGGGCTGGTAGACCTGTGGGCTGTCGTCTTGTGTGTGCCCACCTCACCTGAGCTGAGCCTATACATACGGTAGCAAGTACTCATAGCAAAGATACGCGAGGGCCCCGGCCGTCGGGAGGAGCCGAGGACGGTGGACGGCACCTGCGCGGGCGTGGCCGTGGCGTCATCCTGGCGGCTGTGGCCTGGTGAACGCTGGCCGCCGTCCTCGTCGTCTCCCCGTCACGGCTCACACGGGCATCGTGACAGCGAGCTGAATGCTGCCGCCGCCCGAGGCCTACGTCTACGTGCGTACTGCGTACGGACACAACATGCGAAATGGAAAGTTTGGGAAATCCCGTATTTGCCGTCTGGCGTCTGCAATTGGAATCGGGCCATTTTGTTTGTACATCGCAGTGCAGCTCATGCTAATGTTGTATTTGCTTCCACAAATATAATGAATGGATAATTTCGGATTGTTAATTAAAATGGATACGGGTTAGCGACTATTACCGCCCGTTTTTTAAAAACAAAAAACGGAAGCAGTTTTTTTTTAATGACGAAGCCTTATTTCGATTTTTTATAATTATTTTCACACATTGATGACCATACCTCTATTGGAGGCAAATACATGTACGGAGTGGTAGCATGCAAAAAAAGTTCAGCGCTCACATGTCGAGTTAAAACTTGAAATAACACTAGTACTGCACTAAATAAAATTGCAGGGAGCACGGTCACTTTTATATGGTACTACTACATCCCAAATTGTAAGACGTTTGACTTTTTTGGCCCCAAGTTTGATCACTCGTCTTCAAAAAATTTGTGCAAATATAGTCAAATTTAAGTCATTCTTGAAGAATTTTTATTAATAAACCAAACCACGACGAAAGAAGTGATATTTTACACAAATTTTTGAATAAGACGAATGGTCAAACTTGGTGTCAAAAAAGTCAAACGTCTTATAATTTGGAATGGATTGAGTACTATAAGTGCATTAGCAAAAAAAAATGGTATAAGTACATTGGTAGCACCGAGACTACTGAGTAGATTTTTTTAACCTTTTTGAAAAACAAATTCTAAATCTAACACCATTGCTTTTTTTATTTTTTAATCTAACCCTTTTGGCCGCGCCGAAGTCCCTGACGCGGCCAAAACACGCTGCCGCACTACATGTATCGGCCGGCACGATTTGCCACGATGGACGACGATTTTCACGTGGAAAACCCGGCAGCGCCACCCCCGTTGGCGGGCCAGCACTGTAGCGCCACGTGAACCAGACTGGCGCGGCAAGGCACAACTTAGAAAAATTGTATCTTCTTTATACGATCTCGGACGAAGATGATCTTTATATGAAAATTGTAGCCCTCGACGAGATCTACAACTTTCTAGTTTTGAGTTTTTTTTTTATTTGAGATAGTTAAGATGCTCAAAAAAGTTAAACAATGTTTCAACAGTATATTAATCACGTATGATAGACTGTTAAAACATTTTTTTAATTTTTTTGAGCATCTTAACAATCTTAAATGAAAAAACTCAAAACTAGAAAGTTGTAGATCTTATCGAGGGCTACAATTTTTATATAGAGATCATCTTCATCCGAGATTGTATGAAGACGATACAATTTTTCTAAGTTGAGCCTTGCTGCGTCAGTCTGGTTGGCGCGGCGCTACGGTGCTGCCGCACCAACGGGAGCGGCGCGGTAAGGTTTTCCACGAAATCGTTGTCACAGTGGTAGATCGTGCCGCGCCGATACATATGGCGCTGCAGGATGTTTTGACCCGCCAGGAACTTAGGCGTAGCCAAAAAGGTTAGATTTAAAAATATAAAAACAATGGTGTTAGATTTAGAATTTGTTTTTCAAAATGGTTTAAAATAAAAAAAATCACTGAGTACGTACTCATGGAGTGGTGAGTAGTGAAGCCAAACTGACCAAATGCTAGAAGCGCTGGCACGCATGGAGGCTTTGCATCCACGTTGCACAGACAGTCGACTAGTCTAATCTGTTCGGACCGTCGCACACATCCGATCAAAGAACTTCGTTGTCCGAGCCGATACTCGAACACATGCATAGAGTATTAAATATAGATTAATTATAAAATTAAATATATATATTAAGATTAATTTGCGAGATGAATTTTAAGCCTAATTAGGTCATGATTTGATAATTTGGTGCTACAGTAACCATGTGCTAATAACGGATAAATTAGTCTTCATAAATTCGTCTCCGGATTACTGACGGATTATGTAATTTATTTTTTTTATTAGTTATCCGAACAACCGCTTATACTTAGATTCCCGCTTATACTTAGATTCCCGTTTAAATGCACGAGACTACCCATGTGTACGGCACTACTACTCTCGTGCGCTATTCGTTCCAACATTTTTTAACTTGTTTCGGCTGTTCATACGCGCAAGACAAATATTTGGGACCCTTCTTCTCTGCTCTGTCCGGCGGCACAGGCCGCTGCAAGCAATCGTGCGTAATGCTCGTACAGTGACCGAGCAGGCTGGACCGCTGGAACCTGGAGTGGACGGTGCTTCAGATTCAGCTTGACCAAGCAATGCCCCGAGACAAAAAAAGGGAAGAAAAAAATCCATAAAATACTTAGTCTGGACATACTCCTAGTAGTATATCAATACAGCTTTCTGCTTTCGTGCGTTCAGAGTTCAGAGTTCAGCGTTCAAAAAGACCATGGCGTGCATGAATTGGTGGCTCTGGCAAATGTATTGCGGTTGTCTAATCCTGAATGTCCATGCGTGGTTTCTTGAGAAAGCTCAAGGGAAAGCATACACACTTGTGCCAACGTTAGGACGACAGAACAAAAGCTAAAGATGAAAGCGGGCAATGTGACTGAATGATAGTTCCTTCTTGAGAAGACAAAAAGGAGCGAGAGCAGCTTACATTACCGTGGCCGTGGTGGTGGTATCAATACCATCAATCATCAGGTTTTTCTGATATCCGCCTGAAAATGGCACCTATCCGTGCCACTGCAAGTCTTTTGAGAGGGCAAAAGAAAAAACGAAACAACAATACTATACCATGGCTATCCTTAGGCTAAATAATATTATTTTTGAGAGGGCAGTTCGATTATAAGAAAAACGAAACAACAATACTATACCATGGCTATCCTACATTTTACTCCACGACGTGCGGCTAAATAATTCAGTTTTGGGTTGGAACTAAACGGGGATTTATTTTGAGCCACGATTGATAAGTCAGGCTGAGCGAGCGATAAATGCTCCGGTCGCAACCCCAAAACGGCAACAGGATTTTTTTTTTCTGATCCCGACGAGCATCACATCGCGAGCAGGCGAAAGCAGATTCCCCCCCGTCAGGCCGTCAGACGCCCGGCCGGCAGATCACCTCGCGCAGGCGTCCTCCTTTATTTGGCCTGTTCGCTAGGCTATCAGATACTGTTGATTAATTTATTATAAAAAATATTATTCGTTAGTCAAAAAAAATATGAAACTAACTAGCAATTTTTCTCCTCCGGCCGGGCGGCCACGGGGCCGAGGCCAACGCACGCATGCTGGGCTGCTGGCGCAGTGGCCGCGCGCGAGCACTCGCCCGCGTCCTCTCCTCCCGCATTTTGATGCCGTCACCGTCCAATCCTAACAGAGGGGAGCGGGCAGGCCCAGCACACTGCGCACACGGGCGGGCGCGGCGCCGGGCACACCACGTGCGGCTCCTCCGGGGCTCCCGGCTCCTCGGCGCCCCCCCGCGTCGCGGGGTGCGGTCTTCAAGTCCAAGTCCAGTTGGCAAATCAGGCGCGTCAGTGCCGGGTACGGGCGTCGGGTTCCACCACGGCGATTTGGATCGTGTCCGGCGGGCGGGCGTTGCCATGCCAACCGGGCCGGTGCGCGCGGCTGCCAGAGCGGCAGGTGCATCGTGCATGCATGCAACGCAAGCAGCAAGCGTAATAAGGGTCCAGTGATCCAGCTGAAATACGCTGCGCTGCGTGCATGCCACGGTCACAACTTTTGATGCGCCGTACTAGCTAGGCCGGGGCGACCCGGCTGGCTAGCCTGCTCGGGCTAGAGCCCAGGGTAGCCTCTAGCCCACTGTGCCGAGCTTTGTATGGTATCGCAGTCCGCACTCGGCAGGCAGTCCCTCCCCTCCCGGCTCCCACTGCAAGTGCATCGCTGCTTTCCACTACCAACTGCTGTAGCCACCCGGCGTCTAGCGCTACGGATCGGATCAGATGGGATCACGACTTGTTTCTAGTAGTAGTACCTGATGACTGATGACTGGATGAGTGCTGGACCGCGCTAGCGCAGAGAATAGATGTGCATCGACACGTCAGGCATTGCCCCTGGCCGTGTTTTGTTCTCTCTGTTTTCGCGCTCGATGCGGCGCCAAAGGGAACGGGGTAGATCGGGGCCGAAAACGACTAGACGTCGCGGCGATGGTGGAGGCGCGTGTTGGTGGAGCGGACAAATCGAGGTTTTCTCCCCGACGAGAAAGCCGCGCGAGGCCGAGCAAATCTTTGGGGACGGCCGGAAAGGGAGGCGTGGCGAGCTAAAATAAAAGCTCCCGCGGCGGCACATACACATTGGCATTGCACCGAGCCCGAGCGGGTGGGGACTGGGGGTTGCAGCCTGGACCTGGAGGTTGCCCCTTGCCCGACCCGGGAGGCATGGGTCGCTGCGTGCGGCCGCCGGGTGGTGGTGGTCTGGACGTCTGGTCACTGCTGGTCTGCTGGACGAGGATCACGTCGGACGTCGCCGAGAACAGCCTTTGGGAAAAGGCCACTCGAGTCCAGTCCAGTTCAGTCGAGTCGTGCTGGCTTGGCTGTTGGCTCGCTCCGAGTCCGAGCGGAGCGGACTGTTGACACGAGCGTGACTGATTGGAGATCTCCCGAGCACACTGCACACTGCACACAGCACGCGCGCGCGCGGCTGCTCAAGAGCGGCCACGTTGCGGCGCCCACCGGCGTCCCCCCGCCGCCGTGATGACACGCACGAGCGCGAACACAGGCATGTATATATATGTCCAAGTCGCGTCAACAGAGCCCGGCTCGATCGGGTCCGCAAGCACGCGCGTTTTGTGCATCTTTTCCTGCGGCCGTGCGAGCGAGCGAGGCTGCATGCCCCGCCTTTTGTTGCCGTCGGCCAATCGATGCACGCTAGGCGATCCACGCCGCCGTACTGCCGGGGATCAGCTGTAATTTGCAATCCTCCGGCCGTGCGTGCTCCTTAGATCGCGCTGCAGCCTTTTGACTGAGCGAGCATTTGTTAATGAACACGGCAGGCAGCTCCGGACTGAGACACCTGATGTGTTTCAAGTACGTACTGATCCTTTTCGTGTGTGTTTTTTTCTTTCTGTTCTTAATGACTTTGCTTTGTGCTCCTCTGGCTCCGACGTCAAATCGGTCGCGCCATTTTGAGGGGTTTCCTGCACGACGAGCGATCGATGATGCAGCATTGACCGTGTCAGGCGAACCGCACGGCCCTGAGAAGTGAGAACCAAAGTTGCTGAGTGTGGATATTAACTTCTATACCTTTACGGCTAGTTTTAGGCCGGCCCGGATTAGGGGTCCGGCCCGAAGACGACGCGCGGCCCTGTCGATCTGCTCGGAGTCCCGCGCAAGGAATCAAGGCAGACTTGGAGATCAAGTAAGATCCTGGTCGGTTAGAATAGGAATCCTTATTTGGCCACCTATAGCAATTGTAACCGATTAGGATTAGTTTCCAGATCTGTAACCCTGCTTCCCAGACTATATAAGGCGGACAGGGGACCCCTCTAAAAAACAATCTTATTGACATACAACAATACAATCAGACGCAGAACGTAGGTATTACGCCCTCACGACGGCCGAACCTGGATAAAACCTCATGTCTGTCTTGCATCATCATCTCGTTCGTAACTTGTACACCTATCTACCGATAATCTACTACCTTAGACATACCCCTGTCGACCATATTTCGTCGACACTGCGCACCGGCCGTGTCGCTCGCTTTTGCATCGCATAGCTTACATGACTTATTACACTTCGATCTTTCTCTTTCCCCTGGCAAGTAAAAGCACCGCAGGCAGGTCACGTACACGCGTGCTTCAAAAGTGGGCAGCTCCGGCCCGGTCGTATCGCTGCAAACATTAGTACCGGGGGCCGTCAATGCGAGCGTGCATGCATGCAACCGACTGGCCCTGTGCACTCGCGGTCGACCTACTACTACACAGCGACGCGCAGCTTCTTTTTCATCGAGACGTGTTTCAGTGTAGTACAGCATGTTCGATTGGGTGGTTCGTTTCGTCGCTGGTTCGTGAAGAAGTACTGCTGGCTGATTTGTGTGAGAGAAAAATACTATTCCGATTAAAAATTTACAATCGTTTATGACAAGTCACAGCCAAACGAATAGGCCGGTAGTATACGGCGTACAGGGGGGTGGCAGGCCTGCCTTTGCCACTCGCAGCGTCGGCGATGTCTCATGTGACAAAGCTGGACACATCGGTCTGCGCTTGCGCGGCACACGCAGCGTAGCAAGGGGAGGGGACAGGCAGTGTGCAGTGGCGTTACTTGGTGGCATGGCGCGCCAGTGTCAAGGTCTCCCGTGCTGAGGTCTCCAGTGCCCTGGCAAAGGTTCTGGGGGACCACGTACTCTTGGAGACAGTTCTTGCTCAGAGATGGATGCTTAATTCGGCATGTACTTGCTGGCCTATACAAGTATGCAACTACTTGTGCAAACATAGTGTAATGTACATAAGTGGGAAATGGAGAAACGGGTAGGCAATAGGTACGAACCCAATTTTGCCGATCCATCTCTGGATCATTCGACAATCGCCAACTTTAGCATAAAAATTGACCAAAACATGGGGGAAACATACAAAAATGCAAAAGGAAACAAAAGCTTTCCCAGCGAACAGAACCAATGGCTAGATTACAAACAGGCCGGGCTCGTGCAGAGATCAATGACACGAACACCACGCTATCCACTTAGATAACAGCACGAGGATTTATCATTGGGGAAAAAGGGGAGATTCCTGTGCGCTCTCAATGTGGAAGCTTGACCATGTAAGCACGGGATGGGTCACCAAAGAAACATCATCAATATTAGAGGATATTCTTACAGACCACAAAGTACCTATAAGGATTCAGGTATATAGAAGTAGTCACATGAATAACAGATCTACCTTTCAGAGTTGTCGCAAATGTTACATGAAACAGCCAAAAGAATATAGAAGATACACCAAACACATACCGTGCTAGGACACTAGTTTCAAGCTATTTTACAAAGTCATACTCCATTCCTAACATGGGCTTCCTCAATTGTCCTCGTCAAAATGTACTATTGTGCAGACTGCATTACAATGAATCCCATTACAGCATCACCAGACATGACTCAGATGGTCGCTGTGGCAGTGTGGGGTCAGCAGACAAGAAAACTTCCATATGGAGGAACTGTTTACCATGAACCAATGCCAACGGGAAACATATTACAAAATAGACTTTGTTCAAGTTAACTGACGTGTTATGTTCTGTAACTGTGTATGGAGGTCTATGAAGAAACAGTGCCTTTGGAAACTGTGGTACAAAAGAATGGGTCAACCTGACAAAACAAGCGGGATAATATCAAGAGAAGTTAGAACAGTCAATTGGTGCAGTTTAGAGGATAAGCACATACCTTGGATGAATAGTGGTTAAAAGACAACATGCAAAGATGTGGGCAAGATGCATCAATCAATCGGATGCTTGTCTGTTTGCCTGGTGGTGTATTGGGCAGAAATCAGAAGCAAGGACAGGAACGCACTAGCCACAAATATAGCATCAAACCAGCGGTGGTAGAAGTCAAATTGGACATCACCACCCAAAACATCAGTAATGATCACCCTGAGCACAAATGCATTAACAACCATATATTATATTGATGGAACTTGATCATGATTGAAAATTTCAAACCTTAAGAAACATAAAAGACATCAAAAGAAGCATAACATCATTTCATTCAACAAGGTTGTTCACAAGGGACCCAGAAAGCCAGAACCCCTTTATTTGTGACATCAATTGTTAAATTGACATATTCACTGTTCTTTCTTTAAGCCTTATATAAACTATCACATTTTAAATATCGTCTCCTTTTACTGGATTTTAAAAGGTAGTGCAGGATCATTACTGAAAATATATAGCGAAAATCAAGATAAACTAAACAGCTTGTTCAGTTATGGAATACCTATATTCATTTGCCAGGCTTTTTCTTATAAGAAGAATGGAAGATATGAAGTACATGCCCATGATCTCTGATAGGAAAAGGACAACATTGGTTGTCGACCCACTCCCAACTCTAGAAACTGCGAAGAAGAACTGCACAGAAAATGAGACACGACAGCTCAAGTTTAGAGTTAGATTCTTAATAGTTAATACAAAAGAAATCAAGACCACAGATCAATGGAAGGTACCACAAACTCATATACAAAATAGACGTAGCATCTATGAATAAATAATACTCACCTTCATAACATTTGCCAAGAAACCTCGAACAGATATGACAACCAACATCCCAATGAACATCAAAGATATGTACTGCAAGTACAACGCAGAAGCAGGACAAAGGTCAGAATCTCAACAAATATACAACTAGAAGAGGACAGCGATGAAAAAACAAGACAACCATTACATTTAAGAAGGCAACAAGTCATCCACGTTCTATTTATGTAGAGTACACTACATAGAGGCAATTTTTAGATTCATTTTGCAATTATTTCAGCTATGATATACTTACCTGAGATAACAGTGCAACATCAATGCCAATGTCAAAATGTCTCAGGAAAATTGTTATTGTCATTGTTACAGGATCAACAGAGCCTGACTGGGAGAAAGAAAATGTAGGGAAAATAATTAAAATGTTTGTGGATTTAAAAATATCAAGCAAATGCATTTAGATCCACAAAGGCTGAGAAGTTTGTACCTCCTTAAAGACTACACTCTGCAAGGACTGCAAAAAAAAAAGTAATATACATAAGGTTAAATCACAAGTGCGACATTTGAACCAAAGACTGAAAACAAAGTTCCATAAAAATAATCTTTGCAGCAACATGGTTAAGCTAGATAAAACTGTTCCAAAACGGAGTGATTAAACATATATTTATAATTATGCCCATCAAGTTCAGCATTTTCTGTGTGACTCATGGACTTATGGTACATGAAATGAGATGATTTGATGATGCGCAAATAAACAGTATATGCAAGATGTATCAATTTGGAGTAATACCTTGAGCATCTTATAAACACAATACACCGACAAAGCATATCCAAGTAGATTCTGAAGATGCCCTCTCCACGTTCGAGAATACGCAGCAGCTATCTGCAAGGCAATTGCAGGAGAGCACAGAAACAGCTATTACTTAGCCTAAGAAAGATCCACTGCAAACAAACATGCCCAATAGTCACTACTGTTAAATGACATGCAAGATGCAAAATTGCAAAGGACTGCGATGCTGGCCTCCCTGTACACTAAAGTAAAAGATTCTATAACAAAAAAGTGATGTAATTTGGAGTGTGGGTGTGGGAGACAAAAAAAAGTAGTTAATATCACAAAAACAAAACTATTTGCGTCTAACCACAAAGGAACTACAACTTCTAGGATCACTACACAGTACACAGAACTACAACTACTTGTGCAATCAGTTTCACAATCCCACAACATTTGACATTCATTCACATGGCAGCCACACAAGTTGGCATAGGTCCCCACATGCAAAATGTTGTAGTTGCTTGAAACAGATGCCTCAGTTAGTTTTAGTTTTGAGAAACTGATACCTGAAGTTGTAGTTCCTTGATACTTTTGTGCACATAGTTGTAGTTTTGTGAAATTAACTCAAAAGATAAAGTCCTGTGAAATTTGTGGGAGACGAAGAGCTATGGAAAAACACAGACTCATCTACGAGACTATATCACTATATAGGGCAAAAAACAAGGAAAAAAAACTGAGACAGTGAAGTCTTGTTAGAACATTTATGTTATTTTTCTAAGATTTTATGGCATAGAGTATGGACCACCAGCTATATCACTATCACTGAATACTTATTGATGCGTCAATATCACTATCATATGAGGATTACAGCTACCAGATGATTTGTAAGATACTAGGATGAACAACAAGGTTGAGAAAGTAGTGGGGTGTATACAACAAACTAGTACAAAATGTTATCACTGATAGTTAGATATCATTCATGGCACACACAAAAAATACCTTAGCCTGACGGAGTTCATATATCTCAAGGAACAGCTGTTTGGAAAGCTCTTCCAGTGCCTGGACTTCTGCTTCTAAGTTTTTTATATCTTCAAGATAGAACTGGGAATTAATGCTTATCACCAGCAAAGAAACATGTAAAGCAAACAAAAGCAGGAAACAAGGATACAAGTATACCCTGCTCAGTTTGATCTTCCTGCACAGATCTGACGACAGTTCCCACTATACGCTTCAGAAACGATCTGGCCTTTAGCTTCTGCAAGTAAATGTTCTTTATTCGCTCATGCTGTACATGGTATGCATCAAACAACAAAAGAATTTGCCACTTGCAAGTTGCAACCCCAGTGTTGTAACTTATTCCATTTCGTGTTAGATGGAACAATCCATTACCCCTTTGATTCCAATACATTACCACATTCCAAAACATGGCAATATCATGTAGTCAAATCTTTCGAGTTCTAATATTTTTTACCTAGTGCATATTTCCATGTAAACCAATGTGAAGATAGGATTATTTTCTCTGAAACATAAGGCAGGGACTAGTAAAGTAAGTACCTCCTCTGATCCTTGAATCCTCTCCATCTCAATCTGGGACAAAATAATTTTCTTCTTCTTAGCAGTACATGTCTCCATGGATTGCATCAGCTGCCGTTCCAAGGTTTTGATGTCTGCTTCATCAATTTCCCTGCAAGTTATGATAGTTGAAATGACCAGTATAACATCTTAAAGATGTAGATCAAAGTTAGTCGTCAGAAGTGAAAATACAATATTGATGAGATAAGCTCCAAACCTGATGAAGAGCGACAGATAACTGTATGGCAGATTGACAGCACCAAAACCAGAAAGAACAGCCATGACACTCACTCCAATCACCCCAATCCTACTGACCAACTGTGGCATCGTAAAAAAACCTGCACGATGAACATGATGTCAAAAAATATGACACAACTAGGTATGAATTGAGCAACAAACAATTGGCTAGCATACAAAAAGGAATAAGCCAGAGATCAATATCCTAAGCTGTATTACTTAGTACAATCAATAGTTTGCAACGGCAACAAACCCTTCTCCGGTGAAGGCATGGGGAAGTGAATCCCCATGCGCCAGAACCCGTATAGGAAGACCAGCAGAAAGAGCGCCGCGACGAGCCACGCCCGCTCCCTCCTCACCCCTGCAGTCAACAACCGATGAGCCGATCAGGACAGCCGCACACCCCACATAGGGAGAGAGAAACGAAGCAATGGGAGATTGATTGGGAGCCGGAACCTGAGTTACGGAGCAGAAGATAGCAGTGGTAGTAAGGGAGTACGAAGACGAGGAGGAGGATGAGGCAGAAGAGGTCGAGGTGCCAGTTGAGGAAGCGCGCATGCTTGGAGAGGACGGGGAGGATCTCGAAGAGAACGAGCTCGAAGAGGTTGCAGGAGAAGGCGAAGACGAGGCCGAAGAGGATCTGCACCAGCACCCGCCGCTCCTCGTACTCCTTGTACAGCCGCCGGTTCAGGAACCACAGCCCCGCCCAGCCCAGCCCCACCAGCGACGAGCCGACGACCGTGCCCTCGTAAACCACTGTGCCCCACCCCATCCCTTACTGTATTCCTCGCGCGCTGCGGTCACCCTGTGCTGAGCCGGCTGCCGCGACGGTGGCCGGCGAGGAGAGTTTCGTCGGAGTCGGATCTCGTGGGAATTGGGGGAGGCGTCCGTAAGACTCTGCCGGTGGCGTCTCCCCTCCCCCACCGGGAACCCCTGCCGCGGTGATGCGCCGTTCGTGGGCCGGGCCGGATTTCAAGCCTGATGGCTAATTGGTGGTACTGCAAGGACTTTGCGTGCGTATGCCTTCTCTCCCCGTCTATACGGGCTTCGGCGGTAATATATGGGCCGGACACATAAAAACCTACTTTTCGTGGGCCGTCCTCGGCTCTTCTGTTGGAAGTTTGACTCAGTGTGGACCAGCCCAACAAGATGCAACCAGCATGCATGATGACTCTTGTGGTCCTGCGGCCGTATTGCGTCGTGTTCAGTGTTCTTTCTCCGAGGGTCAGTGGGCCAGCTGAGCCCGGGCCCGTTAATCTTCACGTGGACTTGTTGTCGTGGACACTTGCATGATCCAACGCCGGGACCGGCCATCCGTACACCGGAGACCACCACTGCTCCGCGAGACGCAACGAGTTGGCTTTTCTCCCTTGTCACCAACGACCGCTACGACATCATTTCATCCCCTCTCCCAACCAGATCCACCAGACTACCCCAGCGCCCGATCGGCCGTCAGCAACGCAGGCGACACAAGGCAGCGGCTCGAAGCAATCTGGATGGATGGCTCATGGTCATGGATAGATCGCACGCTCCATCAAACCGGGGGACCGTTCGTGCTTTCTAGTCAGTAGTCACCACTCGCCACCAAACAAAAGTCCGACGACCTAACTCCGTCCTACACCAGGCATGCCACTGTCATCGACGTGCCCTCGCGCGATCCCGGCACGCCCGCACTGGCCTACGCCTACGCGTCCCCGCAAGCTTTAGCCGTCGGTCGTGCCGGGAGAGACGCGAGACCACACAGCCGGCTCGCTCGATCGGTCACATGCGTCCGCACCGTGTGTCCATGCTGATCCGCGATTCCCCCAAAAGCCCAAAGGCGTCAGCGTCAAGAACGGGACCCGATAGAGCACGTGACGCGAATCGCACCAGCCACCAGGCAAGTCCTCACCCACCGTGCCATCGTAGTACAGTGGCACTGCCTTGTCCGGCGGGCCTCATCTCAAGTTCTGAGCTGTGCTGCGTTTGCTCCCTGGATCAGAGAACTAGAGCGTGCAACGGTGCAAGGACCCACGTCCAGGGTTACAGCCTGTTCCGCCACCAACTCTGGAAGCTTTGCGACAGATCCAGCGCTACGCTTTTCTTCTCCGAACACCCACGACTTCGACCTGACGGGTGCCCATGAGCTTCGCCTATGCATTATGTTCCCTTCCGCCTCAACACGTCAAAGCGATCATCAAAAAAGCAGCATGGCGGTGGAGTTTGCCCATAACCACAAGCAACAAGCAAAGGCAGGCTGGCAGCAGATTAAAAAAGTTGTCATGTCACGTTTGTTCGTGCAACTTAAGCTAAAGCTCCGCTCGCTGCTCTTAGCGAGAGAGGGATAGCAAGTTTTGTTTCATGTTTCCTGATGAGTTATTGGCTAGACCCAAAACTCATACTGACATACTGTCCACGGTAATGTGAAGTGCAGGGAACATCTTTGAGTTATTACTGATTCATGCAGCGATAAATCTCTCACATGCAGTGGAGCCAGAGAGGGACAGAGACACTGATCACGGAGTAGCAACTAGCAAGAAACAGAGCTTTCAAATTGAAAAAGGTCAAATAAACAACCGTGCCACAGACCATCCACTTCATACAATTCCAAACGGGTAAAGAACATGAAAAGAAATAGCATTACATAAGCATATTGTTCGAAAATTTAGGAGCATGATACTAGTAGTGAAGTATTTGTTGACGCCTCAAGATACGATGAGGCCAGCACCAAGGAGTCGTCAGCTCTGAGACGTTGGGATCCACATGGTACTTGTTCGTCTGCAAGGCCGTGCTAGATTTAGAAGGTTTGCAGAACGAAAGGATCAAAACCTGAAAAAAGAACTGTGCTTACCTTGACGGTATTCCATTCGGCGATCTGGAGCTGGTGTTGGAGAAGTCAGAGGTCGCCATGGGAATGGAGATGGAGAGCTGGGTGGCCGAGAAGCCAAGGTTGTTGTCCTCAGGCAGCTCTGGCCACGACTCCCTTGACTTGGGCCATTCGTCGAAGAAAGGGCGCAGCGTCTGGTTCTCCTGCTTGGCGGTCACAAAGTCACTCCCGAAGAAAGAGAGAGGCTCCCTCTGGGTCTTCGGCAGTGAGGCGATGGTGCTCTCATCCAGACCGCTCAGCGTGCCGAACAGAGGGTAGCTTGTGGCTTGAAATGTGGTGGTTTGGGATGGCAACAGGCGCCATGAGTTGTCCATGGATGTATCCATGCTGCCGGGCAAGAGCTGGCTGTGCTCATCCGACAGAGATTTCACCCCATATGCAGCGTACCTGGATTTCAGATGCCACAAGGAAATGTCAGCAAAAGTAAGCACGTCAGTCTAGAGATCAACATGATCCACCAGCAAATGGACAAACTCTTGTTGGTCACTGAAACAGTTGTTGTATTATTGGTTGTGCTATTGTGTAGCAGGAATTCTCTGAAAAGCATGCAGCCATTCATGACAAAAGACAGAGAAACAACAGTGGGAAGACCAATCATGTAAGCAAACACAAAGATCATGTGCCCTGCAGGTAACCCTACAATGACAGAGCTTGGGTAAAGCAGTGTAAATTTGCAAAGTGCCGAGGGGTGCACAAAAGCTTCGGCGTGGGCGTGCAAAAGGAGATGGCCAAAGGATACTATCAATCTATCATGCTACTAGCCTTTTCAGATTTATTAGGTTCCAGGCACATGGATGAGACGTTTCCAGCAGAAAAACAAAAAAACACGCCAGTTTTCTGTGAGCAGTTCTGCCGTTATTTCCAGTCCGACAACGAGCATGCAGCGCAAGGAGAAAAACAGCAGCAGTCCGCAGAAGAATAATAAATGTGGAGGTCTAGTACGACAGAGCAGGAACATAGAGATGCAGGCACTAGTTCTGAACATAGAGCCCAGATGTGTTTCATCATCACGATCTGTGAAGGATGATGGAACACCCTGCTCTGCGTACCAGAAAGCATCATCTTCTCAGGATGAAATCAGGTCCCAGAAAGCATGACCAGATCAAAGGGAGCAGAGGCAGAGGGCTAAGCAGAGATGACTGATTTTTTTCTGTGGTAGTCCCGAGTGCAGAGGCAGAGATTTTTCAGTTCTTCGCTACTACTACTTGTCTGATGACAGATCTCAGATAATAACTGGGGCAGATAATAAAAAGTGCTTCTAGTGCTGCACTACTCACAAGTCTGATCCACACTGCTGTCTAGTGTCCGTATTACTGAATGCAAATCATAAAAGCAATCTATCACATGACCACAATGATGAAACAATGCATCACAAGTTCACAACAGATTAGCAGGCATTCATCATCCAACGGATGCCATGACCCATCTGACACCGATCAGGGAGCCTAACACCATATACTAGTACTAAACAGTGGGATATGTGACACAGGTTGCAGAAAACATAAAGAAACTCACCTGAGATCTTTGCTCCCTCCACCAGCAGCAGTCGCGTAAGCAGCAGCACTGTCCATGTGCAGCTGAGAGGTGGGCCCCATGCCGAACGTGCCACCACCACCACCTACTACCCCGCCGCCGCCGCCGTTGGCGGCGAGGACCGACGGGTACAGCGAGTGGTTCTGGAAGCCAGCAGCTGGCGCGGGGGCCTGCTGCTGCTGCTGGGGGGCGGGCGGCGGGGGCACGAGCTGCGCTTCCACAGGCTTTCTTGAACGGTTGCGGCCGCGGTGCATGTGGCGCTCGCAGTACTTGGAGTCCGGGGCGGCCTCCTTGGAGCACCGCCACTTCTTGCCGTCCGTACGCCGGCACCGCCCGGGCTCCGGGTCCACCTTCTTGCCGAAGTAGGTCCCATACCCAACTGCAAGGAAACAACACACGCAAGAGGAGTGAACCCCAGTGAGTCAATGGCTATGGCTGGCACGATGCGCATACTACATGTGTACGTGCGTACGAACACGTTTTGTGTCGGTGCGTATTTGGAGCCGGGGAGCAATACCGGAATGGGCACTTTTCCAATCAGACGAAAGAACCAAAAATGAAACGCGTCCCATCTTTGCTCATCCAACCAGACCAAAGAATCAACCAAATATGAAACGCGTCCAATATTCGGCACAAGTTAAATCACACAAGAAGCAGATCTACCGACTACCGAGTCATTTTTTAGGCTTTATTTATTTACCCCCAAGAAAGCAGATGGAAGGGAAATGGTTGGAACTGTATTTTGGGGGTCCATTAGGTGCACTGGTGCAGCGCAGATGGCTAAACCGCAGCAGCAGTGGGAGCGTGGTTAGGCTCCCAACAACCAGACAGGAATAATCCCCAAGAAAAAGGACCAATCATCTATAAACTAACCACCGCTTTTGGCCGGAGCCAAGCCTGGCATCTTATCTAATCACATCGAACCAATAAATAAACTCCATTAGAACATGTGGCTAAGCTATGGTGGAGAGCACATCTTGAGCTCCTCCGGATTAAAAAAACGCTACCTAGCCTTTTGGGACCGGATCCAGGACGAGATTATCAAATGACCGGAGCCGATTAACAAACGGACGGGGAGGACACCTGAATCCCTCGATCCGAATAAACAACCAGATCACTGCATGGACGACGACGACGACGACGCCGTCGTTGTGCAATGCAAAAGCGTTAAGCGTGCGTGGGAAGGGATGCGGAGGCGGCGCGGGGCCGTGCTTACGGGCGGGTTGGTGGTAGACGAAGGCTCGGCGTAGGGGGACGAGGAGGTCCGGCGGGACGGACACGCCGGCGACGAGGTACTTGTATATGAGCGCCTGGTGCTCCAGCTCCTCGTACTGCGCCGCCGTGAAGAGCGCCGGCCTCGCCGCCCACCTGCCGCTCATCGTGTGCTGCTGTTGCTGCTGCTGGTGGTGCTGCGCGGCGTCCTCCCCCACCCTGCAAAGCAAAGCTCGCCGCATTAGATACCTGGAGGAGTCTGCGCGCATCCGGGTGGCATAAAGCAAGCGAAGAAGAGGGGGTTTCCCGGACGGGAGAAGAGGAGATGGCTTACGCGGAGAGAGGGGCGGCGCGGCAGAAGGGGAGGAGGGAGGAGGGGCGGTGGCCGGCTGCCGGAGACAGGGAGGCAAAGGGCATCGCCATATATGCTCTTCTCTCTCTCTCTCCGCTCTGCCGCTGCTCCGGCCTTCTCTTTTAATGTGCTGTGCTTTCGCCTTTTACCTGGCTGGCTCTGTCTCTTTCCCTCTGACTAGCTCGCTCTGGGCTGTGCCTGTGCCTACGCCGAGCAGGGCGGCTGCTGTGCGTGGCTGCGTGCTACCACTCGCTGCCTGACGAGGGGGGCGGGGCGGAGGCGAGGTGAGGTGCGGGACGGACGGACGGGGGCAAAGGGCAAATGGCCTGGGCCTGGCTGGGCTAGCCCTTATAGGCGACCGCAGCCGCGCTGCGCATGGCAGGGCGGTCCGGCGGTGGGATGAGGCCGACACGGAAGGGTTCCAGCTAAGGGACAAGCACCTGCCTGCAGCCCCCTGTACTACTGCGTCTCCCTTCCTTTCTCTCTCATCGACGATATTTCTCGGGCCCTCCCTCCCTCTCTCCACATGCACAGTCATACCAGCTGACCACACAATACGGCGATAGAGGGCAATACATACAGTACACGGGACAGCATTTGTGGTTAATACTGTAGGAGAAAATAGGTACAGTAAGCACGTCTGAGCCCACGTTTAGTTTCAAACCAAATTTTCAAAAATTGCTACAGTATCCATCGCATCAAATCTTGCGATACGTGCATGGAGCATTAAATGTAGACGAAAAAAAACTAATTGCATAGTTTTGTTGAAAATTACGAGACGAACGTTTTGAGCCTAATTAGTCCATGATTAAATACTAATTGAAAAAAAAAAACGAAAATGCTACGGTAGCCCCAATTCCAAAGTTTGGGTAACTAACCGCGGCCTGAACATGCAGAGAAAGTTTGAAGTTTGAACATCATTGGTACGGTTAATAACTAGGGGTACTAATAAAGTTCAAAAAATAACTAGGGGGTACTGGTGACAAAAAAACGTACTACACCGCGGTCAATTTCAACTGATGGGCGAACAAAAAGCCAAACCGATGCGTACGTACGGGCACTTCACGTGCCCGCAGAGCCGCAGATGCAACCGCACCGCACCAGTCTCGCCATCGGCAGCCACCCGGCAACGATTAGTCGATCAGGCCAGGCGACGCGCACGACGACGACTCCTAACTGCCGGACGTTTTGGTTCGCTTGCAGCGCAGGCCTTTGGCCCCGCGCGGCGGGGACATCCACGATCCATGCCATGCGACAGGGGTACGCGCAGGTGAGGCGCCAGAGCAGCCGCTGGTTGTTTAACGGCTTGCGCACCGCGTCGCGAGCCTCCTACTACTTCTAGTAAACGATCTTAAATTTCCAGCCGCTAATCGTGTTTTTCTCTCACCCCAAACCAGTCAGCAGTAAATAATCCACGATATGATACGGCCTCCCGAATAGGCTGTTCGGCGATGTTTGATCAGGGACAAAAGTGGGGGAGAGCTGCTTTCACCGGCTGTGGGGGTGAAAAATTAACCGCAATGCCATCCATTATGTGCGTACCGGTTCGATTTGCTCGCGACTCGTCTTCTTCCGCGTGAAAGAAAGAGCGCCGCTCCTCCGCAAGCAGGCTCGGGCCGGCGGCGCATCTCCCCTCCGGCAGCCCTCTCCCCTCCGTCGGCGCCCCTCTCCTCCGCAAGCAGGCTCGGCCAGTGGCGCATCCCTCTCTCCCACTTGCTCGCTCTCACTCTCCCTCTCTGTCATCTCCCAGGCGCGCACGCCATTGCCTCCCGCACGAGCTCCGCCGGCCAAATTCGCCACCACCAAACCGCCTCCGCCCGATTCGCCACGCACACAGCTCCGCCTTGACTCCCTCCTTCCTCCCCACTGGTTTGCGCCGTCGCTCGTCTAGGGTTGAGGCCCCTCGGGCCGGTTTTCGCCGCCGTACCACCATTGCCGCCCGAGCTCAAGCTCAGCACAGCCAGGCCATCTCCGGCCGTTTCTCTCCCTCCTAGTGCTTGGATCTGGGTGTGGCCCCATCCCTGGCACCGGTGGCCGCGGGCGCAGCCCTGTCCCCAGCACCGGCGGGCGCTGGCGCGGCCCCGTCCCGTCCTCGGCACCGGCGGACGCGAGCTGCAGCCCTGTCCTAGGCTCTGCAGGCTCGCGGGAGCACCGCCCCTCACCGGCCTCTTGTTCCCTGTGCTCATGGACAGAACAAGACGCGTATAGAAAAAAAAACATGAGAAAAATGTGTTGGGTGGCTGACAAGTGGGGTTGGCTGAGACCTGAGACCTGCTAACAGCTGCTTTTCCAAAATGCTACAACCGCTCAACCAAACGGCTTTTGGTTTTGTCCATAGCTCACATCTCACAGCTCCTTTTCCAACAGCTACAGCTCACAATAGCTTTATAAAAAGCTACAGCTCAATCAAACATGCCCTCAGGCGTCAGGCATTCACTAACAAGTCAGACAACAGCAAGTCAGCAAGGAGTGATGGCCTGATGGACGCACCATACTCCTACAAGGCAGCGCGCGCGTATGCACGCACCGGCAGCACCGCGCAGCAACTTCTCGTTACAGCCTTCCAGGTACTGTGCAATACGTGACATCTGACAAGAATGTTACTGTGTGCATCAGGTAGGACCTTGTTTAGTTCGTCCTAAAGTTTACTCTCCATCTTATCGAATAGTTGGACATATACATGGAGTATTAAATATAGATTAAAAAACAACTAATTACATAGTTTTTGACTAATTTACGAGACGAATCTTTTAAACATAATTAGTTCATAATTTGACAATGTGGTGTTACATTAACACATGAGTTAATGACTATTAATTAGATTTAATAAATTCGTCTCCTAAATTACTGACGAAATCTATAATTTATTTTTTATTAATATCCACACGAATATCCCGTAACACCCAAAACTATAGCACTCCATCTACGCAAGTCTACGCAGAGCTCCGCAAAAGAAAATAGGTAAAGCTGCAACGAAACCGCTAGCCTGCTACTCCAGTGCTACTACTGCTACGGGCCTATGCATACGTAGGCCATAGTCTATCTAAAGATATGAAAATTGCAAGGCATATGCATACACATCTGGACCCAGGAGTCGGGAGCATGTGTTAGGTGCGGAGTAAAGTTTAAGGACATCATGTCTCGTCACATTAGGGTATTACGTTAAGAGAGTATTTGGTTCATTACTCTATTTGGTTCATTACTCAACTCCTAAATCTAGTCTCATTTAGTTATTTTTACTCAAACAACTATATAGGACTAAAAAATATATTAGCCAACCAGTCATCCAAGCATTGCTAAATAGAACTAAAACCCACCTTTTAGTCAAGCTGCATCAGCTTTTCCTCACTTTGGATCAAACACCTTAACTTAAAGAAACTAAAATACCTCTTTTAGACCACCAAACGGGTGACTAAACTTTAGGAGCTGGTTTATGTGACTAAATTTTAGGAGGTGTAAACCAAACACGCCCTAAATTATTTGAATAGTAATAATAAAATAAATTACAGAAGTTGTCAGCAATCCGCAAGACAAAGTTTTTTATTAAACTAATTAGCATACATTGTCAAATCATGAAATGATTAGGTTTAAAAATTTCGTCTCGTAAATTAGTCACAATTTGTGTAATTAGTTATTTTTTACTCTATATTTAATACTCTCTACATGTGTCGAATATCCGATTTGACAGGGAGTAAACTCTAGGGTTCTGTGCTACACCGCAGCAGCTCCAAAAGATCTGCAACGCAGGCGGATAAGATCGTAAGACTACTAAACTACTATAATAAGATAACGAAGACGATTTGTAATGGACAGCAGCACGTATCGCATTCATAGATAAGGGTTTGGAGTTGTGGATTAGCACCCGTTCGTTTGATCTAATAAGTTATACTTATCAGTTATAACATAGTATTTTTTTATAATAAAATAATATCAACTGACTTATAAACCACATGAACGATCATACGACCAGGGTAGCATGATCCAGTGAGCCCCCATGGCCATGGCCACCTCATCGCTGGGGTCATGCATGGTTCGTGGTACGCTGGTCAGGGGCTCAGGGCACCTGTACGCGACGGGCCCCCGCGCTGCCGCGGCTTGTATCCCGCGTCCACGACCATGTGGGGCGCGCGTAGAGGTGCTCGCCGCTGGTTGGGCATCGCAGGACAGCTGGTACACGTGATGGACCGCGAGGAGGCAAGCTTCCCCTCCAGCTGCGGACAAAGGAGGCGGGCGCCGCCGCTAGGGTCCCGCTCCCGCAGCCCGGCGCGCTGCTTGGCTCACGCTCGTAGCCGCTGTAAATTTCGCGTTTTATTTTTTGGCTGATCCCTTCAATGGTGAAGATGTGTACCATTTCGGTGTGAATTTCGGTGGTTCACATTTGCCTAGTTCAATGGTGAAGATGTGTACCTTTCCAAAAAAAAAATGGTGAAGATGTGCGAGATTTTTACCGCTTCACCGCTTTCATTAGCATGCCTTTATGGCATCACGTGAGGATTCAATACTCCGTAGCTGCGAAGAGAAAAAAGACCAGGGCCATGTTTAGATTGAAAAAAATTTCAACCCGATGAATAATAGCACTTTCGTCTTATTTGGTAAATATTGTCCAATCGTGGACCAACTAAGCTCAAAAGATTCATCTCGTGATTTTCAACTAAACTGTGCAATTAGTTATTTTTTTTACCTACATTTAATGCTCCATACAAACGGCTAAAAATTGATGTGATGAAGAGAGAGTGAAAAAACTTAAATTTGAAGATGATCTAAACAAGGCCCAGTTAATTGTTCTAAAGCAAGTCATCGGTCTAGGGCTCCTATCACAAAGCACAGCAACTCTCATGCTCCTATGATCCTATCCTATCGAACCTAGCTACAGGACAGTAGGACCTACAGCAATGTGCACCGCGTTGCTTTCTCACTGCATGAGCGCCGAGAGCGACTCTACGTTCGTGGCATCGAAGCCACACACGCACCTTTTTGTTGACTTGTAGGACAAGGGAGAGCCAGCGTAGAGGCCCGATTTTCCGTAGACAGTTGGCACGTTAAATCGTGGGTACAGTGTGACAAGACGGAATAACTTGGCGTTGCATCAATTTGAGGCCGTTTTGACGTCGTGGTCCAGCTGTTCTCACCCAGCGGGGTGGGGGCCGGCCCGCCAGCGCGCATAGGCCACAGCCCTGCGCCTGCACACCCCACGTAGGCCCAACGACGACGTCATTCTCGAGAACTGTGCAAATGTATTGACCGCCTTGACTTCTCGTGCAACTCCCTCCAATGGTCCTGCCCTTCACGGTCCGATCAATCCACATGGGCCAGATCAACGACATCGACAAGTTATTACCGCGCCTCGTACAAATCCGAACCCTAAATCCCGCGCCGCCGAACACACTGGCACGCTGTGGGCAAGCGCGGTGCCGTCAATGCCACGCCCCCCACACCCAAACCGGGGCCAGGTCCACAGCTCACCAGTCACACGCTGCGAACCTCCATGCGTCAACGTCGGCCTGCTGTATCGGACAGGAACCTGGGTCTGCGCCTGCGTCTCGATGGCACGAGCTTTTTTACTTTCGTTATCGTTACCGGGTTGCACGCTTGCACTTGCACATGCTACCTCTTTTTTTCTCGCAGTTGTGGTAGCTAGTCCTTTGCTGCAACAAATCTGCAGTGGTCCAGGGAGGAGAACGGCAATGTTCGGCTGATGGGTTGCACAGTAAATTTCGAATTATTTCGGATGATTTAACAGCGTTTTACGAGAATAACAGAGAATAAGCTGAAATAAGCTGAAACGAAAGAGAACATACCAGCCGAACGGGTGACCGGGACACGGCAAGCAGATCACCGTTCCGCCGTGAGGGCTCTGTGGCGACTGTACTTGTTAGGGGCTCATTTTTATAGTGGTTTTGCTGCTGAAATTAAAAACTAGTGTGCGTACACTTAATAGCAAGTGTTAAGACCCTACGAATGTTCTCTCTGGTGAGCTTGCATTAGAAAATTCCCTGACTATTAAAGAAACGAGGAAACATAACACTAGCAAAGCTGCAAAAAATGGTTTCATTTCCAATGCTGTTCTAAACATATGAAATCAATAGAGATAATATAAACCAAGACTCAAACTTCATATCATATATGTTACATACCCCACTTCTAGTGTATTTCATATACCTGATTTTTGGTATTGCTCATGAAACATGCAATTTTATCATTGCTTAGCTATGTGAAATTATGGATTTTTTTCTCGTGAATTGTCTTTTCAATTGTACTAGTTGGTTGTGTAAGATTGTTGTCTGAAAAATTCTAAAAATTAAGATTGAATAACAACTCTCTACATATCCTCTTGATATGCTCTAGCCAAAACTTTGAACAATTCAAATTCATATATTTTAAAATAAATTTTCATAGTAAAATATATTAGAGAAAATACAAACATTGGTAATATTTTGTACAAATCTAGTTAATAAAAAAATGACTTCTTGGACACAATAAATAATGTTATTTTCGGATGCAACGAGTAACCAGCAGATTTGCTAAATTTATTACTGCCTATGTGCAATGTTCAGGGACTCTAAAATGTTATTACGGCCTCTGATTTATATTAAGTACAGTTGTTAGTGATACTACAAATTAGCGTTACTAGTTTGATTAGTTAATAGAAAACTCATTGCATGACCAGTTACCGCACACCACAATTCGACAAGTCAAACTCCCACACCTCTCTAGTCTCTATATTTCTCATATCCGCTTATTTTCCGCATGTGCATACACCTGTCAATAACTTTGAAATTAAATCTCATCAATCAAATTTTGTTTCCAATTCAAATCCGTGATCTTCATGTTTTAATACATGTTAGTTTTATTCTTTGCATTTTGAACAATGAGCATAAATAGTAATGATTTGGCATAATTGTTTAACTGCTAGACTATTAACAAAAACTGTTTTTAGAAACGACTTTTTTGTTAAACATACAGCCTTATTTTCAATTTCGCCCTGAGCCACCAAGGACGGCCCTGCCCTGACCATGCTCCAGTATTTGCGGCCACGGCAGGCGTTGTCCCACGGGCTGACGTGCGTCGTCGAGACAGAAGACCAGGCCTTCCGGGTCAGCCAGAGACCAAAAAGGTTTCCATGCACGAACACGGTTTCACAAGCATGGCCAGGCGGCAAGCGCCCGGGCCGAAGCCCGATGGGAAGGCTGAGCACGCAGAGCGCCATGCATGATGCATCGTCCAGACTGCTACCCTGACCTCTCTGCCCGTACGTGCCGCTGCCACTAGAAAGAAGATCAGAGACCACCAAATAAAAAAAACTTCGTGACCAGCCACGGCGACCGCGCTACATGCACTGCGGCGATGGCATGCTACCCGACATGTATGGGGTGGTGTAGGACGTCATTTTCCAGGTCAACGAGTAGTAAAAGCTGGGCCTGGGCACCTCTCGTGAGTGAGTCACGTGATGACCCTTTTTCGAACTTATCACTCGTATCGTTTCAGCAAAATAATAATATTTTTTTTCTTATAATAAATTAGTATAAAACATATGTTGTTTTAGCGAAATAATAATATTTTTTTAATAATAAATTAGTATAAAACATATGTTGTTTTTCCAACCAGCCCGAACAAAGTCTGACAGGACGGCATGGTGCATGGCCAAGGCCAATGATTCTAGCGTGGATACGTGTTAAAGTAGCGTCCAAGCGAGCCTGTCTCCCAGCTCACATGCGAGCGGAGCGGTATGCACAGTGTCCTCACGAGTGGAGGCTCAGGGCTCATCACGAGTTCGGAGCGGTAGCATGTGTCTGTACGAACTTGAATCATCATTCGATGATGCAAAGATCTCGAGCACAGTACAGGTCGTTAGGCCTGACGTGTCCGTGACTCCATGGGGCTGAACAGAGTGTGAGTGTCGGTTTTTTTTTTAGGAAAACAGAGTCGGTATTTGGAAAGCTATAAGTGGGGCCCTACATTTTGTAGCTGTGGGAAGAGCCCGCGTCCCAGTTTGGCCAAGGCCCATTAAATCCCCTGCATATGAATCACGTCACTAGCAGGTGTTTTGACATATGGGCCCAATCTGTCATTCGGCATCACGCCTGCTCCCTCCGTAAAAAAAAATGCAATTACAGGAATCGTGCCAGTCAAATTTGCTAAAGTTTGACCAAGTTTATAGCGATTAGTATTAATATGTGTCAACCAAGACTTATTATGAAAATATATTCCGTCATTACTCTATTGATACTTGTTTTGTATTGTAAATGTTAGTACTTTTCATATAACTTTGGTCAAAATTCAAATCGGTTAACTTATCGGGAAGCGAGAATTACATCTTTTTTTGGACGAAGGGAGTATATTTCAGTAATTCGCCGGTTTGAGTCTTGTTTAGTTCCCTACGCGCCAAAGCTTGTCAGTTGTCACGCCTCACCTTTGCCCTCTTACCGGAACTATAGCGCGCTGAAAAAAGTTCGGCGTCCCTCCGGTGCTTATTTACAGCATTTCTTGCAAAAAGTTCGGCACATCATTTTTCAAACGTAATTTGTTGCAACTCGTGAGAATCGAATATGCGGTACGGCTGTGGTCTGGATCCAAAAAGAGCCTTGGCCCCATGAGACCAGAAACTCTGCTAATCTGAGTAATCTCTTTGTGCACTTTGTGCAAGTGTAGCTCAGTTGATGTGGGCTCAAGCAAGCAGAAATATATGTTGCCCTGTTGTAGCTTAGGAGGCCCTCCGAATTTTCAGTTTAAATGATTGTTTGCATCTATAGGACTAACAATTACCCCCTTAGTCCCCATAGAAATAGTTATTATAGGACTCGTGCTGGTCAAACTTTCTTTAATTTAACAAGGTTTATACAAAATATTTACAGTATTTCTATCTCCAAATACGTTTATTATAAAAATATATTTAGTGTTCTATCTAACAATACTAATTATGCATCATAAATATTAATGTTTTCTTATATATATTTGGTAAAAAATAAAAAATATTTGACTTCTCGGGGAGCGAGAATAACACTTTTTATGGGATGGAGGGAGTAATTGATTAATTTTTAGTCCACTAGCTATGGATTAGTTGTTAGTCAATTAGTCCATATATATAGGAGTTAATAGGACAACACCCTCCGTTCTTTTTTTACATGTCACATTAGCTTTGCCCTAAGTCAAACATTATTATCTTTGATCGGTCATTTAAAAAAAATCTTATAGTTTCACAACATATAAATTATATATTATGAAAGTATTTCTCATAGTAATCTAAAAACATAAATCTTATAGCATGGTTCTATATAATTTTTTTACGATCAATGGTGAAAGATACAAATATTTGACTTAGGGCAAAGCTAAAATGACATCTAATGATAATAGAGAGAGTAGTTATTAGTCCTAGTCCATTCCAAACTATTGACAAAATAAATAAATAAAATATGGACTCCGTGCTATGCCCGCAAGGGAACATTAATTCTAAATTGATAGTCACTCTGGATTTCCTAGGTCTCTTCGTTTCAAATTATGCAATGAGATCATCTGAAGTCGGACACATCGACTTGTCTCCGCGGTCAATCATCTGAGCCGTCTATTTCGGAACCAACCATGACTTCTGTGGAATTCTGGAAGCCAGCTATTCTCATAGGCCAGCAGCTGGCCCATCAGCCCAAGGACGCGCAAGGGACCCCTGTCTACCTCCGTCGTTGTTGCAGATCGCCGGATGGGCACTCTCATCCCCAGCAAGCTGCCACGCGATGCTCGGGAACAGAGATGGGAGGAAAAGCTCTCCCGTGAGCGTTCGCGGGGAACGGGTATGGGGAGCTATCCCCGTATGGGAATTCTCCATTGACATCCTTAATCAAGAACCCTAATTTTGTGTTTGCATAATCATCTCTTGGACCGTTGTTTACTTGTTCACTTATTCTTGCACGTTCTTCAATTTATTTGTAGATTTATAAAATTGTCTTTGTCACGATAAGAACAACACCAAATTGGAGCTCATGTAACTGTCGTTATGGTCTTACTACGTATTCCGTACGGAGTACCTCGTACCAACTGCTGGAGTAGTAGTACTAACAAAGGCAATACACGAACCAAATGATCCTAACCTTTGTCTGAAAGCAAGCTTCCACGCTGGACTCGCCTTTCACTGCATTTGATTCGTGTCTTAACCCAAGCCGACGGCACGTCGCGTCATATGATCAGAGATGGTTGAGCAAGTCCTGTCAAATGATGATCATGGGCTAGGCGCTCAGCGCGGGGGCCACTCACGTGACCAAAGCCGGAGCTGCCATCAATCGCATCGTAGTCCATCGCAGTGAAAGGGAGCAGGGCACCCGGAGCAGGGAGGCGACGGCGGCAATTACGCTGCCGCCGATGCGCCGACAGGCTCTCTCTCTCAAGTCCCAATTGACGGCCGGGACGTCGGGACGGACGACGGCGGCCGGTTGCGGGGTTGGCTAATCGCCTGGCTGTCCAGACTGAAGTCCAGGACGACAACTGTTGCTTCTGCTCCTGTTGCGTTTGACCGTAATACGGCCGTTGCTTTGACAAGGAAGAGTGTGCGCTCCTCGTCCTCTGGATGGTGGATGCCATGGCTGCGGCTGCTCACGGGCTGGCGTGTCGTGATCACGTGCACATGATAATGGTATGGTTGCACTACACACACATTATGGACTATGGTGTACCCCTGTATCCTGATGCTTCTTTGTGTATCCTGTACTGCACTGCTACACCGTAACTCCGTAAGATGTACTAGCTGTGGCCTGTGGAACTTTGGGAATGCGATTAGGACACGGCGAATCAATTGTGGGCTCAACAACGTTAGCCCTGAAGTGAGAACTTCATTTCACCTACTCTTCAATTAGTTCTGCTAAAAAAAAACCTACTCTTCAATTGACAAATCGACTGGGGCTTTCAGTAAAACTTGCCGAAAGGCGATGGTCCTGGGCCTGCTATTACTGGGCCTCCTGGTGAATCAATGGAAGCCCAGTCTGATTCTTTCATTGCAAAACCAGCCCAACTGAGGTCGGAAAGCAAAACAAACAAGGGCAAATAAAAGCTCTCAACAAAATGAACTTCATCCGTGTTTGATCAAAAAAAAGAAGGGAACAAAAGCTCGTGTTTGATCAAAAAAAAGAAGGGAACAAAAGCTCTCAACAAAATGAACGTCATCCGTGTTTGATATATATATAAAAAAGAAGGGAACAAACGAAGTCGCAAAGCATCACAAAGACTACTGACACGGAGTTCACTTCCTAAATTGCACATTAGCCGTGACTCAGCTTTTTTATCGACCTCATCTTAGCACGTTTTTCATTAAAAGAAAAATTAGCCATGACTCACTGACAAGAATCCTCAATTATGTCCCAAATCCAGGATAAATCACATCGAACATCTGTCCCAGAGATATGAAAGAGCATATCACCGCACAAGCCGAAAAGAAGCAACACCTATCCTAGATACCCTGCTCCATCTATACAGCCCACGACGGTGCAGTTCAGCTGTGCGAGTCACTCGACGCCCTCGGTGGATTTCTGCACCAGCACGACGCCCAGGGTGATGGCTGAGGCGTAGAGCACGTTGGGCATCTTGCGCACCACCTTGCCCACGCCGGGGACGCCCTCCGTCGCCCGCTTGGTCGCCAGCGCCAGCGCCGGCGCCGCCACCAGCGTGATCAGCAGCTTCACGCTGATCGTGCACAGCGAGTCCGCGGTCAGCTTCCGGATGAACTCCGCGAACTCCTCGCGGTCCAGGAGCCCGTCCAGGTTCACGTCGTACTCCTGCGCGTTGCAGAAACCAAGCCAGTGATAACCACACTCGATTCGACTCAAGAGCTATACCTGTAGCAGCTGAAGACGGGGATCTCGAGAAGGGGAAAATAGTTACTCCCAGTCTTCCACAACAAACCACTGACTTTGTGATTTTTCTAACATATAAACCAAGAACACTTTGCTTCCAGTTCAAGGAACAGCTGGAAGAACACGATACTCGATTTTTTTTTATGAAAACACGATACTCGATTGGCCATACTGAAAACAACAAAAATTAAACGAAGGGGAAGGAAAGGGGAAGACTGTGATTACATCCATCATGGCCTTGAGCTTCTCCTTGGACGGGGGATCGTGGTGCGGCCCCGGCAAGTACTTGTTAATGTCACTGCCACCAGCAAGAACAACAATAACCAATCAGAAATAGATAAAAACTGCAGAGTATTCCAACACAGCACAGGACAGGATTCGCTCGGCTGTTCTACTTGTAGACGCAGAGGACGGCGATGTAGACCTCCTCGAATCTGAGGGCCTCCTTCTCGCGCTTCTGGGCGTCCTCCGTGAGCCGGTCGAACGCCTTGTCGGTGATCTTCCTCACCTGGTGCTCCTTCCACCGCCGCCCTGCAGGCACCGATTCGATTCGTCGTTCATCTCCACCAACTCGACCGCTCACGAGACTGGACCGACAATAAGATGCGAATCGAACGATGGGGTTAAGGGGCGGGTACCTTGGAGTTTATCTTGGAGATTGCCCCAGGCTTGCCCCATGGCCGACGGCGGAGAGCTGGATGCCTGGATGGGGCTCTGCAAAAGGGCAAGGGAAATAAAGGTAAGAGCATCTTCGAGAGTTTCCTACTTTTTTTTCTCCTTATGAACGTGTAGCTTGACAACTCTAAAAAAAAATTTAAAGAAAAAAAAAGATCATCAAGAGTTTCTAATAAATAGTATTAAAAAATTAAATTTGAATCCCATGTGAATTATGTTACGACTTTTTTTCTTTTCCATCATGGGAAAACGCGCCGAACCCTGAGACCGCGAGCTCCCTGCCGCCGCCGCCGCCGCCGCCGCCATCGTCCAGCCAGCCGCGGCAACCACCCTGCCGCCTGCCTGCAAGCGCCGTGGTGAGGACGTCGTTTCGACCTTTGCTACTGCTGGCAGGTACTCCCTCCATCACAAATTGTAAGTCATTCCAAGAATCTTGGAGAGTCAAAGTTTTTCAAGTTTGACCAAATTTATATAATAAAATAATAATATTTATCATACCAATTAAGTATCATTAGATTCTTCATTAGTTATATTTTCATATTATACCTATTTGATGTCATCAATCTTTGTGTTTCTCTCTATAATTTTAGTCAAACTTGAAAAAGTTTGACTCTCCAAGATTTTTGAAATGACTTATAATTTGGGATGGAGGGAGTAGTACAGTAGAAGCCAACAATAATCATGACGCTAGGCTGTTGCTTTGATGAACCCCACAGAAATCTGGCTCCATCTGCAAGGCGTTGCATGCTTTTGCTTTTCAGATGGGGTAGAGTCGTCGGGGTGAGTACCTGGATTTTGCGGCCGAGCTGGATGGGCGTGGCCCGCGCCTGGACGAGGTCGCCGAGGCGCGCGGGGCCGACGTGGTTGATGGACAGCTGCACCCCGGCCAGCCTCCGGTACCCCGACGCGACGCAGCAGCCGATGCTGGCCGTCGTCTCCGCCATCAGCGCCGACACGCCGCCGCCCATCGCTGACTCTTGCCTCTGTCCTTGTTCCTGTGTGGAGGCTGGAGGAGGAATGAAAAAGCTGGCGTGGCACAGACCGACAGACGTATACGACGTCCTCACCACGGCGCTCGAAGGATACGCTCCGCGGCACGTAAAGTTACGCGAAAATAGGTTTTTTTTTTCTGACTCCTAAAATATGGAGATTATATCAGGAGTCGTTGAAGATGGATTTTTTATAGATCTTTTTAAAAATTTAGGTTTAGGAGAATGTTTAGGGAACGATTGGAGATGCTCTAAGTTGTGATTCTGGTTTAACGGATCCCTAATGTAATCGTGTGGACTGTGTCCATCTTCCCCTGAGAATTTGGAGGTTACTCAAAGTGTGTGCTATGGGTACCTGATTTCTTATACGCAGCGCTGACGTTCTGAACCCAACTCACGTACCGCATTAACGGGCGAAAGCCTAGCTTTGGTAATTGACCAATTCGAGTTTCCATTTCTTCATTTTGAATCTGGGCTATGAGGAGTTACTCGGAATGCTGCTAAGATATCAGTATCCTTGATAATACGTGTATTTGGGAGTCCTTGTAATTTAAATAAACCAAGATCTTACCATGACTGCAATTTTAGAGAGACGGCTCTCTTTTTACTGAGAAATGCAAAACAAAGAAAAGTGGACCCAACCGTACGTTGTGATGGCAGACTATACTCTTTTCCTTTTGGGGTTGAAGATAGAAAAATGCTAGAGAGGGTCTTGTACTCTCGTCTCAACCAAGTGTGATATTCTTACCTTTCTTTTCTACCGGTGGAGCAATCCCCTTTATCCAAAATCCAATCCAGGGGCGGATTCAAAGGGGGTCTACCGGGGCTATAGCCCTCTAATGAGCCTGATTTCTTCATTAGACCATGATTACTTAGCCTTAAATTATAATTAATCTCTAACTCTATCCCTAAATCTTTATTATTTAGCCCCTTTGTTTCCATCCTACATCCGCCACTGATCCAATCCTATATATACTAGTGGATGTGGATTTTATCTCTTTTTTTAGTTTTTTTTCTATCTTCCTAATACATATTTGAGTGCCGGTCTCTGCTACTCATCATATTGGATTTTTATCAGTATATTATCTAGAGCTCTCATTTTTTTCTTGTGATGGTGATGCCATACGACTATACGAGTAACACTTGGCACCTTGAGTTGTTCTCTTCCTTCAGTCTCCAACACTTCCCATTAGGAGAGTGAGTTTCCTTGCCTTGGTGGCCTGGTCTGTCCCTAAATTTAGTTTGGCAAGTGTTCGCCCGGAGCGAACGTTACTCTATCTGCGGACGACACGTAATGGCTCGTCCATGCTTCAAGCCACTTGCGGTGATTAGCCCTGGCCGTTTGACCCATGTGGTTTTCATTCCACAATTTCTTTAGATTGCAAGTTTTTTCACTCTCTCTCCATCACATTAAATCTTTGGACACATGCATGGAGTATTAAATATAGATAAAAAAATAACTAATCACACAGTTTGATTATAAATTACGAGACGAATCTTTTAAGCCTAGTTAGACCATGATTGGACAATAATTGTCAAATACAAATGAAAGTGCTACAATGCCAAATACTGATTCATAACCCCAATCTAAACAAAGCCATAGGACGTGTTCGAGTGGTTTTTTGTTGCGGTATTTACGGACATGTGTTCTTCATTTTGCTTTCACTTTCACGTATACATGAGCTGCAACAGATGGTGATTTTATCTTCTTGTATCTACTGTTCCTCCTGTAGCTTGGTATTTTCTTTCTTTTCTCCATTTCTCATACCTAATACATATTTCAGTTTGAAAGAAATGTAAATTGTAGCCTTCGGTTCTCGGAGTAAAAGAGTTATTTCGCGCATAACTTAACACCGGTAGCCCATCAAACTAATGGAAGGACAAAAAAACCAAAGAAAATTCGTTTTAGGATCAAATAAGTAAGTTCGAGAAAAAATGGACCAAGAAATTAAGCATCACTTTGTGGCAGAACCGCCCGAAATAACACGTTTACACAGGTGCTCGTCTTCTACCAGACACTAAGCACCACGAAAGCAAGATACAACGGACGGTATCCGTCGGGCACACCCCAAGAGAGAACCCGAAAGATCCACATTTTTCCCAATGATCCAATAATGAGAACGAATTACAATACTGGTCCATTTTATACATCAGAATTTCTTAAAAAGTATATTATTACAACATCAAATATCAGAGTGCGGAATAATAAACAACGGAATTTAAAAATAACATCTAACGATAAGGGACGAGGATCCGTCTAAGCCCACCAGAAGAATCCTTCACACAAAAGTACTTCTCATGCATCACCTGCAACAGGAGTAAATAAACCCTGAGTACACAATATACTCGCAAGACTTATCCGACTAGAATATGATAAGATGTATGGCTTGCTGGTTTTCTTTTGACAGAAAGCAATACTAATTGTGAGTCCTTATTTATGTTATTATTATCAGCCGTATTAAGTTATTATCTATCCAGTCTATATAAGCACCTGTTCTACTTTCAAGCAAGAGTTGAGCAATCAGTTCTATTTCATCACCTTCCATCTTTCAGTTCTTATTATGATGCTAGAGTTAAGACAAGTCGTACTGACTCGGCGGTGATTCGTGAATCAATGCGCCCAGCTGGGTGTCCCAAAAACACACGCCCCGCTTATACCCCAGGCACAAGTAGGACTAACCCATCACCCTCCTGTCCGGGGTGTCCAGATCCCCGTCTAAACTTGGACTCCAAGCCTCCACTCCTGAGTCCCGGACTCAGTGCGGTGCAAGGACCTCCACCATCCTCGCCTCCAATCAGTCGGTCCGGAAAGAGCCGGATCCACGACAAGAGAGCAACAAGTCTTGCCTACGCCCATACCCAAGTATGTGCTCCGGACAATAGATATGGGACTTGCCTAGCATCCATTGCAACGACCGATCCTTAATTGACACAGACAGAGAAAAAGTCTAACTGAGCTATGCCTTGTTGGCCACAGGACACAACCCCTTACACGCACCAGTACGCAAACCATATCTCTGCCCGGTTATCATTTTTCTTTCCACCATTTTATCATGAGTGGTCATATTAATCACCTATTTGCGAGTAACGGCAGGTTACTCACGCTACCGATGTCTTGAGCATAGCAGCTACTCGACCTGTACTAGTAGGACTCATGGGTAGATATATTTATGCATGTAATTTTCATAAAATGCCTATAACTTAAATGCACATCACACACACATATATATATATATTCAGTGATCATTAAAATAGGGGTTATGCACCGGAGCTTGCCTTGGGCAGGCGACGGGTCAGTAAGGTCAGCACCAACAGGCTCCGAGGCTCCCTCCTGCACGAGGATCTCCTCCTCGTACTCCTCAATCACCTCGTCGTACTCCTGCTCGTCGACAGGCACGAAATCTACCAGCTCATGATCTACATGCATGAAATGATGATGCAATGCTTCGTAACATAGCAACAACAACTCTTAAAATAAAGGTACATCTATTTAACCACTAAGCTCGTGCTACTGACCACAGTACTAAGCTATCTATCATTGCGGATAACAAATTTGACGTATGGCATACAATATTATAACAACTACTTGTATTCTTACTCCTAATGCTGATCTACGCTATATACGATAAAGTAAGGGTAATAGCTACTCTATTTCGTAACCCATTCTAAGGCTACAAAATTTACAGCAAGTACATAATAACCTAGTGAGCCTACTGAAATTTTTTCATAGCTATAGCTATCACCAATTTTCTATAAATATTCCTACAATATTAATCTACATAATACTAAGCTCTTTAGTTTGAATTTATGAAACTACCATCGTCATAGGTAACTGTAATCTAACTGTACTAACAAGTAGATGGTAATTTTGCGAGCCTAACAAAATTTGGTTTCACTATTTTTGGACATTTACACGATTTACTGCAATTTATTAAAGTTTAGCTCAAACTAATATTGAATAAATATGCACGAATTTACAGAAAAAGAAAACTGATTTCTAACTCCGCGGCCCACGCGAGCGCTCCGGCCCAACCCACGACTCCCGCGCGCGCACTTGCGCAGCGCAGCGGCGCGGCCTAGCTTGGCACATCCCACGCGCGCCAGCGGCCCACGGGGGAAAAGACCCGTGCACGCGCCACATCATGCAAAAGAGCCATCGGATTCCCATCAAATAGCAACGCAGTCCATTCCACTATTCCCTCCTCTCACTGACTCTAACACTTAGCCCCTTGGTTTACTTCAAATTCACGTCGCGACATCCCTGGCCGGACTTAACAGAGCTGCGACCTCACCGGCCAAACGCCGGCGAGCACCAACCACTCCGGGACACACCAGCATCCCCACCTCGTGGCTCGCGCAACGGATTGAGGAAACACACGCCCAGAATGGCGCACCACGCAGGCGTGGCCACGTGTCGCGACGCTGTCTGGCTACGGTAGCCCGATGCCGGCGAAACCACCTATTTGAACGCCTCTACTACTACTCGGTGACCATCTGCAGGCTACGTTAAACAATGTAAAAGTCCTAATTGGTCCGCTACTACCTTCAAACGCGTCGGCCACGGAAACAACATCTACCTACGTCCGCCGAGGACGGCTTCACGCTCTGGTGAACCCCGGCCCTAATTGAGTCAACCAGCTACCCTAGGAGCAAGAGGACCTCACCAGTGGTGTGACGGACGGACTAGGCGAAGGCATGAGGCTTGGCAATACGGTCGGCCACGAACACGGGGTGACTCTGGTTCCCAGCGAGCACAGCGATGGCGTCTTTGGTGACCCGTGGCTCCACCGGCGAAACCACTGCACGAGCACGATAACCAAGTCAACTATTACTCTAGGCACATCTTAATTGAAACGACGAAGCATCACACGACGCTCTGGCCGTGCGCCCGCTCTGGTGGCCATGCGGACCGCCGCGAGGGGAACGCCCCGCCTCACCTCACTGTAGGCCGAACGAACGTCGGGATGACTTCACTCGACAGCTAACTACCTGAGCTTGTAGTGTGCACCGCTAATTGGAAAACAGTGGAGTGTGTGAGGCCAATTGCAGGAGCGTCGCCTACGGACTTATGGCGTTCGGTGACGGCAGAATTTCAAATTGGCGCCCCTCCCTTGTACCACCGCCGTAGTGGCCGGTTTGGCACGACGCTGTCCTTCCACTCGACCACCAAACGTGCTCGGTACAAAGAAAGGGGTCTAGCGCATCGATTCGGCTTTGGCGTGGCTCGACCGGTCCGCGACCTTCCAAGCGATGTGACTGGCACCTTTGTCATGGCCTCCAGCGCAAGCATGAGGACGAGGCAAGCAGGGCGAGCCCACGCTTGCATAACATTTGTTTCTTGTTTTGGATGAACATTTCAAGTGACGTACATTGATTTATACTTTATGTTACACACATTTACACATAAGTACGATGCTCATGCAGTGTGTTAGCAAAAAGCTGTACAATATAACACCGAGGGTGCTACAAATCTACCCCCCCCCCCTAAAACAAAATCTTGACCTGAGATTTCATGTGCCTAGTGTGAGAAGGAGATAGGAAATACATTTCAACGTACAACTACTCCTTAGAACCAGAGAGAAGGTGGGGATAATGCTTCAAGATGTAGCTCTCTTGTTCCCATGTGGCCTCATCCTCTGAATGGTTTTGCCATTGCACTTTGTAAAATTTTACCACACTGTTCCTGGTTACTCTTTCTTTCTCATCCAAGATTTTTATAGGGTGCTCAACATAAGTTAAATCTGGCTAGAGAGGAAGTCCTTTAATTTCCACAGCTTCATCAGGAACCCGCAAACATTTCTTCAGTTGTGATACATGGAACACATTGTGTACTGCAGATAGAATATCAGGAAGCTATAGATGGTAAGCAACTGGGCTACACTGCTTCAAGACCTGGTAAGGACCCACATAGCGAGGGGCTAGCTTACCATGGATACCAAATCGATGCACCCCTCTCATAGGAGACACCTTAAGGTACACATAATCCTCAACTTCAAACTCCAAAGGCTTTCTTCGCTTGTCTGCATAGGTTTTCTGTCGGCTCTGAGCTGCCTTCAAATGACTCCGAATAAGAACGACTTGCTCACGAGCCTCCTTAATGAATTCTGGCCCAAAGTATCCATGGTCTCCCACTTCAACCCAATTGAGTGGTGTCCTACACTTCCTTCCATATAGAGCTTCAAAGGGTGCCATGCGGATGCTTTCTTGGTAGCTATTATTGTAAGAGAATTCTGATAGCTTCAAGCAGGCATCCCACTTCTTAGGGAAAGAAATGGCACAAGCTCTTAACATATCTTCGAGCACTTGATTTACCCTTTCGGTTTGGCCATCAGTCTGGGGGTGATAGGCTGAACTGCGGAGGAGACTAGTTCCAAGACACTCCTAGAGTTGCTCCCAGAAACGTGAGACAAAAATTGATCCCCTATCAGAGATGATAGTGAGGGGAACTCCGTGTAGAGTCACAATCCGGTCCAGGTACAACTCGGCATATTGTCTGGCAGAGTATTTAGAATCCACTGGGAGGAAATGAGCGGACTTAGTGAGGTGATCCACAATGACCCAGATAGAGTTATAGCCCTTGGTTGTGCGGGGTAAACCCACAATGAAATCCATGGAAATATCTTTCCACTTCCAAACGGGAATGGGCAAGGGCTGCAAATATCCTAGGGTGCGCATATGATTTGCTTTAACCCTACCACAAATGTTGCACTCCGCGACGTGCCGGGGGATGTCCTGCTTCATGTTGGACCACCAGTACAAGTGACGCAGATCATATTACATCTTGTTACTGCCAGGGTGAATAGATAGCTTTGAATGATGGGCTTCACTCAAAATCTTCCTTCTCAACTCCTCACTGAATGGAACCACCGGCCTATCCTTGTATCTTACTACACCACGCTCATCAACGCTAAAGTGAGGGCCACGCCCTTCGGCAATATATTTTCTGATGTGGGGAATTTCATCGAGGTCTTCCTTTTGCTCTCGAATAATCTGTTCCAGCAATTCTAAGGTCAATGCAATGTGAGCCAACACCTATGCGTGGTTGAGAGACAAAGGTGTTTCCTCAACCTGGTGTGACCTTCAGCTCAAAGCATTGGCTACTACATTAGCCTTTCCTGGATGATAATAGACTTCCAAGTTGTAATTCTTTATCAATTCTAACCATCTCCTTTGCCTCATATTCAGCTCCGACTGAATGAAAATATACTTGAGACTCTTGTGATCTATAAAAAGGTGCACTTTGTTGCCCAACAGATAGTGCCTCCAAATCTTCATAGCGTGGACCACAACAGCCAGCTCTAAGTCATGGGTGGGGTAATTCACCTCGTGCTTTTTCAGTTGGCACGAAGCATAAGCTATCACACGCCCATCTTGCATAAGCACACACCCCAGCCCCGTCTTCGAGGCATCACAGTATACATCAAAGGGCCTATCAATATCTGGTTGGGCCAACACAGGAGTAGTGGTCAGAAATGTCTTCAGAGTTTGGAAAGCTTCCTCACAGGCAGAGCTCCAATCAAACTTGACTTCTTTTTGGAGCAGCTTGGTCATTGGCTGGGCTATCTTGGAGAAATCCGGGATAAAACGCCGATAGTACCCAGCTAGACCAAGAAACTGATGAATCTAATGCACAGACTTGGGAGACTGCGAATCCAACACATCTTGCACCTTGCTGGGATCTACTGAAATGCCGTTAGGTGTCAACACATGCCCCAAAAACTGCACTCGATCTAACCAAAATTCACACTTGTTGAATTTGGCATAAAGCTTGTGTTCCCTTAGTCGAGATAGTACTATCCGACGGTGTTGGGCATGCTCTTCATCATTCTTGGAATAAATCTGTATACCATCAATGAATACTACCACAAACTTGTCCAGCTCCGGTATAAAGACTGAATTCATCAAGTACATGAAGAAGGCAGGAGCATTGGTGAGACCAAAAGACATCACTAGATACTCATACGACCCATACCTAGTAGAAAAAGCTGTCTTTGGTATATCATATGGTCTGATCTTGATCTGATGATAGCCTGATCGAAGATCAATCTTTGAGACCACCTTGGCGCCAGCTAGCTGATCGAACAAAGTATCTATGCGGGGCAAAGGATACTTGTTCTTAACTGTTACCACATTAAGAGGGCGGTAATCCACACATATCCGTAGAGTACCATCCTTCTTCTTCACAAAAATGGCTGGACAACCCTATGGTGAAGAACTAGGACGGATGAAACATTTTTCCATCAACTCTTCCAGCTGCTTCTTCATCTCAGCCAATTCCCTCAAAGCCATGCGGTACGGGCATATGGAGATAGGAGCAGTACCAGGCTCTAGCTCAATGGAGAATTCTACCTCTCTATCCGGTGGCAATCCAGGAAGATCTTCAGAAAAAACATCTAGGAACTCACACACTACAGGGATGGGGGTAAGATCAGGAGAGGCTTCAGCATGGGTAGCAATAGGTAAGACTGGATCTGAGGGTACAAGCAGAGACATCCTATCCTCAGAAGACGGAAGCCATAACTCAACACTTCTCCGCTTCATATCCAATACTACCCCATACACCCGCAACCAGTTCATTCCAAGAATAGCATCAATGCCTTGCCCAGGCATTACCATAAACTGTAGGCGGTAAGTGTGGGTGGCTAATACCAAGCTTGCTGTGTCTGTTTGGGTATTGATGAACATTTGTGAACCCGTAGTACGAATTCTATAGGCATACGTTATAGCCATAAGTGGTAAGTTGTGCCAATCTACAAATCCCATGCTCATAAAGGAATGTGATGCACCAGAATCGAACAACACATAGGTTGGATGGGAATAGATGGTAAACATACCAGCCATCACCGGTTCCTGCTGCAATATCTGCTCAGCATCTGTGAAATGCACCTGTCCGGATCTGCTAGGCACTTTCTTCTTGATTACGATCCTCCTATCAAGCCTAGAGTTCGCTGATGGTTGAGTAGACTGAGCTAGTTGGTTCTCGGGGCAAGCTTGGGCATAGTGGCCATCTTTGCCACACTTGAAGCAAGCACCAGGCTTGTTTCCAAATCCCTGGTGAGGTGGGAGCTGCTGTCCCTGAGGCTGCTGGGGCTGCCGAAACGAAGGCTCGCCTGATGATTGATAGGGCCCCTGCCGGACAACCTATACCTTCTGAGTATGAGGGTGGCTGGAAGACCCTGCAGCCACCCGTTTCCTCTTCCACTCTGCCTAGGACTCCCACTGAAAACCCTCCATGGCAATGGTGGCGTTCATCAGTGCCCCGAAGGTCTGATAGTTCGCCGTGTACAGCTTCTCCTGAAGGATGGAAGAGAGACCACGAAAGAAGAGGTCCTTCTTCTTATCATTAGTGTCCACATGAATGCCAGCATACTGAAACAAGTGATTGAACTTATTAACATAATCCATCACTGTCATACTCCCCTGACGTAGCTCCAGGAAATCAGTTAGCTTTCGGTTGATGACACCAGCAGGGATATAGAACTCTCTGAATGCTATGGTGAACTCCTGCTAGGTTGTTGGATGATTAGGCTGCTGCATGACATGGAAGGTATCCCACCATGCACTTGCAGACCCCAATAGTTGTTGCGCTACAAAGCGCACTTTCTGCTCGTCGGCCACGTTGAGCAATAGAAACTTCTGCTCTAGAATACGAAGCCAGTGCTCCGCATCTAGGGGTTCATCTGTCAGCATGAAGGTGGGCGGGTGGGTCTTGAGGAAGTCTTGGTAAGAGGAGAGTCCCTCAGGACGGCGGGCACCACCCCCGTTCCCACCATTGCCCCCGTGGCCTGCGCGAGCGAAGCCTTCAACAGCTTGTGCCATTATCTCCATGGCACGGGCTGACTCACGGCCAGCAGCCAACAACTCCACCATCATCTCAGCATGAGTCATCGGAGGCGGTGGTGGCGGCGGAGGAGGGGAGCCAGAAGTGGAGCCCCATGGCTATCCCCGTTGTGCTCATGGGCTTGGCCACTCTCGCCTTGGCCCTCGCCAAGACCGTGAGCCGCCCCAGCACTGGTGCTCCCACGTCTAGACCTTAGATTCATCTGTAAGAGATAGGAACCATCCATTTAGAGCAACCTTCATGATCAGAAGCAAGGAATTAGAGGAATGACAGCACATTTATTAAAGTATTCCTTTAGTTAGTCCTATTAATTTACTAATTCTATTGTACGTGTATGGAGATTTCGGTTTAAGTAAGATGCTATTATCATGATGCATGCTTTGGCCTATACGTTCACTCATCCAGAATATAGCGGCATTCGTAAAATTTTCGGCACATTGCACACTCACTTTCCACAATACTAAGTGATTTCTTACGCAATGTAAGTCAGTGTACCTACAGAAAACTGATTAGATAAACCAGTGCCGCTATCCTAGATAGACCATATTGCTAGGACTTATACTTATTTAACTAACTTAATCGCATCCTACTTTTCGCAAAACTTTTGTTGGTCAAATTTTTAAATTTTTGAAAAAGAGTGATGAAACTCGTAACCATTATTGGCTCTGGTACCAACTGTGGCAGAACCGCCCGAAATAACACCCTTACGAAGGTGCTCGTCTTCTACCAGATACTAAGCACCATGAAAGCAAGCTACAATGGGCGGTATCCGTCGAGCACACCCCAAGGGAGAACCTGCAACAGGGGTAAATAAACCCTGAGTACATAATGTACACACAAGACTTATTCGACTAGAATATGATAAGTTGTATGGCTTGCTGGTTTTCTTTTGGCAGAAAGCAATACTAATTGTGAGTCCTTATTTATGTTATTATTATCAGCCATATTAAGTTATCATCTATCCAGTCTATATAAGCACCTGTTCTACTTTCAAGCAACAGTTGAGCAATCAGTTCCATTTCATCACCTTCCATCTTTCAGTTCTTACTACGATGCTAGAGTTAAGATAAGTCATACCGACTCGGCGATGATTCGCGAATCAATGTGCCCAGCTGGGTGCTCCGAAAACACACGACACACTTGTACCCCAGGGACAAGCAAGACTAACCCATCACCCTCCTGTCCTGGGTGTCTAGGTCCCCGTCTAAACTTGGACTCCAAGCCCCCACTCCTGAGTCCCGGACTCAGTGCGGTGCAAGGACCTCCACCATCTCCGCCTCCAATCAGTCGATCCGGAAACAGCCGAATCCATGACAAGAGAGCAACAAGTCTTCCCTACGCCCATACCTAAGTATGTGCTCGGAACAATAGATATGTGACTTGCCTAGCGTCCTTTGCAACGACCGGTCCTTAATTGACACAGACAGGGAAAAAGTATAACCGAGCTATGCCCTGTTGGCCACAGGACACAACCCCTTACACCCACCAGTACCCAAACCATATCCCTGCCCGGTCACTATTTTCCTTTCCACCATTTTATCATGAGTGATCATATTAATCACCTATTTGTGAGTAACTGCAGGTTACTCACGCTACCGATGTCCTGAGCATAGCAGCTACTCGACCTATACTAGTAGGACTCATGGGTAGATATATTTATGCATGTAATTTCCATAAAATGGCTGTAACTTAAATGCACATCACATATATATATTCAGTTATCATTAAAATAGGGGTTGTGCACCGGGGCTTGCCTTGGGCAGGCGACGGGTCAGTAAGGTCAGCACCAATAGGCTCCGGGGCTCCCTCCTGCACGAGGATCTCCTCCTCGTACTCCTCAATCACCTCGTCGTACTCCTGCTCCTCGACGGGCACGAAATCTACCAGCTCGTGATCTACGTGCATGAAATGATGATGCAATGCTTAGTAACATAGCAACAACAACTCTTAAAATAAAGGTACATCTGTTTACCCACTAAGCTAGGTCGGTTGTCACCTCCGTGTCACTGCTGTTGCCAAAGCTGATCCGTCTCATCACGGTACGTCGCGCCATGTCTTCTTTAAGCCGTATAGCGCGAACACCACAAGCCTATAATGCATACATGACCAATGATGGCCGAGATGTGTAAATGTCGTCGCCCAGCTAGTCTAGCTCATGTGCTCACATCATGTCCTGGTCCTACACCGCTGCAACGTTGTATGCCTCTGGGCTGAGCCGTGCCACTGAGGTGTCTGCGCCTGCACGTTTGCCACTGTCGTTCAGTCGTCGCACCAAGACAAGGCCAGGACGGGTCACCTCCGTGTCGCTGCTGCTGCTCCCGCTCTGTGTCGGTGCCATCTTTTGTTTCCTCCTTGCGAGCGCGCCCGAGCCTTGGAGCACCGCCGCTGCGGCCACGTAGTCCGTCGTTTCCCCTTTTCCCTTCGCGTGTGCGTGCATGGCTCTGCCTCACCTCCTCTCCTCTGTGCATAGCGACGCCCCTCCTTCTTCCTTCCACGCGTGTGAGTCCCTATGCCCTCGCTGGACCGCAGTCCTAGCTTCGGCTCACCATCCCTGCTCTCTCTCGGCTTGCCTGCTCGCCGAGCCATGGAGGCCGACGTTGCACCATGCTATGCCCCCTCCTCTGCTTTGCCTCGCGTGCGCTCCCGCCTGGCCGAGGCCGCCGTCGCTACGCCACTCGCCCACCCGTCGCTGGTCCTCCCCGCATGACCACGTGTGAGCGCCGCCCCTCCATTCCCACGCTAGACCGCTGCCCTTCCGTGTGCCCGTGGCACAGCGCCGCTGCCCTCCCGTGCGCTGTGCCCGCCTCGGTCCGCACTAGACCACAACCGCAGCGCCTCACCGGCCTGTCCGCACCGAGCTCGGCCACCGCCACGGCTGCTGCACCAGGTCACCCCACTGACGTCCGCGCGTGGCTCTGCATCACCTCGCCATGCCGTCCTGGAGCCAGCCGCGCTACCGAGCTCTAGGAGCATCATCGCCTTGGCCTGCTCCTCGGCCGCCGCGCACGCAAGCTCCACGACCCGCCCCAACTGGACGCCGCCCTCTCAGGCGCCCCTTCGCCTCGGTCCACGCCATGGCCAGACAAGCCGGGTCACGGCCGCACATTTCCCCACACCGCCCATCGCCCGCTTCAGCGCCTGCTCCGGTGCCTCCCTCCCGACGCCGTCCGCGCTGGGAGTCGCTGATGCTGCCGAGCCGCGTTGCCGCGCACCGTCGATGCCGCTATGGAGCCGTCTTGCGGCGCCGTCCCATGCCTCCTCTGCTCCTCTCTATGAAGAAGATGATGTGAAGGGTATAAATCCAAGAAAATATTTTATACAGGGTTTTATTTGCAAAATACGTGACTCGGGTTAATAGTGTCGAATAGTGTCTAGAGTACCGCTTATTAATCTAAGGAAAGTATAGGGGCTTTCTCGCAAATTTACGTCCTGCCGCCCGTGTTGTGCCGCGCTTACCATGCTTGAGCCGGCCAGTTAGGCCATTGGCAGCGCGTCGCCTGGGCCGGCCTGCTCTCGCGCTGGGCCGGTCTGTGGCTGCTGTGGCTAGGCCGGTTGTTGCCTTGCTGGGCCTGTGCCACCGCACTTGGGCTGCTCATGCCCGTGTGTGCGCCCTGCCTGGTGGGCCGCCGGCCTTCGTTGGGCCGACCTGTGCCGCAGCGGCTAGGCCTCATGTGCGCAGTTCCCGCTGGCCTTTGGTCTTATAAGCATGTGCTAAGTTAGTTTTGGAATTAAAGTTGTAAAAGCAATATAAAATAGTATAGGAATCCAAAAATGGTGAAACTAGTTTTGTTGAGTCTCAAAAATCATGATCTACCTGTTAGTATATTTTGTTCACATAGTTTGATAATATTCTTGGAAGCTATATAATTAATTTAAGGTACTTAATATTGTGAAAAGATAAACTTGTAGGAATTAATGTGATAAATTGGTAATAGTGTTGAATCTCAAATTTTTACAGTAGGCTCCTAGCAATATTAGGTACTCACTGTAATTTTTATAGCTCCAGAATAATTAGTTTGCGAAATAGATAATGATGTGCTATTTCGAATAATGATTAAATCGATAGAATGAAATAAAGAAACCACTTGGATTTATATAACTAAAATAATTGTTGGGAAATAACGCTTGATTCGATAACATGGATATGTAGCCTAAATACGATCGTCGTTAAAACTTGCTCGTTAACTTGAGAGGCGTAAATCGTATTTTACGACTCACAATTGCAGTCGATTAATTATGTCTTTGCATTGCATCACATTGCATATCATATAGGTACGATGATGGGTCAACGAATCAATTGAAGGATGATTGGAAATCCAAAGATGGTGTAATGGTATTCTCTCTAGGGGATGATGCAATGGGCTTTCTATTCAGTTGATGGTGGATGATCTGAAGATGCAGATACTAACTTTTTAATATATCTTACCCAGGCAAGCCCCGGTGCATAACCCCTATTTTAATGATCACTGATTATATATATGTGATGTGCATTTAAGTTACAGGCATTTTATGGAAACTACATGCATAAATATATCGACCCATGAGTCCTACTAGTACAGGTCGAGTAGCTGCTATGCTCAGGATATCGGTAGCGTGAGTAACCTGCCGTTACTCGCAAATAGGTGATAAAATATGATCACTCATGATAAAATGGTGGAAAGGAAAATGGTGACCGGGCAGGGATATGGTTTGGGTATTGATGGGTGTAAGGGGTTGTGTCCTGTGGCCAACAGGGCATAGCTCGGTTACACTTTTCCCCTGTCTGTTTCGATTAAGGACCGGTCGTTGCATATGGCTCTAGGCAAGTCATAGATCTATTGTCCTAAGCACATACTTGGGTATGGGTACAGGGAAGACTTGTTGCTCTCTGATCGTGGATCTGGCTCTTTTCGGACCGACTGATTGGAGGCGGAGATGGTGGAGGTCCTTGCACCGCACTGAGTCCGGGACTCAGGAGTGGGGGCTTGGAGTCCAAGTTTGGACAGGGACCTAGACACCCAGGACAGGAGAGTGATGGGTTGGTCCTGCTTGTGCCTAGGGTACAAGTAGGGCATGTGTTTTCGGGGCACCCAGCTGGGGGCATTGATTCGCGAATCGCCGACATTCCGGTACAGCTTGTCTACGGTTTAGCATCATTGTAAGAACTGAAAGATGAAAGATAAAAGATGGAAAAAGGAACTCTGATTGCTTATCACCTGCTTGAAAGTAGCATATGTGCTTATATAGAATGGTTAGTTAATGAACCAATACGGCTATTAATAAAAATCGAATATAAGGACGCACGCTTAGTAATGCTTCCTGCAAATGCAATAAACCCACAAGCTAGATAGCCTTACATATCATTGGAGTCTTTTCTTTCCTCCTGTCGGGTAAGTCTTGCTAAGTACAATTGAGTACTCAGGGTTTATTCCCCCTGTTGTAGGTGGCAGGTGGATGCTAGAGATGACCCTTGTGTGTGGATACCTCCTGGTGGGCTCAACGAGGATTCCTTTACGCTGCGATCGTAGTTGTTATTTATAACTCTCACCAAATGCTTTTATAAATGAAAGTTTCATAATCTGTTGTCATAGTTTATATATCAATACTTCATCGTGTCATGATTAGATATTTATTTTCACTGTAATTCTGATCACATGTTTATATTCCGCTTTTCAATTAAATTGTTTACAACCCTGATAATATGATTATATTCCGTTGTTATAATAATAAATATTATACTCTGATGTTGTATTAAAAGTGATGTAAGAAATGGGTAAGAATGATGTAAGCTTTATTCTCTCATTTGTGATCCTGATGGAAAAATATGGATTTTCGGATACTCCCCTGAGGTGTAACAAAATTTAATTTCTCATTTTACCACATGCAATAATACATAAATATGATGCTCATGACATGGTTTTAGCAAAAACTGTATAATGTAACACAGAGGGTGTTACATTTGCTGGCGGACACCCACTTTGGAGCATTTTGCCAGAAGATACTCTGGTTCGGTGAAATTAGACCACAGGACACCACGGGCCGGTTGCAGCCGGTTCAGGAGAGAACAATGATGAAATGACATTCTTGCCCCTGCCATTTTCTTCTTCCTCTCTCTCCTTTCTCTTTTTTTTGTTTCCTGTCCTCGTCACCCTCTCCACCTCCCCGCACGACGGCACGCATGGAGCCGTCGGCGGAGAAGTCCGCGAGCGCGAGCGTTGTGCCCTAGCGCACCGCGTGACATTGGTTCTTCGGCAGCTTGCAGAGCTCAAAGAGCGCCGTGGCGGCCTCACGGCGCTACCATGGGCCGCCGCAACGGAGGAGCTCCATCAACGCCGGGTGGCCGCGAGGCCGTCGCCGCTGAGGCTGGCCAAGTCCAACGCCGCCGCGGCGGAGGAGCCCCGTCAGTGTCTGGACACCACGATGGAGAGTGCGTCCATAGCACCATCCGCCATGAGGCCCATGCGTGTGTCGTCGCTGTCTAGGCTGAGGATGTCGTTGTCGTAGACCGGCTTATCGAACACCGGCATGGACGAGTGCTTTGGCTTCGGCGGTGGCAGCGCGGTGGAAGCGGCGGGGTCCTTGAACGAGTCGAAGGTGTTGTCGAGTGACGGCATGGCCTTGGGTGGCTGTGGCGGGGCGAACCCGAAGAGCTCGTCGTAGGAGGGCGCAGATCCCGCGATGGATCTGGTACTGGTCCAGGTGGATCCGGAGGCCCCCGAGGAGTGCGCGGCCGACATGGGTGCGGCCTTCCCCTGTGGGCGGAGGCCGAAGTTATGGGCCAGCAGGCCCTAGAAGTCATCCATGGTGGGCGAGTGGATCGCCGAATCTACCACTCGCTCGCTCGCTCACTCGCGCAGCAGCGGTGCCGCCTACGCCGCCTGCCGATCGGCGCGCGCGGACAAGGGCGCGAGTAGGCCGGGCGGATCTGGGCAAGAGCACAGACCCTCGCCGGGGGGGAGCGCAAGGCATGAGGCGGCGATCGGAGGAATGGGGTGCGGGGCCCAACGTCGGTGGGGTCGCCAGAGTGGAGTCATTGCCGGCGATGGCGGAGTGGCAAATAGGAGTGGGCGAGTCGAAGAGAGAGGAGACCAGAAAGTGGAGGCGACGGGGGATATCATATCATTGCTGCCTCGAGGGGTCTGCTTCCATCTTGTGGGCCCTAGAGAAAAGCGAGAGGGGAAGAACAAAGCGGCAGGGGCAATAATGTCATTTCATCGCTGATCTCTCTACTCAACCGGCTGCAACCGGTCCGCGATGTCTTGTGGCCTAATTTCACCGAACTAGAGTGTCTTCTAACAAAATGCTTCAAAGTAGATATCCACCGACCATCACTTTAGATATGCAACGGACAATTGTCCCTTGAATTAATGGAAGGCTATTGTCGTACCCGTGAAGTGGTCACGAGACGAGCTCCCACTGGCATGTGGCACCTCACCTCACATGTCCAACCACGTCTGGCCCCACGCCCTGACTATCCTCCACCTCACATTCTCCGCTCCCCTGCACCAGGTCCACAAGCACCGCGGGCTCCACGCAACCAGCCAGTCCATGTCCGTCCATGCGCGTGGTCCACGACAACGCTTCGTGCTGCTCCGCTCCCCTTTATGCACCATGGCTGCCACGGTCCCACCCCCACCCAGATTTTTTTTAATTTTAACACTTTTTGGAAACTAATTTTAAATCTAACACGACCGGTTTTTTTAAAAAAACTAACACTTTTGTCCGTGCCTATTGCCCTGGCGCGGCCAAATGCCTGTGCCACGCCATGCATGGTGGTGTGGCAGAGAGCTGACGTGGCACGGTCCCAAATCGTTGACCGTGCCCTGATCCGTGGCGTGGCAGTGCCGAATAAGACCCCCGCCACGGCCCACGTCTGCCAGCGGCCGAGTAGACACCGTTGCCCGAGCAGCACAGCAAGGCCGCCTGGTAGTCGCGCCCACGTCCGCCCGCGCCAGCCCACCGCCGAGCACGCCGGCCGCCACACCACGAACGCCGGCAGCCCGACCCCCGCCTCCCTCCCTTCCCTTCCATTCCCCGGCCACCTCCCTCCCTCCTCGTCCTCGTCCATTCCCTGGCCGCCTCCTTGTCCGGCCGCGCCAGCCAGCCCGCTGGCGAGCATGGCGCGGCCACCGGCCGCCCGGTGCGGCCGCCAAGCCCGCACGCCAGCGCGCCACCCCTTCCGGCCATGCACGGTGGCTACCCGCCGAGGACTACGCCCGCGCCTCCCGGCCCGGTCTGGCGTGCTGCAGTGAGATACTCCCCTAATAAAGTTAGTAAAATTATTAAAGTATAGTTAGTATAGTTAGTAAAGTTAATTAGTTTAGTTAGTATAAGTAATATAGTAAGTTAGTATAGGTAGTAAAGTTAGGTAGTTTAGTTAGTATAGTTATTTAGTCTAGTTATACATTGTATTTAGTCTAATTAGTTGTTGTTGTTAGCCTTGTATAGATGTTAATATTAGATTAGTTAGTATAGTTATAGTTAGAATATGTATTAATATAAATATGGACATTACGTACGACGATTTCGACGACTTGATGAAGTTTCTTGAAATACTTTTGCAGATGGATTGTTGTGTTAGAGTATTGTATGGAGCAAGTGTTAGGAGAGAAGATTGTATGTTTGAGGATATGGAAGAAGAATTGGAATGGTTTGATGAACCTCCTAGCTTCAACGACTTTTGTGTCTGTTTGAATGCAAAGTTTGTCGGTGATTTCACACTGAAGGGGAGGTTTGATACTGGGAAGACTAGGGCACACTATGTCCTCATGCCCTTGCGTGACCCTGCTCACTGGTCCCGCTACACTAGGGTTCTCCAAGGTTCCAATGTGCCCATGGCTGAGGTGGTGGTGTAGAATGGGTACAGGATGCAGGGTGTTCAGGACGGCCCGTCCATTGATGGTTATGGAGGCAATGACAAAGAATTAGGGGTTGAAGGAGAAGCAACTTAGGATAATATGGATTTGGACGGTCAGTTGAAGCAGGAGCAGTTTCATTCAACTGCAGTAGATTCTATAAGCAATGACTTCGATGTGAATGAGTTCAAACAGGAAGAGGAGCAGGAGGAGGAGGACAGGATCGGTGATGTAGGTAGTAGTGATTCAGACGATTATGATGATGACCTAGGAGGTATAGATGCTATGCCAACACGGGCTGATGCCATGCTAGTACCGGTTCATACTATGCCATTACCAGTACCAACTGAGGCTTTGCATGGTGTTCAGGCTCAGGATAGACTAGTCATAGATTTGGCTGCAGATGATATCCCCTATGATTCATGGGCCAGAATTAGCGAAGCGCAGCAGTATGTTCCACCACCACCTTACACAGCGACTGAGCTTGAGCAACTAAGGTCCAAGAATGTACCTTTCATGGGCGTTCCAAACTACAGGGAAGTCAGTATGACGGATATGGCAGTTTGTGACACCGGTCTCCAGATGTGTAGGAATTCATTATATAACCATGAGAAAGAAACCCTTAGGAAGGGGATGATATTCAATACAATGTTAGAGATGAAACTCTTCCTTCAGGACTATGTTGTGTACCACCATAGGTCGTACACCGTCACTCATTCGGACCAGGAGTTGAGGTACCACGTGATATGCAAAAACGGTTGTATGTGGAGGTTAAATGCACAAAAGAGATAGAGTGATGGCAAGTGGAGGATAACTAAAGTTGTCAAACCCCACACTTGCCTAGATAATAGGGGGAAGGAAAATCATCAGCAGCTCACTGCACGTTACCTTGCCCGTCGTATATTGGGGCTCGTTGATGATAATAACGACATCTCGGTGTCTTCCTTACAACAGTCCATATCTGGATTCGTTAGGTACGATGTGACGTACGGAAAGGCTTGGCGTGCTAAGCAAATTGCTCTAACGATTCGATGGGGTTATTGGGAGGAAGTGTACAACAGGGTGCCCCGCATCTTATGTGCAATGCATTACTACAACCCTACCTTGAAATGGTTTGTGGACACCGGAGGAATGTTTTTTCGGGACCCATTGAGGCATGTCCTCTATCGTGTGTTCTGGTCATTCACGCAAACAGAACATGCATTCCAGTTTTGTTGGCCAGTCGTACTTATTGATGGCACTTTCCTAACAGGAAAGTATAGGGACACCTTGATGATGGTTGCTGCTGTTGATCCTGAGGACCAGATAGTACCCCTCGCTTTTGCTTTGGTAGAGGGGGAGAACAATGAATCATGGTCATGGTTCATGCGACTTCTACATGTGCAAGTGCTTGTCCCAACTCGCACTATATGTTTGATCTCGGACCATCACGCAGGGCTTCTTAATGCTGCAGCTGAGCATATAGATGGGTTCCCGCCTCTAGTCCATAGATGGTGCATGAGACACTTTGCCGCTAATTTCTAGCGATGTCAGCGGAAGCAGGAGGTATGTGACAAGGTAAAGGCTCTATGTTGCGTACATACAGAGCACCAGTTTAAGGAGACAAAGAGAGAACTAGACAAGATGGTAAATGCAGCGGGAAAGCCTGGTTAGAGTCGCAGATGGAACAGAAGGCTCAGTGGGCGTTAGCATATGGCGAGGGGGGTTTCAGGTATGGCATCATGACCACTAACTCCTCGGAGTCCTTCAACCGTGTATTCATAGAAGTTCGATCGTTGCCTGTGTCTAGAATTGTTGAGTTCTTGTTTCATAAGTGCAACGAATATTTTGTGAAGAGGTGGGAACTTGTGCAGAGGAATATAGCTGAGCAGAGACGTTTTGGAAAAGGCCAGAGCTGAACATTTGAAGGAGGTCGAGGAATTGGCCAAGCAGCACACCGCCGAGCCGTATGGACCCTGTTGCCATATCTTTAGTGTACGGGGCAAGGGTGGCACAAGCTTGGGCAGCGAACGTTATGGTGGACGAAACTACCGAGTTGATCTTGAAAAGGTAGAGTGCAGTTTCAACGTCCCTCAGATCATGCATGCCCCTTGCTCTCATATGATCACGGCCTATAGGGTTCGTGGGTACAACTATGAGGATCTGCCATATTTGTCACCCTTGTATCTCCATTCGAACAGCGTTAGTATTTGGGAGATAAGCTTCGAGCCATACCTTGACCCAACACAGTGGCCACCTTATAATGGTTATGACTACGTGCCGCATCTAGATCTAATGAAGGTAGGAAAGGGTAGGAGGAAGAAGAAGCAACTCAAGGGGGACATGGACGCTATGAGAGGGTACGGCGAAGACATGTACGGCGGGGGAGACTTCAACGAGACCCGTGGTAGGAATCTTTGCTCCATTTGCAAATAATCTGGTCACAAGGCTAGCAACCATAGAAGATGAGGGCAGCAGGTGATTTCATATTGTGTTCGTATTTTATAACAAGTAGTTCAAATTTTGCAATGCTACATAATGTTAATCTGAATATTGTTAATTTAAATAATGTAACCCTTTGCTTATCAATTTGTAACAGGATGGCCCCTCCCACGATGCACCTATTGTACCCCCTTCTTGAGGGAGAGTACGACGACCCCCTTCTTCCACCGAACGATGAGGTTTTCAAGAGGCGTTCGAGGGATCCTTACATTCCTAGGACTTAGTTTATTACGTCGAACTTATGTCGAACGAATATTGTCGACGAAAATTTGCAGACTCATAAACCAATGAAAATATAATGTGGCAACTTGTCGGACATTTATTTGCTTCATATTCGTTCGAACTTGCGCACGGTCACGGCAACACATGAAGTTTTTCGCAGCACCGACAACAACTCGATTGAGGCTGGCCGTTGTCTGACCACGTCACTACCGTGCCGTGGTATATGGCGCGGCACTGACGCACCGTGGACTATGGCACGGCAGAGCCTGGGCTATGGGGCGGCTGAACCAGTGTGCTACAGTGCTGTATTCGAGATAATTTAACGCGATCACGTTCGTTTTAGGAATTCTCAACGCATGATACAAATAAATGTTATCACTTAAGATCGATCATGGGTAATCCGAGTACATGATACATGGGTACAATACAACAGTAGTTCAAATGAAATATAAGACAACACAATGGAATTTTTACTACATAGCTACATTGATCATTAATAGAGCAAGGAACTAACTAACGGCGCAATAAAAAACCCTCAGTCAGAAACATACTGAGTAAGCAAATCGTCGTCTGAGTACCAATCCTCAACCACAACCCTGTTGCTGTGGCTAGGATCACCTACATTGCCATGATCTGGCTTTCGCCTGTAGTAAGCGGCCTCCGCTTCATCTGCGGCCTCTGCGGCCTAAGTGAAGAACGCGTCGTCATCCTCCTCCGCCTGCAAGCCCACCTCTGCTAGAGCGATGAGCTCGCTCAGTCTACCAGTGTCGTCTTCAGCCTCCTCCGCCTGCAAGCCCGCCTCTGCTAGAGCGATGAGCTCGCTGAGTCTGGCAGTGTCGTCCTCATCCTCGTCCCCCTCATCAGACAACACAATCGGTGATTTAACTGTGCGACCAGCTCGTTTTCTGTGCTCATCTAACTTCTTTTCCTCGTACCTTGCACGAGCCAATTCTGCAGCATGTTCCTCGCTGCATCCAATCCCTTCATGTATAAAATGAAATCAGTTAGCAACGTGACTATATTACATTTAAAATCAGGCAACGAAAAAAGGCTTTCGAGCACTCACTGGCACATAATACAACAACATGCTCGTTCAAGGCTTGCATCTGTACTCTTGTCTCCTCCCTTGCCTCCTTCCTTGCCCTCTCCTCCTCTAATGTCATCCCGCTCCAATCCCCATTTGTCAAGCCCAACGTCGATCGGGTTACTAATACCGTGCTGTCTAGCAAACTCACACATTTTGTCTTTGTGATGTTTCACGAAAAGGTTGACGTAGTCAGGTCCATATCCTCTTTTCCGTGCAATTACTTGCTTCCCCTTCAGTTCATCCAAGAACTTAGCTTGACCATCATAACATTCTCACCTGCATTTCCTAGTGCTCTGTTCAAACAAAAAATCATATCATATATGTCTTAGCAAAAGAAACAAAATACGATTTCATGTTTACCACAAAAATAACCAACCTCATCATAGTCAACCATATGGCCGCAGTAATGGCTTATTCCAAGCTTCGAAGGGACTAGACCATAGTTGGATTTAACACCATATTCACACTTAACTGGCGGTGCTTTATAAATTAACCTTTCTTTCTTCTTTTGCTCTGCCTTTGGAGGTTCTTCGGGTCATTTGTTCTTAGGTCCATACAACCACACATTGAAACGACACTTCGCCATGGAATATACCTAAATAACGTGACATTAGTACATGACACATATAGCTCAATATTTCAACACATACACTTTGCACTTATTCATGCTTGTTTGGACACACAAACTCCAACGTATTATCAGGGTTTATCACGGCTCGGTCTCCGCAATAGCACATAGAAGGTTCCAAGAGTCGTCTAACTGTGGCTAAGTGCTTCTCCTTAGCCGTCATTGGAGGGGGGTTAAAGGGAGGTGGAACCCATCGCTCGAAGTGCTCTCGTGGATGTCGCCCTCTCCACCAATCATCGAAAATAAGGTACCTGGGGTCAAACTTGTCTGTACCGTCGATCCACTAAAAGAAAAATCACCTATCATAGGCCTACACAACAAAAATTCAATAAAATTTTAGTAACCTAGTAATACAAATGAAGAAAAAAAATATACGGAAATAATTACTTACATTAAAACGACTGCACGTGTAGAAGCAACGAGCCGCTGTGTCCGGATGTCTCGATTAAAACAGGTCGGCCGGACGACCACAGTCACAGTTAGGGACAGGGAGTTTAGGAGAGACGGGGGCATCTTTGCTACTCGTCGGGGTACAATTCTCTAGGACGACCCCGTTTTCGTCATAACTACTCCTGAAACATGTCTTCCATCTAATAAAACGGTTCAAATTAAACATTAATCAAAATAACGCAAATTAATGTAAAATATAATCATTTGCAATGCAACTAAAATAATATAACCGACAATTATAGCAACAAATATAGACATGGTAAACATACTTCTAACTAAATAATTAACCTTAACATTGACAAAATCAAACTAATATCTTCCTTCAAACCGTAGACCATAGTTCGCAAACATAATTTTCCTCTTAAACTTAGCTCCTATTCATAATATACTATCCACCATTCAAACGAAAATAAAATATGCGTCATTACCTTGCACGAGGACAAAGAGGGAGGGAGGCGGCCGGGGAATGGAAAGGAAGGGAGGGAGGCGGGGGAAATTGCCGGCGTTCGGTGTGGGTGCCGGCGTGTTTCGGCGGCGCTGTCATACTTTCGAACAACGACGTCTTTCACGGCATTGGCGGACACGGGTCGGTGGGGTCTTATTCGCTCTGCGGCGTCACGGATCGGTAGCGGCGAGTTGTCGCGCCAAGATCGGTGGCGCGGCAGCCCCTGCCCCGTCAGCGGTCAACGATTCGGGACCGTGCCACGTCAGCCCTCTGCTGCGCCACCATGTATGGCGCGGCACAGGCATTTGACCGCGCCAGGGCAATAGGCGCGGCCAAAAGTGTTAGTTTTTAAAAAAAATCTGCCGTATTTAAAATTAGTTTTAAAAAGTGTTAAAATTAAAAAAAAAAACCCACCCGTCCCTCGTCTCCTCGTCCGCCCGCTCCCGAAGAATCCATTCCGTTCCACGCGCCGTCGCCCAAATCCAAGCCCACCGGAAGCGTCCGAACCCTAGCCCATGGCGAATGCGGCCTCCTCCGCGTCGTCGCTGGGGGCCGGGCCCTCCTTCTCGCCGCCGCCGCCACCGCCACCGCCGGCGGCCCTACCGGAGGAGCTCATCGAGGAGATCCTCCTCCGCTTCCCGCCCGGCGAACCGGCGAGCCTCCTCCGCACCGCGCTCGTCTGCAAGCGCTGGCGCCCCCTCGTCTCTGGCCCCGGCTTCCGCCGCCGCTTCGGCGAGTTCCACCGCACCCCGCCGATGCTGGGGATGTTCTGCAGCGGCTGCAGCCGCGTGTACCGCCACTTCGAGCCCACGACCGCCTTCCGCCCGTGTCATGCCGAGCGCGCCCACAAGCGCGTACTGGACGCCCGCCACGTCCGTGTCCTCCTCCGTGGGGAACGCAGGGCCCTCGTCGTCTGGAACCCCATCACAGACGAGGCGCGGAAAGTGCCCCTTCCGCGGTCTCCGCCGCAGTACATGGGGCCGTTGACCTGGACTGCAGCAGTTCTCTGTTCATCCGCCGGCGCCGGCGGTTGCGACCACCTTGATTGCCACCACGGACCTTTCATCGTGGTTGTTGTGCGCTCTGCTTTTGGGACCGCTGGTGTAGTGGAGACCTTAATCTTCACCTACTCATCTGATGTCGCTGCCTGGAGTGAGCCAATCTGCGATCAGCTACCTGCTGGTTACATCCGAGGATTAGTCGATCCTCGCATGAGGAGTGCGCTTGTGGGGAATGCGCTCTACTTTGGCTTCATGGAGGAAAGGACAGCTCTCACGTACAACATGCAATCGCACCAAATGTCGTGGATTCAACTGCCACCTTCAGTGCCCCTTCGTCGGCTTCTGCTCACAACAACGGAGGATGGTGGACTGGGTCTCGCCACTGAACACGAGTCCAAACTCTATGTCTGGTCGAGGAAGGATGCTGATGAAGTAGATGCTAGATGGGAACAAAGCAGAGTCATTGAGGAGCTTAAGATGCTGCTCCCTGTTGATGCCGACTTCACCTCACTGGTTGGCTCCACGGATGATCTTGGTATCATTTTTCATGAGAGCGGGCAATGCGATCTATGCAATTGATCTGAAGACCTATAAGGGGAAGAAGGTATGCCAGGGCCAAATCAACACCATTGTTCCGTACATGAGCTTCTACACTCCAGGTACAGCTTTACTTAGTTTTTGATTTTACAATGTTCAAGGTGCAATAGGCTCTACAATATTGTATTTATGAAGGTGCATTCTTATATCTAACTGGGTTGATCATACTTCAATGTTTTTATTATGGGCAATCTTTGAAACTAATCAAATATGACTATGAATTTATTGATCTATGTTGAGCCAAGAAGGTAAATATGTAGCTGGAGTGAAAATTTAAAAGTAATTACTTGGGTGAGCTTCTACACTTCAGATGCCTTGTGCCTATCTCTAATCATGTTCATACGTAGCCCTCATCCGTCAATGGATGGTGACGTCAGTGCTAAACTTAGGGAGGCAGTTATCTTATTGAGTTTGTTCAAGTATGATGCTAACTGTTGTTGCTGTGAATAATGAAGTAGTGTTATTTTGTTGGCAAGCAATAAGGGTTCATCCAGGGCAAATTTGAGTCCTCAATCAGCTGATGTTGTTCTCAAAATTTATAAATTTTTGTAGCATTGGAAGCAGACGGTACTGGTGACGGACCAAGTGCTGGTGGCTCAAGTGCATGAAAAGCTTAAGGTGCTTATGTGAGGTTCTCAAGTAAGTAGCACGAGGTCTATGGTGGGACAACACTTTTTTGCATCAGTGAGATTGGTGCTGGACTTGGGCTTTTGTGATTTTCAAGTAGCAGTTTGTCTTGAACCTTTTAGCTTTATCGTTGGTTCTGTCGGGCTTGTATGTAAGCTGTTAATCTCTACATTGTCTGACTTGATCTGTGACTATGGGCTCCAGAATTCCTGCTTGTGATGAAATCCTGACATGCACATTCCTTTCCTTGTTAAAAGATCTAGCCTCAAGAAAATTAGCATTATGAAATCAGATCATTGCAACTTCATATGTTCCATGTTCTTCCTATATAAATTTATTTGCTTATTTATTTATTGTGCTTCAACATCTTATTGCTTCTAAATGATTGGATAACCAGGAACTTGATACTTTATTGCTGGCATATTTTTGCTTGTGTGGCCAACCTGGTAGAAATCAAAAGACTGAGACAGCTTATTCATGTGTGAATCATAAAACCACAATGCAGTGGCGACAAGACCATGTGGCACAATTTAGTTTGTGTGCAGGTGAACACAAGGAGAAAAAAAAGGTAACATGATCAAAGAGTAACAGTACATGAGTGCAGCAGGTGCTGACGGTGAATCATGGTTTGTGTTGCTCGTCGAATGCCGTTCACGAAGCATGAGCATTGTCGAGTCTTCTGCATGCTGAACCAAATCTCTTATTGTTCTGTGTTTGCTTGATAGCCACCCCACCCCCTTGTCATTTTGGGAATGATGAAGTGTGTGATGTGATGCTGAACTGAACTTGCCAGTATTTCCATCGTGGAAAAGGCCTCTTTTTCAGTAAACTATAGCATCTGGGGTAAATAAATAAATAAATAAATTGAAGAGATCCTGAAGAAGTGAAAATCTTCAATCCAGTTTCTGTGCGGCCTGTAAAAGATGATGCTTCAACAGTTCAACTGCTACCTTGGACCAAGAGGCATCAGCAGCATTATATTTATTATTACTAATTATATTGACAAGGTAAGACAGTGAACACTGTGCCTCGTAGGTGAATTCTGTAGCTTCCTTGAGTGGAACTCGATCGGACTAATAACCGTACGTGTCATGTTATGGTGTTGCGGATGCCATCAACAGTTTTTGGGTAGATCAAAAACAAGAAGAAAAACATTCAAAGACTGTAAACTTTGTCGAATACTGAACGAGCTATTCTATCTGCTGCTGGAACGCTGGGCACTATTAGTTACAGAGTATGATGAGGACTGAGGAGGTACAGCTAGTTGGGCCGATCTCACCAGAAGCCAAAGCGGCAAAGCCCGGGTGTCATATAACAAATCATTTTTCTTTGATTCGTGATTGTACTTTGCCCATCCTAGCCCTTGGTTTTGGTGGATTTTGTGGTACGTTTCCTGTTCTTAATTGGGCGGCAGACTGTAGCTAGCGCTACTTTTTCACAGGAAAAAAGAGAAGCTCATAGCCTACTATCCTCTGTGCAGGATGGCATTGCTTAAAATGCCACTACGATAGCTCATAGCTCCAATGCTTCACGCTATGCAGTGGGCACCCGCGCTTCAAACCATATACTTCCCGATAACACTTTGCATTGGAACGAACGCCATCGCAACCATTTTTGAATACGTGCACTTCAGATGCCAATCGCTTTTAATAACTTAATCAATAGTACATCGTTCTCTGTCAGACTTTGATCCTATCAGCACACAGCAGCAAAAGCAATATAATGGGACCATATCCTGATATGCGTGAGTCAGTGAAAGCGAAACCTCCAGCGCCTTGACTCTTGAGTCGATTCCGGTGATCGGTTCACTCCCTCTGCTTGCCCAGCCGGACGTCCTGCAGGAGCATGAGCCCAATGGAGAAGACGGTGGCGAGCAGCGGCGTGGGCACCTGCTCCACGGCGTCGCTTATCCTCGGCACCTGCCTGGCGGCGTTCTTGGCCGTCACGGCGAGCAGCGGCGCGCCCAGGATGGCGACGGCGGCCTTGTTGGCGAGCACCAGCCGCAGGTCCTTGTGCACCCACTCGAGGATCAGCTCCTGGAACTCCGTGAACAGTATCGCTTTCTTGTCGCGGTACCGGCATTCCTGCAGTTGCGGTCAGAGGGAACAAGCGATGATTAGTTTTTTTTTTTTTGGCGGAGAGCAAGCGATGGATTAGTTAGTTTTTGATGGGCTGATCTCTTTCACTACCCGGACGGCCGAGTAGGGCCCAAAAAAGAACTAGGATGAAACATGCATTCTCTCCTGTTTCTCTCTCTCTCCCAACCCGACGGCCTAGTAAGGCCCAATTTCTGCCCCACCAGGTAGCGAACAGGCATATCGGCATCAGTAAAGATGTCAACGGGGCCCCGTTCCCCGATTCCCCGCGGGGAACTCACCCATTAGGGGACGGGGATGGTATAATTTTTCTCCCCATGGGGATTTAAATGGAGAAAAAATCATCCCCGTCGGGTATGACGGGGACGGGGATGGACGGATGGTATGCATGCCCCCGTCCCCGTTCACCGTGGGGACCCGATGCCTCCCTCTCCCTCACGTCCCCCACGCCCCTGATAGCGGGCAGCGGTGCCCCCCCTCCCCTCCGGCGAGGGCTCGTGGCGGCGAGGCCTCCCGGATCAGGAGCACGGCGCCGCGCACGGATCTCCTCTCCATCCCGGTAGCGCCCCCTCCTCTCCCCATCCCGGCGGCCGGATCCGGAGCACGGCACAGCGCAGCACGCGACCCGCCTCGCAAACCCTAGCTCTCCTGCTCTCTCCCTCTCCCATGCACCCCAAACCCTAGCTTACTGCCCGCTCATCAACGACGACGCAGGGAGGCTCTCCCTCCCTCCCGGATCCGGCGGGTGGTGTCCTCCTCCTCCCTCCCGAGGCCACCCCTCTCCTTCCTACGGCGCAGCTCCCTCCAGATCCCGTCGATGGCGCGGCCTCACCGACCCTTGATCTCCCTCCTGCGGCGCGGCTCCCTCCCGAGCCCGTCGACGCCGCGGCAGAGGCCCCTGGAGGCGGAGGCCCTGGCGCGGAGGGCGCACCAGCAATGGAGGCGGCAGATCTGCGGCGAGGAGGCAAATCCAGCACGAGGAGCGGATCCAGCAGCGGGGGCCACACGCGCCCGATACAGCAAGCAGTGGCGGCGTTTCTCGACCTCCACCGCCTCCACCAGATCCGGCTGCATGGGCTCCACCGATGGTGCCTCTAGGTGCGGATTCGTCGGCGGCGGCGCGTCTAGGTGCGGAAATCCAGGATGGCAGCAGCGTGGGTGTGCAGTTGATGCGGGGATGGGGAAGAAGTGCTCTCCATGAGCCTTCACGGGGACGGGGATGGGGAAAATTTGCCCCCGCGGGGATGGGGATGGGGCAGTAACCCTCGACGGGGAATTCCCCGTTCACATTGCGAGGCATCAGCCAGGCAGCCACTCACGCAATCACGCTCAAGCGCCGTTTCTTTTCTCTTCCCGTCTCTTTTTTTTCATCTTGAATACGTAAAAGATTTACGTATCATTGTATTAAGGAGAAGAGTTTAAAAAAATATACAACGCGCTTCTATTGAGCGTCGAAAGAGATCGACTTAACACAGCCGAAACTGGACCATGCTAACAAAAAAAAAAGACTCCCCGTCTCTCATTTTCCCAAACTCCAAACCCTGGCGCGGCGAGCGGCGAACTCGTGACTCTAGCGCCCCAGTGGCCGGCAAGGGTGCGTCGGCGTGGCGCTCGCGGCCTCGCGCCCTTGTGGACGGAAGGCCGGTGAGGCTGTGACCCGGTGTGCGCATTGGCACCATGGGCATGGGATGCACAGCACAGCCGCACATGGCATGAAGCTTTTTGGATTGACCGATTGAGGCTTCAGAAGTCAAATTGTAAGTTAAAATTTGGTCTACTGGCTTCCCATAATCTCATTCGATACATTGTGGATCGCAATTTATTAATCACTTGTAAACTAGGAACAGGGGAGTCTGACTGTCTAAGTCAGTGCCTCTGTAATTCCCTCAAACATGAAGAGAAAAAGGGCGGTGCTACAGATTTGAGGGGTTTCTATGAATATATAAATCATGGTCAATTATGTGTTATATATTTCTTATATATTAACCAGTTACGTCTATGTGGTATTATACTATTATACATGTGAAATACTCCCTCCGTCCCAAAAAAAAAAAACAAAGCCCAGTGTCACGTTTTGGTATATTAAGTTTAACCATCTATAGATAAAAAAATATCAATATTTATGATATCAATAAATATTATTAGATTAATTACAAAATGTATTTTCATAATAATTTAAAGTTATAAACGTGAATATTATTTACTAGAAACTTAATTTAGCGTGAACCACTTTTACATGGCATGTAACCCATTCTTTTTAGACAGAGGTAGTACTAGTTATAGGTTGCCAAATTTTATTTTTTTGTTCCTATTTTGAATACCAAGTTCCAAAGACTGGGCACGCCACTGCGAGCCGCCTCCCTTTCGCTCCTCCGCCAGGCCGCGCGCCTTCCTGCGCCGCCCGCTCTCAAGCCGCCGCCCTCTCGCTCCTCCGCCAGGCCGCCTCTCGCTCCTCCGCCAGGGCGCACGCCTCCCCTGCGCCGCCGGCTCTCGAGCCGCCGCACTCTCGCTCCTCCGCCAGGCCACGCGCCTCCCCTGCGCTGCCCGCTCTCGAGTACCGTGTGCGCCGCTCCCTCACCGACGCCCACACCGACGGCGCAGACAACTGCCGGTTCTTCCTTTTCCTAGAAAAAAAAACGTTCTTTCCCTCGCAATCTCGGTCCCCCCTGCTACCTCGCCGCCCGCCGGGGAGAGGCTTTCCGGCCAGCGAAAGGTACGTCGCATAGCGAAACTTGGAACCATACCTTCATTTTCTCGGCGATGGTGTTCAGGCAGGGAGGATCCTTGTGAGGGCCGACTAACTGCTTGTTGATTGAACTGGCAAAAGCCGTAATCGAAAATGGGGAAGCGCAGTCAGCACATAGACAGATTAGCGATCTAGCACTGAAGCGATTATTAAGCAACGGCATTCTCACTTGTAAACCATGAGGGTGGCGACGTGGAGGGAGTTGATGTCCAGGAGCCCCGTGTTCTTGTCCGCCAGGTCCTCGAAGACTTTCTTGCAAATTCTTTCGACATCAGTCTTGCCTGCAAGCGAACGCAGCGTCAGGATGGATGAACTCGATGCGACGGTAACCATCACATTTCTCATGACCAGAGCGGAGCAGAGAGACGAAGAATGTAACACGAGGTTGCAGAAATGGCGATGGCGAGAGATGCGCGTGCAGGGCAGGGAAACGTGGTTACCGCGTGCTCTGTCCCACGCGCGACCGAAGAAGTTAGACTTGGACGAGGACGACGACATCGTTAGCTCTCTCGATCTGGATCGATGGCGGCCGGGAGGATCAGGGGCAACCACAGGACGAGTGGGAGAAGACAGGGAGCGCCTACGGTGGTAGCAATATCGATGTGGCGGAATAGCTTTTCTGATGTCTGACGAAGAAGTCGCTTCGCTTGCAGGGAAGGGCAGAATCAGAAGGCTGTTGCTGTGGCGTCTCTGTCCTGTGCATGCAGCCTGTGTTTATCTCCCTTCCTGCCGGCGCTAGCGCTAGCCTGGGGCAAATTTTATCTAGAACCGAGAATCGAAATTTCGGTTATCTGTACTTTAAATCGGTTCCTCCCCTCGGTTAACCGAAATAACCGAAGAACCAAAACCGATGGGAGAAACTTGTAAATTGGTACCAAGAGATCAGTAATTGAGTTGTGAACTTGTGATTTGTGAATGTGCTGATATGTTGGTTGTAGTTATTTGGTTGTGACTTATTGATTTGCATATGTTGTCATGTCATTTATGCCTTGAAAACAGCCAAAATACTGCTGAATTTTTCTAATGTAACCTGTTCAATAATTGGTCGGTTAGTTCGGATGAAACCGAGAACCGAACCGAACTAACCGAAACCGAACTTGGTCGGTACCGAATTTTTTGAAGAATCGATCGGTACCGAGTTTTTTGAGAACCGAACTTCCTCAAAAACCGAAGAACCGATCGGTTCGGTTCGGTAAAACCGAACGCTCAGGCCTAGCTAGCGCTACTGCTTCCCTTGCTCCTCCATCAGTTCAACCCCTAGAATAAATACTGGATTCCTTCCTTACCTTTTGTCTGCCAAACACCTGCTTCAGGATCAAACTTGGACCCCCTCCGTCCCTAAAGGTTAGTCGTCACGATTTACGTTCCGATAACTTTAACTCGATTTATAAAAAATACGTGCAACATTTCTATCTCTAAATAAATTTATTAAAAAACTAAATTCAAATATCTATCCAATGATACTAATTATGTATCATAAATATTAATAATTTTTAATATATATTTAGTCAAAGTTGTTTTTCGGGAAGCGAAAGCGACAAACATTTAGGGACGGAGGGAGTAGTCCTCACGGCTGGAAGAGATAGCATCAAGCAAGCCTCAACAGCTCTCTTCAATCTTTTTTTTAAATATATAAAAAAACAGCTTTCCTCTTTCTTTTTTTCTCAGCTACGTATCATTGATATTAAGAAGGAATGAGTTTATGATACAGGAAGAACCGGCAAGGCCGGTGGCACTGAAAGGCTACATTGATACACGAAACAATCGTAGTGGGTTTGGGCCGCCCATACATATTTCCAACTTGACTAATTGGGCTTCTTGGTGTATGTAAGCAAGGCCCGGGGTCGGGGTATACGGTCGCCAGCAGAAGTCCCTGCCCCTTCGTCACTTGGTCGTACATACTTTTTTTTTAGAAACAGGAGGGGTTTTGGGCCCCTACTACTGGAATAAAATGAATTAAAAAGGTAGCACAAGAGTTACAGAAATACACAGGAGCAAACTTACAAAGTGGAGGAGGAACCGCACGCCATTGTTCTGCATTCTTACCGCAGCAACCTTTTCAAAGTTCCTTACCGCACGGAATCTGATTTCTATTTCCATTTCTCTTGGTTTCGTTTTTTCCACAACAAGGAAGATGGATAAAACATTGTGACGGTAAGTTTCCGCTCGATCACTTATTAAGTCAGGTGACTGAAAATCAGTGACTTATAAGTCATGCATGTTTGGTTGTAGATGACTTATAAGCTCATTAAAGGTGTGGGCCCCACGCGAAAAGGATGACTTATAAGTTTTAAGCAGGGGTGAACCAATTTAAAACTTATAAGCAGGGGTGACTTATAAGTTGGTGGTGTTTGGCAAAACAAGTCACTTTTTCGCTTTTTAACTTATAAGTAGGTGACTTATTTAGAACCAAACATGCCCTTGCTGTCTTTGCTGTCTCTACTTTTTTTTTTCCTTTCGGGGAATGGGAGACGATGGGCTTAATCTACAATTTCTTACTGTAATTTTCAGATGGAGTGCCGGAAGCAACAGGGATGGAGAAAGCGTTGTCTGATCTGCATGCGCTCAAGAAGCTATACGGGCTGCTTCAAAGGGTGAGAACAAGTCAAAAACAAATCTCGTTCTTTTATTAGAAAGCTCTGTCCACATATATCAGGAGACGAAAGATCTAACTGCAAGGATGAGGCAAAATTGACCCAGTTAAAAAAATGACTCAAAAGGAAGCGCTATGATTTTGATGTCTTAGTTCCATTTTTTTGGGTGTGTGGTGGTAGAGAAATATGTTTGCAATTCTGAAGCATATGATGGCAAGTTTAATTTGGTCTTACATTTGTGCAGTTAGATGAGACGTCCAGGGCCCTTCTGAAGAAGTTGCTTGATGATGCTACATGCCAGGCTCTCCTGAAGCAGGCAAATGTAATTTGTTACCGTGCCATTACTTGTAAACTGCGTCATCTTCTCAGCAATTTTTTAAGGAGTACCTTACCTATCGTACAACATTTTGCAGGCTCTTACTACTGCTTCTGATTCGGTGATTCGGTTTTCTCTTGGTTTGACGTCTCCAAGGAAAATGGATCTTAACAACAGTTAGTTGCTAAACCAATCTTTGCCTTTTGCTGTCTTTTGGGGGAAACAAGGGGAGAAAGATACATGTCTGTGTGACAATGAGTTTAGTTATTCATTTCTTATTCTGATTTTGAAATGAAATTACCTTTTGGGGAAAAAGGGGGAGAAAGATACATGTCTATGTGACAATGAGTTTAGTTATTCATTTCTTATTCTGATTTTGAAATGGAATTTCCAGAAGGAACAGAGATGGAGCAAATTTTGTCTGATCTGGAGGCGCTCACGAAGCTATACAGCCTGCTTCACAAGGGTCCGGCAGATGAAAATGTAAGAAATTTATTTATGGCTTCGCTGCTATATGTCTTGTGGAGAAGTGAGAAAAATCCGGAATAGATTTCTTTTTTTTAGTACAAACTGTGTTCTATCTGAAGAATGAAAGAACTAAGGTCATGTTCGCTTGTCTTATAAGCCGTACTATTTCAACGAACGAGCAGTGTTTTTCTCTTACAACAAATCAGCGAACGGTACTTTCAACCATGGCTTTTCAGCAAAGCGAACGGGGTCCAAGTTTAGGCATGGTAAACCGAAGCAATAGCTCTACACTTCTACTTTCAATATCTAATAACTGCAAGGATGAGACAACATTGAAGCAAAAAGCGAACCAAGCCCTTTCAGTGTTTATTCTGCGAGGTTTTTCTGTGATATTAATGTAAACAATCGCAAGTTTAATTTGTTCTTACTTTTGTGCAGTTAGATGAGGCATCCGGGGCTCTTCTGATGAAGATACTAGAAGATGCTACCCAGGAGGCTGTCCGGAGCCAGGCAAGGGTAACCTGTTTGCTTTTTGTGCCATTAATTACAGACGGCCACACCTACAGCTCTATTTTCTGGTCAAATGCCAATGCTAATCAAATTTAAAATGTGCCTTTCTGCAGATGCTATCAGGTTCTCTAGTGTCCCCTGTGCTAGAGAGAAAGCTCTCCACGCTTCTGCCGGACACGGCATGCCGATCCGCGCCTGAGGCCGGTGGCATCACCCAGACCCAGCCTCCTGGACAGTGAGCGACCGCGCCGGCTAAACCTGCAACATTCTACAGTGTCAAGCCGATCTGGCCTCCACGTCGACGGCCATCGCCATGCAGCGGAAGAGCATCCCCTTGCTCGCCTCGCCTCCAAGCACTCGTCGAGAACCGCATTGCCGGCACGGCACCGTCCAAGCCAAGAGCAGCGGCACTCCAGCCTCAGCCTCCACCGTTTCCCCGCAGCTGGAACGTCGAGACATGGCACGGTGACTGGAGGTACTAGGCTTGCCGATCGCCGGGACAGCATCCGTCGCAGCTCCGGCCGTGGTGACCAATGGTCGCCAGAACGCAGCAGCAGTAGGAGCAGCAGCCGGCGTTCCGTGTTACGGGAGCTGTCTCTGGGGCCGTCGTCAAGGCTGCATGGCCGCGCCACCCCGCGGTACGTCGAAGCCGAGAGCTCCTCCTCGTCCTCGGTGCATCTCTTCGAGAGGATGGACTCTGGGTTGTCCCTGAGCATGACGTCGCGTCATGGTGTGGAGCACGCCGAACGCGGCGTGGCTACGCCGGAACGCTCTTCCTCGAGCAACACGATGGCAACCATACAGAGCCGCATCAGACCAAGCAACAATCTTCTCAAGGAGGGCTCCCTACACCGATCTGCAGCAGAAGAAAGGAGGACTTCGCGCCGGAGGCAACAAGGCAGCGACGTTTCCAGCGCGGACATGTACAGCAGCAGCATGTCCAGCGGCAGCAGAAGCTCATCGGGCGCCGCCAGCCTGTCTGCCTCCACGAGCCCGATGGCGTCGCCGGCGCCGCATGCGTTTGCTAATCCCTACTACTACTACTCGCCGCCGGTGATGACACGGGGCATTGCGCCGCCGGTGTATGCACCTAAGGTGTCGCGCTCAATGAGGCGGCGACGTCGGCAGGAAATCCTGGAGAAGCGGCTGGCGCGGCTGCAGATGCTCAAGCACAAAATCGCCACGGTGTTCCATCACCGCCACGACCATCACCACCACCTTGGGGGCGGCCAGGAGGCGGGCCCCTCGTCCAGGAGCGTCGTCCGCGGCGCAGGCCACTTCAACACGCCGTGGCAGTACTTTACGAGCATGTTCCACCGCGCGAAAGGGAAAGATAAGAACGCTAGGAGCCGGACGGTGGTAGGTGTAATGTACGGGCACACGTACACGCGGCATCGCAGGGCACGCGATGTGCGCCGCGCTGCTGATCGAGCAACACGCCTGAGTCAGCAGGTGATCACGTCAAGTGGCTAAGATTAGAAGGAAGAGAGTAATGGGTTGTTTCCTTGTTTTGTTATTTTCCTTTGGCAGTCCTTAATTTTAGGAAGAGTGGTTGGGCCGGAGGCCATATATTCCTGTAACCGCACATGGAGAGAGGAAGGAAGAATCATTCAATCTAATCTCCTACCTCTTCTCTAAGCCACGAGCCTGGGGGCAAAACCCGGCGAGTGTTGAGCGACGTGGGGGCATAACCCCGTCGTGTTTACCACGGAGCGCGGGTACGAGCTCCGTAGTCGAGGCCCGGCGTCCCTGCCGCATACCGCCCTTGACAGTAGGCGTGCCGGAGAAGAGGCGCGGCGGTGACGGGAACATGCACGCGCTATTCGACGCGGTGCAGCGGCACTTGAAGGGCAAGCGGAGGGCACCGGCAGGTATGAAACTGAGGAGGAAGGCCAGCCGGGTGCGGGGCAAGAAGATGCATTGGTGGCAGCGGGGCATGGCAGGGGTGACGGCGGGCAGTAGACCACGACGCCGTTTAGGACATGGAAAGGCAGGGTGGCTGTAGGTCTTATTTCTTGCTTATTGCCTCTCCACATTCACTTCCGGTTGTTTCATGAACTTACAAAAAAGTTTCAGTCTTCCGGCCTGTTCGCTGGTTTGTTTTTGGGCTGATAAGCTCGACCGGTATTGATTTATTGTAAGAGAAAAATACTATTGACTGACTGATAAGCCCTGGCTGAAACCAGCCAGCGAAAGGCTGTTTCATGTTAACAGGACACCGACACCTAAAGTTGACAAGTAGCGTGTGGGTGTTTCACTGTTATGTATATGTAGCTCTGATATGAGAAAGGTTACCCGTTTCTTGGCTATCCGTTTATATTGGTTCTGATTTCGGTCCGTTGTAATCTGGTTCGATTTTCTAGATAAGATGGTTTCTATTGGTTCTGAGTACGACGATTTACTCGTCTCATAAGTCATAACCATGATCAGTTTCTGATGAATTCTTGCCGTTCAGTTTCCACTATCAGCCTGTTCGCTTATTGGTTTCAGCCAGAGCTTATCAGTCAGCCAACAGTGTTTTTATCTCCCAACAAATCAGCACCGATCAGACTTATCAGCCCAGAAACCAACAAACGAACAAGCTCTATATATTTGCCATCTGCGGAGAGAGACCAAAAACGGGATGCTTTTTTGATGCATTCATTATATTTCTATTTTTATTGCAATTTCCAATGGGAATGGCAGAGGAAATAGGGTTGGAGCAAGTTTTGTGTGATCCACATCCACCGGTCTGAATAGGTCTAATTGGCAACTTCACAAAGTCCGGTAGATGGACTGCTATTTGTTGTGCACGAAAAGGCAATCGTATTTTTAGTTCTCTGGTAGAGACAAGGAAAAAATTCAGAAAACAAAAACGAGAAGATATTCAGGCAGAGTCGCGGATGATCCGTTCCAACGTCCGACTGGATCATCTGATCAACCAGAGCAGGCAAATTCCTACAGCTATACGTGACCTTAACGAACCCGGACTGGACTGCTTTTCTTCTCCCGTTCACCCCGCCTTGCGCGCGACCGCGCGTCCTCTCTTTCTTTCTAGTGCCGACGAGTGGCGACGACCCGACGACTGTACGACCGCCGCCGCATCCCTGCGCCATCTGCCCAGGTCTTCGTCGGGCCCTTCGCCAGCGACGAGCGCCCACCAGGTATGCCCACCCCTTCTCTCCCTTTCCCGCTGCGCGAAACCGTGCACCCAAACCATGGCTATTCGATTCGTGTTACTTCTTGCCGCCGCGTCGCACGCTCTCAGGCGACACGGGCGGCTCCCGATCCGGCGCCGCCACCTCCAGCTCCTCACCCCTCTCCCGTCTTGCGGTCACCCGAGCACGCCGCAGGAGGTCCGTGCGGCTGCAATGACGGCGGCGACAGGGCAAATCCCATCCCCACTTTCTCCTTCCCTCTCGTTTTGTCAGATCGGGTGCCTTCGCGTGCGGCAACCGGCAACGGCGGCCGCCCGCAGCGGCCTGCGCGCGCGGCAGACAGACGCACGACTCGGAGGGGCGGCGTGTCCGCATGTGGGCGCGCTTTGGGTGGTGCCGCGGTGTTCGGTTCGGCGTGTAGTGGTGACGGAGCTTCGTCCGGCGCGGTGGAGGCGATCTGCGTGTGGGCGGCAGCGGCTCGCGACGACCCAGATCCACACCGGGGGAGGGCGAATCTGGTGGGCCGGCGTTCGGATCCGGCCGGTTGGGCCCCTGCGAAGGTAGCGGCATGGCGAGGCCGGCGGCGACAGGGCGGCAGTGAGGGGTGTCAGGAGCTACGAAGGAGGCGCGTGCGTTGGCGTAGCACTGCAGCATCGACTGCTTGAGGAGACTGCTGAGGAGAGCGGCAAGTTGGTGGCCACGGAGGCATGGCGGCCTGCATGGTTGGCCGTTGTGGCGCCTGTGGTTGCGCGTCCGCGGTGCTACTAAGCACGCTGATGTTGCATTGGTGGCGTTTGCGCGTGGATGCACGGCGGCGTGAGGGCCGTGTGGTGGCTCGGCAGCACAGAGGCTGCGGTGGGTGGCTGTGGCAATGCTTGGTGTTTTCAGCATCAGGGATGTGGCAGCAGAAGCTGCACTGGTGGTGGAAGGAGCTTTGAAGTGTGGATGGCAACGAGGGAGTTGTTGGGTGCACCTTGCACAGTGTGGTAGCTTGGTTGCCATGTCAAGGGTGTGGGCATAGATTGGCGGAGAGCAGCAATGAGGAGGGCGTAGGCGTAGTGGACGGGGTGCAAAAGCTCTGTGTGGCAGTTGATGGGTGATGACACGGTGAGGCTAGGTTCCAGTGGTGGGAGACCGGCGTGGGACGGGGTGGCCAGCAGGAGCATTGCCACATCAGCTTGTGTGGTGTGGCGGTGGGCGGTCACGCATTGTGGTGACCACTCAAGCCCAAGGAGGGCCTATGAGGGCAGTTGGACACAGCAAGCTTGACGCAGCTGATATCTATGTCACGGTGCCTTGGTTGTGTGCATTGTTGTTGTAGTTGTTGGATCTCGAAAGACGCGGTCAGCTTTGTAATGGCTAGATGCAGCACTTAGGTATCGCCTTGGTGGCTTGCAGCGGACTGCTGCTGCTAACTCTGCCTGAAAGGGGTAGTCTGGTGTAGGACAGCTCGATTGACGGTGCAAGCGGTGACGATGGCACGGGGATTACACAGTGTGCAGCGGTCTGCGACGGCTAGCCCTGCATGACAGCGGCTGGCTCGGTGTGGGACATTGTCAGTAACAATGGCGAAAGTAATGATGATGGCATGTCGATTTGATGGTTTCATCTTTCAATGATGATGGTGGTGCATTGTGGTGACTGGCAGGGCGGTAGTGTGGAGCTTCTGTAGTGGTCATGGCTCAGTCTGCAGTGCCTGGTATAGTGACAGAGCAGTGGTGCCATAGTGTTGTGTGGCACGAGTTGAGGTCTTGGTCTAACCGGCTGTTGTTGGTTTTGTTGCTTATGGTTGTTTAGTTTTGCTTCGTTGCTTTCTAGTAGCTGTTGTTGCTTGACTCTTTGGGGTTTAGTTGCTATGTTGTACTGCCTAGCCTAGGCTTCTCCTCCTTTTTAATATATTCGGTAGTTCTCCTGCTTGTTTCGTTTCAAAAAACAAAAACCTGGCTATCTGGGTCTGATCTACTTACACGTACATACATGTATTGTGCCTACTAACTTCAATCATTTTTTTTTTCTAAAAAAATATTTTGTGCACATGTGTACGCCCATGTCCTTTGCTGGCTCCACCCTGATCTCAGGTCGGTTTCACCTAAAGTTCTGTTGATTCTGGATTTATTCCTTGACGCAGCAGCTGAAAGATGGATGCGAACAGGCGCCAGAGTGGAATTCAGCAGTTGTTGGCTGCAGAGCAAGAGGCTCAGCAGATTGTAAATGCAGCTAGGGCTGGTAATACTATCTTACTTTCGGCACAAATATTACAAATCAATCATAATGCTCGAGAGCAAGTACCTTGTGCATAAGAGTATCCCTGTATTTTGATCTACCAATTAATCTTTATGTGGATGTTCACATTTTAGGTAGAAACATGTTCTATTCTGAGCTATAGTGAGATCAGCATCTAGTTTGTAGAATTGGCTTTGGTGTACTGCCTTTTTTTTTTTTTTGCTTTAGTCTACAGGCTTGCTCTTGTTACGCCATGCCATATCACTGGAAAGTCACATGTTAACTGTACAAATTTGCATAATCCAAGTCAGAAAAATATCACTTGTCCTTCACTGATTAGATAACCATGGTCCAATGCAAAGCTCTTGCTCTAGAAATGTCTGTTCAGCTTCTGCAGATAATATCCGTGATTATAATTGATTTTGATGGGCTGCAGTGTAACATTTTCTGTGTTCCACAGCTAAGTCAGCAAGGCTTAGGCAAGCCAAGGAGGAGGCTGAGAGGAAATAGCTGAATACCGTGCCCAGATGGAGGCTGAATTCCAGAGAAAGGTTGCAGAGGTATGTCACTAGCCCAACATGCTCGAATGTTCACAAGATCACAGAGCCTGAGTTTTATGTATTTGTTGTTTCCAGAGCAGCGGTGACTCTGGTGCAAATGTTAAACGTCTTGAGGAAGAGACAGCAACAAAAATTGAACAACTCAATCAACAGGCTGCAAGCATATCCCCAGAAGTCATTCAGATGCTTCTGAGGCATGTCACCACTGTGAAGAACTGAACGTTGTGCTCAAAATATGCTTGCAAGTTGCAATATTGTACGTATTATCTATATATTTATTAGTACAAGAAAGTGGTAATAAATGAAAATTTCACTTTTAGCTGCAATTTTATGTTCTTAATCGTAGAATAAGGTGTGGCATGGGAGCAGCAAACCTGTCCTGTACAATCAATACTCGTTCATCAGTTGGTACATGTAAATGTTTTTTCTTTCTTGTTTTCTTTTTGATGAAATGTTATTTTTGTCAGTCTTTCTGAAAAGAGTGACTTTTTATTTCCAATCTCGGAAGACCTCTAGACTCTAGTTTATACCACCAAATGAATACACTATGTAATTATAACATTGGGTCTATCTAATTCAAACTTGGTGCTACAGATGCCTTTTTCAATAATTTCAGTCAAACGTAAAAAGGATTGACTTAGGACAACATTTATAAATTAATCTATTTTCGGCATTGTTTCCTTAAACGGTTGTTTAGCTGTTTACATACGTTTAAAAAATGCAACATGGTGGCGCACGTTTTCGTTTAATTAACCGTCAATTCTATTAAACGATTGTTTTGCTTGTTTAAGTAGCAGTTTAGCCCAACTAATGGTTAAACGCCGAGTGTTCGACCGTTTACCGTTTTGGCACTGCTAGCGTCCGGACGCCCGCGCAGTCTGCCCGTTCGCTGATTTTTTCCTCCCCGCACGCACACCCTGGCCCGTTGCAGCGCCTGCGCGTCCGGATGACTCACCTTGCATGCGCAGCACGTAATGTCCGCCTCGATTCGAGGCCATTCACTCCGCCCTCGTCGCGCCTCGATGGCCCCGAGCGCGTCGCGTCCACATGACACCGGCGTGCCGCGCTCCCCGTCCACTGGCCCCCCAGCTCGCCCCATTCCTTGGCGCCCATGGCATGCCACCATCATTCCCCGCACCCCTGACTCTCTGAACAAACACATGCGGCATGAAACACTTGAATGCAACATACGTATGAAACAGATGAAACATCTGAAACATACACTTGCAACATATGTGTTAAACATATGGAACATTCAGATAAAACACTTGCAACATGCAAACACTTACCGCAACATAAGACTGAAACAATTGAAATATTTGGAACATATTGTTGCAACATATGTGAAACATATACAACATCCAGATCAAAACGCTTACAACATACGTCTAGAACAAATGAAACATTTTGAACAAACCTCTGAAACACTTGCAACATGCCACTGAAACACTTGCAACATATGCAACATCCGTGATATACTTTTGCAACATCCATATGAAATAATTGCAACGTACCTCTGAAATGTCTGAAACACTTAAAACATACGCTTGCAACATGTGCTTTCATCGCAAACATCTCCTTGCTGAGGTCGCACGTCACAGTGGCCACGGTGTCGATAGCGGCCACAACCTTCTGGTGGGGAACGACGACGACGGGGATGGAGTGCAGCAAACAGCGAGCTAGAGTGGGCACGACGGGGATGGAGTGCAGCGCGGCGACAGATGGGGCGCAGCGCGAGATGGAGCACGATGCTGGATGGGGGAGTCGCACTGCGTGGGATAGGGTGCGCAGCGGGGAAGATGGCAACAACGAGCAAATGACGCAGCAGCACCGATGGCGAGCACACGACTGGGAGATTTTTTTGAAAGAGATGGGGAGACGCAGAGAGAAAGCAGGCCTGTGGGTCCGGTAGCGCGCATACCCGAAAAACGGCATCCGTACGGACACATGCACGCTCCTGAGCATTACCGTTACCGTTTAGAACACTGATCTTTGAACGGATGGAGTCATTCCTACCGATTTTTTTTGGTTTTTTTGGCCATTTTTTGAAAGTTTTTCACAAATCTGCCCCTGATGGTATGCTTTCAAAATCTAGACCCTCACCTCGGCGCCGACATAATTGGCGTCGTGCATACACATATCGGCGCCAGAGCATTTGGCGCCTAGCGGCTGGGGCCACGTCGATGTCGACGTAGACATGGCGGTGATGTGGCAACCTGCTTGGCGCCGTAAATCTTGGTACCGAGCTCGGCGCCAAGATTTTTGGCGCTATGTCTTTCTTACATGTGGGCTCCCTTTCTCTTTCTTCGTCTTCCTCTTCTCTACCGTTTTCTGTCGCTCGTCCGAGTGCTGAGCCGCCCGCTGCTCGCCCGTCCCCACCGCGCCCGCCGTCCCGCCGCCAGTAGGCCTCTCCGCCGCGCCCACCTCACACCCCACCGTGCGCCACATCCCGCCACGCTTGCCACAGCCTGCCCGTCCCCATCCTCCGACGACCCTGACAGCCTGCTCACGTCGCCGACGACCCCGTCCGCCTGCTCCCTGTCCGCGAGCCGCCCCCTCCCCGCTAGCCACCCTATCCCTGCCGCTGGCCGAGGGCCATCTCTGCCGCTGGCCCTCAAAGTGCTGAGGGCAGTGGCCCTTGGAAAGGGATGAGGGGAGGGGCTGGTGTCCAGCTGCAAGGCCGCAGCACCCGCCATGGCCGGCAAGTTTGGATAGTGCTTTTCGCCTCCAACGTCGCCTGCTCTGTTTGTTGCATTCGTCGGACAGGTAAAATTTGTGAATGTAGGTACTTAGTTAGTTTGAATTGTAGCTTTAGTCTGATTATTTGGTACTTACTAGTAAATGTGATGACGTTGGTAGTTTATTGACTTAGTGATTGTAGATAGATACATATAAAGATACATAGGTACATAGATATAGTTAGATAGGTAGTTGTATATTTAGTTATTTAGGTAGAATTTACCTATTTAGTTACTAGATTATATCTATATACTTAGTTATTAACCTATTTAGTTACTAGATTGTATCTAGGCTCTCCGGTGTTCTTCAATGTAGGCTTTTCAGTGATTCTGAGTAGATTTTTCAAGAGCATTTAGAACACGATACAACAGCTAGCAAACCTGCCTCCGCCTATATATATGCATTCCAGGATGCATTGCTAACCAAAAGCAAACCAAACTAGTATCCAGTTTCGTTGGAGTAGAAATGTCTGGAGGGTCATCTAGAGAAAAGGGTTTCGAGAGTGGGAGAGGAAAGGAAGGACGAAGGGAACTCCCATTGTGTGGGAGAGGTCTCTTGGGCCTGATTTCTTTGAGAAACCAGTGTATCAGTTTTCTCCCGAGAGCAAGAGTGATTTTACTAAAGAGTGACCTCTCAGAGGATACGATAACTGGAAGAAAGATTGGTCAAAATGCATGCATGGTGAGGATTGCATAGTGCAGATATTCACCGAGGGGATCGATGGAGGTCGTCGCTTCTTCAAATGCCCACGAGCATGGGTAATTGCTATTACATTTCGTTTGTTAAATATGTTTCTCGAATACCCTTACAACTCATAGGACATACTTATTGTAGTCTTCCGAGTTCGAAGAAAACTGTGGGTTCACTAGGTGAGTCGATCCTCAACCAATTTATCTGCATCAGCAGTACATCTACTACCTACAGGACCGTATCTTCGATCTAGAAAGGGAAGTTAGCAGCGGTTACAAGGAATACGAAGACGACAACAACAACAACAACAATGGTGCAGGTTCACAGGAGACACTCTACAATGATCCATATTACACCTGCCCTAATTACAAAAACAAGGGGCCTCCGCCGTCACCCCCACCGCCACCACCAACAACAATGGGAGGATACTGTGGAGAAGGTGCAACACAATTTGCTATGTGGCCACACTACTAGAACGATCCTATCTTATTCACATGACACATCCATGTGTTTGTTGTTTGGTTTAATTATCCCAGGCATGTTAGGTTCAATCGGAGGAACTATGTATCCTTATTTGGTACATGTTCTTACATGCCATTTCGTGTGCTTGTTGTTCGCTTCAATTAACTAAGGTATGTTAGGTTTAGTTCAAGACCTCTGTACCCTAGTTTGTTACATATTCTCACATGCCATTTCATGTGTTGTGCGTGTTGAATTATATAATGCCCTACTTCGTTAAGTTTTATTTACAGTACGTGATCTCATTTCACTACGTTCGTAATATTAAACTTAATATTATGACCACAGATAATGAAAACAACAACATAATGAAAAGTCCAATACTATGACACATTAAACAACACAATAATACTAGAAGTACATGCCGACAAACTAAATAACGCAGTACATGACCTAAGTATATCCATACTTAAAGTGCATTACATGACAACACAATGAAAAGTTCAACAGTAGACAACATTATTCATGAATAAACCATAAAACTAACAAGTCATGGAGACTATTGAGTGCAACGAGGCCACTTTCCCTTCCTTAGGGCATCGGGATTTTCCTTCATCACTGCTTTCGCTCGGCGTGCACGCTCAAGCTTCTTCTCTCTCTCCTCCCTGTACGCAGCAACACGCCTCCTTTCCTCTTCTTCATTGTGCTCCTTTTCTGCAGCCTCATCTCTGTGTCTCTTCTCCATTATCTCTTTGTCCTCTGTCTCCCACTGCAACAGTTCTGCATCCATTCCTCGTCTTCAGGCTTGATCTCAGTGTCGATCCACTGCTCAAAATCACAGAGCGGTGAAGGGGTCTGCAACAAATGCAATTGTTACAAAACAAAAAAATCATGCAAGATTTCATATGACACAAAATAATTATTACACAACATCAATTCCTCACCATCTTGTTAATGCGGCGCTGGCGAAGTGTAGGCTTAAACACAAAATTGGAACACATCCAATACCTCTACCTATACGTGTCCTCTTCATCGGACTTGGCTACCTTGCAAGGATCGCCGCAAAAGCACATGGACACTGGAACACCACTAGGCAGAGGCAATGGGTCGAAGGTATTTTCAGTCATCCGGCCATAACTATAATTTAACCAATTTCGTTCTAAGAACCGAAAACAATTAATATTAAACCCTAAACCTAGGGTTTCCCATTTGATCCACAACAATGAACCCATAATATAACAACATGCGCTGAGGTTACCTTGGTTTGCTACCTTTTTCACGCCTTGGTATCCTACGGTTGTATAATACAAATATTAAAAATTACATGAAACCCTAAGTAATGACGATTTTTAGGTTGAAAAATTCGACTAATATATACCGAATCGATAGAAAAAAACTAGAAGGGGAGCGAGGATACCTTACTCTTGAAGATCTATGGATCAAATCAAAGTTTCCAATGTTCAATATGCCAATTCGTGAGGTAGGGTGAAGTGGGGAGAGAGAAAACCCGAGAGGGAGGAGAAAGAAGAGGAAGAAGCCTCGGCCAGGAAGGTTGGGCGGCTGGTTAAAACACCACATCGGCGCCGGGGTCATTGGCGCCAAGCCCGGCGCCATAGATCTTGGCGTCAAGCTCGGTGCCAATGACCCCGGCGTCGAGGTGGCTGCCATGTGACCGCCACGTCTACATCGACGCCGACGTGGCAAAAAAAAACCAAAAAAAATTCGGTCATTCCTACCAGGCTACCACTACATTTGCCTACCCTAAAGGCCTAAACAGCGACATGGTCTGTTGCTCATGGTAACCATGGTCCCAGAATTGAAAAAAAATGGTATCATATTATGCATTTTAGACGTTGCATAAACATGTTCAGGTCGTGTCTAGTTGTATTGGCAACGGATGCAATAACCTTGTGAATCCGGTTTGTAGTTTGTTTTTTAATCTCTGCATCCTTTTTTTTTAGAAGGACTTCTTCCTTACTCCTTACAGTAGCAGAAACGAGCAGGCCGGACGTTTTGATTAGGCTGTTTATCTGGGCCTCCAGTCTGAGGGTGCGCAGGCTAACGGGCGGCCCATTTGGGTGTCAACACGCTCAAACGCAGCAAATATCTCTTGTCGTCCGGGTCCCCTCATCAAAACCCCATCCAATTCCAAACCCCCTCTTGTCGCCATTTCACCACCGCTTCCGCCTCTCCCGTCGCGGCCAGCCAGCCGCCTCTCCCTCGCCACCCATGGCCACCGCAGCACGCGCCCTCGTCGCCGCACGCCCGGCGCGTCCGCTCCTCCCGTCACGGCGCCTCCCGTTCTCCTCTTCCATCCGTCCCCCGCGGCAACGTGGCGGCGTTGGGTCCATCCGCTGCATGGCGCGGCGGCCGGATTCCTCATATTCCCCGCTGCGGTCGGGCCAGGGCGGTGACCGTGCGCCGACGGAGATGGCCCCGCTGTTCCCTGGCTGCGACTACGAGCACTGGCTCATCGTCATGGACAAGCCCGGCGGCGAGGGCGCCACCAAGCAGCAAATGATCGATTGCTACATCCAGACCCTTGCCCAGGTGGTAGGGAGGTAATTGTTATTCCTCATTCAATCAAGTATGTCCATAGGTTTGGATGTATTGCGGGGATGAGGATGTATCGCGGGGATGAGAAATAATTTTGGATAATTCGCTGTATGTTGTTGCAGCGAGGAGGAGGCGAAGAAGAAGATATACAACGTATCCTGCGAGCGCTATTTTGGATTCGGGTGTGAAATTGATGAAGAGACCTCCAACAAACTCGAAGGTGACTTGTTTGGTTCCTTGTACAAGAGTCAAGACATGCAATGTGATGTCATCTTTTGTTTCAATTAATGTATTTTGCGTTGTGCTATAATGTTGATATAGTCGCCTAGTGTGATAACATGGAAAATTAAGATTTATGTTTGTGTTGAAGCCTTAGTTATGTTCAACTATTACAATGTTGCAGTCTATTCGTGATTGTGTCCGTGACACATTACTTGTTTGAGCTTAGGTACTATGTTATTGTGTTCATTGAGCAATTTTATCATGAAAAGTGACGTGTTGACATCTACTACTAGAAATATGCTATGCTTATTCTTTCTTCAGTGACCGTTTGCAGATATCGTGCTATGCGTGTGCTTGTTTCTATAAGCATTAACAGATATGACTCTTCTGAACTTTCAGTACACTACATGTATCACTAGTTGCACTAACTGCGGTTTGTGTTTTGGATAAAACAGGCCTTCCAGGGGTTCTATTTGTGCTTCCTGACTCTTATGTTGATGCTGAGAACAAGGATTATGGTGGTAAGTTTATTACCTAAGTGTCCTGTAGCTTTATGTTGAGTGTGGTTCATTTCGTTTTTTTGAGGACTATTTCGTGCTGCTGTTAATAGATCCTTGAATTTTCACTGCCCTGGTAGAAAACCTCACTTTCAGCTGTATTGTTCACAGTTGCCTATTATTGTTTCCCAGTAATCTGTTGTCTTGCTAGTTTGTCATAGTTCTACTTCCTGGATTCCTTCTATAGTAGTTTTTAATCTAGCAATCATATTATTACTGCACTGCACGTTCCTCTAACATAACTCATAAGTGAAGAAATGTTGTTCGAAAGAGATGTAAAGCAGTGTGAAGTTGAGTTTGGTTCATTTTATTTTTTGAGGACTATTTCATTCTACCTATTAATAGATCCTTGAATTGTCACTGCCCTGGAAGAAACGCTCACTTTGTGCTGTATGGTTCCCAGTTGCCTAGTATTGTTTCCCAACAATCTTTGTCTTTAGTTTGCCATAATTCTACTTACTGGATTCCTTCTATAGTGTTAGTCGCTGAATTCTTACTCTTGGTAGTAGCAGAATTCTTAATCTCATCGAGAGAGGATGACACTAGGAGTTGGGGCAATTTTCTGGTTTATTTCTCAATGCCGTGCCAACCTAAAGGGATGGGGGTACATATTTATAGGCTATTAGCCAGCCAAGCATATGCCAAGATGCTAGTCTAAGATGCTGTCCTAGATGCTAAGATGTTGTTCTAGATGCTAAGATGTTGTCCTCTAAGATGCTGTCCTCTAGTCTAAGATGCTGTCCTATGCTGTCTAAAAAACAGATCATGCAGCCACAAAGACCATGTGACCAGCACAACCCCACAAAGACCAGCACATGAGACTTATCCCATCATATAGTAGTTTTATATCTACCAATCATATTATTGCTGCGTTGCACATTCCTCTGAAATAAGTGAAAAATTGTTTGAAAGAGATGTAAAGGAGTGTGAAACTGCTAATAACATTAGTTTTTTTTGTCATTCAATGCTAAACGGTTAGTTAAAAATTTGACATTTGCTGTTATTATTTTTGTTTAGCTTGCCGTATGGCATGAAATTTCACTTTTATTGGATGCCTCACATTTCATTTGTTATATTCATGGACTACAATTCATTGCTTTTCTGTCGAATGCCTTGTCTCTTCCCAATTTATCAAGTGTGTTGACTGGTGTCGTTTACATTTCAATCCTTTCTAAGTTCAGTCTGTCATTAAATTTCTTTCATTCGTAATCATCTTAATATGAACATATCTTAGGTTTTCATGAAGTTATCTTTCTTTGCAGCTGAGTTATTTGTGAACGGTGAAATCGTTCAGCGATCGCCAGAAAGGCAGAGAAGGGTGGAGCCCGTGCCTCAGAGAGCTCAAGATCGACCACGGTACAGTGATCGGACCCGCTATGTGAAGCGGAGGGAGAACCAGTCTTACCAGCGATGATGTTGCTGTTTCTGGAGATGGAAAATGCCACGGTTTCCACAAGTTGCCTAAATGTGATGCTGGAGATGTAGCAGCCCCCCCAACTACAGATGAGAATGGCATCCGTTGTGTTTGCTGCGCTTTTAAGCTTTACATGCTTATGCATTTGGGCTTGTACCTCTGGTTGATATGAACGATGTATCCTTTTAACTTCGCATGATAATTTAAAGTCGTTTTAGTCAGAAATTAATCAATTATTGACGATTATCAGATGATATACTGCATGATCATCTCGGAAGGGGCCCGTCCGTTGGACCGTTCCCCTCTCACAAACTGCTTCAGTGCTCCAACCCGTTATTGTTGCAGGTGACATGACGCCACATTGCCACTGACAGTCATATACTCATAATATGCATGCCGTCACTATCACATTCTCGTAGAGATAACGGTATGCAGGCAATGCAGCCCGCGATATGCAACGTGTGGCGCAGACAGGTGATCCACGATTCGCTGCCTTATCCTCGCGAGCTACTGCCGCACCAGCCTGCGAGCCTCCATTGAGAGCGCTCAACCAGCCAAGCGAGCAGAGAAATGGCGGGAGCGAACTTCCTCTCCACCGCGCCGCTTGTCGCCCACGGCGTCGCTGCCAGCTCTTCCATTTGGACTCCGACGCGGAGGTACCCGCACGTACGTACGCCCCCTGAACTTACTGTTTGGCCTGTGCAGATTCCATTTCAGCCCCGACGGAATCGCGTGATCTTTGGTTTGCCTGCGCAGATTCGAGTGTGCTGCCGGGCTGACGCTGAGGGCTCGGAGGCTGCTGCTCATAAAGAGCGTCTGCAATTCCGTCGGAGACAATTCATTGGCACCTGCATCGGGACCGCCATTGGTTTGGTACGTGGTAGTGCTACCATTTTTGACAAAAGATCAATGCCCTTGTGCATTGGTGCCACAGAAGTAAACAAATGTAGCATGATGGTAGAGCATCAAGTTGTTATACCGTTTTCAGAGGAATAGCCTTTTGTTTCAGAGGTGATAAGCTGAACTTTGTTTATTTATGTCTTGGGTTAGGAAATGATCGACGGCTCTACGAGATTCTCTGGAGTGGCTACTGCAGCTGATCTCATAGAGCGTAGACAACGGTCTGAGTTCCAATGTAGGTCATCTCACATTGTTACTTCCATTGCCCCCTTGAATGCTGTGTTTCATTCTCACCATCGAAATTGAAGTCTTTTGACTCTTGTTTGCAGCAAAAATCAAAGACACCCTCTACGTAGCCATAAAGGTGATACACACACTTCATTTCATTGTACTCAGTGTTTTTCTTTCACCTATCTATCACTTCTGTTGCTGAAACAGTGAACCTGATAATCTTTTGAAGGCCAAGCCAGAGCTCGTTCCATCTTTGTTGACCTTGGCATTGAATGATGCCATCACATATGACAAGGTCTGGTCTCTGAATGGCTTTATATCATTAGCATCTGGGTCCCTCTGTTGGTTTAGAGAGTTGGTTCAATTCTTCTGCAGGCCACAAAAACTGGAGGTGCAAATGGGTCTATCAGGCTAGGTAGCATTTTCTTTTTCCTTTTCTCTTCTTCAGTTCTTCAGTTTGTTTTTTGTTTTGAGAGAAGAAAATGCTCAGCTGAAGATAATCTAACAAGTAACAAGTTTCTCGACCTTGATGATCCATTACGTTGCTCCACCATTTAATACTTAATTTTTCAAATAAAGCCCAGAAACAAGCAGACCTGAAAACAGTGGGCTCTCTGCTGCATTGGATTTGCTGACTGAAGCCAAAAAGGAGATAGATTCCTTTTCCAAGGGAGGTCCCATTTCATTTGCAGATCTGATCCAGTTTGCAGGTTCGATAATTTCCAGTGCAGTTTTACTACCATTATGAAACCTGTTGATCTTTACTGGCAGGCTCTTCCGTACATCGGCTAGTTTTAAATTAAGAATTTTGTTTTTTTCTTGAAACAGCACAATCAGCACTGAAGAGATCGTTTCTTGACGCTGCCATTGCCAAATGTGGTGGAAATGAAGAGAAGGGAAGAACCCTATACTCTGCATATGGTTCAAATGGGCAGGTATGCACTGTGTGCCATATCGCTCCTTATGCCACACGATGCTGCATGTGTTCAGTATATACTCTGCACAAGCTGCTCCTAATTTAACGTGTTAAATTATTTTTATCTCTACGTTTGTTTTGACTATTTGCCACCACAGTGGGGTCTGTTCGATAAAACATTCGGGAGAGCAGACACAGAAGAAGCAGATCCAGAGGGACGAGTGCCTGAGTGGAGCAAAGCTTCTGTGCAGGAGATGAAGGATAGGTTCGTCGCTGTTGGGTTGGGTCCTCGCCAGGTCACTACCACCTCTTTATTAGATTGCTGCAATAAACTGGATCTCATTATTGCCATGAGAGATAGCAAAAACCATGAACCAGTCTCACGTTTAACAGAAGATGGCTCCGTTTGCAGCTTGCTGTTATGTCAGCGTTCCTTGGACCTGACCAGGCTGCTACCGAGGAACGACTGATAGCTGATCCGGATTGCCGTCCATGGGTAGAGAAGTACCAGCGGAGCCGCGAGACTGTCTCCCGGACTGACTATGAAGTAAGATTAATTGATCAATGTGCTGGCAGTGCACAGTTATTCTGACTTGTGCTGCCTATTTGTTCTGTATGGCAGGTAGACCTGATAACCACACTCACAAAACTGAGCTCCCTTGGCCAGAAGATAAACTATGAAGCCTACACATACCCTAAGCAAAAGATTGACCTGGGCAAATTGAAACTGTAAGAGATGCTTGCCGGGCACCTGCATCAGTCATATCCAGGATTCAGGAGCTCATGATATGGTAGGCTCTGGCTGCTAAAGAGTGATTTGATTCGGCACTGACCTTCATGTATTGGCTACTCATCAGCTGTCAGACATTCTTCCCACGGCAATTAGGATGGTCCCTGTACATGGTTAAATTGGTTCTCCGATTTTGTTTTGTGTGAGCCAAACGCTTGTGAGAAGTGCGGTGTTGTGTAAATCCCTTTACGTACGTGAGACGATTGAAGAATTAATAGAAACAAAGTGCAAGTGATATGACTGAACTCATGTTTCTGATCAGAAGCAGGACAGCAGGCATCAGGCGCCCTTCCGCCTGCGGCCTGCCGCTCCTGGCTCGGCATTTTCACGTCGGCCCGGCTGCCTACGATGATGGACAATTGGACATCGTGTAAAATGATCCGCACGACCTCCTGATCAGTCGTTGCCATAATATGCCCATCACAAACAAACGCATTGACCGGCCTCAGACTCAGAGGTCATCAGAGCGTTGCCGTCGAGCGGCGGGGCAGCCTGAGCCCTGAGGTCCTCACGGTCACGGCCATTTTTGCCTCCACCACTCAAACAGTCTCGCACCACTGCCGCAAATGAGAACAACGTGATCGAAAACATACGGAACAATTAGTTGCACCACGAAGTAAAAACCCTTGGTCAAGTACAGTACAATGGCTCTAAAATCTTCTTTTGAAGTCTAGTACAGCTGACATCTTTCGCAACACGTTCCCAAACAAACCAAGTCGAGGTCTCTGCACCCTAGACATCAGCCACTGGTAATCCTCCAGGGTCTTACCTGACAGGGGTTCCAAAAACTCGCATCTCTCCAGGATCTCGGGCGGAGGCACTCCGTGGATAAGGTTCGTGTCCAGCTTCGGCTTCCTCTTGTTCTTATCTTGAGGGACCTCTGGCACAGGGTTCTCAAGGTACAGTGGAGATGCTCCGGGATGACGTCTTGGCGGAAGGGTAGGCTTCTAGCACTCTGCAGGCAGAAGTCGAACCACTGGTGGATCAGTGGAGATGGGCCTCTGGTTCGGCTGCCGATTTGGTCAGTCTGAAATCTTGTCGCGCATGGTATTGCCTGTAATGTATAAAACCATAACAATCAATAAGATAGTTCAAACGCACGATGCATTATGGAGTACATGAGAAAACCATAACATACCCATAGATCAGCCCATAGGCTGCTGCCTGACATGGGAACAACCACCGCGACATTAGACATTCGCTTTGCAGCAGGGATCACATCGCTGCTCCAACCCACTGCAACCCATACATCTCCAACACTAAATGATTTCAGATAGTTCATGCTGTCGAATAGTTGGACCTACCAAAGACAACCAATATCAAATCCAGCGCAATCAATCATAACAGAATTTTGGATGGCCCATATTAGATCATATATACATATACTCAAGAACGAGACAAAAAAGGATGTGCTGTATCTGGTGCAAACCTGCTTCTGTAATCGTGTAAAGCTATTTAGGACTGCTTCTCTACCACCATTGACATCCATTTCCATATCAACTGTGTTATATGACGATCCCAGATGCTTCAGAACTGCACCAATCACCTCTCTAGGAGAATCGACCATTGAAATCCTCCCGGCAAGCTCAGGCCTCCACAAATCCTCCCAATCCTACAAATAAAAATCAATATGCTTAACACCTACCAGGTTTAACACAGCAAAGATAGTCAGCATCAATAAGTACAAGCAAAAAGTATGTCCCAGTAGTCAGTACTATGCTTCACATTTCATTTTGCCTAGGAAAAGGGAAGCCTATAAACATGCCGTTGTAAGTTTAGGCTAATATTGCATATTTTTTCTCAAAAAAATGTTCACCTGTATTGGCTTCAGATTATGTGTTTTGAACTTGTTTTTCTTGTAAGCAATGACCATGGTGCCCCATCTGTATGGAACTCCCCATATTGTACCATTAGGATCTGCTTCTCCATTCTGGTTCCTGCACAAATGAACCTGATAGACTATAATGAAAATGCAAAGTACATAGAGGAACATTTTCACAGCCAATTTATAGAAGCTATGCTACAAAAAAGTCTTACGAGATCAGAGATAGTGTAGTGACTGGTGATTGGTGACTGACAAAACCCAAGACTAAGAAAATGTGCATGACTGAAGCAACTAATGAGCGATAGACTACTTTATTACTCCCCCCCATCTCCATTATAAGTTCCTTTTGCATTCTCTTTCAAAATAAAAGCAATTCAACAACCTCTAGACACTTTGGTATTTTTGTTTCTTTTATGTTGTTCCCCTAGCAAAACAAACCCAATTCAGATCATGAAATGAGCCATCTTTTCCAATCTCTCCCTATGCCTACGTCTTTGTGTGGTCCTACTCCTAGCTACCTCCAAATGTTTGTACACTAAACTCGACAGCTAACTCCATTTAGCATGCCTACTGCACATAAGAGCTGAAGAGCATAAGGCTAAATGTCAGTCAATGATCGAGGATTCTAATTCTTGAGAACAATTCTAAAATGACTTATAACTTACAAGCAGAATTGATGGATCATTGAATATTAATAATATGCCAGCATCCAGTAGAGAATAGAAACCTACACAGGTCATAGATTTCTCATGGTAGACTGCATTTCTTACAAGCGTATATAATCTAATCAAATTCAACATGTAAATTATTTACCAAGGCAATGCAAGATCACAAACTTGTGGCAAAGTATACATAAGTGATAAACATTGTTAAGGAAAAGTAAAGGTTTCACTTCTCACCTTCCATCTGTCACTCAGGCTACGAAACCAATCCTGTTCTTCAGCATTCTTGACAGGCTCTAGCAATCCCTTACGGATGGCATAGCCAAGCCAGGAGTCACCAAGGGAAACGACATCAGCTGCCATTGCGGACTTTGGCTGAACTTGACCCTTGTCCATACATTGTGACATCTCAGAGAAGATCCCATCAAGATTAGCACGGAGCTCGGGACTGAATTTGAGCCTCTTCCCCTGAACTTCAACGAAATCCTACAAACAGAAAAAGAACATCTCACTAAATTTCACACCATCCACCATTCATTTTTCTTTTAAAGAATTCCAGGGTCAGCGGCCCTGGCCATACACCATTCATGCTTCCATGCTCACACAAATTTATGCAATTATGTTATGCTATGGTTTAACTATTAATCTGACAAAAGGGGATGCTTTGTCTATGGTGGATGAGGGCGACCAGACCTTAATCCAAGACGGAGGGAAGGAGCCACGGAGCGCGACGACCCGGAGGGGCACCGAGAGCGCGTAGGTCTTGGTCTTCCATTTCTGCAGCGCAGCCTCCACTCCTTGTCCTCCTCCTCCTGCGTCGCCTCAACCACCACGCAGCGGCCCCCGGAGGGGCGGGAGCGCGAGGACTCGGGCACGGTTGGGGAAGAGAAAAAGGAGCGAGCACACGGTCAGCTGGAGCACCAGCGCCGCCACCGCGTTGGGCACCCGCTCCCAGCCGCTACGGCCAGGTGCGTCGGCCTGGCTGCCCGGTGGACGCCTCGAAGGCACTGCGGCGAGCTGCTTCGGCTTGCGACGGTGTACGCGGAGTCGGAGGCGGGAGGTGGGCAGGTAGTGGGTAGGGTGGTTGGGGATTAGGCCGGGGAGGCGAGGGTGGTGGGGCTGGGCAAGGAGGAGATGGAGCGGCTGGCCCTCCATTGCCGCTGCGGCGCCGGCGCTGCCCGGTTCCCTCGGAACGTTCCCTCTCGGAGTCGCCGTCCGGGCAGTGCCCTTCTGCTGCCGATGGGCTTATCCAGTTGTTCGCTTGTTCTCATACAAGGCCGGTCAGCTGAAAGCATTTTTGCTAAAACATGTGAATATATTACATGAACTTTTTTCTTTGAGGCCACATGGATTTATTTTGAACAAGCAGATTTATCTTTGAGCAAATATATTACACGAACTTTTTTTTTTCTTTGAGGCCACATGAACTTATTTTTGAACAAGCAGATTACATGAACTTCTGTCCATTGCTGACAGAGAGCCCAATTATCTCTCAAGCATATTAGCATTGATCTGTAGACGACCTACCTGGTAGTATGATACTTACAAGTTACAACCACAATTAAACATAAAATTAGCTTTACTCCACCAAATAACTGGAAAAGGAGCCCTTGGAACCTAATAGAAATGCTGCAAGAAACATTTTTCTTTGAACAGTCACATGTCAACATATGTAGGAGCTACAAAGAATTGATAAAACAAAGGTGAGAAAACAATGTCCACTACTGCAGCTATACCCTGACGAAACGAAGAGCAAGCTTATCCTGCTATAGATCTTCCTGTAGGAGTTTGTTCAACAGAGTGGTCAGGAGCGCATCCCTTTTCTCAGCACGTGCTTCTTCTCTCATCCTTCTTTGCTCCTCCGTTCCATCCACGAGTGTTCCAGCAACAACCTCTCCTGCTCCAGCTTCTGCATTGTCTGCTGCCATTGTTGTTCGAAAACAACCCGCTCCTGGGGCGTCTCTCCATCATCTCCTGCCACCGGACATCAATGTGCTGTTGCTGCACCAGGAAATCCTGCAGCAGTTCATGGATGCTTGAAATTCCTGCTCTTGACTTCTCAGACATTCTTTGATATTGCTGTTTCTTGTCATCAGCTTTCCTCTTTCTGCTGTGCATCGGCTTCTCATCATCACTTTCTTCACCATCATCATCCTCGTCATCAGACTCCCCAGATGACCGGTCACCACCAGGTCGCTTCAGTTTTCTTTTGACAGAAGTTCCAGATTCAGACTCAAGGAGTTGCCGCTGCATATTTCTAGCACGCTCTGTGAAGACGGCATGCAGCTCTTCAAAGAAGGGACAGTGCCTACCATTTTCTGGATCAGAAGTTTCTTTCCCCTGATGAAATGAAAGGATGCATAAAATTATGAGCTCGTGCCTATAATAAACTAAAGAATGAAGGTACTAACTAATCATTGAAATCACAAAGCAAACAAGAAGGTGGACAGACCACAAGACAAAGATGGACCAACTATGTGTACAAACAATAAACAATCAGCCAGTCCCTGTAAGTAGGAACTGGGTTTTCTTAAGCATAAAAGAAAAACTTCTAATACAAAGCTTGAAATTGGACCCACCGCCCAACGAACCCAACAGCAGAGTCAATCTGAACCTAACATGGAACTTCCAATTTTTCATCCCCTCCTGATGAAAAAATATAATTATCTATTTCCTGACATCCTCGTTGAGACAAAATACAAAGTCTTTTATAAATATTGCAGCAGAAGACCAATGACACATGACTACTGTGGTCTGCAGGAACATCACCAATAGTGCACAGGTTTTGCGCATTTTTCTCTCAATAAACCTAATCAGCGCATTCATGCTCTCACGCACCTAACAGGTAGTATCATAATTTTAACACCCCTCCTTTTTGCCAGCTATAATTTTTCTTTAATTGTTTGGATCGTTAAAATGTCACATTCTGAGCCAGTTCAAGTGCAATTTCTCAGACAAATTAACAAATGTGAAGAAAGCCTAAACTGAAAATCTTAACTTTAACTAAACCACCAATTCTGGATGATACCCTTGAGATTCCACATTGACTTTTCATGCATCATAGACTCATAGTCAACAAAGATAATGATATATGGATTTCCCTTTATATCACTACTAGTAATAATTCACTGTCCTAGATATCTGTTTAGTTATACTAGCTTCTTAAAAACATTTGTGCCATGTTTTTATTTCAGAACAAAACGAAGTGGAATACACCTTCTATGAGATTTTTGTGAAGAAAACTTGAAAACAGAAACAACAATTGGACTAAGAAAGTTATACAAAATATAGTAACAAAATCAAGCCTTGCATCTATGCGATATTTGTGAAGAAAACCTGAAAACAGAAACAACAATTGGACTAAGAAAGTTTTAGAAATCCCCTGTGCTGTAAATTAATTAGTACAAGATAAAAAAATATATTATCTATAGATCTTAGTATTACTAGGTATCCATCTACTTCAAAATGTGTAATTGAAAGCATCACGTTCCATCATGTGTAGCACAAATGTACAATGCAAGGATAAAGTCTGAAAAATCAGTTGTCTATCTATAACATATAGAGGAAAGACACTCAACCTTGAATTGGAAGAACTAATTTATATCGCCAAAATTTCAGCCACCACGAAATTACCGAATTTCGTGAAAGACAGAAATTTTTAGAGATTAGCACATGAAGTATGTTTTTTCTAAAAATTGATCTAAAAAAATTGGAAATATTAATATGATTTATGACTACATATCTATTAAATAGAAAATATGTAATATAAACAATAGAAAAATATAAGATTAGAGTTATATAGCACATGTATGTATTATTAAAAATTTCGGAATTTCTAATCAGAAATTACAACGGAAGGCAGCAGAGTTTCACGATTGAATAATCCCTTCTTTTTGTAACAACGGAAAAAGGATTGAATAATCCCTTTTTTGTAACAAAAGGCAGGGCTTGTACATTCATTCAAATTAGAAGGAATACGCGAACAACATTGCCTTGAACATCATTTCATTCAACACAAAGATTCTTCAATATCCTTTACTTATGGAAATGGTTGCACAAATAATGCAGCAAATGTGAAACTCTGCTAGTCTCCGTAACGATGCCTGGTGGTCCAGAACAGACCGGTCAATCTAGAGTTACGGAGACTAGGATAGAAAGTTTGTGTTACCTTGTAGCGGTTAACGAGGTTCTTCCACTTGCACTTGCACTGCTTGGCGGTTCGTCGGTAGCCCGCTCACGGAGCCGCGCGGCGACGGCCTCCACATCGTCTTCGCGCTGCGGCGCGCCGCGATGGTCTCCGCTCCATCTCCCCGCGCGCCACGATCAGCTCCCGCGTCTCCTGCGCGCCCCACTGCGGCACCCTCTCGTCCCTTCCTCCCGCTCCCGCGCCTCCCGCCTCCATCATCTCGCCGCCCCTCCTGCCCTCGTCTCCTCAGCGCGACTTGCCCAACGGCAACAATCCCTAACGACAGGCTGTAAACCGCGGCGAGGCAGCGGCGGCGGCAGGTGACTGCAGGCTGCAGGCTACCCCGCTTTCTTGCCTCGATTTGCTTGCTCGCCTCGCTTTTCTTCTTGCTTCTCGCCGCTGCCTGCCTCTGCCTGCCATTACTTTTCTGCCCATTCACACTGCTCGGTCTCAGAGAACGGGGCCTGCCGCGTTCACACTAGCTGTCTCCCTGCACCCATTTCGATTTCTTTTCTACTCCTTTTTTCCAAGGAAAAAAGGGGAAATTGGCGTTGTTCATTAATACAAGTGGGCTTTTAGCTGGACTGGACTGGTCCGTACCGGGCGCAGTGCCGCCCACCCACTTGCTTCACCAAGAGCAGAAGACGAGATAATAATATTCCCTTCCCTGTCAAAACAAACAATCCAGTGCGCTAATGCACTCCCAAGAAACAACAATGCAGGGCCCAGATCAGCAGCAGCTGTTGGAAGATCATCCATGGACAATGGGCACAACTTTGCACGACAGCAAGGGCTGAAATTTCATCGGTTTCAAAAAAAGAAAGAGCTGGAATCTTATTCAAGACAATATGGGATGGACAATATAAATTTGTTCTTACATCAGACTAGGGCTAGCTTGCTACTGTTCACACTAGCTGTTCGGCTTATAAGCCTTAGCTTATCAACCAACGAACAGTATTTTTCTCTCACACTAAACCACCAAGTCTTGCAGATTTTCAAAGTGGCATTTACAAGCCAATCCAGCCGAAACGAACAGGCTGGAAGCTGGTCATCAGGCGGTGGCTTCTGTAGAGAGGCACATGGCGCTTTGTACAGGCTAGGGAAGTTGGAGCTTCCACTCCAAGGTCATGGCAATGTTTATAGCCTTCAGCTGACCAGTAAGTTTCACGTTTTCACCTCAAAATGCCAAGACTGAAGCACCGTTCTTCAGACCAAATGAGAGCAACTGAAACACCGTTCTTGACTGTCACCACGAGTTATTGCAGGAGAGCTTCCTACCCGGGAACAGTTAGCTGCTTCAAGTGCAAGAGAAACAAAGTTGTGGTTGTAGCTTATAGGGGTGTGCGTGTGTGTGGTGGTGTGAGTGTGTTGTGTAGAGTACAGATACTACAACTTGTACACTAGGAGTCCAGGCTCAAAAAAAAAAAAAAAAGAGAGAGAGAGAAACAAAGTTGCCGATGGCTCATCACTTCCCAAAAAATAGCTCCTTCAAAGTAGTCAAGGGCGAGCTGTTGCCATAGGCAATGGTATCTCTCCATAGAGTAAATCCTAGCAAGCAATAAAAAAGTGACATGTACAGTCAGAAAGACAATCTAGCACACTTGCAGAGCGACAAAAAATTTCAGTTCTGTATTAGTTCTGAAACGCTGTGCTCTTCACAAAAATGCTGCAACTCTGAAATGCTTGTGCTCCTCACAAAATTGCCAAAATGAAATGTTTCTGCTAAAGACATTTATATTCGGAAAGAAACAAACTAGATATTGCAAAGAGAGAAGACCTAGCCATAGAAGCAGACCAGCTGATGTTGCAAAGTAAAATTCTCGGCTGATGCTATTAAAGCTGGAACAAAAAAAAGGGTTAATTGTCTTGTATGAATCGTATAGGATAAATACAGAAGTAAGGGATATCACAGCTATGAGAAATACATTACCAGTACATGCATGTCAGGTTACCCCAACCCTGTAGGACGCATGCCCAAGCAGAACCAGTGAACCTAGATTCATGAAAATAACTATGATTAAGGGACGACAGGAATTGTAATACAGCAGATAAGAATGGCATTGGTTTGACTATATTATTGAGTATGAATAAATACATCTTTTATATATGCAACAAAAATAAATTCAAACTTCCATGAAAGTAAGGTATTCCATCAGCCTCAGTTTATGAAATAATGGGCATCTTATTCTGTTTTTCAAACCCTTTCATGATTAGTTAATGAACATGATTTAGAAGGAGGTTTCCTGTAAAGCTTCATGCACGGAAATGCCTAGGGAAGTGATATTTTCCTATGATCTCATCCCATCTACAATAGGCATTTCCAGTAGGAGTTAGATACTTCCCATCATGATTTCTCGAACAGTTGGTCTGGAATCACAAAAAGGAATCAGGCAATATGGAATAAAAAATCCAATACCACATCAAATCGCGGATGAATACTGCGAGGAAGCATAAGTCCGTTTCCAAGCATTGCGAGCAACATGCTGAAAGCTGACAACCCTTTGATGTTGCTTGGGTTAAGGTAATTTGTCCACTGCAGAACCCAACAAACAAATTGCATTTTAGTGCATCAGCATTATGTGATCATAAGTTTCCACTGGTACAAGTGTGAAAGCTTGAATACCATCTGTGCCACTGGCATCCACATGAAGAGAAGCGTGGCTGTCCAACCAGATAATGACCCAACAAATTTAACCCCTGCATCAGAAAGCTTGCCCATCCTTGCCTGAAACCAAAAAGGAAAAAGTAATCAAAAGCTACCATAAGCTAGGAATGAGGGCATTAAATGAAGGAACCATGCGATGTGAATACAACCTACTTTTAGTGCTCGATTGATAAGTTGGTAAGTATGCCCTAAAATAGAAATATATCAGCACAAATGGAAAAAGATAAAGTAGACTTTCCATGTTTTGTGTTCTCATATTGATAATCTCTTGCATGTCTTATTAAACAAGTTCTCTTACCAGCAACCAAAGCTACTTATAATGTGCGCAAATCAAACAAACAGACTGAAATTACATCCTATGCATAATTAAATGAGAGTTCATAAAGAAAAAACACTATGTATAATTAAATCCAACCAAACATGAACTTAAACCCCCCAAGCACTTAAAATAAGAATAACATCCTATTACATAACCGGACTTCATTATTGCTCACACGATTACTTAGAACAATATCTCTCCTAATAAGTAGGCTGCTTTAGAACCTGACATCAAGCATGGTCAACTAATTTGGTACAAGCAAATGATAAAAGGTTGCTTCAGTCACCTTTGAGTCATAAAGACAATACATTTTTTAGCTTTCCAGTTTTACTTGAGGCATTCAGATGATATCAGAGTTAATAAACAGAAATTGCTTAATGCAAGATAATATAATGCGTCATACCATCCCAACAGCTGCAACAGCCAAAGAACCACAGATTATGCCAGGCAGTACGCTATTGGGGATGAAGGGAACAAATGTTGACCACATGACCTGCATTTCAAATGACCGAACAGAGATAGCCAGAAGAGAAAGAATCAAATGACGTCAGCTGATCAGCACTGTACAAAACAGCAGAAGGAGCTGAATTTGTAAGATGGCAAAGCAAAACAGTCATTTTCACCTGAGGGAGCACAGCAAGGCCGCCTACTGTGATGAAATCCTCCCACAGCAGCCAGAGGGTTCCAGGGAGCCAGCCAACGTAATTGAGGAAGTTCAGGATGAGCCCTGCGGCCACAACGACTGAAGTGGCCACGAACTGCGGCACCGGCATGGATTCCGCCATGGCGAGCTGCACGAGGACCGCATAGGTGGAGATGACGCCAAGAGTCTGCACGATTACCGCCTCCGTCTCTCTCTTCTTGGCGAAATAGGAGAGGAGCGAGAGGTTGCCCAGCAGCCCAGTGAGCATTCCCTGAAGCGTGCGATCAAATCCGTCAAAACGAGCGTCACAGCAGACACAGAGGAGGTGGAATCTGAGACGCAAATTGGGGCGTACGAGCCACGGCACAGCGAAGAGCGCGGTCTTGTTGCCGGCGAGGAGGTTGCGGGCGTTGAGGACGATCTGCGGGAGCTGGAGCAGTAGGAAGGGGATGTTGGCCGCGCCGGCGAACTTGGCCGTCACGGAGTCCCACTCCTGGTACTTCTTCGGGTCCTGCGCGGCAACCCAAGCCAAGCCAAGCAGTCCGAGGCAAGGCAATCGATCAATCAATCGATCACGCGACATCCGCCGCCAATGCCGGGAGAGAAGAGAGACCGAAGGTACCTTGAGACCCGGCTTGGAGGTGATGGTCGCGGCGGCGGGGGGCGGGCCATGCCGGCGCCGCTGGTGGAGGAGGAGCGCGTGCTGGTGGTACGGCGCGGGCGCCTTGGACGCGAGGGGTTTTAGGAGGAGGCGCAGGGGCGCGGCCGCGTTGGGGAGACTCCGGCGAGAGCGCGGCGGGGAGAGGGCGGGTACGCCGGGCGGAGCAGGAGGCGGAGGCTGGGCACCGACGGCGACGACATGGCCGGTGGCTGAGGGATGATGGGTGGTGGATCGGTGGGGGCGGCGAGACGCTTCACGAGCGAGCGAGCGAGTGAAGTAGCGGTGGGATCACCGGGATGTGAGGACGGGAAGGGCGCGGGGGACACGCGCGTGCTCGGGATCCGATGGACCTGGGACACGCCCCCGCCCGCGGTGCGGTGGGGTGGGGTGGGGTGGGTGGGTGACGTCGCCGTGCCGTTACGTGCCCGTCTGTCCGTTCCAAGTGGAGGTGGCTAGTGGCTTCCCTTTCTATCGCCTCGGTTCGTGGAAACCGGTCGTGGGCCGAGCCGGATTTCCTTCTCGATATCGCGTTGAGAGGCCTGCTTTGTGCTTTTGGTTTAGGTTGCTTGGCCCATTAGGACATTACTCGTGAGGCTGTGACCACGCCATATCCCCTCGGCCTCGGGCCCGTGGTGTGTTGTCGTAGGGCCCGCCACCGCACATGGAGACGGACAAAGCTCGCCGCGGCACCGCGAGGAATCAGGGAGTCAGGACTCAGGAGAAGGAACGTCTACTGCTCGTCACCGACATGCACTTGGATCACTGCGCCTCTGGCCCTCTGCTAAAGCACGTCCCAGCCTTCATCTTCATGTCGTCGTGTGCCTGTGAATTGTCTTTTCAGTTTTCATTCACCTCTTTTGTTTTTCCCCGGGCATTGCACGCGAATTGGACCATGTTGTCTGAGCGGCTCAAAGTGTTTCATATGGTACTTGGCACTTGGAACTGCTCAAACGCATCACAGACTCCCAGTCTTCCTCTTGATGGTCACTGTACTGTACATGCCGTCACTTGCGATTGCCATTTGTGCTGGCGCCTTCTTGCCTCTTTGTTTCTTTGTTTCTTTAGTTTCTCCTTCTAAAGTTTACTTTTCTCTCCATTGAATGTTTGACACATACATAGAGTATTAAATATGTACTAAAAAATAACTAATTACACACGGTTTCATGACTAATTTATCATACTGAATCTTTTAAGTTTCAATTAGTCCATAATTTGACAACGCTATGTTCTTCAATAACCCATGTGCTAATGCCGGATTAATTATGCTTAATAAATTAAATCTCGCATGGATTTCTTGTGATGATCTATAATTTATTTTTTTATTAGTCCAAACACTTATAACACTGCAAAATTTAACGCCCTGAATTGAGGCCTTATCCAGCATTGCATTTGAATTGGACCGTGTTGCCTCAAGCCCTCAACCGCCGCTCAAAGTGTCTTGTCACGTCAGAGCCAGGCCGGAGATGACCACGGGTATTGTGGTGGGCAGTGGGCAGTGGGCAGAAGCACAAACCTCAGCCCTCAGGTAAGCAGAGCTAAGCATGCTTGGTCGGTGAAGAGGACAAAGTGTTTGGATGCTACCTCGCCACGCGACACAAGCGAGCAGCTGGCTCTTCACGTGTGCACATACCTCCCTTTCCTCTAAATCGGCTTCACACTCGTCCCCTCTACACTCTCCGGATGCCAACCATTACCGTCGCAGAATCTCATCTGACGAGTACGAGGAGATGCTATACGTACTGCAGTGGTTCACCGCTCGCTCACTGCCAGCCACAGTTCTGCATTGCTCGAGTGCATGACGACTGCATTGCTCGAGTGCATGATCGGATCCTCCAGTGATCTGATTCTGACGCTCAAAGAATCCTTTCCCTTTGCAGGTAGGTGGATCGATAGCTGGAGGCATTAAAGCGGACGATGACGCGTTGCTGCAATCTTGCAGATTGCTACTGCTGCAGCAGGGCAGCAGAGCCATCCATCCACAGATACCTTGCTTGATGCCAAGCCACCGGCATTGTCGGCACCCTGCCCTCCGCTCCCCTTCCTCGGTTCGCTTTCTTCCTCTTCCTCCCTCGTCCAGTCATCTGCTGCTATTTATGCCACTCCCAGCCGCGGTGGAAACGGCCAGTGTCAGCGTCTCACCCTGAGGCCGCGCAGAGCCACTGCTTGCGCTCTCTCTCTGTCTCACACCAGAGCCCTTCCACCTCCACCCTGCACTGGCCGTTCCTTCCCTTCCGGGTCTTGGAGCGTGAGATCTTGCCTCGCGGAATGGCGGCGTCCCGGGCATGGCTGGCCCGTGCGACGGCGGCGGCGGTGCTGGGTTTCGTCCTGGTGGTGGCGTCAGCTGAGGCGGCATCGGGGGACGTGGAGATGGTGTTCCTCAAGGCCGCGGTGGCCAAAGGAGCAGGTGGTGCTCTGCAGTGCAGCTTCATCTCCATCTCCCCCTTTCTTTACCTCTCTACCTGATTCATTTTGCAGTGTGCTTGGACGGCAGCCCACCGGTATACCACTTCTCTCCCGGCTCTGGTTCTGGCGCCGATAACTGGGTGGTTCACATGGAGGTATGTATTTGAATTTGACTAAGCTAATGACATTCAAAATTGCATACTGCCGGCAGTCCAACGTTTTCTCTCGAGAGAAATAAATCAACCGAATTTCGTTTCTGTCTTTGGAAGGGAGGAGGGTGGTGCAGGAATCCTGATGAGTGTGCAGTCCGGAAGGGCAACTTCAGGGCTCCTCCAAATTTATGAGGCCACTCTCGTTTTCAGGGATATTAGGCGGCAGCCAAAAATCCAATCCTGGTATGTCATTTGTTTTTTCTCCCTTGCACCATTCCTCACACTAAGATCATCAAGAAAAAAAAGTGCGTTGACATTTACATTTGAAAAGGGTAAATGTAGAGGGTGTTCTCTAATTTTTTTTTATTTCTGCTAGAAGTGTACTATTAGCAATAATGCCATCTCTGATGGCCCTTAAAACTCAAGACAGGTACCAGTGTAAAATTAACTAAGAGTGGCATTTCCTTACATGTGCATAGCACTCCTGAAAGCTGATGTTGTGATTTGTTGTAGTACAGACATATATAATGTAGCAATTTCTTCTGTTGCCTGCAGATTTCTTCAACTGGAATAGAGTAAAGATCAGATACTGTGATGGTTCATCATTTACTGGTGACGTTGAGACTGTGGACACTGTATGTTTTGAACTTATGGATTGTACTATCATTTTTGCAGAAAAAAAATGAGAATAATACTATGTTTCAATTTAGGCGAAAAATCTCCATTACAGAGGGTTCAGAGTTTGGCGTGCCATCATCGATGATCTACTTACTGTGAGGGGAATGAACAAGGCAAAAAACGTATGTTCATTGCATTCAATTATTCAAAAGAAAAGAAAAACAAGGTTATGGATGCTTGATATTTAATTCAATTTCCACAACAATGGGATTAAATTTTATATCCATGAAAGTATAGAAAGTTGGCATCATAATGTTTAGTCGTCAAACAAACCGAAAAGTTTGTTCCAACTACTAGGAACATAAACCGAACCTACACAAACTGCTGTCACGTTTGATTTTCATCCTGTTAGATATCCTTCACTTCCTGAATAATGCTATATGATCCTAGAAAAATGACCTATTACATCACCCGTATTACAGGCCCTTCTTTCTGGATGTTCAGCCGGAGGTCTAGCATCAATACTACATTGTGACACATTCCGTGATCTGTTTCCAGCGACAACAAAGGTCAAGTGTTTTTCTGATGCTGGATATTTTTTCGATGGGTAAGTTCTGCACTCTCAAATTGTTGGAGAACTGTCAGTACATTGTACATATCCTGCTAGGTAGCATGTTTTGTTTTCTCTTGGTTGTTACTACCTTATTTCCACCTACAGAGTCAGTCTAACATATCAATATACAGATAGACAGCTTTTTCAGTAGAACTGAGAACCATATTTTGTCATTGCAGGAAGGATATCTCTGGGAACTATTACGCCAGGTCAATCTATAAGAACGTTGTGAATCTACATGTACGTTTCTTTTTGATCATGAAATGGTTGTCATTAAAGTAATCTAATGTTTAAATTTGCAACTACCAATGTTCTTAATTCAGAATGTCCAAAGAGAATTGGTAGAAGGCAAAAAAAAAAAACTTTCATCATTGGTTCTTTAATACAAGTTTGAAGCCTAATAATTTTCCAATATCTTTCAGGGATCAGCCAAAAATTTACCAGCTTCATGTACCTCAAAGCAATCACCTGAGTTGGTCAGTTTTGTTCACTTACCTCATCTGGTATGAAGCATAGCATTCAAACTAACTTTCAAAACAAACGCAGTGTATGTTCCCACAGTATGTAGTCCCGACCATGCGCACACCGTTGTTCATACTTAATGCAGCCTATGATTCGTGGCAGGTAATTTTCATATCTTCCACATTGCAAACTGTTTAAGATAAATTGTGCCAACTAATCTTAGCATAATGAAAAAATTACCAAGTTTGCGCCTGCATTGCCTACAGGTCAAGAACGTCCTAGCACCTAGTCCAGCTGATCCGAAGAAGGCTTGGGCCCAATGCAAACTTGATATCAAGAGCTGCTCCCCCAGCCAACTCACAACCTTGCAAAGTTAGTACTTTGGCAATTTGCATTCTCTATTTTAGCTGAGCAGGGCATAGCTCTCCTAAACAAGCCCTCAGTAACATTGCCTATCTGATTCGTTTGATTCTTTTGGCACAGATTTCAGGACAGACTTTCTGGCAGCGCTTCCTACAACTCCATCTGTAGGCATGTTCATCGACTCATGCAATGCTCACTGCCAATCAGGATCCCAAGATACATGGCTAGCCGATGGTTCTCCCACGGTTAATAAGACGGTACGTCTACTCTAATCCTGCATCAGTTATGAGAGAATCGAGATACTGAACGGTTTATCTTGTTCTTCAAATTTCTAGTAGTCGTCGACAAATTCAGAAATCAGGAAAAAAAAATGAAACTTGTTCTGCTGTTCAGATTTGAAGCGTGATGTGTTTCTCTTTCTGCAGCAAATTGGCAAGGCAGTTGGGGATTGGTACTACGATAGGGAGGTCTCTCGGCAGATTGATTGCCCGTATCCCTGCAACCCAACTTGCAAGAACCGTGAGGATGACTGAGCAGCTGTATAAGTAGTTCAGTCAAATATATTGTGTTATTGAAGTGAAAACAATAAAGGGATCACACTGCGCCCGTAGTTGTAGATGATGAGTTATAAACACATATGAGCGTGAGCTCAAAGTTGATCAATCATCCTCTATTGAGGAATTAGGAAAATAATGAGAAACAAGTTGATCAATCATCAGCTTGAGCAGCTTCCAAGTTGAAAAACTGCGCCAATCAATGCAAGACCTACATCCAGAACGCCACAGAACTCTCACATCTAACCTTGGCACCAATCGATGTGACTTTATAAATCTGGGTTGCAAGTCGGCAGCGTACGGTCCGAGCAGGTTCCAAGTCGGTTCGGCCTGTTCGCTTGGTCCTAGATCGTAAATTAATTTTTAGCTAGAACAATTTTTTTCTCTTATACTAAATTAGCCAGCAGTAATAATTCATAATTGTATAGGATTGTTTCAACCCCAGCTTATTCGGGAAGGGATTATTCTACCGATTCATCATAAATACATACTCCAGCACAGTTTATTTTATCTTGTTCTCTGTATATGCGCAGAGACACAGCAAGACAAGAAGACGTCGTAGTCCTCAACTCAGCCCGTGTTTAGTTGGTGGAAAGTTGAAAATTTGGTTACTGTAGCATTTTTGTTTTTATTTGGCAATTAGTGTTCAATCATGGATTAATTATGCTTAAAACGTTCGTCTCACAATTTTCAACCAAACTGTGCAATTAGTTTTTTCGTCTACATTTAATGCTCCATGCACGTATCGCAAGATTCGATGTGATAGCTATTGTAGCACTTTTTTTAGAAAAGTTTTCACGAACTAAACAAGGACGAAGGGAAGCAATCAAATCAGGCATGTCAAAGCGGCGCAGAGATCACAGCACGAGGGACTTGTCTGGTACTGCTAGTACACCAAAGCGGGCTTTCTCGGGGGCGCTGCTCAGCCTGCTCTGCGCCTCTGCCGGCCAAGCGGCCGGCGGCGCAGCAGCAGCAGCTACGGAAGAAATTTGGCCTGTTGGCTTGCGCTGAAATTACGATGCTTACCCTGAAATAGTGCGAGAAAAAAAATATTCTATAGCTGAAAAGTAGCTCAAGTGAACAGGGTCGAAGTATCTCCGCCTTGTGGTGAACGACTGGGACAGGGGCTACACCATCTATAGGGCGGGCGAGGACGGCTTTAGCGGCGACGTCGACGCCGACCCCGACCCGGACGCGCCATGGCCTGCTGCGTCCCTGCTTGTCCGCATAGTGGCACAACATGCTTATTCGTGGTCCTTCGCCGCCCACGTCACCGGGATCTTGGCGATGTATCCCGTAGAATCCAGTCACGGCATCCCCGCGTTTGACACCGAGGCACTGGCGATGACGGTGTGCCCATCCCCAATGAGCCATGGGGATTGTGGCAAACCTTTGTACGCCTCCGCTGGCGGCAGGCTCTGGACGTTCGTCTACCCCATCCTAGAGGTGCTGGGGCCAGAACCACCAGCCATGGAGAAGTTGTGGTCATGGGCCAGCGTCAAGTCGATGCCGCCATTTGACTCCTCTCGTGTCAGCAACTATGCGGTGCACCCGGACGGGCATACCATCTTTGTGTCTGTCAGAGGCTACAAGCTCAACCCTGGTTTGATCCTGCCCAATCATGGTGACCTTAGCAGCACCTTCACCTTTGACGTGGAGAGCCTCGAGTGGACCCACGTCGGCGGTTGGATCTTGCCGTTAAGAGGCCAAGCGTACTATGACCATGAGCTAGACGTTTGGGTTGGGCTCTGTATCCACAATGAAGGCACCGGGCATGTGTGCTGCTCTAACGTCCCACCCGCAACTGGTTGCGCAACCATGCCAGCCTAGAAGCTCGACGTGGAAGTGTTCTTTGACAAGAGCTTGGAGAGGCATAGGGGTGCCACGTTGGTGTACATGGACAATAGCAGGTTCTGCTTGGTAGAGTCCCAGATGTCCAAGGATGATGACTTTTACCCGCGCCTCCGTGTGGTGAAGATGACCTCCTTCCTGCTCAAGTACGGCAAGGAGGGTGAGCTGCGGGTTACCGGACGTTGCACCTATGCATCCATGGACTACCAGATCCCTCATGAACATGTTGATCGGTCCCTAGATCATGTAGCCTTCTAGGTGTAGCGAGGCCTTGCCTTGATGGATTTGAAAATTCTTCCAAAGTGCTAAGTACTCCTAGGTTGTTGGGTTGTGACTTGTGATGTAGGGTTGCCGCTGTTTTGGTCTTGTCGGTGTTTTGTAAACTGGATTAGTAAATTTATACGATTGTCGCGCTGCTCTAGGAAGACGATGACAGTATCCAATAGACACGAAGATTTATACTGGTTCAGGCTGGAGCCCTATGTCCAGTCTCAGAGAAGATCGAGTGCGCGCTCCTCGCTTGAATACTCTAAAGTTCTTACAATGGGGGTGCAATAATGGTGAAAGAGGTGATAGAACCTATGCTAGACGAGGGGTAGCCCGAAGAGAAGCTCCAAGAGCGCTACTGCTATGGATGGAATGGTAGAGGATGAAGAATGCCTAGATATCCTGAGATGGGTGCCCTAGCCACCCTTATATAGAGTTCGGGGCTAGGGCTCGTTACAAAGAGAAGGTTTCACCGACCGAAGGGTCGAGAGCCTGAGATAGGTCTTAGCTAGCTTGGCTTGCAAGCTACGCCATCTTCTGGTGTCCGTCCAGATGTGGCTATCGTCATGGTCTTGTGACCACGTCACGACAAGGTCTGACGTGGTGCTACTATGCTAGCCGTGGCAGCACTGTAGCCACGATTGAAAGCATCTAGGCCCCTAGTTGGGTTTCGGTGATTAATGACGACACAAGATTACTGTGACTAACATGTGTTTTGCAGAGGCAATTTGAGTTAGGTCATGGTAATGATGATCATTTGGGCAATTATGATTTTTCATGCCCCTGTCGATGAAAATCGTTTTAGTTTTTAAAGGATGGACGACAAGGTTAAGGACGGACATGTTCTAAGTGTCATTTGGCGTTAGAGAGACACTTAGAGTAGTCTAGGACTTTGTTTTTTCTTTGGTCGTACTATTAAGGGGGGTATGAACTAGTAGCTTGACCTAGGTGAGTCTAATGGGTTAGGTGTGGTGCACACTTATCAAACCTAGCACTAGGTAGCTCAGGAATAGCCCAAAGATCAAATGGAGTCAAGCTCATTCACAAAGGATTTTGAATTAAAACTGAATGGAGGGTCAAAATGTTGACCGAACATTGGTTTGGTGATGACCGAACTCACCGGTGTTGCATCTGGTCAGTGATCAGCACGCGCAGCAGAAGCCGAGGAGCTACCGGACGTTACATAGTGATTAGAACCGGACGTGCCTCTAGTCGTATCTGTAGCAGTGGGGCTGCGCTGTCAGGGAGGATCTGAGGCTAAACAGTAAACGACCGGACTCTGAGCTTGCAGCGTTAGGTCAACATCAGAGAGGGTCTAGAGACCAAAATTCCTGACCGGACGTGTCCGGTGGACGTTGACCGAATGCTGGTCAACGTCAGGTCACTCCAATGGCTGTCCCTGACAAAGTCGGCTAATTGTAGCTGTGGTGTACTGACCTGCATGTCCGGTCATGAGGACCTACGCGTCTGGTCACCTTGTGTTTTGCTGAGTTGGACAATAACGGTCATGTTTTGAATGGAGGAGTATAAATACTTTTCCTACTCGTCCAATTTAGGTCTCTTGCCCATTTATTTAGTTAAGGAAACCATTTGGTGTGCAAGGGAGAGCAAGAGCCTAGTGGGGTGAATGAGATTTGCTAATCTAAGATTAAGGATCTCATTAGTGCATAGAGAGTAGCAAGTGTGCATCCACTATTCTCATTAGGCTTGGTTGGATCAAGTGAGAGTTCATACTTGTTACTCTTGGTGATCGCCATCACCTAGATGGCTTGGTGGTGATTGGAAGCTTTGTGATCATCCGAAGGAGCTTGTGAATGACCCAAGTCATGGTGTGAGCGGTTGTGGGTGATTCACCGTGACAGAGTGTCAAAGAATCAGCCTATAGAGAGCATTTGATCCTTGCACAGATCAAGGGGAGCTACACCCTTGCATGGGTGCTCCAACGAGAACTAGTGGAGAGTGGCGACTCTCTGATACCTCGAAAAAACATCGCCGCGATCCTCTCCTTCTCTTTACCTTGAGCATCTACATTTGAGTAATTCAATTTATGTCTTTACATTTTTAGAATTACCATGCTAGAGTAGGATTGGAACCTAGTGTGTAAAACTTTTGTGCGGTAGAATAATAGAAACACTTCTAGGCATAAGAGGGTGAAATAGGCTAAGTGTAGGGCTTAATTATTGCAAGAAATTTAGAATTAGCCCAATTCATCCCTCCCTCTTGGTCATCTTGATCCTTTCAATTAGTATCGGAGCCAAGTGCTCCTTAAATTAGGCTTAATCGCCTAGAGTAAGATGTCCCACGGGGATGGACCCCCTCCTGTCTTTGAGGGAGATGATTTTCCTTATTAGAAAATTCACATGGAGACGTACCTAGAGGTTTTAGATGTTGGAGTGCTTAGAGCCGCCTCTCAAGGCTTCCCTAAACCTAAGGATCTCGCCAAACTTCAAGGTGATGAAGTTGACTACGAGAAGTGGAATGCAAAGGCTAGAAACACCTTTTTAGATGCCTTTGCAAGGATGTCTTTAACCGTGTGCGGAACCACAAAGACGTCCATTCACTATGGTTGGACATTTATGTGCTCCATGAGGGAACCAAGAGTGAGCATGAGGAATGCTATCACCTTATGATGAAGAAGCTTAATTCATTTGAAATGCTTCCTAGTGAAAGTGCTAATGAAATGTATTCACGCTTGAATGTTCTTGTAGATGAGGTCAATGGGCTTGGACTCACTCAAATGCAACCATCCGATGTTGTGAGAAAGATCTTGAGTGTCCTCCCCATTGACAAGTATGTGCATATCGTGATGGTGCTTCATCAAGGTGATCTTTCCACCGCTACGCCAACTCAAATATTAGAAAAGATCAATGCATATGAGATGTATATGCACATCACTCCACAAGATGGCTCTTCTTCCACCAAGAAGAAAGATTTGGCATTCAAGGCTAGCCAAGAGAAGAGGGGCAAAGCAAAAGTTGATCATGATAGCTCAAGTGATGATAAGATTGATGATGCAAGCCTTGCTCTCATGGTAAGAAGAACCACCAAGATGCTCAAGAAGCAAAACAAGAATGGTGTCAAGTTTAATGGTAAGAAGAAGAAATTCTTCACTAGTAGTATAAGGAAGCCCATCTTCGAAATGGATTGCTACAATTATGAATATCTTGGTCATCTAGCTCATCAATGCCCCAAACCCAAGAAAAACAAGTATAAGAAGTACAAGGGCAAGAAAGATGACTCAAGTGATGATGATGATGAGAAGAAGAAGAAGAACAAGCCATACAAGAAGAAAGATGGCAAGAAGGAATTTCATAATAAGAAGAAGAATGGCAAGGCCTATATTGTTGGTGATTGGCTCACGGATATTGAATCATAAAGTGGCTCATCCGATGATGAAAGTGAAAATGAGAAGGAGAAGGTGATCGCTCTTGTGATTGGTTCTTCATTATCTCCATCGACACCACCGTCATCATCCTCTATACATCTATGCCTCATGGCTAAGGGTGAACGAAAGGTATAAAATGATAATGATAGTAATGGTGATGACAATGCTAGTGATGATAAGAATGGTAGTGATAGTGATAAAGAATTTGAATCACCTTCTTATGATGATCTTGTCAAATTGTTAAACCAATACACTAAAATCATTAGAAAGACAAGAGCCAAAAATGAGAAACTAGAACTTAAGAATGACTCACTTTGAGCAAAGTATGACATAGCTGAAAAAGCTAATGATGAGCTTAAAGAAGAGAATAAAATTGTGTCATCCAAACTCAAGGAGCTCAAAACCTCTAAAGAGAGCTTAGAGAAAAACATGACAAACTTGAGGGGATACACAATGAACTCACCACTATCTACAACTTGTTAAAAGAAGAATACACCAATCTCAAGATTAATCATGACAATCTTGTTCTTTCTCATGAGTTACTGTCCAATGAGCCACATGATGCTACTAACAACGTTGTTAAGATTGATATAGCCACATCATGTGATGACTTGATTGTTGAGAGCATTGAGCAAGGTTCTAGTAGCAAAGGCAAGAAAGTGGTTGAATCCAAACAACTATGTTGATTATGTAAAGCTCAAGAATGAAAATGAAAAGGTCAAGAAGGATCTTGAAAAGCTATCAATCACCAACACAATTGTGATAGAGAATCTTGACAATGATCATGATATGGCTCTTGAGAATGAGATGCTTAGAGAAGAGAACAAGAGACTCAAGATGGAGAAGAATCATGATGAACTTAGAGAAGAAAACAAGAAACTCGAGTTGGAGAAAGAACATCTCAAGACTGGTTTGAGCAAGTTCACAAGAGGCAGATATCTCTAAAGTGAGCTACTTATGAACACCATAATGAAGATGGATAGAAGTGGTATTGGGTTCTTGGCAAATCAAGAGAAGAAAGCTCAAGCTCAACATCAACAACAATACAAGTCAAAGCCTAAGCCAAAGAGATGCTTTGAGTGTGGACAAGAAGGTCACTTTGCTCATGAGTGTGAAACTCCACCACCACAACCCTTGCCCAAGCATGCTAGACCATTTGTCTTCAATGCTCACTACATGCTTAGAAAAGATTCTAGTGGAAAGATGAAAGTCATATTCTTAGGTCCACCCAACAAGAATAGGCCTAAGCAAATTTGGGTTGCTAAGTCACTAGTTGAGAAAGTCAAGGGCCCTCACCAAGTTTGGGTCCCTAAACAACAAGCTTGATCTCTTGTGTGTGTAGGTGAACTCCAAGACCGGTAGAAGTCATTGGGTTATTGATGGTGGTTGCACTCAACATATGACCGATGATCCTCGTATGTTCACCTCACTAGATGAACAAGTAGATGGTCAAGAAAGGATTACTTTTGGTGATAATTCAAAGGGCAAAGTACAAGGTTTAGGCAAAGTTGCAATATCAAATGATCACTCAATATCAAATATGCTATATGTTGCATCATTGAGCTTCAACTTGCTATCCGTTGGTCAATTGTATGATCTTGGGTTTCAATGTTTGTTCACCAAGAAGGAAGTGGTTGTGTCAAAGAAAGATGATGATTAAGTTATATTTAAGGGCTTTAGATACAACAATCTATATATAGTGGATTTCACCTCCGAAGATATAAACTTGAAGACATGCTTATTCACCAAAACATCACTTAGATGGCTTTGGCATAGAAGACTTGCACATGTTGGGATGAGCTCACTCAAGAAGCTAATAAAAAATGAGTTGGTGAGAGGTTTGAAGGATGTGAAATTTGAGAAGAACAAGCTTTGTAGTGCATGTCAAGCTGACAAGCAAGTTTCAAACACTTACCCAACCAAAGCTTACATGTCAACAATAAGAGTGCTAGAGCTTCTTCATATGGATCTATTTGGACCAACAACTTACAAGAGTTTGAGAGGCAACCTCTATTATCTTGTGATAGTCGATGACTGCTCTAAATATACTTGGGTGTTTTTTCTTCATGACAAGACCGAAGTGGCCGTATGTTTCAAGAAGTTTGCCAAGAGGGCACAAAATGAATTTGAAGTGAAACTCAAGAAGATAAGAAGTTACAATGGGAAAAAAATTTGACAACACAAACATTGAAATATATTGTGATGAAGTTGGGATCAAGAATGAGGTCTCCGCAACCTACACTCCTTAATAAAATGGTGTAGTAGAGAGAAAGAACCGGACACTAATCACCCTTGCAAGAAAAATGCTTGATGAGTACAATACACCTCAAGATCTATGGGCGGAAGCCATCAAGACCGCATGCTATGCATCCAACCGCCTATTTCTTCAAAAGTTTCTTGGCAAGACCCCTTATGAGTTGCTCAATGAGAAGAAGCCGGACGTCTCATTCTTCCGGATGTTTGGTTGCAAATGCTACATCTACAAGAAGCGGCAACACCTAGGAAAGTTTCAAAGATGTTGTGATATTGGTTTTTTGTTGGTTACTCATCAAAGTGCAAAACATATCGAGTATTTAATCATGCAACCGGCTTGGTTGGAGAAACATATGATGTGGAATTTGATGAATCTAATGGCTCCTAAGGAGCACATGATAATCTTGATGATATAGGTGATGAACCATTGAGGGAGGCCATAAAGAACATTCTGGTTGGAGACATCAAGCCCAAAGATGATGAAGATGATCTACAAGTGATTGATCCACCCTTTTCATCAAATGTGCCACAAGATGATGATAAAGATAAAAGAGTAGAAAATGAATATACTCATCTCTTATGACCAAATGGTGTCACAAGCTTAAGATATTGATGCTCCACAACCTCCCCCTCAAGTGGTTGATAGAAGAAATTCACCTCTACTTCAAGCATAGCCACAAGATCTCATCATAGGGAGTACTTCAAAGGGTATAATGACTCGCTCTCAAAAACTTACTTCATTTATTGAACATCACTCGTTTGTTTCTTGCATTGAGCCTAAGAATATAGAAGAAGCTCTTCAAGATCTGGATTGGATAAATGCCATGCATGAAGAATTGAACAACTTCACCTGTAATGAAGTTTGGACACTTGAAGAGCGACCACAAGATGCAAGAGTCATTGGAACAAAGTGGGTGTTCTGCAACAAGCAAGATGATCAAGGCATCGTTGTGGGGAACAAGGCAAGGCTAGTTGCAAAAGGGTTCTCTCAAGTTGAAGGGTTAGATTTTGGAGAGACCTTTGCACCAGTTGCAAGACTTGAGGCCATTCGTATCCTTCTTGCATATGCATCTCATCATGAAATGAAATTATATCAAATGGATGTTAAAAGTGTATTTTTAAATGACTTCATAAATAAACTAGTCTATGTTGATCAACCTTCTGGGTTCGAAGACCCTAGATATCCTAATCATGTTTATAGATTGCCCAAGACGTTGTATGGGCTAAAGCAAGCCCCTAAAGCTTGGTATGAGCGTCTTCGGGATTTCCTCATTGAGAAGGGCTTCACCATTGGGAAGGTTGACACCACACTATTCACCAAGAAGCTTGATGGATAAATCTTCATTTGTCAAGTTTATATTGATGATATCATATTTGGCTCATCAAATGAAGACTATAGCAAAGAGTTTGGTGAATTGATGTCGAAGGAGTTCGAGATGTCTATGATTGGAGAGCTTACATTCTTTCTTGGTTTTCAAGTCAGGCAAATGAGAGAAGAGATTTTCATCTCTCGAGAAAAGTATAACAAGCATCTTCTCAAGAGGTTTAAAATGGATGAATATAACCTAATCAAGACACCAATGCCATATAATGAACATCTCGACCTAGATGAGGGAGGTAAATCGGTTGATCAAACTCTCTACCGTTCTATGATTGGTAGCTTGTTATATTTGACCATATCTAGGTCCGACATCATGTTTAGTGTGTGTATGTGTGCTAGATTTCAAGCTAGTCCTAAGGAGGCTCACTTTGTTGCCATTAAAAGAATTCTTAGGTACCTTAAGCACACACCAAGCATTGGCCTTTGGTATCCCAAAGGAGCTATATTTCAACTAGTTGGCTATTCCGATTCGGATTATGCCAGTTGCAAAATTGATAGAAAAAACACATCCGAATGGTGCCATTTGCTTGGTAGATCACTAGTGTCTTGGACCTCTAAAAAGAAAAATAGTGTGACCTTGTCCACCGCCGAGGTGGAGTACATTGTCGTAGGTGCTTGTTGTGCATAAATCATTTACATGAAGCAAACTCTTCTAGACTATGATGTAGTTCTAGATAAGGTACCTCTTTTGTGTGACAATGAGAGCGCCGTAAAGCTTGCTAATAACCCGGTTCAACACTTTCGCATCAAGAACATAGATATCCGTCATCACTTTCTTAGAGATCATGTTGCTAAAAATGATATATCACTAGAAGGTGTAAGGACCGAAGATCAATCGGCAGATATCGTCACAAAACCACTAGATGAGGCTACGTTTTGTCGGTTGAGGAATGAGCTCAATGTGCTTGACCTAAGTAACTTCACTAAAAAATGAGCTTGTGTTGTCTTTTGCATTGCATTGTAATATAAAACATGTTTATTTTTTAGTAATACACTTAGGACTTGTCTAACATGGTTAAGATAACTGCTGAAAAGCATGTGAAAAAGATTAACCTTGGATCAAACTTGACAAGCAACTAGATTTACCTTCTTGTATTGCATTGCATATGCATGTGTGTTGCTTTGTCCATTCTTTTTGGTTATTTTTTGATCATCCGTTGTGTTCATCCACAAATTGGGAGAGCATTTGAAGCTCCTAATGGTTGAATTCCCTATTGTGTGGCCATATGGTGCTCCTTGTCCCGTTTTGTCGCTTATTTTCTTAAAAAGATATATAGCCCAAGGCAAAATACTTTGAAAATTTGAGGGCTTGAGAGTTGGTTTTCATACTAGTTCCAATTAGGTGTTTATTTGGCTCCTATTTGGATTGGAACTTGGTTGGGAGAAAGTGCTGTGAAGAAAGGAGAAGAACAACAGCTGAAGGAGGACTGTATGCTAGGACCAGACTCACAATCAGAGCATCCGATCATGCAATACAGGGAACTGATGATGTACAATATTTCACCCTTGTCCGGTGCAAAGTTGAAGCCGTGTCAGATCAACTTAAGGAGGAACATAGGGAATGACCGGACTCAGATGTGCGTCTGGTCGTGAGAAATTGGACACGTTTGATCGTGTTGAGAATATTTCTGGATCTCTCTGTTTCTGATCAGACTCAGGAGGAGCAGCGTCAGGTCAATTCCATTGGCGCGTCTGGTCACAACAGTGTTCGCGCGGTTTGCTTCAAAATCTGACTAACGCTCGAGGCCCACTCATCTCTCACTCTCTTCTATCAAGTTGGTTCCACATCCTCTCCTTCACCTTTACTCGAACCGCCCGCGCCCATTACTTTCCATCCGTACGCCGACGCCCGTGAACCCTAATCCACCACCGCGCCTCCCTCGCCGATGTGCCTATGCCACCGCTCCCGCACACCGCGTGCGCACTCCCTTATCGCGCCCACGCCCGCTGTGCCCATAGCTACATCGTGCCCTTACCACCATAGCTGGGTCAGGTCCTTGCCTCTCGCCATGTGCACCGCCGTGGTCGGAGGCTTCTTCTCTAGCCTCGTCGTCGACTCCCTCAGCTCGAGCAACCTCACGCAACCTTCTCTCGGCGTCTAGTACTCATGCTCTGGCATCCCTTGGCCTTAGCATAGCTCCACCTAGGTGCCAATTCTCAACATCTAGAGGCCCTACTCTGGCAAAGTCTTGGCTGTAGTCCTCACTTTCTAGGGTATTTGCCACCCTCACCAACCAAGTGTTTGTTGAAATGCTTGAACCGGCCCTGGACTCTGTTATTGATCTATTTTTGGTCAATTCCTTTTGCAGAACCTTACCTTGATTGAGTGGTGCCCTCAGCGTTTAGTTCTTACCTTTTCATAGGGATTTATCAGGTAGCAGGCCATTCCTCCATTTCTTACCAAATTGCTTACTCTAATAGGTAAATCTCATCTCTAGAAATTATGACTGCTTACATATTCTCTCTATTCCATCTCTTGCAGTGAGTTGGGTAGAGTATTCTTGGTTAGTTGTCAGTGGCAGTTAACTTAGGGCCAATTCCATGGGTATGGATGGAGGCCAAGCCTCAATGAGTGTCAACAGACAGTGGATCTTAGTGACAGTGGCTTTCTTGTCAATGGACTGATGTGTAGTTGATCTTGTTTAAGTTTGTCAGTGACAGGGGGAGCTCTTGATTGCTTGATATTGTTTAGTGGTAGTTGATCTTTGCAGTGTCAGTCATGGCTCATTACAAGAACATCAGGGGTGGTCTCGACGATGATGAGAGGCGTCTGCCTCACCTGACAGAGCAGGAAAAGGGGAAGGGGCCAAAGAAGATGGTTACAAAGAAGAAGCACAAGCATGGTGACACAGAGGTAGAGAGAGCAGCAGCAGTGGCCTCTGCCGTAGAGTGTGCTAAGAGAGGTGGCAGAGGTAGTGGTGTTCACATCGGTGATTAGTTGTCACCAGCTCAGAGGGCCGCAGTCGAGGAGCTCGAGGCTAGGCATGGTAGTCCACGTGGTACTATCATGCTTGGAGGTCAGCGTATACCTCTAGAGGATGCACCAGAGGGCACTCATGTGGAGGAGATTAAGCCCTAGGAGGAGACCGAGCAGCACCAGGAGCAGGCAGAGCAGCCATGGCTTCGACATTCCAGTCGTACTCGCACCTAGGTGTCATCGAGGCCTGAGACATAGAGACGTGGTTCCCGTCCACCTCCCAGACCATAGGGTCTGCCTCTAGTGGTACACTTGGACTTGATGGCAGCCATAGCTAGGCAGGTGCTGCATCTTCATTTTATGGAGTTTGAGTAGTGGTTTCCACCGAGGCAGGATGAGCGAGCTTCAGAGCAATTCTACACAGTGTTGCAGAAGGACTTCTACAATGCCTACCTCAATAGTGGTATGGCATTCAGATCTCAGAGAGTGTGCTCCTTAGAGGCTATAATTGTAGTTGCAGGAGAGCAGATCCGTCCCTACCTCAGCTACCTACTAGGTCTGGCAGATCTTTTAGGACGAACTGGTCGATATGTTCCATCACGAGTCAGAGAGTTCTATGCTTCTTTGTGTATTGACCTGAGGCACAGGTGCATTCACTTTGCTTTTAGAGGCTGTGACTATAGGCCATAGAGCTTAAGGGCTAAAGAGATACTAAGGATTCCAGAGTCCTCTATTCAGATTCACGAGATCTGCTATGGAGAGACAGAACCACTGAGACGCCCTCACGGTGGACGGATACCACCCACAAACTTAGTTAGAGCTTGCTTCACTAAGCCATTTGGAGAGGGATCGAGCCACACCCCATGTGACCTTACACCTATAGCTCATATCCTTGACTCGGTCATGAGGAGGTCTTTGCTCCCGAGGGGTGGCTATCGTGAGGGATTGACACATATTTAGCTTTGGTTAGTCCTCCACTTGATCTCTCAGACTGTGTTTGATATTTAGGATGTGATGCTCTCAGAGATGGAGGACACCTTAGCAAAGGGTTTCAGGGGCCATCGTTAGTTGTCATATGCTCACTGGACCACCTTTCTTATTTGGAAGGTAGTTTCATAGATGTCCCTAGAGACAGTGGCTGAGTGGAGTGGTGCTACTACAGAGTTCCCAAAGTATGGCATGAGCCAGCTATTATGTCATAGTCATGGGAGGACTCCTAGCTAGCCGAGCCATAGACCAGAGGTGCTAGAGGCTATAGCTGAGCAGGACAAGGCCATCAGGGCCATTGCCGAGACCAAGCTAGAGCAACTAGAGGCACAACAGGAGGACATGGTCGAGAGCGACCCGACTAATAGCTCAGACGAGGACTACCGGCCTATCCCGTATATGCCAGCACGTGCACATGACAGAGAGGCCAGTGGCTCCAGCTCAGCTCCACCATAGCCACCATAGACAGACCCCGTCTTGCCAGCGATACTTGAGCGCATGCAATAGGACCAGGCTCGTCAGGCATAAGAGACAGCAGCTGCCATTGCTCAGGTGTAGGCATGTCAGGATCAGTTCCAGCAACAATAGTAGTCCATTCAGTAGCAGCAGCTAGTCACTCAGCAATAGCTTCTTGGTTTGATGTAGCATGTTCTTTCGGCTATAGGAATTGCTCCTTTCCAGCCCACGTTGCAGATCGGTTAGACTGTTACCACTACCCTAGGGACTCCAACTATACAGCCCAGTGGGCTTCAAAGTCAGGGACAGCTGGCTACACAGTTTGCCTCACCTACCGAACAGGTGTCTTAGTGGTTCACTTCACCACAGACAGAGCAGGCTCAGCACTACACTCCTATAGTTACGGGCTTTACTCCTCAGTATAAGTCAGTGCTAGTGACAGACACTCTAGTCTTTAGGAGTTTGGATGCTACTTTTAGTGAGCTCACAGGAGAGCCTACACCTCTTGAGTTCCGAGTTCTTGCTCCTACCACAGCCGCTCCGATCATAGGGACTACCGAGACAATCCCATCTTATGTTGCTTCGTCTGAGCCGCCTCTGATAGTCACTCCCACACTTGAGGCTTTAGCGATAGAGACATCGGTAGTTGTGGCTCCACTTCCTACAAAGACACCTTCTAAGCCATAGGGCAGGCTACTACCATAGCTTTAGAGCCTCCATAGGCCGACCTAGCTACTGGATCCACCGAGCAGACCCAGACCGTTTCACCTCCATTTCTAGTGACAGAGGGTACGCTTGAGCCCGCTCTAGAGGGTCCGACTGCTCAGAGTTCAGGGTACGAGAATGATGCAACTCAGTTTTAGATTTCTCACCGTACCTCAGCGCCCGACTCGTCTGCTCCTGTCCTGCCGTCCGACCCTTAGGTTTTGGTGCTTGACGCCAAAGGGGGAGAGGGAGCGAGTATGTTAGACTTAGGGGGAGTGTGTGAGATGGACTCGTCTTTTATGTGCTACTTCATGCATTCACGTTTACTTCATGCAATGTGATATATGTGATATGTGTGTGATTGTGAGACTTATGTGACATGTATGCTCTCTACTTTGATATATTTATATCATGTCACTTGGTTATGCTCATATGCTTAGCTTCCGCGTTCTACTTCTATTCAAATGAGCTTTTATATTTCGTACTCATGCTTAATTCATATCTTATGAGTACTTTGTGTTGGCTTGGGTCATATAAGCATGCCTAACCCCCTTGTTCTCATTGTCAAATGCTTATATGAACTAAGCATGTTGAAAACCTCACCCATCTCTTTTACACATACTCAAGGTAGTGTTATCATCAATCACCAAAAAGAGGGAGATTGAAATCATCTAGGCCCCTAGTTGGTTTTCGGTGATTAATGACTACACAAGATTACTGTGGCTAACGTGTGTTTTGAAGAGGCAATTTGAGTTAGGTCATGGTAATGATGATCGTTTGGGCAATTATAGTTTTCATGCCCCTATCAATGAAAATCGTTTTGGCTTTCAAATGATGGATGACAAGATTAAGGACGGACTAGTTCTAAGTATCATTTGGCGTTAGAGAGACACTTAAAGTAGTTTAGGACTTGGTTTTTCCTTTGGCCGTACTATTAAGGGGGTATGAACTAGTAGCTTGACCTAGGTGAGTCTAATGGGTTAGGTGTGGTGCATACTTGTCAAACTTAGCACTAGGTAGCTCAGGAATAGCCTAAAGATCAAGTGGAGTGAACCTCATTCACATAGGATTTTAAATTGAAAGTAAATGGAGGGTCAAAATATTGACCGGACATTGGTTTGGTGATGACCGGACTCACCGATGCTGCATCCGGTCAATGATCAGCACACGCAGCAGAAGCCGAGGAGCGACCAGACGCTGCATAGTGATTAGAACCGGACACGCCTCTAGTCGTATCTGTAGCAATGGGGCCTCGCTGTTAGAGAGGATCTGACGCTGAACAGTCGACGACCAGACTCTAAGCTTACAGCGTTAGGTCGACATCAGAGAGGGGCCAGAGACCAAAATTTCTGACCAGACACATCTAGTGGACGTTGACCGAACGCTGGTCAACGTCATGTCACTCCAACGGCTCTCTTTGACAAGGTCGGCTAATTGTAGCTACAGTGTACTGACCTGCGCGTACGGTCACCTCTTGTTTTGCTAAGTTAGACAGTAACGGTCATGTTTTGAATAGGGGAGTATAAATACTTTTCCTACTCATCCAATTAGCTCTCTTGCCCATTTGTTCAGCTGAGGAAACCATTTGGTGTGCAAGGGAGAGCAAGAGCCTAGTGAGATGAGTGAGATTTGTTAATCCAATATTAAGGACCTCATTAGTGCATAGACAGTAGCAAGTGTGCATCCACTCTTCTCATTAGGCTTGGTTGGGTCAAGTGAGAGTTCGTGCTTGTTACTCTTGGTGATTGCCATCACCTAGACGGCTCGGTGGTGATTGGAAGCTTGGTGATCATTCGGAGGAGCTTGTGAATGGCCCAAGTCATGGTGTGAGCGGTTGTGGGTGATTCACCGCGACGGAGTATCGAAGAATCAACCTGTAGAGAGCACTTGATCCTTGTGCGGATCAAGGGGGAGCTACACCCTTGCACGGGTGCTCCAACGAGGACTAGTGTGGAGTGGTGACTCTCTGATACCTTAGAAAAACATTGCGGCGATCCTCTCCTTCTCTTTACCTTGAGCATCTACATTTGAGCAATTCAATTCATGTCTTTACATTCTTAGAATTGTCATGCTAGAGTAGGATTGGAATCTAGTGTGCAAAACTTTTGTGCGATAGAACAATAGAAACACTTCTAGGCACAAGAGGGTGAAATGGGCTAAGTGTAGGGCTTAATTATTGCAAGAAATTTAGAATTAGCCCAATTCACCCCCCCTCTTGGGCATCTTGATTCTTTCAACGGTGATGGTTCGTCAGCTGTCCTATGCAACACGGCGTCATGGTCTTCGTCGTCGTCTTCAGGTTTCCTAGGGCGTTGTACCCGTACTAGGTAGCCGCCCTAGGTCGTTGTTCACCTAGTCGCTTCGTGGGGCTGAGGGCCACGACCCCGATCGTTGGGGTCGGAGCTCTTCGCCTACCAGGGAGGTCTCCAGGTCGAGACCCTTATCATGGATCCCATCCCGTTGTGGGTGGGATCGTACACGCATCCTGTCGGTCCATATTTGGACGGTGGGCATCGTACCCGTGGCAACCGCTATGCGGTGTTATCTTATTGGTGCGGCATGGCACAGGGATAACGTCTGACCAGACCGTGGTGACTGTCGTCCCCTTGGTCCTTATGAGGTCCAGGGGTCGTGACGGGGAGAGGTCGAGCGTCTTTCGTGTGGTTAAGGCAGGAGAAAGGGTCGCGGCCGACCCTGACCTAGGCGTAGGCTTGGCGTGCTCGTCCTAGCTGGGCCTTGGTCGTTCGGGCCATTGTTAACCTGATGCGTTACGGGCCGTGTGGCCTGCCAACTAATCAGCGCCTTGAGACACCCTGAGGTCATAACCCCGACATTTATGTACCAACACAACTTTTGGATGGATAAATTGTGCTCATTTGCCTCAATTGCACTCTGTATGGAAGATTTATTGCCTTCATAATGAAGTAGTGTGGGGCTACCAGCAGTGGCGGAGCCTAGTGGTGGCGAACTTAGGCTCCGGACCCCCTTTCTCGTCGCAGTCACACTAACTTATCCTGTTACTTCTTTGAACAGTCACTGTTCCATGTGTCGGAGTAAAAAACTTAATTAACTGAGGAAACATGCAGTTTGTAGGTAGCTAGAAATCCGAAGCAACTTGAATTAGTCCCTCCTTGTTTTTATCAATAATTTACCTAAATATCTTTTACTATTAAAATACAAACTTGGTATTATTAGATTTCTAAAAAATGCACTATCCAATAACTATAAGTTTATATATGCATAAATAATATAATATATAAAATAAATGAATAATCAAAGTATAGTTTAGGAGACCGTATTATTCTGAGTTGCGTCTTATAAAGCGGAACATAGGGAATACTTTGGTTGACTAACTTTATTTGAAATTAGCTGTAATTAAGATTTTATACTAAAATAGCAAAAATGTATTTTAGTTGAATAAAATATTCTTTATAAAACTTGTTTTGTGCATAAACCGTTCTGCCATATTGCAAATGCTGAATTTAACCACAGAGAGACGTTCCCTGTCTACTTGAGCAGCTTCCAAGTTGGAAGTGCGCCAATCAATGCAAGACCTACATCCAGAACGCCACAGGATTGTGTACCCGGTCAACAAGTTCATGTATGAGCCGGTACTCAACGTATGCGTAGGCGGCTAGGCGCGATGGTGAGTTGTCCGGAGGTCTCCATCCTTGCCGTACTTGAGAAAAAAGGAGGTGATCTTGAGCATGCGTGCGGATCCGTCGACGACGCCCGATCCCGCTTCTCGACCAAACAGAATCCGCTGTTGCCCTCTGTCCACAAGCGTGGCTCCCATAAGCTGCACCGACAGCTTTCCAAAGAACACGTCTCGACCGAGCTTCCAGGTGGGCATGGTCTCACACCCTGCCGCGGGCGAGAAAAAAAATTAGGAGGGACTAAAAAAAAAAAGATGGTTTTTTATCTTCTCTTAATTTTAGCTCCTCCTACCTAATACATATATGCATAAAATTTTAAGAGATGACTTAGGGGGGCTCCACGTGCCCAGGATCGGTAGGGGGGCTAGAGCCCCTCCCCCCCCTAGCCCCACTGCTGGCTCCATCGCTGAGCAGACACGCCTTGCTCCTTCCTCATAGTGGCAGAGCCCGACGTAGGCGTCCAGCTCGCGGTCGAAGGGGGGGGGGAGGGTTGGTGGTTGGGATCTAGGAACTAAAGTTTAGTCTCTGTCACATCGAACGTTCGGATGCTAACTAGGTAGACTAAACATGAGTTAATTATAAAACTAATTATACATATAGAGACTAATTTACGAGATGAATTTATTAAGCCTAATTAATCCATCATTAGCATATATTTGTTGTAGCACCACATTATCATGGACTAATTAGGCTTAATAGATTCGTCTCGTAAATTAATCTCAGTCTGTGTAGTTAGTTTTGTAATTAGTCTATATTTAATACTCTAAATTAGTGTTCAAACATCCGATGTGAGTCCGTGGAACCAAACACCCCCGAAGTCGGCTCGGCATTTGAACAGCATGAGCCACTCGCCAGCGTGGGTCCACTCCAGGCTGACCATGTTGAAAGTGAAGGTGCTCTTCTGGCTCCTTTTGGGGTAAATATGGGAGGGGACAATGCCACAAACGTCGAGGCTCCACTGATCCACGGACAGGAAGAGCCTCTTCCAATAGCTTGATGAGTTCCTTCTTGAGGGTTCTTCATCCTAACTATCACTTCCACTATTGATCTCATCGAATTGTACCTAGTGCCACAAGATGTAAGAACGACAATGCAAATACACTAGAGGCTCTATAATCTCACACAAATGTGATTTGCAAGGATGCAAGTATGTGCGCAAGTGTATGAGGTTTCAAGAGAATGTATGAGGTTCCAAGAGAGTGACCAAGGCCCGCCACACCGTCTATTTATAGACACACGAGCCAATTCAACCGTTACCCGCTTGGAGCAGCCGTTGCGGGGGCATTAGACTTGTGCACAGAGGCAGAACTAGGACTTTTAATGGAGGGGGGGGGGCAGACAATATAATGACACCTTATAAATGTGATAAATATATACATCATGTGTATATTTCAATAGTTGTTTCAATGCTTTTACGTATATATGTAGTATTCATACCGAAAAGTCATAATGTTATCATAAAAAATAAGTGAAATGATAGTTTTTGTGCTTTAAAATTGAAATATTTATAAGGTATTTAAAAAAATTTACTGTATGGCCACCCCGGGTTCCGCCAGTGCGTGTGCACCAGATGCCCCCACGGTCAAATTCCAACCGCCGTAAAAATAGCCGTTGGCCACTGTAGCAATCCAGCGACCAATCCGATGGCAGACCGCATACGTCCGATTAATGTTAGTGCTGATTCTCCGAAAAACAAACTCATTGAACCCCTATCTGGTGCGTCATCTAGTGCCCAACCCGGACATGTCCGGTGAATTTTAGCTGAACTCGTCATTCTTGGGAATTTAATCAGCGCATGAACAGTACGCACTGTAGTTGTCCTGTGGCCGGGCGTCCGGTGTGCTCGGCTAAAATGCTGGCTAAGTTTAACCACAAGCCAACGCGTCCGGGGCCACAGCCAGTGGCACATCTCGGACACGTCCGGTGCAAGTAAAAATGCTGCACAGAGAGCACAACTTCCTCTCTTCGCAAGCGTGTTAACTCTCGAATGTTTTGCCAAAAGCCTTGAGATAATATTTTTCAAAGTGTTTTTCAAAATATTTTCGCTTACTCGCCGCTATCACTTAGGCCAAAATGCAAATGCATGTAGATCAAACACCCGGTGGCACTAGATAACCTTATTTGCTAATTAGAGCTCCCCTATTAATAGTATGACTATCTATCATAAACCCGATCACACATTCTATTGTGTCTTGACTGGCAAAACAAAATCCCTATTTATACCTTTGGCTTCACATCTTAGACTTTGCTTCTCTTTTCTCTTTTCCAAGTGAGAGCTTGATCCAATTGGATTGATCACTCTTCATCTATATTCAAGCCTTGCTCTCTATTTTGGAGTGGACCTAACCACACACTTAGCAAAAGGTTAGTCTACGGGTTGTCTTAATTGCCAAAACTAAACATAGGGCTTTCACCTACCCTCGCCCCATCGCCTCGGATCAGATGGTATGGGGTTTGGCACTGAAGTAATCTAAAAGTGTCGAGGGCATCATTTTGTGACTCCTCACCCTATCACCTCAAAAAGTATGGGGCTCGGCACCAAAGTAATATAAAAGCGCCGAGGGGCTCATTTCGCTACTTCTAGCCCCCTCGACTCAAAAGGTATGGGGGGTTTGCACCAAAATATTCTAAAAGCGCTAAGGGGCTCATTTCATGACTACTCACCCCATCGCCCCAAAAGGTACAAGATTAGTGCCAAAGTAATCTAAAAAGTCGAGGGGCTTTCTTCGCCGCCTCTCGCCCATTTCACCCCATAAAAAGGAACATGACAAGACACCAAAGCAATCATGCCAGCACTAAAGTACTAGATCTCATCAAGACACTTCTCCAAGAATTCCATCATTCTTTCTTGCTTTCACTCCCCACTTCACTATTGAAAGTTCGGTACCCTCTGTTTGAGACTTTGGTCGAGTTACAGCGAGGGGCTTCGCCATCGACTTCTGCGTCATCAACTACGCCTTCGCTAGCATTTTGATGAAGGGTTTTGCCATTGACTTCGACAAACTTGACACCAACCAATCCAACATTTTTGGAAAAAGGTACTCGCCTCTGATTCAGATGTTGCCAACAACGCCTTTGCAAACATATCAGTGAGTAGCTTCACCACCGACTATGGCTAACTCGACACCACCTACACCAACCTATCGATGAGGTGCTTCGCCATCTACTTCGGCTTTAACAACTACGCCTTCGCTAACATATCGGCGAGGGACTTTTTGCCATTGACTTTGGCAATCAACAACACTACTTTTGCCAATATTTTGACAAAGGGATTCGTCACTGACATCGATGTCATCGAACACCTTCGCTAACATTTCAGCGAGGTGCTTTGCTAACGACTTCATTGTCATCAACAATGTCTTCATCAACATTTTAGCAAGAGGCTTTGCCATCAACTTTAGCATCATCGAGAACGTGTTCGCCAACGTCTCAGCGAGGTGCTTTGACTCCAACTTCGACATCATTGGCTACATCTTCGTCAACATTTTGGCAAGGGGCTTTGCCATCAGCTTTGACGTAATTGACGCCACCTTCTCCACCAAATTAGTGTGGGGGGTCGCCATCGGCATCGATGACTTTGCCTTCGCCAACATTTTGAGTAGAGGGATCGCTATCGGCATCTTCGACTTTGCCTTTGCTTTTAGTTGGAGTGGGGATCTCCATTTATGACATTTATGACATGAAATGACCTAGGATGTCGCCTAGAGGGGGGAGGTGAATAGGCGTTTCTAAAAATTAACACCTTTAAATGCGGAAACAATTAGAAAGGGGAGTTTCTAAAATGGAAACTCCAAATTAAGAGTACTACCACCCCTCACAAGTTAGCCACAGAGTAAACAAGGTATAAAGAATATATCTAGAAACTACAACCCTGCAACACCAAGTTAGAACAGAGAATAAATATTTTCAGTGTAGGCATGAAATACCGGACGTGTCCGGTATGAATACCGGACGTGTCCGGTATACACGATTTCTGCAGATCGGCTCCGAACTTGCTCCTTTCGATTTCTATCTTCAAACCAAACTACAGAAAACTATTAGAGATAGTAATATACATAGAGAACCTGCAGAATAGCTAGAGCAACACAAATATCAAATAAAATGCGAATTGAGACACGATATTTGTTTTACCGAAGTTCGGACTCGTTCGAGTCCTACTCTTCGTTGAGGGGGCTGCGGGCGACCCAGCGAAGGTCAGCCCTAGAGGGTACCACGAAGGTCACTCTAGCTGGAGTCTTTTCCAACTCCTTTTCCTCCTTCCACTAAATGATTCCGAGGCGGCGGAATCGACCGTTACAAACTTTCCGAGGCACACCATAATCTCTCGGGTGCTCTCCGGCGACGCCTAACCGTCTAGGACTGAAGAGTCCAAGAGTAACAAATGTGAATCACAAGATTGACAATATGCACAAGTGCTCAAGTGGTGGCTTGCTCTTTTTTTCAAATTCTCTCTTAACCCACAAATTGATTTTGTAATTTGGATCACACACTCACTAAGAGAGGGTTGGGAGAGTTGGCAAGGCTCAAAAAACATGTGTCTATCTCAGCAGAATCAGCAGCCTCCAAAGGTGGAGGCTTGGGGGTATTTATAGCCCCCTTGAAAAACTAGCCGTTTTATAGCCGTTGCAATACCGGACACGTCCGGTATGCATACCGGACACGTCCGGTATGACTTACACTGCCCCAACGGTAACTAAGTTACAGTGAAGTTGTGAGGCGTCGGAACTCCCGATGAATGTCGGAACTCCCGACCGCCGGAACTCCCGACTCACGTCGGAACTCTCGATCCTCAGCAAATTTGAAAACCATGTAACTGAGTTAAAGTTAGTGAGGTGTCGGAACTCCCGATGCATGCCGGAACTCCCGACCCTCAAGGCTTTGGAAAACTAGCCGTTGACCTCTGGTCGTCCATACCGGACACGTTCGGTATGAATATCGGACACGTCCGGTATGACCTGGACAGTGAACTCTCCAAATTATTTAAATTGCGAGTCGTCGGAACTCCCGACCATTGTCGGAACTTCCGACCGTCGCAACTCCCGATATACGTCAGAACTCCCGACGAACCAACCCGAGAACAACACTTTTACAGTTACTGGGCAAATACCGGACATGTCCGGTATGCAGTCCGGTATGGCCAGACCAGCAACAAGTCAGTTAGCTCTTTTGTCTCTCAAACACTCAAATCTCACATGGGTTGGCTTGAGCACTTATGAAACATTATCTATCAACATGATGCATCCCTCTTAATAGTACGGCATACCTATTAAACTCAAGATCAAAGAAAGAAAGGATTTATACCACTTGAGTTGATCTCTTTTGAATTGATGCCGTCTCTTTCAATCTTCATCAAGTAAGGGTGCTAACATGTTGATATTGATCTTTTCACTTGAGCATAGCCATCTTGAGCACGTGACTTGATTCCATTCATCAAATTTGAATAATCCTAAATGTATCAAGTCACTTCTATCAAACACTCCAATAGTGATTTGATCCTTCACATCAATATGACCATCGTAGCTTGATTAGTACCTCAACTAAATGCAAGTACTTTCTTCTTCACCCTAGCTAGGTTCTTCGGCCGCCAAGCCGTCGCTTGCCCTTCACCCTTGCTTAGTACCTCGAAGCCTTTCCTTGCTATCTTCACCATCTCAAGCCATCAAGTCACATCTTGTGTTGAATCATCCATTCATTTGTATTGTTGTCTTTTTCATTTCAATTTAGCAAGCTTCAAATATGAGACCATTCCATATGCAATCCCTCATGTCTCATTAATTAATACTTAAGAGCTTGCTTTCTCATAGCACATAGAAATCCCATAACAAATAAGCCTTTGCATGAATTCCATTTGCATTGTTGTCTTATGCTTGAACTAGATTGTTTATACAACAACACATCATTTAGGCTTTCATTAAGTACCTGTGAGATAACCTATTACCTGTCCACACTTAGCAAACGGGTTAGACCTTTAATCACGTTGTCATTCAATCATCCAAAACCCACTAAAGGACTAGATGCACTTTCATGACATCAACCACACCTATGATGTTTACTTCAAGCACACGAAAGAATTTCTCACAAGTGCTAGCAAGAGGGGTTGGCGAGGAGTGCATTGGATAAGCAATTTGCCCAAAGACAAAAGCTTTGCCTGGCTCCCATGAGTGAAAGCTTGAATACATGTCATGATCATTTACAACTACCTTGTCTATGTCAACTACTTTGCCTAGTTTGACTACATCAATGTCTTCGGCAAAGGCTCAATTGTGAAAAGAAGGTATCAAGGGCTTAAGGCCATACAAAGGAGCAAGCTGTCAAAGACAGACACCGAAGAGTAGCCAAAGACTAGCTAAAGATAAAACCATCCCTAGACTATCTCTGTGTAGATGAGAACCATGTGTCGGGTCTGAGTTGTAATTGGGCCACACTTAGTTGTATTTAGCTATTGGGTCTTTGGTCAAAACCGAATAGCTTAGGGGCTAGTGTTGGGGATGTACTATATGTTAGGGACCGCATTAGTGTTTTCAGCGCCCAATTACATAGCCAAAGGGCTTGTGAGAAAATGCTTAGGGCCCATTTGTAGCTCATATATGTTCTTTTATAAATACAAGCCCCACCAAGAGAAATAGTGAATACCTCCCTTCCCACCTTCCTTGTAAAATGGGAGAGGAGAAAGGTGGAGGGGACTCTCTTGACTCTTACTCATTTGTCTCTCTCTCTCTCCACTTTCACCTCTCTCATGTTTGGTCACGGACCAACAGACGTGCATTGCATTCCAAGTTTGGTCAAAACTAAACGTCATCATTTCAATACTGACAAAACAAAACATCATTATTTCAATACATCAGTCAACACAATGACATATTGTATATTGCCATCAGCATAAGAGCAATGCAACATTACTTCTTCATAGTGTGCATCAGATGTGGTAGCTCGAGCTCTTGGATGGAATGCATCCCCTCTTTAACGGATTTATCACTCCTTTGGATACACTATCCATTATATCCACCTTATCTTCATGATTCAATGCAGCAGACTTTTCATGCAAATGTGTAAAATTATGGGGCTAGGTTTCCAGCAAGTCCATTTTTCCTTTTAGCACCCGATTGGAATAAACAACATGCCTCTTACAAACCATTTCAGTGGACTCATTGTCATACAACCGAGTTTCACCATTAGGGTATGGCTCAGGGACTCCATCTTCGTTATGAAATTTGCTCAAACCTATCATAAATGGTGATGAAATGATTTCTCTTTTGGATCTCATCCATGAGGGACACATTATAGCATATAATCATCTGATTTCCTATAGGGTCTTGAGAGCTCAGTAGGTCCAAGAGACACTTTAAGTCAAATGGTGTTGAGGATCCGTGTGGATAGTGCGATAAGATATATATGATAATGCCATGTATTGTGAAGTAATACCGGGGCAACGGCCAGCAGGGGAAGGTGCTTTTGGATTTATACCACGAGAAAAGCTGCTTTTGGCAAAAGCACCTATGTCTTTTGGATCCTTTGGTTGGCTTTTGGCTTTTGCAAAAGCAAAAGCAGGTTGGAAAACCCAACCAAAGGGACCCATAATCATTCATGAATTGCTATTAAATCCTATCCCCACTTTGAAGCATATGGGAAATAGGGGAAAAAATAGGGGGCTTACGTTCACACACGTCTCCCTCTTAATCAGGTTGTTTCTTTTCCAAACAAAGAGGGTTGAAGAGGATTGATGGGGATTATGACACTGCTATAGAATAACTTATGCGAGGCATTTGGAAAATGGCCTCGGAGGCGAGCGTGCTTTTAAACTGCCTTGGTTGTGCCTAGGATTAACCGACGCAGTCATTTTTATTAACCGAGGCTGTTACAGTCAACCACCTTATAAAATCAATTTACCGAGGTGGTTCCTAAAATCTGTTAACCGAGGTGGGCTTTATAAGAGGCCTGCCTCCAAAAATACCTCTATTTTCAGAGGTAGACCTCTTATAAGGCCCACCTCGGTTAATATTCTCAAGGCCCAGCAAAAAGCCCATATCCAATCAACTATCGGGTTTATATATACAGGAGCAGGGGAGTTAGGGTTCACTCACCTCCCTCACTCAACAGCCGAGCGCCCCCTCCTCTCTCCCTTCACCCACTCCCCCGTGCCTCCCTCTCCGCACCCGAGTGCCCCCTCCCCTCTCCTCTCCCCCACTCTACCGTGCCTCCCTCTCCCTCACCAATAGGGGATCTAGAGGAACTCCCTGGCGTGGCAACCTGGCGGCCTGGCGGCGTGGCCGAGGCGGCGGCGCAGGCGACATGGGTGCGGGCCTGGCCGATGCTGCGGCGTTGGCTCCTTCCTCAGCGGTGGCGTGCTCCTCCCCTGAGCTCATCCACCTGCGGCGGAGTGCCCTCCTCCCCCATCTCCTTCCAGCTGCCGTGGTGGCCGGATTTGTGCCCGTGGTGGCCGGATTGAGCTCCCTCGGTGGCGGATCGAGGAACCTCGGCGGCAATGACGGTGCGCAGTGTAGATCTAGGCCCAGACCTGGTTTGGGCTGTGGGCTTTTTTCTTTCTTTTTTGTTATTTATTCGATTAACCGAGGTGGGCATTCGAACCGCCTCGGGAAAACATTGATTTACCGTGATCTTTTGACCGAGGCGGTTGTGATGCCCGCCTCGGTTAATCTGTTTTGCCCGCCTCGGTTAAAATTGTTGTAGTAGTGTGACTTATAGGGGATTAAATTCGTCTCAATCCCCTCCAACCCATTTGGTTTCGGGACAAAACAAACAAGGCCTCGTTGCGGCACTCAAATATTCGGTGTTGTCGGAGTAAAAGTCGCCCTCGTCGACCCTGTGTACGCTGTACGCTTGTACCCTCTCTACTAGTCGTCCAACATGAGGTGGAGATGCTGCTGCTGAGCCTGTTGTCACCGCTACCTCAACATGCCAAATTCAGTCAAGTGGCTAGAGCAGCGACACGACAATGGCCTCACTCCGTGTTCTCCCCCTAGGCTCTCACGTTCGTCTCCATGTGGCTCTCTACGGGACCTCTTTGACATGTTCAATTGCTCCCTCTGCGTTCTGCACCTAAGGACTTTTCTTCTCCTTCTTCTTCTCCTTGCCTTATATATTGTGTCCCTATGACCCTACGACTAATGATGAAAATGAACAGGCAAAAATCTCGTCCCGTCCCATTTTATACTTTTGTCCCGTTCGTTTTCGTATTTACGGTATCACGTTTTCATATTTATGTTAATACACATCTAATCACCAAATATGTATGTTACATGTGGCATGAAAGTGAATACTATATCAATCTTCATATATGTTCAGTATTGTGTGACTTTACACATGCATGATCATATTAGATCATGTGAACCTAATTTAATTTTTCGGCCCTCCGTCCATATTTTGTTTCCGTATGTCCGCATATCCTGATTCCGTTTTTTCCAAACCCGATGCCGTTTTTGCTAGAAAATGTGAAAATGAAAATGGGAGGGATTTTTTCTTCCGTTTTCGTCCGTTTTTATCCCTACCTGCCCAAAGAGAATAATATATAAACAAATGCATACGGGCCTATTTGGTACAGCTTATAAGCTGCTTATGGCCAAAATAAGCTGAAATCAACAGCCAAACGGCACGCTTTTCAGCAGCTTTTTCTGGCCACGTTTATTCCCACAGCTCCTATTCATACTAAAAAGCAGAAGCTGTATCAGACCAGCTTATTTTGACCATCATTTTTTCTCTATTTGTGCAGCTTATCTGAAAAACGTTTTTTAGATAAACTATACCAAACCGGACCTATATTATTATATTATTATATAGCTGAATCGGAGCATCAGCCACTCAATCGGAGCACCAGCTAATCCGTTCCGCAGTCGAACATTTCGAAATGTCCCCACTCCCCAGCTCAAAAAGAAAAGAAAACGGAAATGACTTGCAATCCAGGTCCTCTCCTATTCGTCAGTGACTGACAGCCCGGGCCCGGCACGAAGCGATGAGGCGATATGCGGAAGCACCAAGCTGCCATGCCACTGCGAGAGGGAGAGGACAGAGGAGTCACCGCAACGCGCCAGCGCCACCGTCTGATGTCTCCTGCTCCCCGCTGCGCCGTCTCGCTCCCTCCGTCTCCTACTAATGCCTCCGCTACCAGCACCAGCGGCGGCGGGGGCGGGGTGAAGGCGCAGCGCCACCCGACGTCGTCGCAGGTGAGGCGGCTGTGCAAACAGGGCCGCCTGGACGGCGCGCGGCGGCTGCTCCTCGACGCGCTCCCGCGCCCGCCGCCGCCGCTGCTCTACAACACGCTCCTCATCGCCTACGTGGCCCGCGCCCTCCCGGAACACGCGCTGCGGCTCTACGCGCTCCTCAACCACGCCGCGCGCCCCGCGCCACGCTCCGACCACTACACCTACTCCTGCGCGCTCACCGCCTGTGCCCGCACCCGCCGCCTCCGCCTCGGGAAATCCGTCCACGCGCACCTCCTCCGCCGCGCGCGCGCGCTGGCCGACACCGCGGTGCTCCGCAACTCGCTCCTCAACCTCTACGCCTCCTGCGTGCGGTACCGAGGCGGCGGCGGCGTCGACGTCGTCCGCAGGCTGTTCGACGCGATGCCCAAGCGGAACGCGGTTTCCTGGAACACACTGTTCGGTTGGTACGTCAAGACCGGACGTCCCCAGGAAGCTCTGGAGCTGTTCGCGCGTATGCTGGAGGATGGCATCAAGTCCACGCCAGTCAGCTTCGTCAATGTCTTCCCCGCGGCGGCCAAGGAAGATCCCAGCTGGTCCTTGGTGCTCTACGGCCTCCTTGTGAAGCATGGGATGGAATATGTCAATGATCTCTTTGTTGTCAGCTCGGCCATCGGGATGTTCTCTGAACTCGGGGACGTGCAGTCAGCTTGGAGGGTGTTTGAGTACACTGCCAAGAAGAACACCGAGGTTTGGAACACGATGATCACTGGGTATGTGCAGAATGGGAAATTTGCTGAAGCTATGGATCTCGTTATCCGGTTAATGGGGTCTAAAGAGGTTCCAATGGATGTCGTGACCTTCCTGTCAGCACTTACGGCTGCATCACAGTCCCAGGATGGCAGGTTGGGTCAGCAGCTGCATGGCTACTTGATCAAAGGAATGCACGCCACTTTGCCAGTGATACTTGGTAATGCACTTGTTGTAACGTACTCGAGATGTGGCAATGTCCAAACTGCCTTTGAGCTCTTTGACCGCTTACCAGAGAAGGACATTGTTTCTTGGAACACCATGGTCACTGCTTTTGTGCAGAACGATTTTGATTTGGAAGGCCTGTTGCTCGTTTATCAGATGCAAAAATCAGGGTTTGCAGCTGATTCAGTGACACTGACTGCAGTTCTCTCTGCTGCGTCCAATACAGGAGACCTTCAGATTGGTAAACAAGCCCACGGTTATCTCGTAAGGCATGGCATTGAGGATGAGGGCTTGGAGAGCTATCTGATTGACATGTATGCCAAGTCCGGTCGCATAGAAATAGCTCAGAGCGTATTTGACGACTATGGTAATGTCAAAAGAGATGAAGTCACCTGGAATGCCATGATAGCAGGGTACACACAGAGTGGGCAGCCTGAAAAAGCAATCTTGGCATTCCGGGCAATGCTTGAGGCAAGTCTTGAACCTACTTCAGTGACACTTGCCTCGGTGCTCCCTGCATGTGATCCTCTAGGAGGAGGTTTATGTGCAGGGAAGCAGATCCATTGTTTTGCTTTGCGCCGTTGTTTGGACACCAATGTCTTCGTAGGTACAGCTCTTGTTGACATGTACTCCAAGTGTGGCGAGATTTCTACTGCAGAACATGTCTTTGCTGTTATTACTGAAAAGAGCACTGTCTCCTATACAACAATGATTTCTGGTCTTGGTCAGCATGGTTTTGGCGAAAGGGCATTGTCCCTTTTCTACTCAATGCAAGAGAAGGGGCTAAAACCTGATGGTGTGACCTTCTTGGCAGCAATTTCAGCATGTAATTACTCTGGGCTGGTTGATGAAGGGCTTGCTCTGTACAGGTCAATGGAAACTTTTGGGGTTGCAGTTACTCCTCAGCACCGTTGCTGCATTGTGGACATGTTAGCTAAAGCCGGCAGAGTGGAGGAAGCTTATGAATTTGTGCAGGAGCTGGGGGAGGAGGGTAACTTCATTTCTATCTGGGGATCACTGCTCGTGTCCTGCAAAGCACAGGACAAGCAGGAATTGGTGAATTTGGTGACAGAGAGATTGCTTTGCTTTGAGAAGAAGTATGGCCATGCTGGTTACAACGTTTTGTTGTCACATATTTTTGCTGCTGAGGGCAACTGGAGTAGTGCTGATAGCTTGAGGAAGGAGATGAGGTTGAGAGGGTTGCGGAAGATGGCAGGTTCTAGTTGGATTAAAGTCCAGGATGCAGCATTACAAAGCTCCCCTAAAAATGGCCATGAATACTCGTTGCTGCATGGGGTTGATTACAGTAGAGATGAAATCATCTGACATGTATCAGTACTGCAGCAGTGGAAAGCTTGCTGATCTGGTGTTTGGTCATGTTCTGTGACCTGATCAGCTCAGGCTATGACAGATTAGCTTTTTGGTTAATTGCAGCATTAACACTTTGACAAAATTGGGGTACTTAGGAACATTTACATATATAATAAACCCACAAACTGAACTGCCGCACTACTTGTGAATGGTGAAATAGCCCTGCAGGTTGAGACCATGATGTCCTGGACCTAGATGCAGTCATGCAGGAAGGATATGGATTAGTTGAATGTGGCGTGTTGCAAGCCGCGGTGAACAGTGGCCAGTGAGTGTTTACAAGATACTCAATACTCATGTCATGACCAGCAAAGAACAGTGGCCAGTGAGTGTTTACAGAATACTCAAATACTCATGTCATGACCAGCAAAGGCATTGTTGCTCGGTAAATGTAGCATCCTACAGTTTTTAGTCGCAGTCCAAGACACATGACATGCATGGTGATTGGTGAAGTGTACAGCAATTTGTTCATATCTGAAGATGGGCACAGAAAGCATTCATGTAATTACTCAAATGAAGATGAAAATCATCAAGTTACTCTCTCTCTCTCTCTCTCTCTCTGCTTTGTGCTCGACGTTTTCTCCTTTCATGCATCTATGAAACCTGAAGGAGGCATTTTTCTTGTGAAGCTCAAGGCCAATAAATTCTTGAGGTCATTAAACTGAGTAACCAAATGATGAAACCAGGTTATCTAGAAAAGTGTCCTGGTATGTATGAAGGCCAATTCCACAAAGTTCAACAGTAGCAAAAAACAATGGTGTCATTTTTTCATCATATGGATACAATTTAAACTTTGTTGTTTTGAGATATCAGGAAAAACAATGACAAACTACAGGCTCATTCAAGCAATTCAATCTTGAAATGAGACGGATACAAGGTTCAAAAGTTACAGCTGACAATTTCCTACAATTCTCTATCTATTCATTTGCACACACATCTGTTGCTTGATATGAGTTTGGTCGGTGAGCTCCTGACCATTTTGATTGTGTGAGACAAAATACTGACAGTTTCTTATGAGACTTGCCAATGGTTGTAGCAGCAAGTAGTTTTGAACATGTTAGCCTTTCCAGCTTAACATCTCTTGCTATGAGAATCACAAAATTGCTTGTATTCGCAGTCACAAGGACCCATCCTCACCTGTAGTTAATGGCCAAAATGAAGGAAATGTCAAATAAGTAAAACACAAGGAGTATTGTGGCTCTTACGAGTAAAGCTATAAGACTAGCGGCAAACCAAAACTAACAATGGAAAAAATGGAAAGGATGCAGACTATTGGTGAACTGTTCAGCTAGAACAATAGATTCAATCCAGCGCACCATGAAACGAATAAAATAAAACTGACCTTTCGGAAAGTGAAAGAAACCCGCCTTGAATTCCTTTTGATGACTTGACCACCCACGGCATCGATCTAAAATAAAACAGGGCACAAACATTAGCATGTTATTTACAGGTTGAATTTATGCATTGTGAATAATATAGAACGAAGCGAAGCAATGCATAGAGCTGAAGAATACATACTTTATGATGTGGTATATAGTGATGCCAGGCATAACGACCTTCTCCTGACATCAATAACATTGACCGAGGAGGTAGGAAAATGGCTTTCCTTATGCATTCTGGCTCTTGACTGCTATCTTCATCAACTCCATTGACCACACTTGGAGCACGCCAACTGCCTCTAGTATATTTCCTGAACTCCATGATGCAAGGTCCAGCCAAAGAAAGGCTAAAAATCATTTCCTCAAATGCTGAGTGTGTGTCTATATGTGGAGACAAACCTACACCACAAGGATATTCATTTACCTGTAAAACACATGAACAATTTAATGCATTGTTCTTTATTTCAAAAGCTAATGTTGTTATCACTGCTAAGGGCTCAAATCTAGATTGCATAATGGACCAAGGAAAGATAAGAATTATAGGTATCACCTTCAGCAAAGGAAACAATAGAGAACTGCTTTGAAACAACATTCCTTGTCAATAGAGAACTTACTGTCAATTGATCAACTAATCTGGTGGTACAGTCCTTCACACCGGGAAAAGAAGCAATCTTCTCAAGGACGGTTGAAACAAACGTAGGCAATTCACCCAAGAACTGCTTTGAATCAACATTCCTTGTCTGTGGATAGCAAAGAATCTTTTTCAACATAAAGCTAAGGTAGTCTCAAGCTAAAGATATGACGATTAAAGGAAATTGTGCAGTAGAAATGACAAGCTTTAAGTTTGTTCATGCTACGTCTCAGCCTGTTCGCTTGTTGGTTTCAGCCAGCCCAAATCAGCCAGCCAACAGTGTTTTCCTCTCACAACAAACCAGCACCAGCTAGTCCAAATCAGCCCAGAAACCAACCAACGATCAGGCCCAGAAACCTTTACTGTCTATGTGCAGCAGAAAAGTGAAATCAAACTGCATTTTATCACACGGTGATACTTCAGGACTTGATTAGGTTCAAGACTGGTGAAAATGGGACAGACAGTATGAAGGGTCACAAAATGAAGCCAATGCATCTCTCACTTTTGAGTATAACCCTTTTTGTTTCTTGGCAGCACAAATGAAGAAAGGCCATGCTCTCTTAATGAAATAAAAACATCAGGCAGTAGTCCCATTTATTGATGTAAGGACAACCCAAGATACTGGAACATTGCATCATCCTGAGATACTTACAAGATCAAACTTACTTCGTACAGAAACTCATAACCATAATGCTGAACTCGTCTCTTCGCCAGTCTTTTCCACGTCTTGCTATCCACAGCTGAAAGCAACTCCTGAAAAGGAAGCAAAAGACATAGTACCACTCAGCACAGGGAAGCAGGGCTATTTAGCAAGGGTTTATTTGATTCATGCCATTATAATTTTCGATGTTTGGAGAAACACCATTACTATTCGCCTATTTCGAAGCATGCCATTACAATTCTTCGTTTTCCACAAAAATGCCACTGAATACGTATGGACAAAACCTAGGCCTAAGCTGCAGCGTGATACGAAGACGTATACTTTATCACCCCTCATCAGCGACAAGCGGGCCCCACGTGTCATCTTCTTCTTCCTCCTCTCTTTCCATCCCGACGCTGCCACGGCCACGGCGAGCAGCAAGCAGCAACACGCCGCGCAAAGAAAGACGCCGAGCAGCAACAGAGACGCCGCCAAGGAGCTCGGCTCGCGCGAGATGGTGGTCGGCCTACGCCCGGACGGCCATGGCATGGCGGCGAACGCGCGCGCTGGAGCTCCCGCCGTGTGGCGTCGGGAGCTCCGCCCGCCATGGCGCGCGAGAAGGTGAGCACGGCCTCCATGAGCAGCAGCCGGGCGTGCCGCGCTGGCTGGGCCAGCGGCATGCCGGCACGCGAACACGCCCATTGGCGCCCGGTGAGGAAGATGAGCGCGAGCGGCGGTTAGGCGGCCACGTAGAGCCCCGAGCCCTCTCGCCATCACCGCATGGCGCGCGGACGCGTGCACAACGCCATGGACCCCGACCTCCTCGCTTCACCGGTCGTCTTCGTCGGGTGCGCCGGATTTGGTGATGGATGGCGGCCCCCCCTCACAGGCCCCGCGAGGTGCCCGAGCTCTGCGCTGCCAGATCCGGCCCAAAGACGCGGCCAAGGCAAGCTTGAAGCCGCATGCCGCGGCCGACCGGTGAGCACGGGCAGGCAGCGCGCGCTGCAGCCATGAGCTGGCGAGCTCTTTGAGGAAAGAAGATGTGCTCGTCGGCGATGAGCAGCGCTGGGGACTGGTTCTGGGCGGCGGCGGCTGCGACGACGAGTGCTCCAATCGACACCGAGCAGCAGCAGCACGCGGGTGAGCAGCAGCACGTCGGTCAGGCCGCGAGCTCCGCGCTGGCCGCGTCCTCGGCGCGCCGCCCGGGCAGTGAGCTCCGCACCGGCCGCGTCCTGCTGCTCGGCTGTGGCGCTCCCGTCGGCGGCTGCTCGCCCGCGGCGCGCGGGGTCACGACAGCGGCTCGTCGGCTCGACCGCAAGCCCACAGCCGCCGCCGGCGGCAGCGCCCGCCGTGGCCGCGTCGGGATGGAGAGAGAGAGGAGAGGAAGAAGATGACATATGGGGCCCGCGTGTCAGTGATAGGGAGATGAAGTATAGTCTTCGTATACGCCTGCAGCTGGGTCCCGGCTGTGTCCATATGCATTCAGTGGTATTTTTATGGGAAACGAAGAATTGTAATGTCATGTTTTAAAATAGGCGAATAGTAATGGCGTTTATCCGAACCCTCAAACTTGGAGAACAAACGGAGATGACTCACAATTGGCTAACCTGTTCCTCAGCGGCAGTCAAGAACTCCTGAACCATGTAAATCCCGGGGATTCCGAGCTCCGATGCCACGAGAGCCACCGGTACAGAGCCCCCAGGGCGAGCCTTTGGCTTCACGGGCACCGAATACCGAATGTGCAGCACGCGACCCGCAAGGAGGTCGCAGGGGCGCCCGTGGAGCGCGGCCATGGCGGCCTCCGCGGCGGCGGGCTCGTGGAACCGGACGATGATTCGGGCGCCGCTGTCGTCGGCGGCCTGGACCCCTGCGACCTCCCCGAAGGCGCCGAACACCGAGCGGACGTCGGCGTCGGTTACTCCCACCGCGGGCCCGCAGTTGGCCACATAGAGGACGGCGCTGGGAGGCGGAGGAGCGGTGTCCCCGGCGAGAGGGAGCGGGCGTGTGTATCCAGACTTCGCCGCCATCTCTAGGAACTTGCGGCGCGGAGGCTAACCACTGAACCAGAGAAACGCGGGCCGAACTGCACTTCGGTCCGTAGCGCCGTCGGGGCTACTGCGGCGCGATCCCGGCCGCCGCCGAGAGGGGTGGAGCCGTGAAGGTGAAGCGAGCTGGCCCCTGCGTTTTGAGAATCCTGCAGCCCGTGCATTTCGTGGGCTCGTGCTTCGTGGTCGAGACGTACCGACCGTTTCGTTTCATCGAAGCCCAACCCAATAACTGAGCCTTGGCGTCTGGTCGGAGGTGGAGAGCGACCTGCCCTTGGCGACGTGCGGGTGCCCTCTCGCTGCGCCCAACAACCCCGACTGGGCCGGCCGGGCTGCATCTCGTTCCGCCGCCCAACAACCCCTTCCGCTGCATTCCTCCGCGTGCGTTCTGTGTCTGTCTCTCTCGCCACCGTCTCGCTCTCCGACGACTGGTGGGCCGCCGCCGCCCTAAGCCAGGTGCTGAGGCTTTCCTTGGTCTCTTCGCCGGCGACGAGCACCCACCAGGTACTCCCACCCCTTTTCTTCCCTTCATGCTGTGTGAAGCTGAGCACCGAAACCCTAACCTACTTAGCTATTTGACAAGCCGTACATGTGTACACCCATGCCCCTTTACTGGATCCGCCCCTGATCTCACGCCAATGCTCTTCGGTGTTTGTTTTACCCGCTTATTCAAATTATGAACTTGTAGGCTTGCTGTATATGTGCTGCAATGGAAGCTGTTTTAGTCGCTTATTCAGATCGTGAACTTGTAGGCTTGTTGTATATGTGCTACAATGGCGTCTCTGGGGCGAAGAGCCGGGGTTACATCTGCTCGGAGCTGTGTGGCACAGCTCTGAACCAGAGGCACTACTCCACCTCGAGGGTGGATTGGAAGCAGCTGCGGCCAATGATTCTGAAGAGGATTAAGAAACGGTCAAAGGAATACCCAATCAAGCGGATGATCCCGGTCGCGGAGGAGGTGGTCAGGGCTAGGGAGATTGTCAATGAGGGCGTCTCCAGACTGCTCAAGGTTGTTCCTGTTCAGTCATGCAAGTAAGGAAAATAAAGAAATTTTATTCGTTTTGAAAAAAATCGTTTCAAAAAATAAAGAATAGTCTTTTCTTGTCTTAACTGAAAAACGATAATAAACCCAGTCTTACATATAGTACACTTTATTATTGATGATTTGTTGGAAGTGCTTGTAAAAAAACTTTAGCATCTTGAATTAGGCAAGTATCAAAAGGATTGAAGAAATGGAGAAGTAGGAATACTATGAATGCATAGGTTAGTGTTGTTCTTGCGTCTCTTCACCATTTTAGGTTTTTATCAATACGACCCAATTCTTGCAATGCCAAGTTAACTGTTCTCTGTGATATTTATGCCTGATTACAGCTTGTTGATTCTTGCCCTGAATATTTCTGCATTTTATCAGTCTGTTTAACACCTTCTGTATTGATTTGGACTGAAGGTTTTGTCCTGAAGCTCACATTGGAGCCACGGGTCATCAGATGAAAACATGCTATGGTTTCAAGCGTATGATCAAGGACCGACCACATGAATGGCAACCGGGCAACTTGAATGACATCCTTGTCCCTGTTCAGGCTTTCCACCAGAAAAACATGTTTGAGGATGAGATAAAGCATGACCAGCGGTTCGACTTCACTCGCGTCCCAGCTGTACTTGAGCTGTGCCATCATGCAGGTGCAGACATACCTGAAGAGATTCTATACAAAAGTGAACAAATATCTAATACACACAAAACAAACAATCAGCAATCTGCTCCGTTCTTGCCAGATGAACTCAGATATATCGGTCAGAGAACACTGGATGCATGGGAATACCTGAGATTAGGTGTCACAAAACTCCTCTTGGTGTACCCATCCAAAGTTTGTAAGCATTGCTCAGAAGTGCATATCGGGCAATCAGGGCACAAGGCCAGAATGTGTGGAGTTTTCAAGTTTGAGGGCTGGAAAGGATGCACAAGTGGAACAAGGCGGAGTGGATGACCTAGTTCCTCAGAAGATTGTGTGGCATCGGCCTCATGACCCACCGGTCCTTGTGGACGGGCGGGAGGGATTATTATGGCCATGCGCCTGCTGTCATTGAGCTCTGCATGCAAGTGGGTGCAGTAGTACCCCCGAAATACCATTGCATGATGAAGACACATGGCTTAGCACCACCTGTTCGATGAGACCATATGTCATAAAGTTGACTGCCTGGTTAGATACAGGAACTGTATATATCAGATGCCAAAATAATTTTGTTTGCCTCTGAAATTTCTAGGGTGCAAAAGACTGTTCTGGAAGAAGCCATCAATTAACGGTAATGGCTAGCTGAGGAGATACGCTGGCCTGTTCGGCTAGTATTAAAGCCGGCTGAAGCTGTTTTGTTGTGAGAGAAAAATACTGTAGATTCTAGCTGATAAGCCGGCTGATAAGTTCAAGCGAACAGGCTTGCTTTGTAAAATATTATTTTGAAGGCACAACTATTATTTTGAAGGCCCTCAGACAGCAGGGAAAATTTTGCTTTGTAAAATATTAGAACAGCTTACGTCATTGCCCTTCATTTGTTCAGACCCGTTTCTTTAGAATGGAGAGCTTTAGGAGTAGCCTACTATCTGCTCTTCAGTGACTCAGTTCAGCTACAGTAATAGCAATGTTGCCATTGTTTTACGTGACTCCATTTTGCCAAGAGTCCTTTGATAGTAGTGTCACCTCAATGTTATACCTAAGTTTTTTCTCCCGCACTTGGATTTTAAACCTTACGGGCAATTTTGTTATGTGCAAATCATGTAAACATATAAGAGAGATTGACAATATTCTGTATTGTATGTATACCCTGCTATCAAAAGGCACAAGCATTCTTTCTTAAAGCAGTAACTTTGTACACAGACTTTTACTTGTGTTCTTTTTTGCTGTGCTGGATACTGATGATTGACTCACATTGGGTGACATCCGTTGTCCAAAGTTGAATGGTTCTAATCTATTTTCAAAATGTATTTGTGCTCTGGACCAATCCTGGTCGAGCCCAGCATCAACAACTGCAGAGTAAAGGGAGCTCCCGAAGTGAAGCTTTTTGTAATTTGAATCGTGTCACCGGATTAAACCACTCTAAATTGGTGCTAAGATTGAACGTAAACGATTTTATAGCTGAGAGCTGAAAAGTTAAAGGTTTCGTAGTTGAGGACTGTAAAAGAACTTTCTCTCATTTTTCCTATGACAACTACTTGTCTGCAACATTATATTGCAATCACATATTGTTATATTACTTTGTTTGATCTTCTGATAGTGAGATGTGCAGAAGTATTTCCTTGTTTGTACTTGAATGGATGAGAGAAAAAAACAATAAACAACCATACTGAGCGAGGTTGCTTTTATTAGAACTATTTTGATTATTAGTTATTTAAAATTATCCTAGAAATGAAAGTGTACTATATAATTTGGCCACTACTGCAACCATGGGCACCTTTACAATCTATAGCTTAAGTTGGCAAATTTGCAGCACCCCATATGGATGATTGCTAAAAGTATTTATGCAAATGCTTAACCAGACGTGGCTTGCAGCAGCTGACCGGCTGCGCCTTGGAACATCCATGTGGACCGCGGCCCAAGACCGAATGCTAAGCTTAATTAGCTCCGTGCCTCTGTTAGCTGATTAGCTGAACCCAGACAAAACGCTTTAACGAACAAAATACCACCTCGGAATCACAGACAACTATCAGCCAGCTTATAACGCTAATCCACGGCTCTCAGAGCACGACCTTATTTGAACAGGATCTGTTCTACAGGCTTGTACTGCTGTATCCTTGACTGATAAGGAGGCAAGCACTTCAGCTTGATTGATGAGCAATGACCTGTGGGCCAGAACGTGGAGGATCGTTCCTGGCGAAGCTTTGGCTTAGGGTGGCCCATAGGTTGTCTAAGAGGCTTTTTTTCTTTTTCTTTTGCCGTGCAGCTTCTACAAAAAAAAAAAAAAAAACTCGGCCTACGGTGGGCAGACAGCCCCCGCAACTTTGTGCTTAAGGAAGAAGACCTTCTCACGCAGGCCGAGAAAACCTCCGAACATCGTGTCCCGCCCTTACACAGGGGCCCGTTACCCTGTGAGTGGGCCGATCCGTTGCCTGTGCTTGAGGAAACTCGGGACAAACGAGGAGATTTTTTTTAACTTCGGCAGACGAAACGCACCCATGGGGGTTTGAACCCTGCACGCGAGAGTACCAACCGGACGTCCCGACCATCCGGTCTGAGGAGCCGCTGGTATCTTATCTTACCTTACAAACAGTTCTCCATTTAACAAACCGTGACTCTACAAATGGGCAGACAGCCAACTACGAAATCCAGTAAATTGTGCTGTCTGTCACAAAAGAAAATGGGCAGACAGCTAGCTACAAAAACCAGTAAATTGTGCTATCTGTCACGAAAGAAAATGGAGAAGTTGACAGGATTCTACAATGATTCTGACTTGTACTGTAAGATTATTACCATCCTCAACTATTGCTTTCCTACACAACTGTTGCTTCCTCGAGATCTTTCAATACACAAAACTAGAATTCCACGAGTGGTGACAGAATTGTTGTTTACCCCCAAATCTTTCACATCGTAGTGCAATACGGCAGTTGATTTGTACTTTTGTAGGGAGATATACAAAATAAAAGAATAAAAATTAAAGTACGACAGCTCAATATTACAATGCATGACTAGAAAACAGTAAAATAAAACACTAATTAGAATATAACAATTAGTGCACTACTTATAGAAAAACAAAAATCAAAGAGCACGAACCAACCTCCTCCTAGTTAAGAGCCAATGGACAAACCACTAGCAGCCTGTTCGCTTGATCGTAAACGATCGTAAATTTCCAGCCAGAATAGTATTTTTCTCTCACACCAAACCAGCCAGCAGTAAATAATCCACGATCGTTTACGGCCTACCGAACAGGCTGCTATAGGTTATCAGCTTGAAATTATTCTAAGTATCAAATATTTATTATGGAACACATGCTATTTCAGTGCCAAGTGAGAGCTCCATGACCCACCTAGCATATCCCGTAGGTTTGCCCACTGCGAACTGTGCTCCTGCCTCCCAGTCTCCTGTGCTACAAAGATTTGCTTGTTTTAGCCGTCGTCTCAGCTTTGCGTCAAGCCGTCAACTGTATGTGTACGCCTGTACGGTTCATGTTTGCGTGGTACTCCACCCTGCTGCCGGAAATCTCTCAGTGCGCGTAAGTGCGTTCAACTCTAACCTAAAAAAAAAAGACAGAGCTACTTATAATTTAAAATAAAGAGAGTAGTTTGCAAGATCCTATTAACTTATTTTCACACATTCTTGTATATTAATATTTTTCCTTAATAATTCAAGTCTAACCAAAGATAAATTATTTGCATGCTTGTAAACAAGAAATGGACGCTTCTTTTCGACGTGATGATATTCAGGCGGTGGGGCCTATAGCCATATCCATCTTCTGGTATAGAGTTGTCACATGTATTCATACTAAATATGATCGTTATATGACACTTGTATTGTTACTGAAATTATTTTACCTCATATGTAGTCTAGGTTATCAACATAGTATCTACTACTCCCTTTATTCTAAATTATAAGATGTTTTTAGCTTTTTTAGATACATAGTTTCTACTATGCACTTTGATATATATTATGCCTAGCGTAAACAAGCCAAAACTCAAACTAGTTTCATATTTTTCTGAACTAAGATATTTTTTTCAAATAAATCAGATTTCTGGATTTTTATGTCCATAAAACTTTAAGAAACTATTTGAATTTTGTTTTATAACTATTTTGACAAACTATATTTATCTGCTGACTAAACTATCGATGTAGTCCAATTTATCTTCTTGTGGCTGACAAGGTACCACGTCAAACTAAATCACTTCACAACCATCCAAGAAGCAAACAAACAACTTGTTTCAGTAATTGCAGGAACCAAAACATCCGGTTTTGAGTTTTCTAGTTCGAAGAGGTAAATCAAATTAAGCAATAGTTACATAGACTCCATAAGACTTCTCCATGCACTGCATAGCCCAATCGGGAAATTTTCCTATTTTTGTGTTTTGTGAAAATGGATGAACTAGAACAATCAGGAAAATTTCCTATTTCCTGTAAAAATGAATTGATTCTTCTGATATTCCTGTACAATTCCTGCATTCCAAGGGCCGCTAATGTGCAGGCCTGTTAACTCACGGATTAATCTGTAGCACACTGATCCTTCGTACAGAACGCTTCGGCCCTGTTCGGTTCGCTGAAAAAAGCTGAAATACTGTTCCGACTGATTTGTTGTGAGAGAAAAACATTGTTCCGACTGAAAAACAAGCTAAAAAGTACGAATTATAAGAGAAGCGAACAAACGACAGGGGTTGATATTCAGTGCAACCTCAGTGCAGTCAGCAATCAGGGGAAGACCCAAACTTCTGATTGCTAAAAAAAGTTACAAAGGAATGCTATTGTCATCGATCATATATTGTATATCCAGTGTCTTGTTCACAAAGGACCAAGGGGAGGGATGGGGTAACAACATCGAAAACAATCAACCAGAATCATCGCACTCCAATTTCGCTAATACAAATAATTTACGCCTGCAATGAATCAATGACATTCCTCCGGTCCTCAACTACACACTAAAAGATGCTCCCATAATCCTTTCTTGGAAGAGATGAAGGTAGCTCACTTGTCGTAAATGAGTGCCCTCCTGTTCCTCCTGCAGATTTGGGTGTTACGGTTAATATCCTTGCAGGAAAAGATTCTTTACACCTTTACGCCCTGTTCGCTTGGCTTATAAGTCGTACTTTTTCAGCCAACGAACAGTATTTTTCTCTCACAACAAATCAGCCAACAGTACTTTTAGCCATGGCTTATCAGCCAAGCGAACAGGGCAAAAGTTGTGAAGGGATTGGGAGGGGTTCGCATGGAACATGAGTTCCGTTTTCTGCCAATTCCCCCTATTCCCTCTCAAACCGAACATTTCTTTAAGATAAAGGAGTGGATAGATTACCCCAGGGCACTCCATCGCCCATGCCAAAACTACTAGGCCATGCAGGCTGCCCACTGTGATGGCTTCCCATTGGCCGCATTGGACTGGAAGTTGCCTGGTTATATCGCTGATGAAGAATAGGCTGTCCATGACGGGGACGGAGATTTTGCTGAGGATAGTTTGGAGGGTTGTAACCACCGTAGTTGATGGGAACACTAGAATGGGCATTCACTCCTTGAGAGGACACATGAAATAATTGATCTGCTCTGTAACCAAAAACAGTAGAACAAATCAGCAGTCTTACAAAGAAAGGCAAATAACCAGGGAAGTTCAAAATATTCTGAGTGGTTAAGGAAAATGAGGAGTATAAATTAGTTAGGTCGCAAAACCTTTGGTTTGTTGGTACAGGGTTAGATGCAGCAAAGACATGGCCTTGGAAATTTGCTGATCTGATAGATCCACTCCCTTGGCCACCTGCATCTCCAAAGTGGAGATTGCTACTTAGATCAGCTGACAGTGAATTGTCTTCTTGCAATAGTGACTCATCACTACAAAATGGAACATGGTATAGATTAGATTAATATTACCTTTTATACAAGTTTACAAGAATCAATTTGAGTATTCCAAACCTATAATTAGGGTCCCAATTAGCAGGATCAAGTTCTGATGAAGCTGAAAAGTCAAATGATTGTGACGGAGCCTGTGAAGGCACATGACTAGACGAGGCCTCCAAGGAAATACCACTCCTTGAACCTATTTGTGGTCTCCAACCAGAATGACAAGAACTAGGTCCTGCTGCATTATGAGAGTGGCCTGTATGTCCTCGAGCATAGGCATCAGAATGACTGAAACTGACACCATCTCCAAAACGCCCTTGTCCATGCTGAGATACATAATCATGTGGCGGCATTGGCAAATTCCTCCTCATGTTGTATGGGCCCACTGCTGCAGCTTTTCCTAATGGAGAACCATGAATGCCTCCACTCGCAGGAGAACCGGAACCATGCTTCCCAGTAGAATTAGCTGGGATTTGCATCTGGTAGTTTGGTGGCGTAAACTGCGATGGACTGGCTCCAAGAGACATCGGGCCCAAGACTACCAGGACTCAATCGAATTCCTCTATCATGCGGGAAACGCATCCTTAATCTAACATCTGGACTAGAGCCAATTTGCGCTAATCCAGAAGAACCTAAGGGTGAGTAATACATATTGATAGCATTAACATCACCAGTGCTTCCGTAGCTGTTACCAAAACCAGGATTACCGGTATAGCTACCATGGCTACCATAGCTTCCATAACTACTCCCATAAGAAAAAGGAACCTTTGGAGGGTAGGCATTATTCACAGGTAGGTATCTGTTCACACTTCCAACCTACAAGTTTCAAGTATAGGGCATGATGGTTTAAGAAAGATTCCATATTGTTATTATTTCTAATAAAACTCAACTCAGAAACAGGAAATGAGAGGACGTCTATCACCTGCGGGGAAAGACCTGAATGTAGCCAGTGGCCCCCACCAGGATTGTGATCAATTGCTGCAGCACAAGCAACAGGCTAAAATACAAATGAAAGATGGGACAAGTTAGGGAGAGAAGAATGGGATCAATGTCTGAATGAACATGAGCAAAAAAAGATATTTTTAAAGGTACATCAGAGAGTGTATAGATGTGCCCATCATGCAGGCAAATATTCATGTGCACAAATTATATAGACAAAATACGACATATTCAATATATTCTTGAATAGTAACAGTGTAGGAACATGATTAATAGGAAACATCAAATCATGTGGGAATACACATAATTCATCATCACAAAATAGCTTCAAGAAGAAACATCTGTAATTCCTACTATTATCAAGTTAGATATATACATTAACCCCCAAAGAGAAGCGTATTTCTTTTCGTATACAAAATAAAATATGAAAATAAGACCATACTCACAATTCTTGCAGTCTCAGGTACAGGCTCATATGGACTGGTGAATGATTCGCCTGTTATGAATGGATGATATAGAGCCTGAAATAGGTTTCAGAAAACAATCAATTTAATTCTAGATGACACAAAAAAGTTATTCTGAATATCAACTTCTCGTGAATGTGTAGTGCATGCAAAATCGATAAAAAAATTATAATACCAATAGGTCAATAGGAGAAAACATCTAGACATGCCCTAAGCCCCTAACATGAGAATGTAGATAACAGTTAGGAAATGAAATTGTGCCAATCGCAGCAGCCATACCTGCAATGGTGACCATCGCTTATTTGGATCAAATTCAAGGAGTCCCTTCAAGAAATCAACTAATCCCAAACGATCTGTTTTTTCTGTCTCTGAATCAAAATGCAAGACCTGAGAACATAATATCAAACTTGCCAAGCTTTATTGTAAGAACTCTCACTCGTCTATTCAGGAAACCAGCTAAAAAATGTCAAATTTTCAAGTAATAAATTCAATAATGTAGTTCTAAGTTCCAACGGTAGTCTATACTGTACAAATGAACATGATGTGAACACAAAAGATGATGCTTTTAACACGAGGAACTACACAACTTAAGAAAATACCAACATCATGTTTAATAAATAACAAAACAAACATGAAAATGGCAAAGCAATAAAATTAGATTGACCTGACTAACAAAGAATAAGCATACTATACATATGAGTTTAGAAACTGAAAAGAGACATTAAACAAACCTGTCAGTTCGGAATTGTTCCAAGGATAGGTACATATGAGTTTGTCAAGCTTCAGGTGTGGGAAGTACCACTTTCCCATCTTTGGCCTTTTGGAATCTCTCTGTTATAGTGTTATTAGCACAAATAGTAAGGCAGTGCACAGTGACAGAGTATAAACCAAAGGATCCAGAGTCATTTTGGGTGAAATCACAAGAAACTTACCACTTCAACCTCTTCTTCACTTAAAATTCTGTATGCACTAGAAAGACCAGTAGGTGCCTCATTGCCAGGATATATACTTCCAGCATGTTTAAAAAACCTTATAGTGTTTTTAGCTTCCCTTAGCAGTTCATCTGGTGGTTGGCCCCTGCAAACATATGCCCAGGTGTGTTAAATTCTTAGCTGAGTAAAGGAGATAATAAAAATATAAGATTGACTACATGAGACTCAATAAAGCATTAGCATGCAGCCATTAACATGAGCATGATTGCATGCAAAATGAATAGTTTAGAGGTAAAAAAAACTTGCCTGAGAATTTTCATCATCCGCTGAAGCACATCATATTCTGATGCTCCAGGAAACAATGGCAAGCCTAGAAACAGTTCAGCAACTATGCAGCCGAACGACCACATGTCGATCGCAGTAGTATATCTGTTAAATGTTAAGGTTCAAGAAAGCCACTTGAACTTCACCTAAGAAAATGCCAGAACAGCAGAATTATTAGGCAAGTCTATGTGTGATTAGCCATGATTAGCACCTTCTATGTATACTTGATTGTATTCCTTGTATACCCAGCCATATTGGCTATATATATGAAGGTCACCCCCCCATATTGGGTGTGAGGTGTGTCTCTACATGGTATCAGCCTATTAGATCCTGTTTTTCCTGCCCCTTCCTCCCATGCTCTCTCTGCTTTCAGAAGAAGCAGCCCATTGCCTGTAGCGTCTTCCTCGTGCCCGTCCACCCTCACCGGCTGTTTCTCTCTCACCCTCATCTCCGATGGCCTCTTCATCCTCCTCGGCAGCTTGAGTGCGGCTGCACCGCCGCGACAGGCACTCCAACCATGCTCGCCATGACCACCGGGCGCTGCTTTGCCCGATTGTGGCTCACAACTACATACACAGTCAATGTCAAGTCCCACATCCCATTCACGCTGGACCTGCAATCCAACTATTCCAAGTGGGCGTTCTTCTTCAAGTCATTTGCAGGCGGCAAGTTCGGCTTTTCGCTTGCACATCGACGGCTCTACTCCTCCTCGTCCTGATGATCCTCAGTGGGATGCCGCTAAGTGCTGCGTCCGAGGCTGGATCTCCGGCTCCGTCGACGACTCCGTCCTTGACCTCGCCATGGACGGTGCCGATCCCACCGCCCGTGATCTGTGGGTGGCCATTGAAGGGATTTTCCGCGCCAACCGGGAGCCCCGCGCCATCTTCCTCCTCAACGAATTCCACTCCATGGTGCAAGGTGACAGCACCATCTCGGCGTCTTGCCGGCCGGGTGAAGATCAAGGCCGCCCGCTCTTCGCGACGTCGGGCACCTGTCCGGGACTCACTCGTCCTCGCCTCCTCCGCGGCCTCAATCTCGCTTCTCCAACACCGCCCGGCGACATCGCCAACTCCTTCGTTCTTCCCACATTCGCGAGGGCTCATGACATGTCGCGGCCTCAAGGAGCTCCGTCTCGCCAATGACGAAAAGGCGGTCGCGTAACACCGCTCTTCTCACTAACGCCACTCTGGTTGCACCGGCCGGGCGGGTGTCGTGCTCTCGCCGCCATGACCACCTCTGGAGGTCCACACAACCCACATGTGACCGGCTACGGCAGCACCAAAGTGGCGGCGGCGGTGTGGCAACAAGAAGCAGCAAAAGCAAGGCAGGGCGGTTTGGATTTGGCAATGACTCTCATAGCAGCCATATGGCGGCATTGGCCAAACTGGTCAATACCGCCCCATGGGCCCCTGGTTTTGCTACAATCCATGGGCGCCCTGTGGTCCTCTTCAAGACAAAGAGCAAGTTTGGTGGCGTCCAGCGTGCTTGGCACCCTCCTCGAGCTCATACGGCCTTGGCGCCTCCTGACCTCCCACGACATTTGCGCGCCGCTCCACGTCTCTCCATCAGCTCCCATGTGGAACCAGGACGGTCTCGTCGCTGCCCTCAATCAGATGCATCTCCAGGGACAGCATCCCTAGGTCCTGGATTCCGGCGCCTCCTCCCACATGAGCTCCTCGGATGGTATACTCCTCTCTCGTCACCCTCCTCCTCATTCTTCCATTCTGATCGGCAATGGTGCACATCTTCTGTTTCTGTGTCATGGCGCTTTGTTCTTCATACACCATCATCCAATTTTCATCTTAATAATGTCTTAGTTGTCCCATTTCTAGTTTGCAATCTCCTATCTGTGGGTCAATTTACTAGGGGCAACAAGCGCTCTATAAATTTGACGCTCTTGGTTTTTCATCAAGGATATCTCGACCCGACGCGTGATGCTATTTTGCAATAGTGTTGGTGATCTTTACACCTTCCCGCCGCATCTTCCGCTCCACACACCAACATTGCCGCCTCCCACCGACCCTGGCATCACCGTCTTGGTCATCCCGGCTCGCCACCATTGACATTCTTCGTCGTGTCGTCCATCAAGCGTAATAAATTAGAGCGGTTGCTATGTCATTCTGTCGACTTGGCAAACATATGCGCCTCCCTTTTTCAAATTCCGGTTCACATACTTCTATGCCATTTGAACTTGTTCTTTGTGATATATGGACATCCCGGTTGCAAGTGTCTCTCGGGTATCAATATTATCTAGTTTTACTTGATGATTATACTCATTTTGTTGGACTTTTCCACTCATTCGCAAATCGATGTCTCCACACATTGCAAATTTTTGCAATTATGTCCACACTCAATTCATTGCCTTGCCATCAAGGCTGTCCAAAACGACAATGGCCTTCGAGTTAAGTCAACCATACCCTCCATACTCTCTTTGCTTCTCGTGGTATTCATTTACGCCTCTCATGTCCATATACCTCCCACAAAATGGCAAAGCTGAACGTCTTCTTTGCACATTAAACAACATCAATCGCACAATGCTCCTCCATGCACACATGCCTCCTCAGTACTGGGCTGAGGTGCTCGCCACAGCCACATATCTTCTGAACAGGCGTCCATGCTCCGCTGTTAGCCACGGCATTCCATATACTCTCCTCCACAACAAACCTCCCGAGTATTCCCACCTACGTGTCTTTGGGTGTCTATGTTATCCAAACTTGTCCGCCACGGCTCGCATACAAACTCTCTCCTCGCGCTCCAAACATGTGTCTTCCTCGGCTATCCATCTTCCCACAAGGGGTACCGCTGTCTCGACATGGCCACTAAGCGCGTCATCATCTCTCGCCATGTGGTCTTCAATGAGACTTGTTTTCCCTTCGGGCTTTACCCCTCCAGGTCCTCGCACAGCGACCTGGATTTTTTGATTGCAGGAACTACAGTGCCGGTGCGTCCTGCATCTTTGCCAGCTGCTGCTGGGTGGCCACCTCCCAGTTCCATTGAGGAGCTGACCGACGACCCCGCAATCCTGTTCCACGGCCCTGTACTTCCTGCCGCTCCACCAGCAGCAGCTCCAGCAGCTCCATCACCTGCTACTTCTCCAGCGGCAGCACCTCCAGCGGCTGCTCCGTCTCCAGTGGCTGCACCTCCAGCGGCTGTCCCGTGGGACATCCGCTTCGTCTACAGCAGGCGTCCCCGGGGGCCTGACGGCTCCTCTACAGCACAAGGCTCGGTGTGTCTCTACAAGAATGGCAGCACTTTATTGAAAAATATACATTAGTAAGTAAACAGTGTTCCATAAAAAAATTGCTAACAGCTTTTACTACCTCCGATCACAAATAATTGACACATTTGACTTTGTATACATCTTCTATTCATATTCTTCATCGCTAGTATCTTCTAGAATGCGTTCTTAAAATCCTCCAAAACTATGAGATCTTGTAAAATCCTTTTCCAATACAAATCTACACATGACATGTCTCCAAACTAAAAGATTTAGAAGTTGCCGTTGATGCTTGTAACTCTTAAGGTTTGACCAAATCTTGTCCTAAATGACATATTTTTGTGACCGGAGTAGTAAGTGAAATAAAAACACTTCCAATAGCTATACAGGATACGGATAGCCAAGGAGAACCTCTGGAGACCTGTAATAGCGGCTCTAGCAAAATATAAGGGAAGAATCAATACCTTATTTCAGTTAACCAACATTACTTAGATAAGAAATAAAAAAATTGATCTACAGAGTTCAAAAAAAAGAAAACCTGGATGTATGAGTAAACCGTTTTACCCTCCAGACATGCTGATCCAAAATCAATAACTTTCACTGCTGCAGCTGTTGCGACACTGTAAATTCATCTTACGCCGTCAAGCTACAATGTTCTTTAAAGTAGTATCCCAAAAACTATAATGGAAAGTTCCAACGATCAAAAGGGTAACTCACCTGGGAGCTAACAGGATATTTTCTGGCTTCAGATCACAATGAATTATTCCAGCTTCTCTCATCACAACCATGGCATCCAATATCTAATAAAAACATAAACAAACACAATTTGGTAACATAGCAGTAGATAATTGGCATTCATATGATACACTAACAGATATGTCACCTGTTTTGAGAAGGCTTGAACATATTTCAGTTTAAGACCTCTTAAGTGGTTCCTTTTGAGCAGTTCATACCTGAAATGGGAGCTTGCAGTGTGAAAAAAAAACACGGGATGAAGCTGCTAGGCAAAAAGGTTTTAAGAAATCAGCTTACAGGTTTTGACCCAGCATCTCAAAAGCTATACACAAATGATTCTGAAATGACAGATAATCAAGCATTCGGACAATGTTATGCTGATCATCAGGATCAAATTTCTGATTTAACTGCACGTACATCCAGAATCATAATGGTTAGTCGCACCTATTGAGCAAAATGAAGTTAAGTTTCTAATGAACTATCATACCGTTCTTAATAGTGAAACCTCCATGATAGCTTGATGGTAAAATGCAGGCTGGTTTTTTATCACCTTCACAGCAACATAGTCGTTAGTTTGTGTGTCCCAGCACTTAACTACTTGACCAAAAGTTCCCTGCCCAAGCATTTCCTTGACAATAAACCTAAGTACAATAATAACAAGGTACAGTTCAATATCATGAAATAAGCAAATATGGCACAACGAACACCAAGTGAAAGAAGAACCACCTTCTGTTTGACATCTTATTAACCAACTCCAAGTTGACGTACAACATGAGGTCCCAATTTGCATTGTCAAGTCCATCATTGTGGGCTGGGGTAGAGGGACTGGTGAGGAAGCGTTTTGGATTTAGAACCTCTGAGTACTTAAACTCAGGATCACATTGTAGATATGTCTGAATGATGCCTGCTGTTAATCGTGCAACAAACTGCATTGTAAAAAGAGTCAGCGAACACCAGAGCATCAAAAGTAACAGAAGATAACATCACATGAAAGAAGCGTTTCTACATGAGAACAGAACATTACACATACACACAAGGAAGAAACCCATAACAATATGTCACAAGCAAGTGCTGTATGATAGGCTTTTAGATAATATCACATGAAAGAAGGGTTTATACAAGAGAACAGAACATCAATACACACATACACACAAGGAAGAAACACATAACAATATATCACACGCAAGTGCTGAATGATACTGGTTCGGTCTTGCTCAGATGCTCATCAAGCCTGAAAAGAGCTAGCCAGAACACTCATTAACAACACACTAGCAAGGGAATATGCTAAAACAACTAGAGGTGAGTACTACATCCTAGAACATTCTTACCATCATAATGCTTACCATATACGCTAGTCAATGTTATTAAGCGTTAAAATTCTTTCATTCTCAATTTGAAACCTCCCTGCAATTGTACGCAGTGCAACAATTTTACTTGAAACCACAATAACACATGAGTCCATCGACGAACCAGAAATCGTTCCACTCTTTTAAACCAGTTAGACCAGGAAAATGTTGAATAGAACCTATGCACAAGCAACCAATCAAGCAACAACTTGACGCGACAGTCAAATGATCAGTCTACGGGCTTCAGTTGATCACCAGTATACAAAAGAAAAGGGAATTCAGCTACACTAACATGCTACTTCCTCATAATTCCAACGAATTTGAATATGTGGAAGCAACAGAGCTACTTCCTCATACTTCCCATGAATTTGAAGATGCGGAAGCAACAGAGAAAAGGGGTTGAGAACAAGCCATACCGGTTTCCGCTTGACCCCATGAAGGCTGCTGACGCGGGCAGTAACCCCATTGGCGGAGGCCGACGGGGACGCCTCCGGCGAAGCAGCGGCGGCCGCAAAACGGCCGAACGCCGTGGCCTCGCTCGGCCTCCACGGCGGCGCCGCGTCCTCCGGCCTTCCGCTGCTGCCGCCACCCTCCTCCATGCCCAACCAGCTACACCGCAGCTCTTCGAGCCCTTACTGAAGAGAACCTTCGCTTCCACCTCCAATCGCGACGATCACAGCATCCACAGGAGCAGCCGAGCAGCGGCCGGAGGAATCCAGCTCCATCCTATGCGGTGGCGGCCATTCCAATGCTCCCTGATCCAAATCCTCTCCGGTCAATCGGAATTGGGGTAAGGACGGACGGCCAAGCCGGCGGGGGATATCAACTACAGGTTGGACTGGACTGGACGCCGGATTTGGGATCCCTTTCCAGGATTAGGGATTTGGGATTGGGTCTGGAATCTGGAGGAGGACCGTTAGAATCAAACCACAGTCGCAGTCCAATCCAATCCCCTCCTCGATTTCTTCCTTCCTCGCCTCTCTCCGCCTCTTTTCTTCCCTTCTTTCCTTGTGGGGAAGCTATACTTCCAGATTTAATTAGCTGCGAATCCAATATATTAAATAATTAGCGAGGAGATAATACGAGACTGCGCCTAAATACCTAGAAATTGACTTAGGCCGTGTTTGCCGGATTCGGCAGCACTGTTCAAACACTGTAGCATTTTGTTTTTATTTGATAATAATTGTTCAATCGTTGACTAATTAGGCTCAAAACGTTGATCTCGTAGCATTTTGTTTTTATTTGATAATAATTGTTCAATCGTTGACTAATTAGGCTCAAAACGTTGATCTCGTAAAGTACAACCAAACTATACAATTAGTTTTTAATTTCGTTAACATTTAATACTTTATGCATGTACCATAAGTTTGATGTGACGGGAAATTTTCTTTTTACATAGTGCTAAATTCAGGAAATCTGGAGAACTAAACGTGGCCTTATTTTACTCCTGCTGCTGACCGCGCCGTTTTCTCTCTCACCTGTAACCCATGTGCCGTGCCGATGTGTCCCCCTCTGCGAGTGGGCCCAAACGAATCGCGACCGGCGGGCTGGAGAGGGGAGAGATCGAGCTGGTGGACAATCCAACGGTTGGCAATATGCGAGCTGGGAAACGGCGGGATGGGCGGCCCCTCGACGCGGAGCTCACGTGACGGAGGGTGGGGTAGTGCCCAAGGGCCACGTAGAGTTGCGTGGAGCCCGCGTGCCATTGACGTGTACACCTCGAGCACCTGCGCGGCTGCGCTCTTCCCTGAAGACGTCCAGGTGAGGTGCACCGGCGGCAAACGTGTCTAGGGTCTTGTTTAGGTCCTCGTTTTACAGATTTTGGCACTATGTAAAAAGAAGATTTTCTATCATATTAAATTTGTGGGACATACATGGAGTACTAAATGTTGACGAAATCAAAAACTAATTGTATAGTTTAGTTGTACTTTACGAGACGAACGTTTTAAGTCTAATTAGTCAACGATGGAACAATTATTACCAAATAAAAATAAAACGCTACAGTGCGCTACAGTGCGCTACAGTACATCGGATTCCGGCGGCGCCGAATCCGAGGCCGAACTAAACGCGGCCTAGGAGAAGCGCTCTTGGTGGTGTCTATCTATCTGTTGCAGGCTTTCAGCGCATGCAACCTGGGACACACTAAAAACCACACGACATGTTTGTTTGGCTGTGGCTTATCGTAAACGATTGTAAATTTTCAATTGAAACAGTATTTTTCTCTCACATAAATCAACTAGTAGTATTTCTTCACAAACCAGCAACGAAACGAACCAGCCAACCGAACATGCTGATGTGCTCAAGCCGAGTAGCCGACTATACACCACGCAGTGCATGCGACTTTTGTGACAAAGCTGCTGCAGTTGTGCTATTTTTCTCCTTGCTTTTGATAGCACATGTGAACAGTGCAGATCTAGGACAAAATCTCAGGAGGGCTGAACAAGCTGTACCACCATGTTTGCTGGTTGGTGCTGGTACTGGTTTAGATTTATTGGTGCTGATTTTTTAAAAAAAAAATACTGTTAACTGGTTGAATAAGTTTGACTGAAACCAACAAGCGAACAAAGTGGTTGTGCTGGGCCCTGGCTACTACCGTGCTGCTTGCTGGTGCGGACGTTGTGCTGCGCTGCAGCTCCAGAGCCCCCAGCCCCGGTGGCAGATCCGCACTGTATGTGAATAGCAAGCACGCATTTCCTGTCAGTCTGTGTACCCTGGTCGGGCACGTCTACTTCGTGAAAATTTTTGGGTTTGGCTACTGTACTACTTTCGTTTGTATTCGGTAATTCGTGTTTAATTATGGACTAATTAGGTTTAAAAGTTTCGTCTCACGATTTTTTACCTAACTATATAATTAGTTTTTTTTCGTCTATATTTAATGCTCCATGCATACGTCTAAAAATTTGATGTGATAAAAAAAACCAAAATTTTTTTTGAACTAAACGCGCCAGAACGTGCGCATAATGGAGCCGAGGAGAGCGTTGTCTCTGAAATTATCCTCGTGCTTGTCGACTCCTCGTCGTCCCTATATATATCTACTATAGTACTGTATTTCTCCTCGTGCATGTTCCATGGCTCTCTTTCTCCGATGACTGATGGAACAATTCATCAGTTTGCCATTTCACTAGAATTTTTCACAATATTCCGCATATATAATTTGCCACGGCAAGCATCAATTTTTGGTCTAAGCTACTACTCCATATATAGTACACGTTCATTGCATGACATGTACGTGAGTTAATAAATATAGGTGTATGAGAGGTGTCATGTGTGTATGAGTGAGTTTTCTCGTCGACATAATCAAAATCAACAATTTTAAGCGTGTAGAGGTGCGAGTTCATAGGTCAATTATCTGAGTGAATGACCATTTTCGATTTTAACTTCCCTGGGGGACTATCTAACCGTCTCATCTTGAATTTATCTTCTAAATCATCACTTAGAAAGTCGTTGGAACAAAAATCACTATCTATATTTTTCTATTCTTTTATATATCTTGTATATCTTATTATGTGCACTTTGAACAACCAGCCGGCTCTCTATGGCGGGAAGCGCTTTCCAGCTAAGCTGCACAAATAAAGTAAAAGCAACGGTTAAAATAAGTTGGTCTGATCCGGTTAAAGATAAATTAGAAATAGATAACAAACAGTAGCTATAGATCTAATTGAAAAAAATTCTCGGATGATTTCTTTTCATCACTAACAAAATCTATATATACATCAATACGGAAGATATGACTCATTTTTCCTTCAACTTTGTATCGGCCTGTTCGTTGGTTGGTTTCTGGACTGGTTTGGACTGGCTGATGCTGGTTTATTGTGAGAGAAAACACCGCTGACCCATTTGTTGGTTTGTGTTTTAAAAAATAAGTCAAATAATGCGACAATTTGTATATCGATATATTGCTATCGGGTCCGATCCAGCCATGTTTGATGTTTGGGCACCAGCCGGACCCAACTGGTCCTGGGCCCCGGGCCTCCTGTTCGGCCGAGCCCGATCCCTCACCTCTCCTTCTCCATCGCAAACCTCTCGCCGCCACTGCCGTCTCACAGCAGCACCGGCACGCGCGGCGGCGCGGTACGCCGCCGATGCCGCGGTAGAGCACAGACGCCGGCACAAGCTTCGCTTTTCCCGTACAGGCGCGTGGCGAAAAAGCCTCGGCATGCCTCTTGTCTAAAAGTGCCCGCATGCGGCATCCCCTCCTCGACCCACCTCGCGGTGAAGCATCTCCTCCTAGCACGGCAGCACCCCAGAGCCCTAGCACAACCCTCGGGCTCCAGATCCCTGCTCTGGCCATGTCCGGCCGGAGACAGGCGTGGCAGTTTGCGGCCGCGCTGGTCTTCTTCCACGGCTTCGAGTACGTCCTCGCTGCCGCTTTCCACGGCCGCCAGAACGTCACCGCTACTTGTGAGTGCGCCATGACTCCATGTCTCTTCTGATTTGAGTGAGGCTTGGACTGTGTTCGTGAAATTCGGTGGATTTGAAACTGGTGTCGTGCAAATCCGTGCAAATCCTAAACCTGGAGTAAATTCTAGCGCTCTACTGAGAAGTTGAAGCAAATCGCTGCGTGAGTTGAATTGTGCTCGTGAGGTTTACTAGATTTGAAAGCTATTCCTAGATTGCACCTCAGTCTTGTTACTAGATTCTAGCAGTCTCACTGAGTAGTTGAAGCAAATTGCTGCTGAGTAAAGATGGGACTATGTCTTGGCAATTTCTTGCTTGGGTTTGAACTGTCATTTGACCTAGCCAGAGTATTTGTAGTAGACTTTGTAGTCTATATTTTGTAAACTGCTTTTGCTGTCTGATCTATGTCAACTTTAGCAGCTAGCACCTATCTATTCCATTTAACAGAAACAAGCTGCCAAGTGTTGATCCTAATGAATTTAGAAATTAAGGAACATATCGTAATGGAATTTTTTAGTTAAAAGCTCCAAAATTGGAAAGTATGATCAAAATTCACCAATGGAGCAGGTTTTGACAATTGACAAATGAAACTTATAACTAATTAATTGGTTCATAAGTCATTAGTTTTTTTTTCCACACTGGGCGAACCGAATTTCATTACGGATAGTAAAGAATTTACACAGGTTTCAAGTCATCTGCCCAGTTTCCGAGACATTACTTTCCCTCCAGCCCAAGCACAAAGGGCTCAGCCAGAGAAGCAACCAAAAAAAGAGATGGCGGCTACATACATCCAGCAAACAACAGGTTTCAGACCGACATAAGAAGCTAACACTGAAAACTGACCCAACTTAATACAAGCCAGATGAGGCTGCCACGGCATGCAGGCCAGCGATGACTGACTTCCAAGCAGCAAAGAACTGAAGCCTTCAAGTCTTGATGATCGCCTGAGAGTCACCCCCCTTCTGTTGGACTTGCTGGTGGAATTGCAAAGCCACTTACTTCAGAATCGCCGCCCCATGTTCCATCTGAGTTGCAACCTCTTGTTTCTGAAGCCCTGCCCAATATACCAGCATAGAACAAATCAAACATAAAATCTCTGTAGGAGCCTTTACTCTCTTCCCCTCAAAGCAAATAGAGTATGAATTGATTAGTTACTTTTAAGTGGGCTTGTGCAACTGTAGCTTGCATTTGGCTAGCTGATGTAGTATGCGATCAAACCAGGGTTCTTTCCAAAACAGGCACTAGGTTACACCAACGTTCACGGTATTCTCATTTCAGAACACCAATGCATACATAAATATTTTCTGAAACATAGCCTAGTGTGATGCTGGTTTTGTTTTAAACTGTTAAATCTTTAAATTCGCTCTGATGGCAATGGCGAATATATCAAGAGTTCTCAAAGTTGTGGTGGTCTTTTGTGGACAAGATGTCCAATCCACCAAAACTGTAGGATGGTCGATATTCAGTATTCAAATAACACAGCCAAAAGCCCAAAACTTTTTTTTTAGCAACTGGACACTGATCAAACAGCACCTGAAGAAGCATTTGGCATGCGTATGTTGATACTATTGATTATTAGCTTTTTTTCCTTAATTTCTTACAGTTTAGATTATACTTTGCATTATCCTATCTTTATTTTTGGCGGTGTTGTTAGTAATGAAGTTGCTTCTCTTGCAGCACTTCTTATTAGCAAGCAGTATGTATTGGCAATGGGTTTTGCAATGCTGGAACACCTGACAGAAATTCTTATTTTCCCGGAAGTAAAGGAGTACTGGTTTGTCAGTAATACTGGCCTTCTAATGGTTATTGTCGGTGAAATTATCCGTAAACTTGCTGTAGTGACAGCTGGACGTGCCTTCACGCACGTTATAAGAACTTATTATGAAGATCAGCATCAGTTGATCACCCATGGACTGTATAGGTAAATGATTCTTTATTTTTTGCAATAGTTCCAAAGTTATTGAGTTACTACTTTACATTTGCACTACAACAATTCAGAAGTTTAATTTGTTCTATTCTGCTTAACTATACAGGTTTATGCGCCATCCTGGGTATTCTGGCTTTCTTTATATGGGCAGTAGGAACCCAGGTTATGCTGTGTAATCCATTATCAACAGTTGCATTCACATTGGTCTTGTGGCGATTCTTTTCAAAACGGATACCGTATCCTGCCTGAAAAATATTTTATAGACTCTTCATCTCAATTATTGAACTGTCAGAAGCATACCACTTTATGTGTTTTCATCACCCATTGAATATGAACATCTTCGTGAAAAGAGTAAAACTAGTTTTTCTTGTGATTCCTTCACCCAGAGCAGGTATGAAGAATTTTTCTTGAGGCAGTTCTTTGGCTCAGAATACGATGAATACGCACAGAGAGTACACTCTGGATTACCATTTATTAAATGAAAGTATCGCACTTGCAAAGTATGCCCTTGAATCCTTGACTTTTAAGTTCCCATTTGATACCATGTACTTCAAACTTTAAGATTTAACTAGCTGCTCTATCATGTTTTCTTTAATTTTCAAACCCAGCGGTAGTGCTATAATAAAACCGGTGGATACATGCTTTCTCCTAAAAGAAAGAGAATTTGAACAATAATAATCTGATAATTTTGTTTCTTTTCTCATAGGAACATGTGTAGTTTAAATATTTTATCCCTGGCCCAGAATTATAGCTATTTTGTGCACAATAACTTCTCAACTATTTTTCACATTTAAAGTGCTTTCTTTACACTATATTGGAAAGTATGTATGGTTCATAATTTAACATGTCCTTGTGGCTTGACATCTCACATTTTACTTGCACATGAATTGTGAGCAAATGTGGCTCACATAATTTTGCTACATTATTTCTACTTTGTGAAAGAAAAAAAAATTAGGATCCACCAGTAAGATTTCCAATAAACTATAGCTTGAACAATGTGGTTCAATAAACGTATCTTGCAGTCTGTGTACTGTGGTTACTAAACAGAACATTCTTGTTCTTTCTTTTTGATACAGCACACATCTGGAGATAGGATATTCATACTGTGTTTGATTTTGTTGTAGGTATGTCAAGTAAAGCACCAAACAATATGAAATCAAGAGATAACAAAGAAAGGAGCCATTTGATGGATTGCATACGATACAAGACAAGTTAGAAATTTTATAGTCTCTAGTCAAGCAGATGAATTATTCATCATCTCATCGATCTGTGCAAATTTGGGCAACTTTACATTGGCCATTACTCATTAGATGTAAAGTTCAGGCTTTTTTTTTCACCCCCATAGTGATGTTCACCAACAGCTGAACTTGTGGCAGCACGCCATTCAGAGCCGAATGGTTTCAAGGTTATGTTTACTAGCCTGAGGTTCCTTGTGACGAAGCATTTGTTGACACATGTACACAGCTTTGTCTGGTGCCAAGCATATACTTGGAATCAGCGTGTTTGCGTCTGGACGGGCATGTCGGAATTTTATAGTCTGGATGGGAATGTGATCAATATGGAAGGCGACATATATTCTGCTGAAGTGCTAAGATAAACGCGTCGGTCTCCCGGAAGGATCCTCAGCCTGTTCGGCTGGCTGGCTGGCTGGCTGGTGCTGGCCAGCCTCTCACGCGGGTACTGTTCATATGAACAGTGTCTTTCAGCGAGAACAGTATTTTTCTCTCACATCAAATCAGCCAGCAGTAATAATCCATGATCCAACCAGCCGTGCCGAACAGTCTCGGGAAGTCAGCACCAGGAGACTGGCGAGGCTTTGGTTTGGTTGAAAAGCACTGGTGCATCCATTTTATTCTTATCAGTCTGCTCGACGCCAAAGTTTACAACCACAATGTTTGTGCTGAACACTCGGTTTGGACGTACTGATCCAAGTTTGTGTCGAAATAACTAACATTCCAACGTGTTTTGTTCTGATTTTGCATAGTTCCATTCCATAGGAATCCCAACTTTTTGATAATATAAGAAGATAAGATGATACTAATTCATAGAACTTGTGTACACCCCTTGATTTAGAGTCAAACAGTTTAAATTAATTAAATATATATAATTATAAATATTCATTCTGTGAATAAATATTGTTATATTATTACTTATAGTATAGTTTTTTATACTAAAATCTATTTATAAAGTATAAAAGTTGATACTACCTTTTATAAACCTAATGAAATTTTAGATTATTTGACAGTTTAGGAAGCGAAGGGAGTAGATTTTTGTTGATTGGAGGGATTCGAGGGGCATGTCATAGGGAGGGTTCCATTCTTTTACGGGAGAGACTTTTCTTCACTCTTGAGCTCGCTTATAAATAGCTGCCACACACCTCTCCACTCCAGTCTCCAGCAGTCCAGCCTCGCAGTCTCGCCTCTACGATCACTTCAGCCCGTGGGAACATGGCCACCGCGTCGTCCTCGACTCCGCCAACGCCGCACCTGCCGTCCTTGGAGCGCACGAAGGGCCCTACCGGACTCGAGAAGCTTGTCCTTCGCGAGTCACGCGGTTGGTCCGCGGAGGTAACGAACTCGATCGCCTCCCACCCCCTACTTTTCCGGGACGATTTGGGGTGCATTCCATTCCGTTGGGGAGGAGCGGAGGGTGCGAAGCGTGTGGATTTCTTTTATGATGGGGTTGAGCGTTCGGGGTTCGCCGACCAAATTCACCTGTCCGGTTAACTGAAGACGTGCCGGCGTTTGACGTTTAACATTTTAACCTTTGCCGTCCTTGCGTGAAGAAGCGACGGTGCTTTGTTTTCTGGTTGGCAATTTTTTGTTTTTCTCACTTTTAAATTCGAGAAGGATGAATTAGTGGTGCTGTCCATCTAATTGAAGTTCGACCATTACGGAGTCTTCCCATAGTTAATTTTTGCGATCTATTCCTCCACAGAGATAAAAAAAAATGTACAAATAGTTTTGGTCTTGCGTCGCTATTACATTTACACCTCAATACGTGGACTGTGAAAAAGATGGTGAAAGACTTCAAATATTATGCGGACAATGCCCTGCTTGTTGGGTCTAGTGGCAGAAGACCCACCGACTATGCCACTTGAAAGGGAAAGGGGCCTAGGTTATAGCCTTTCGTTGTCAAGATGGATGACCATCAGGTTGTTTTGGAATTTGGTCTGATGCACATCTGATGACCTGTAGGATAGGTGCTAGCCTCCTTGAGTACTGAGGATAGGATAGGTACCTTTTTTCTGATATAATATGGAGGAACCATGGTGAATCTGTGTTTTTAGTTCTAGCATGTTTGGCTGAGGAGGCCCTAGACCATAAAACTATATATCTAACTAATATGGATATTATTATTTGATATGTTTGTATTAACGAAGTTGCGCAACTGCATACTCCTACTCCCTCCGTTTCAAATTATAAGTCGCTTTGACTATGTTGTTACATTCATTTTGCTATGCATACAACAACAACAACAAAGCCTTTAAGTCACAAACAAGTTGGGGTAGACTAGACTTGAAACCCAACAGAAGCAGTCAAGGTTCAGGCACGTGAATAGCTGTCTTCCAAGCACTCCTATCTAAGGCTAATTCTTTGGGTATATTCCATCATTTCAAGTCTCCTTTTATTGCCTCTATCTAAGTCAACTTTGGTCTTCCTCTGCCTCTCTTCACGTTACTATCCTGGCTTAGGATTCCACTACGCACCGGTGCCTCTGGAGGTCTCCGTTGGACATGTCCAAACCATCTCAACCGGTGTTGAACAAGCTTTTGCTATACATCTAGATAAATAATATGTCTAGATACATAGCAAAATGGATAAACCAAAAAAGTCAAAGCGACTTATAATTTAGAACGGAGGAAGTACATAACAAAAAGTCAAAGTTATTGTGGTCTGTGGTAGTTGCAGAGAAGCTAATGTTAGTAGTGGGTGCTTGAGTTGTACCATACAAATGATAACTAGGTAAACTTTTAGTGTTATCCAGTTGTCTGGATCAATCCTTCTTGACTTGACACACTAGTTAGTTAACTCTGTTAGACCTAACAGGCTCTAAAACTTCTGTCAGTGGGTGTCGAATGTCATTCTTGCATGCAAATAGGACTATAAGATGTCCTATTTTAAAATTTGCTGTGTTCTTCATTTTTTTCTTTATCTTTATTTTTTATCCAAGTTGGAAGCGTACCAATTTGGCGAAAGGCAAATCTCTCACGCATGTAGGGCCTGGTACCTGCATGAAAATTGTAATCATGTGTCCTTGTGTTAGATCAGGTTTTAGCTCCTGTAGTTGATCAATTATCTTGTCTTTTGCAAGGTCCATCTATATGGAGGTCAAGTAACCTCTTGGAAGAATGACCATGGAGAGGAGTTGCTTTTTGTGAGCAGCAAGGTATATAGAAACATTCAAGATGTCATGGATGACGGCATTGGTTAACTTCTTAATCCATTTGTGCATTAGAAGCATGGGCGATACATCTCTGTCATCCTTGTCCATGCCAAAACAAATTTATTCGTTAACTAGATTCGATCTGAACATATGTCTAATATGCTTTGTCAATACTTCATATTCTTAGTTCCAGAGTCCTTTTGAAATATCACTAAAATGTTGTTTCATTTTCTCATGACCTTAGCCCTTTTTTTCTTGTTTTTTTTTCTACAAATGCAATTTTAATTACTCAACTAAGTATCCACTCATGGCTTCTCATTTATTATGTGCATGTTGCCGCATCAATTATGACACCTTTTAAACATGGTTTTGACTTGAAGTCCTTTTTCAGGCCATTTTCAAGCCTCCAAAAGCAATCCGTGGTGGAATACCCATTTGTTTTCCCCAAGTATGGCAACTTCATTTTTATTTCATAATTTATAAGCTCAAAAAATGCCTGCTCCAATCATCCGAAAGAACCATATATATGCAGTATGGAACACATGGAAATCTTGAGAAACATGGATTTGCAAGGAACCGTTTCTGGGCTATTGATGACAATCCTCCGCCTTTCCCAGTAAACACTGCTATAAAAGCTTTTGCTGATCTCATTCTGAAGCCTTCCGAAGAAGATACCAAGATTTGGCCTCACAGGTTCGTGTTAGAGACCATGCTGTTATCATGTCGATGCTTGACTCTGCTCCTCATCTATCTTTAAATAAAATTACAACTTGCAGCTTTGAATTTCGATTAAGAGTTGCTCTTGCGCCTGGAGGAGATTTGATTCTCACTTCTCGAATCAGAAATACAAATATTGATGGAAGACCTTTCTCATTTACTTTTGCATACCATACATGCTTCTCGGTATCTGACATAAGGTATGCATAATTTTTTAATCAGTTCATTCCCCCTCCATTCTCAGATTTCGGTTCAGATATTGGAACCTGGAACTTATCCAATAGTCTGGAATTGGAATTGTGGACTTATCTTGCATGGCTTTCCAGTTATATGTGTTCAGTTTACTTGTTGATGCCTTCCATAGGCCGATACTACCTCCATAATCTTTTATAAAGCACGGCTTAACATGATACGGTCTCCCAAATTATATTTTGACCCTTTGTTTATTTTATATTATATTATTTACGGTTATAAAATTATGATAATTGGATAGTATATTTGATTACAAATCTGATCATATCAAGTTTGTATTATAATAGTTAAAAATTGTTAGCTAAATTATTGGTCAAAGTTTTTAAATTTTGAATCTTAGTATGCGTGTGCATCTTATAAAAGAACATGGAGGAAGGATGTATTATGCATTTATGCTTATGTCATTGGTATTAAATTAAGCTTGGCTAATGAAACACCATTATTAGAAGCTGCTGGCAAGCATGATGGTTTCATACTGCAGTTTTAATGCAGGTAAGGTTTTCGAAAAAAAAAATTAATGCAGGTACATGCCAAACTTTTAGACCACAGGAAACGGGTCAGGCACTTTAGTTTTATGGGTAAGGAGGGAGCTGAAAGTTGGAGAGAATAAGCATTACAAAATGTTTACATGTACTTTTATCTCAATTCAAGCATATACCTGTTCAAACAATCAAGAATTCAAAGTTGGTTTTGCTTACTTACTCAAGACACAAATGTCCCCAGTGAAGTACGTGTTGAAGGGCTAGAGACCTTGGACTACCTTGACAACCTTAATGCAAAAGGGCGATTCACAGAGCAAGGAGATGCAATTGTGTTTGAAGCAGAGGTAACTAAACCAGCTCAATATCACAATGAAACTGTGAATTTTGCTGATTTATCAACCTTTTCTTGTGGTGAAGATTGACAAAATTTATTTAGACGTGCCATCAAAAGTTGCAATAATTGATCATGAGAAGAAAAGAACATATGTCTTAAGGAAAGATGGGCTTCCGGATACTGGTAAGTTTATTCGATCATTGATTTTGTTCTCATCAGCATTCGTTTAGCTTGTTATAACATGCTTATTTCCATTACCCTTTTCCCTCTTGTAGTTTTATGGAACCCATGGGATAAGAGGTCAAAAATCATGCAAGATTTGGGGGATGAAGAATACAAACACATGTTGTGCGTGGAACCTGCAACTGTTGAGAAACCCATTACCTTGAAACCTGGTGAAGAATGGAAAGGAAAGATGGAGCTCACAGCTGTTCCTTCCAGTTACTGTAGTGGACAGTTAGATCCAGAGAAGGTTCTTCAGGGTTGAGAATTCTAACGTGCAAATATCTTGTATAGGTAATGCTCATCTTGCTTCGAAGCTTTTTGACTTTTTGCAATTTGAGAGCTGATAGTGATCGAAACAAGTCCAATGCAGTTAAAACTTAAGCTTCAGCAATTTTCTCAATTTGATTTATCAATATGCTTGAAAATGTGGATTAGAAATAGTATGCTTGCTCCAGTTGCAGACTGAATTCAGTTTGTATGTATAATTTGATTTTTTTTTGAAAGATCTGACCATGTCGGCATGTATTAATAAGGAAGCAGTTTTACAGCTGTGTGCGCAAGGCGCACAAGGTCCTCCTCAGCAGGCTGCTGAGAAGGCGATTACATCAAAGTGGATTACTCGCTAAGATGTAAAAACTCTAAAGACTCGGAGGCTTGTGCCCCTGGAAGCTTCCAAATTTTGCACTCATCCACCAACATCACGAGTAAGGCGTCTAGCGTCTTTTCTCTGTCCCACACCACCAGAATTTCACCCCTTGTGTCCAACTTCCTCCATTCGGGCTGGAAACAAACGACAGTACACCATTGGTCTTCAACCAGTTCACATACCACCACACCCAGAAGCAGACAACTAAACCAGCCGGTATAGGGCCAGAGATGGGTACATCGTTTCAGAGGATGTGCATCTTCTCAACATCTGCCGCTGCGAGCTCATGGGATCTCCATCTCTGCAACTCCATCGTTTCAGAGGATGTGTATAATTTGATTTCAACACAATGGGCATATGTCTTCAAACTCTGTTCATGTGATTGATAGCACAGTGACTGAAGATAATCCTCAAGCTTTGTTAATTGCATAGTCATGTCAACATGTACCTCTCTTCCAGTTATTTCAATTTGCAATGTCATCCTTAGTTCTCGTTCCTAATTCATGAATTCTTCATTTCTGCAGGAACGACTGGCGTCGCTTACACATTACCTGGTGGCTGCTCTGGTGTTGAAGCTGTTTCAACTTACTGGCCTTTGTCGTCGCCATTTTCGTCCACTTATGTGTCTTTATTGTTAGTATATAGAAGCAGGTAGTCACTGCAACAATAAGCCGCACTAGTAGCTTTGGAATATCCGATTGTGCCCTCAGTGGACTCAAATTAGTGAATAATAGCGTCCATTGTTCAGAATTGTTCGCCGGACACATGGATGGCGCCTTACTTTACATCTAGGGCTAGGAGATGTCTTTCCTTTTCTATAGTGTAGAGACGCTGTCTTGGACTCGTGAATTCACCTGCTACGTTATCTTGGACTCAATTTCACCAGCTCCTGGATGGGGATATGTAAATCAACCACACTAGAAGCGTACCCTACGCTAGGGCCGGATATGGAGCTAACTCGGCTTGGTTCGGCTCGGCTCGAGCTAGCTTGTTAGGCTAACGAGCCAGCTCGGTTCGGCTCGGTTCAGCTCGAGCTAGAGGGGCAGCTCAGCTCGGCTCGTTCATAAACTCGAGCTGACTCGTTTAGCTCGCGAGCTACTAAAAAAATAGGCCACACATATTTATAATATTGATGCTAAATCAATTTTAGAAGGTGGCATCCACCATTATGTAACCATACATTATTAATACATATTAGGTTCATCAAAAATAGCAACCATGCAAATATATTGGATCATCTATCGGTTGCAAGCCATCATTAACAACCAAATTGACTATATGGGCAACACAGCGAACATGAAAATATATTGGATCAAACTGACCATTCTTTCTAGCGAGAAGCCATCATTAAGAAGCCAGAGGACCGAGGGATCTAGGATTGATCGGTTGTCTCGGTGGTGTGGGCTTGTTTGGGCCTCCCTCATGGACCCTAGATTTTTCATGGTCGTGGACTGATAGGCCTTAGCTCGTTTCCGCTCGTGGGTCGCTCGCGAGCTGGCTTGAGCTAGCTCGTTAAAACAGCGAGCTAGACTTCCAGCTCAGCTCGTGAAAAAATTAAAACGAGCTGAACCGAGCCGAGCCGAGCCAGCCACGAGTCGAACGAGTTGACGAGCCACGAGTATTTTATCCAGCCCTACCCCGCGCATTGCTGAGGGAATGACCGATTAGTGGATTGTGAGGTATGATGACGTGGATAACAAAATGCTTATTTGTCTTGCTGACATGGAAATTGCAGTTGCATGTGCTAGTGAATTTTAATTGTATGTGATAGTGCATTGTCTAGTTAGACAACTTTCATGTTGAGATAAATAGTTAGTGGAGTTTTGCTTAGTGGATTTTAACTCTATGTGATAGTGCATTACCTAGTTGGACAGCTTACGTGTTGACATAAATAGCTAGTAGAGTTTTACTTTATAAAAGTATAAGATAAGATTGGCACTATTTTGTTTATATTCATGTTTCCTTCTGGACCATCATCATCTGTAGCCCCATTATCATTCAAAACAATACTACCAGTCACGACATAAGTGTAATTAGCATGCTGTGGCAGAATCATTTGAAATAACACGTTTTTGGATGCGCTCGTCTTCCACTAGACACTAAGCACCTCGAAAGTGAGCCACATCAGACAGTTCCGTCGAGCACACCCCAAGAGAGAACTCGAAACAATCCACATTTTACATCCAGAATCCAATAATGAGTACGAGCTTATAATATTTAGTCCATTTCATACAACCAGAGTTTTTGGAAATTATTTATTACAATACTAGAATTTAGAGTACGATAATTAAACAGCGGAATGAAAATAAACATCTACCGAAAACGATACAAGGATTTGTCTGTGTCTACCAGAAGAATCCTTCACATAAGAGCTACTCCTCAAGATGCACCTGCAACAGGAGTAAAATAAACCCTGAGTACATAATGTACTCGCAAGACTTACCCGACTAGTGGGAATAGTTTTCCGACTCTCAAATATATGATAGGCAATATGGGTTTGATGTTTTTTTTACGAAAAGCATTACTAGAAGTACGTCCTTAAGATCAAGTTTAATTAGCAGTTATGATTACTTCATTAGCTAATCATTCTAGGTAAGCACATGTTCTACTTTCAAGTAAGGGTTAAGCAATCAAAACAATTTCACTATCTTTCATCTTTCATGGTGCTAGACCATAGCCAAGTCGTACCGTCTCATGAAAACAGCGATTCGCGAACCAATGTATCCCAGCTGGGTACCTCAAAACACACGCCCCGTTTGTACCCTAGGCACAAACAAGACCAACTCATTCCACTCCTGTCACAGGATCTAGGTCCCCGTCCAAACTTGGACTCCAAGCCCCCACACTTGAGACTCGGTCTCAATATGGTGCTTAGACCTTCACATTTCTCCACCTTCAATCAGTCGGTCCAGAAAGAGTCGGAACCCACGACAAGAGTATAACGAGTCTTCCCACTCCCATAAGCAAGTATGTGTTCAGGATAATAAGTCTGTGATCTGACTACCATCCACAGCAACGGACGGTTCTTAATTGACATAAACAGGGTAAATAGTGTAACCAAGCTAAGCCTCGTTGGCCACGGGACACAACCTGTTACACCCACCAATACCCATACAATATCCCTGCCCTGTCTCCATTTTTCCTTTCATCATTTTATTATGAGAGTAATAATAATCCCCTATTATGAGCAACGGCAGGTTACTCACGCTAGCAATGACCTAAGCATAACATCTACTCAAACCTGCACTAGTAAAACTCTTAGGACAGGTATATCTATGCATGTGGTTTCTATAAAATTCCTATAACATAAATACACAACATATTTATATACGGTGAATTATAAAATAGAGGTTATGCACCGGGGCTTACCTTGGGTAGGCGCGGTGTCAGCTGAGTCGGTCAGTGGTGGCTCCGGGACCTCCTCCTACACGAGAATCTCCTCCTCGTACTCCTCGACGATCTCCTCGAACTCGTGATCGCCGGTGGTCACGATCTCCGCCAACTCGTTCTCTACATGCATGCGATGATGATGCAACACTTAGCATTCAGGCAACAACAACTCTTAAACTAAGATTACACATACCAAGCTACTAAACTAGCTCCAATGACTAAGATACTAAGCTAACTATCATCTTCATCAAGCAAGTTGTTGGATTCGGCTAACAAACACTCAGTTTTGCAATTTAAGGGTATATCTTTATTTCTATTAATTATTTAATGTATATTGAAAAAAGAGCATTTAACTACCCTAATGCTTAGTCTATTCTAAGGCTACAAAAATTACAGTGAGCACATAATAATACAATGAAGCTACTATAAAATTTTTAGGACTAAAGTTATCAACAATTTACCACAAAAATTGCTACAATAATTAACTTAATATTATTAAGCATTCGCAAATGATTTAATAGCTCCTAATGTCAACACGTATAAACATGAACTAAATACACCAATCGATAGAGCATAATTTTAGGAACCTAACAAAATTTGTTTCACAATTTTTGGACACCTATATGATTTTATATGATTTACCAAAGATAAGCTCAAAAATTAAATTAGAAAACCATTGCTAATTCCTTATGAAAAAGAAAACTAAATCTCACGCGCGGCCCACGCGACATAGCGCACGCAGCGGCCCGCTGGCGTGGCCCACGCGAGGCCGACCTAATTCCTTATGAAAAAGAAAACTAAATCTCCCGCGCGGCCCACACGCGCGGCCCGCGCGACACAGCGCGCGCGCAGCGGCCCGCTGGCGTGGCCCACGCGAGGCCGACCCGCTCGCGAGGCGGCCAGCGGCGGGGGAGTCCCGCGCACGTTGGCGATTTTACAAAAGAGACCTCGAGCTCCTAATTTACAACTAAGTACTAACACTATTTTCTCCTCTCTCAGACCCTCTCACTTAACCCCTTGACTTTTCCCTAATTCACTCGCGCGCACCCCCAACGACTCAGCGCACGGTGGCACGGCGAGCAACGACACGACGCGACAGTGCTGGCCACTAGAGGCTCGCGCTGGCCCGTCGGTCAGGTCAACCTTCAACTACGGTCCAACCGCCTACACCAAGCAGCAACGCAGGGTGGAGGGATGCGCTGGAGCGAGCTGGAGGGACGCGCGGTCGTCCGCGACGGTGGCACAGCTGCCCCGGCAATCTAGAGCACCTAAGAACCTAAGTGGCTAGCGATGGAGCATTAGTAGACTCCCGTGGATGCAGTCGAGGTGACGGTTGAGGTGGAGGATGGCGGAGGAGGTGTGGCCACGTGCCGCCGAGCCATGCGGCGGCGCACCGCGGTGGCACGGTTGCATCAGCGGCGATAGGGAGACGGTAGTGGTTCCACTGGCATGCGCAAGGTGGATAGGGAGGTAAGGCAAAACTAGTGGTGTGAGTGAATTGGCTTGGGAGGGACGGTAGGATGGCTGCCCTCATCCATGGCCGAACGCGGCCTTATCAGCGCGGCGACAGGAAAAATGCCAAATTGGAGCTCAACCGGGCGCCATTCAAGGCGGTGTGGGGTCGGGTAGCAAGAGGACTTGATGGCGGAGACACAGGCGCGTGGAATTGAAAGGAGATGACCACTCGCTGGTCAATTACATGGGGCGCGACTCCAACGGTGGTAGTAGAGAGAGAGGGAGAGATGGGCCGGTAGGTGGCACAGCACGACCTCGCCTTGGCGGGACGTGCTCGGCGTGATCGGGAAGTCATGCACGCAGACGCAAAGGACAAGCATGCGCGTCCCCAACCGGCCATGGCCCGCGCGGCGCAGCGCCATAAATGGCAAGGCGACGGTGAGCACTGCCACATGCGCGCGACAGTGGCGGCCTCGAATAGGGCCGGCAACGGCGCAGAGGTGCAGAGAGAAGCACGAACATGACGGTGAGGCGACGGCAACGGTAGCGACTGCGTCGTGGCACGGGGCGGGTTGGTAGTGCGGCAGCGCGGTGGGACAGCCAGCAGCGCCGCATAGCCACGCAAGCAGCAGCGGCGGCTTCGTGCGGTAGAGGCCAGTGGCGACCAGGCCAGAGGCAGCCACGGCCGGCCAACCAATCCAAGAACATGTCATGCACACATTTTAAAGCTTCTATAACAACTAAACGGTTGCTTATAGACCTAAACCATCTTCACCATGCTCATGGTGACATATGAGGCTACCAAATCGAGCTAAAACATAACACCTATTCTTAACCTGATTTTACAAAATAAATTGCCAAACATGGCATTGTCTAGCTGTCTATATACTTGAAAATCTTCTAAGTCTATGAGCTGAATTTGATTCCAAGTTGCATTTCTAGGCTATTAGAAATGTTGGCTAGCAATGTTAATTTTCTACAGCAAGTATTTCATTGTCATCTATAAAGTCCATACACCAACTTTATTTAAGCGCCACATATTTGTTCTATAGTATTTTTGTTCAATAAAAATTAGTTTTAAACCCTACTTGATACATATGAGTTATGGAATAGATTATCATTTAACATTTTTATTGATCATCTGAAGTTACAAAAATGTTATCTACCCCTTCCATCACATGCATTATCACATAAACATGATGCTCACGACATGGTTTGGTAATTTATTTAGGGCGTAACACCGAGGGTGTTACAGCTCTCCCCCCTTAAACAGAATCTCGTCCAGAGATTCATGTGTGTGCCTAGTGTGGGAAAAGGGATAAGAAATAAACTTTTACTTAACCCATTACCTCGATACTTCGGGGAGAAGATGAGGATAATGCTCCAGAATATAACTCTCCTGTTCCCAAGTTGCTTCATCCTCTGAATGATTTTGCCATTGGACTTTATAAAATTTCACCACTTTGTTCCTAGTGACTCTGTCTTTTTCATCCAAGATTTTGACGGGATGCTCAATATAAGAAAAATCAGGTTGGAGAGAGAGTCCTTCAATTTCCACCACTTCATCAGGAACTCGCAAACACTTTTTTAGCTGAGAGACAAGGAAAACATTATGGACTACTGATAAAATATCTAGGAGTTGGAGACGATAAGCAACAGAACCACACCGCTCCAAAATTTTATAAGGTCCAACATAACGAGGAGCTAACTTTTCATGGACTCCAAATCGATGCACACCTCTCATCGAGGATACCTTTAGGTACGCATGGTCACCAACTTCAAACTGTAAGGGCCTTCTCTTCTTGTTCGCATAGGCTTTTTGACGGTTCTGAGCCACTTTCAAATTACTCTGAATGACACTGACCTGTTCTCTTGCCTCTTTGATAAAATCAGGTCCAAAGTACCCACGGTCACCCACTTCAACCCAGTTAAGAGGTGTTCCACATTTCTTACCATATAGGGCCTCGAACGGTGCCATTTGAATGCTCTCTTGATAGCTATTGTTATAGGAAAACTCAGCTAAAGTCAAGCATTCGTCCCATTTTTCTGGATAAGAAATGGCACAAGCTCTCAACATGTCTTCAAGTACTTGATTGACCCTTTCTGTCTGATCGTCAGTTTGCGGGTGATAAGCTGAACTTTTAAGGAGACGAGTACCAAGACATTTCTGGAGTTGCTTCCAAACGCGAGAGATAAAGACTGACCCTCTATCGGAAACAATGGTAAGAGGAACTCCATGTAGGGTCACAACCCGATCAAAATACAACTTGGCATACTTCTTGGCTAAATACCTTGTATCCACCAGAAAAAAATTAGCGGACTTGGTAAGGTGATCCACAGTGACCCAAATAGAGTCACACCCCTTTGCTGTGCGGGGCAAACCCACAACAAAGTCCATGAAAATATCCTCCCATTTTCAAACAGGGATAGGCAAGGGCTGTAGAAATCCAGGTGTACGCATATGGTCCGCCTTAACCCTTCCACAAATGTCACATTCTGAGATATATTTGGTAATATCCTATTTCATATCTGGCCACCAATACAAGTGACGTAAATCATGATACGTCTTGTTACTTCCCGGATGAATGGATAATTTAGAGTTGTGGGCTTCATCCAAAATTTTTCTATTAAGCTCATCATTTGATGGAACCACCAATCGGTTCTTGAACTTCACCACACCTCGATCATCAATACTGAAATGAGGACCACGCCCTTCAGTAGTTAACTTCTTGATATACGGAATTTCCGAGGCATCTTGCCTTTGCTCTATAATAATTTGCTCAAGTAAATCCGAGACTAGAGCAATATGGGCTAACACCTCAGAATGGTTGAGAGACAAAGATTCTTCTTCAACTTGATGCGACTTCCGACTTAAGGCATCAGCTACCACATTAGCTTTTCCAGGGTGATAATGAACTTCTAAGTTATAATCTTTGATTAACTGAAGCCACCTTTGTTGCCTCATATTCAACTCGGATTGAGTAAAAATATATTTGAGGCTCTTGTGATCCATAAAAATGTGTACTTTATTTGCCAATAGGTAATATCTCTAAATTTTTAAAGCGTGCACAACTACGGCCAGCTCTAAATCATGGGTGGGATAATTCAACTCATGCTTTTTCAGCTAACGTGAAACATAAGGGATCGCACGTCCGCCTTGCAAAAGCACACATCCCAGTCCCATCCTAGAGGCATCACAATACACATCAAATGACCTATCAATATCTGGTTGGGCAAGAACATGAGTAGAGGTAAGAAACTTCTTCAGGGCTTGGAAAGCTTCTTCACAAGCTAGACTCCATACAAACTTGACATCCTTCTGGAGCAACTTGGTCATCGGTTGAGCTATTTTGGAGAACTCAAGGATGAAGCGCCGATAATAACCAGTAAGACCAAGTAATTGACGAATCTGATGCACTGACTTTATAGATTTCCAATTTAACACATCCTACACCTTGCTAGGATCCATAGAGATGCCTTTAGGTGTTAGGACATGTCCCAAAAACTACACTCAATCCAACAAAAATTTACACTTGCTAAATTTGGCATACAACTTATGTTCCCGTAATTGGGTCAAGACTATGCAAAGATGTTGTTCATGCTCCTCATTGTTCTTAGAATATATCAATATGTCATCAATGAACACCACTACAAACTTGTCTAACTTTGACATGAAGACTAAATTCATGAGATACATAAAGAATATAGGAGTATTGGTGAGACCAAAAGACATGACTAGGTATTCATAGAGCCCATACCTAGTAGAGAAAGATGTCTTTGGTATATCTTGGGGCCGGATCTTAATTTGGTGATACCCAGAATGAAGATCAATCTTTGAAAACATCTTGGCACCAGCCAACTGATCGAACAAAGTATCTATACGAGGTAAAGGATACTTGTTTTTAATAGTTACCGCGTTGAGAGGACGATAATCCACACACATCCAAAGAGTGTCATCCTTGTTCACAAAAATAGCTGGACAACCCCATGTTGAAGAACTTGGATGGATGAATCCCTTCTCTAACAATTCCTCTAACTATTTCTTCATCTCAGCCAATTCCTTTGGAGGCATGAGATAAGGACGTCGCGAAATAGGAGTAGTACCAGGTTCTAACTCAATGGCAAACTCCACATCCCGGTCCGGTGGTAACCTAGGTAGATCTTCGGGAAAGACATCCGGAAACTCATAGACCACAAGAATAGAGGCAGGGTTAGGAGAGGCTTCAATATGAGCAGTAACTGGTAGGGTGGAAATTAAAGACATAAGGAGAGACATTCTATCCTCTGAAAAAGGAAGCTTCAACTCAACAATTCTTTGCCTAAGGTTCAAGACTACCCCATAGTTTCTCAACCAGTTCATTCCCAGAATTGCATCTATGTCTTGCCCAGGCAGCACCATGAACTGGAGACGATAAGAATGAGTTGCTAGTACTAGTCTTACTATGTCCATCCGAGTTTTAACGCACAACTACGCACCTGGGGTTCTGATTCTATAGGCAATAGGAATAGCCATAGTAGATATATTATACCTTTGTGCAAACCCCATACTCATGAATGAATGTGATGCACCAGAATCAAATAATACATATGCTGGGTGGGAATCAATGGTGAACATACCAGCCATCACAGGCTCTCCTTGCGGAATATCCTCAACCTCAGTGAAGTTAACCTGTCCTGAGCAGTTCACGGGCACCTTCTTCCTGATGATAGTCCTCTTGACCAAACAGGAGTTGGCAGAAGGCTGAGAAGACTGAGCAAGCTGGTTCTGGGGGCACTCACGAGCATAGTGGCCTTCCTTGCCACACTTGAAACAAGCGGCTGGCTTGTTCCCCTATCCCTGATGAGGCAGAACCTGCTGTTTCTGAGGCTGCTGCACCTGCTGAGTAGGTGCACGGTATTGAGTGGGAGGTGCCTGGTGAGTCGGCTGAGTCTAGCGAGATGACTGTCCACCCAAAGAGTGATAGGACACCCTCCTCACAACCTGTACCCTTTAAGACTGCGGGTGACTAGAAGACCCAGTGATCACCCTCTTACGCTTCCACTCAGCCTGAGAGTCACGCTGAAGTCCCTCTATAGCAATGGCAGCATTCATCAAAGCACCAAAGGTCTGATAGCCCCCTGTATATAACTTCTCTTGCAAGATGCAAGAGAGACCATGATTGAAATGGTCCATATTCTTCTCATTAGTATCCATATGAGTCCCTGCATACTGTGTAAGATGGTTGAACTTATTCACATACTCCATCATAGTCATGTTTCCTTGCTTCAGCTCCAGAAACTAGGACAGCTTCCTATTCAGCAAACCAGTAGGAATATAGTACTGACGAAAAACAATGGTAAACTCCCACCAAGTCACATGGTGGTCCATAGGCTGCATGGCGTTGAAAGTGTCCCACCAAGCACTGGCAGATCCCAGAAGCTGCTGTGCGGCAAAACGCACCTTCTGCTCGTCAGTCACATTGAGCAGCTAAAACTTCTGCTCTAGAATACGAAGCCAATGCTCCACGTCTAGAGGCTCAGCAGTCGGCGTGAACGTGGGCGGGTGTGTCCCCAAAAAGTCCTAATAGGAACATGGCCTCTCAGGACCACGAGCACCACCCCTGTTCCCGCCATTGCCACTGGGGCCTCCATGGGCGAAGCCACCAATAGCTTATGCCAGCATCTCTAGGGCACGGGTTGACTCACGACGGCATCCAACATCTTAGCCATCATCTCGGCATAGGTCATTGGAGGCGGTGGTGGTGGCGGAGTAGGAGGACCAAGGAGTGGGGCCTCATGGCTCTCCCCGTTGGCATTGGCATGATCATCGCCACGACCATTTCCGCCTTGGTCTTCAACAAGACCATGGCCCGTCCCAGCATTGGTGCTCCCGCGACCATACCTCAGATTCATCTGTAAACAGATAGGAACCCACCATTAGGGACCAGGCCTCCATACTTAGAAACAAACGGCTAGAGAGATGATAAGGCCCGATAAATGGTTACAGGCGAGAACTTTTCCTTAAGAGTTAAAGCATTTCTCTTTATTTATTATCCTATCAATTTACTATCCAAAAATTATACGTGTGGGGGAGTTTAGTTTAAACAAGATTCAATTTTCATGATGCATGGATCGACCTATTCGTTCGCTCAAGCCAGAATATAGCGGCATTCGTATATAATTTTTGGCACAGCGCACACTCACTTTCCGTATGCTAAACGATTCTTATGAAGCGTAAGTTAGTGCACCTGTAGAAGATTGATTAGATAAAACCAGTGCCACTATCCTAGATAGACTTATTTACGTAATTTATCGCATCCTACTTTTTGCAAAGCTTTTGTTGGTCAAATTTTAGGTGTTGACAAGAGTTTTTAAACTCATAGACTCATTATTGGTTCTGATACCACCTGTGGCAGAACCATCCGAAATAACACGCTTTTGGAGGCGCTCATCATCCACTAGACACTAAGCACCTCAAAAGTGAGCCACATCGGATAGTTCCGTCGAGCACACCCTAAGGGAGAACTCGAAACAATCCACGTTTTATATCCATAATCCAATAATGAGTATGAGTTTATAATACTTAGTCCATTTCATACAATAAGAGTTCTTGGAAATTATTTATTACAATACCAGAGTTCAGAGTGCGATAATTAAACAGCGGAATGAAAATATACATCTAGCAAAAACGATACAAGGATCCGTCTGTGCCCACCAGAAGAATCCTCCACACAAGAGCTACTCCTCAAGCTGCACCTACAACAGGGGTAAAATAAACCCTGAGTACACAATGTACTCGTAAGACTTACCCGACTAGTGGGAATAGTTTCTTGACTCTCAAGGATATAATAGGCAATATGGGTTTGTTGTTTTCTTTTTGTTTGCGAAAAGCATTACTACAAATACATCCTTAAGATCAAGTTTAATTAGCAGTCAAGATTACTTCATTAGCTAACCATTCTAGGTAAGCACATGTTCTACTTTCAAGCAAGGGTTAAGCAATCAGAACCATTTCACCATCTTTCATCTTCTAGTTCTTACTATGATGCTAGACCATAGCCAAGTCGTACCATCTCATGGAAATGGTGATTCATGAACCAATGTATCCTAGCTGGGTACCCCGAAACACACACCCCGTTTGTACCCTAGGCACAAACAAGACCAGCCCATTCTACTCCTGTTATAGGGTCTAGGTCCCCGTCCAAACTTGGACTCCAAGCCCCCACACTTGAGACCCGGTCTCAATATGGTGCTTAGACCTCCACCTTTCCCCACCTCCAATCAGTCGGTCTGGAAAGAGCCGGAACCCACGATAAGAGCGTAACGAGTCTTCCCGCTCACATAAGCAAGTATGTGCTTAGGATAATAAGTCTGTGACCTGACTACCATCCACAGCAATGGACGGTCCTTAATCGACATGAACAGGGTAAATAGTGTAACCAAGCTAAGCCTCGTTGGCCACGGGACACAACCTGTTACACCCACCAATACCCATACAATATCCCTGCCCTGTCTCCATTTTTCCTTTCATCATTTTATTATGAGAGTAATAATAATCTCCTATTATGAGCAATGGCATGTTACTCACGCTACCAATGACCTAAATATAACATCTACTCAAACCTGCACTAGTAAAACTCTTAGGACAGGTATATCTATATATATGGTTTCTATAAAATTCCTATAACATAAATGAACAACATATTTATATACGGTGAATTATAAAATAGAGGTTATGCACCGGGGCTTGCCTTGGGTAGGCGCGGTGTCAGCTAAGTCGGTCAGTGGTGGCTCCGGGACCTCCTTCTACACGAGAATCTCCTCCTCGTACTCCTTGACGATCTCCTCGAACTCGTGATCGCCGGTGGTCACGATCTCTGCCAACTCGTTCTCTACATGCATGCGATGATGATGCAACACTTAGCATTCAGGCAACAACAACTCTTAAACTAAGAATGCACATACCAAGCTACTAAACTAGCTCCAATAACTAAGATACTAAGCTAACTATCATCTTCATCAAGCAAGGTGTTGGATTCGGCTAACAAACACTCAGTTTTGTAATTTAAGGGTATATCTTTATTTCTACTAATTATTTAATGTATATTGAAAAAAGAGCATTTAACTACCCTAATGCTTAGTCTATTCTAAGGCTACAAAAATTACAGTGAGCACATAATAATACAATGAAGCTACTATAAAATTTTTAGGACTAAAGCTATCAACAATTTACCACAAAAACTCCTACAAAAATTAACTTAATATTATTAAGCATCCACAAATGATTTAATAGCTCCTAATGTCAACACGTATAAACATGAACTAAATACACCAACTGATAGAGCACAATTTTAGGAACCAAATAAAAAAAATTCATAATTTTTGGACACCTATATGATTTTATATGATTTACCAAAGATAAGCTCAAAAATTAAATTAGAAAACCATTGCTAATTCCTTATGAAAAAGAAAACTAAATCTCCCACGCGGCCCACACGCGTGGCCCGCGCGGCACAGCGTGTGTGTGCCGCGGCCAGCTGGCACGGGCCACGCGAGGCCGGCCCGCTCGCGAGGAGGCTCGCGACGGCGCATTGGCGATTGTGCAATAGAGACCTCGAACTCCTCCCAATTTACAACAAGGTACTAACACTATTTTCTCCTCTCTCATACCTTCTCATTTAACCCCCTGACTTTTCCCTAATTCACCCGCGCGCACCCCCAACGACTCAGCGCACGTCGGCACGGCGGGCGACGACACGGCATGACCGTGCCGGCCACCAGAGGCTCACGCTGGCCCGTCGGTCGGGCCAACCTTCAACTATGGTCCAACCACCTACACCAAGCAGCAACGCGGGGCGGCAGGACTCGCTGGAGCGAGTTGGAGCGACGCGCGGTCCACGACGGTGGCACAGCTGTCCGGCAATCTAGAGCACCTAAGAACCTAACTGGCTAGCAAGGGAGCATCAGTAGACTACCGTGGACCTTGCCGAGGTGACGGTTGGGGTGGAGGATGGAGGTGGAGGTGTGGCCACGTGCGACCAAGCCATGTGGCGGCGCACCACGGTGGCACGGATGCGTCAGCGGCGATGGGGAGGTGGTAGCGGTTCCACTGGCGTGCGCAAGGTGAAGAGGGAGGCAAGGGGAAACTAGTGGTGCAGGTGAATTGGCTTGGGAGGGACGGTAGGAGGGCTGTCGTTGTCCATGGCCGGACGCAGCCTTATCGGCATGGCGGTGGGAAAACACCAAATTGGAGCTCGACCGGGCACCATTCAAGGCGGGGTGGGGTCAGGCAGCAAGAGGACTTGATGCCAGAGACATAGGCGCGCGGAATTGAAAGGATATGACCACTCGCTGGTCAATTGCGTGGGACACGACTCCGACGGTGGCAGCAAACAGAGAGGGAGAGATGGGCTGGTAGGTGGCACAGCACGGCCTCGCCTTGGTGGGACGTGCTCGATGCGACCAGGAAGGCATGCACGCAGACGCAAAGGCACAAGTGCGCGCGTCCCCGACCAGCCATGGCCCGCGTGGCGTAGGGCCATAAATGGCAAGGTGACGGCGAGCACGACCACGTGCGCGCGGCAGTGGTGGCCATGAACAGGGCCAGCAGTGCCACATGACCATGCAAGCAACAGCAGCGGCTCCGCGCGGTAGAGGCCAGTGGTGACCAGGCCAGAGACAGCAGCGGCCAACCACGCGCGGTAGCGCGCGCATGCGCGAGCGACTAGCGCTGCGACGGCGTGCGCCCGAGCGTGGTGACCGCATCTATATGGGACCGTGACGCCTAAGAGGGGGGGGGGCGAATTAGGCAACTTAAAATTCTAACTCTTAACTATGGTCTCTTTTTCTAACCTTAGCAAAACCTATGCAAAAGATAAACTATCTAAAAGTACAACTATGGTTTTGCTAGTGTATAGCTATCTCTACCGCAAAAGGATTAAAGTAAACAATGTAAATGCGGAAGCTAAAGAGCAAGGTAGAGATATGCAAACTCCCGTCAGTGACTCTGGTATTTTTACCGAGGTATCGAGAAGCGCGCAAGCTTCCCCCTAGTCCTCGTTGGAGTCCCTTGCAAGGAATCCCTCGCAAGGGCCAAGCTCCCGGTTGGGGAACTCCGTGGATAGCCTCGGGCCTTTTCCACGCGCAAGTGGCTCTCCGATGTGCCTTCCGGCATGCCTCTCTCGGATGCTCCCCGCCGTCTTCACTATCAAGCTTTCGGCCGAAACGTCGCAGGCCTTGTTCCCTCCTATACACGGCGGCGACCACACCACAAACGTGGTTGGTGTGATTTCACAAGACTACAAGCCCCTCCGATGTATAACAATGGTGCGCGTAAGCATCGAGTGGTAAGAGGTATGCAAATCTCACTAGACACTAGGCCTAAACCTAGAGCAAATGCATAAGCAGTGGTCTAATCAACCTAAGCACTTCGCAAAGCACTTATGCTAATCACCTAATGAATCACTAAGCACTATGCGAGTGGAGATCACTAAAATGGTGTATCAACACCCTTGGTATGTTTCTTCAGCTCCACACCACTCAAATGGCCGGTTGGGGGTCTATTTATAAGCCCATTGAAAAAGTAGCCGTTGGGGATGAAATCCCGCTTTTCTGCTACTGACCGGACGCTGATCACGTTCTAACCGGACGCGTCCGATCGTCCCGACCGTTGGAGCCGCGATCCACTGATCGGACGCTGCCAGCGTCCGGTCACATGCCACCGGACGCGTCCGGTCGTATTTTCGCTGCTCTGGAACCTCTCTGTACTCGACCAGACTCTGCTGTCCTGCGTTCGGTCGATCTGCCGCTAGCGTTCGGTCCAGCGTTCGGTCACTGTTGCTGCCGAACCTCTTGATCGGGGTGTTCAGTCACTGTGCTACCAAGCTTCCAGTCCAGCGTCCGGTCACTTCTGTGAGCTCGTTTCTTCGCGATCTTGCGTACGGCTTGGTTCCTATCTTCATGCTTGGACTTTGCTTGATATCTTGGGTCTTCTCTTGTGCTCCTAAGGTCTTGCTTATAGTGTTGATCATCGGATCATCACGTTGCCTTCATCCAAGTCACATCTTGCACCCTATTGAACTACAAAACAATCACTTGCAAATTCATTAGTCCAATTTGGTTGTGTTGGTCATCAAACACTAAAATCCAAAGTAAATGGGCCTAGGGTCCATTTTCCTTACAATCTCCCCATTTTTTGTGATTGATGACAACATGACCAAAGCAAGCAAATAATAGAATTTTGAAATTTGAAAACTACCTACTTGCTAGGATGCAATGCAAGGGGCAAGGTTATATGATGTTAAAAAGATACTACTTGTAAGACCAAAAAATACTACATAAAAACTTATCTTACCCTTGCAAATGTCCCCATGTGGCATTATTGATTTAAGCCTTGCTTCCTATGAATTATCCCCATTTCATAGGCAATCCATAATCCACTATCCTCCCTTTCTCGGACTATTACCACTTGTAGGCACCACTTGTAGACCATTACCGTTTGTAAATTATTATGATCTAACTTTTGATCCTACAAATTCATGCTTGCTTTTGGTCCTCTAAATTCTCCTCCTTTGGAATCAAACCCCGAAAAGGAAGACATTAGTAGCACAAGGGAGAGTCAAACTTTATGATCCTTTATATGTAGAGTGGAATAGGTCACAAAATTTGACTCTTACATTATATAGACTAAGCTTCCCCTAAATATATGCATACATATGGTAGAAGGCAAAGCATATGCATAGTTGGCAAATTATTGCTTAAGGGAATTTAATCTATATAATGCATGGAGAAAGCATATAAATATCAAAATGAAATCAACATGATGATATCGGTTTAGAAATACCACATGTGGAAACCAATTTGATTTCTACCACTTGCAATAGATGATGGATATTTGTAGTATGATGCTTAACTCCGGGGACTCCATTTTCCTTGTAATGAGACTACTACACACATGATAAGCTTAAAAAGATGTTAGTCTCAAAGCATCCAACCTGTAGAGTAACCTCCCCCTAAATTTGTACACACAAGTATCACATACTTGTAGGAAACATGCACATTGATTTTAGAATTAAAAATACCACTTGAAAGATGACATCACATGAATGTGAGAGTCATTTTCGAAGGCGATATTTGGGAGAAATTATCTACAATTTAGACTTTGGCACATATTAGATGAACAAATGTAAGACAAGCTATGTGTCGTGCTCCTAAACAATTTTAAACCATGTAGGTTTGCTCCAAGGGTTAAGAATGGAACCGAGCAAGCCTACCATAAGATATACCTAGTGTATGCATGACAAAAGATATAAGCATGCAAATGCAAACATAAGCATGAAAAAGTAACTAGATGCTTAAAGATGCCAATTTGTAAGAAATACCACTTATAGGAAATGCAAAATGATACTATTTGAAGGAAATTGAATCTAGTTACCTAGCATGAGAAAGGGAATATGGGTCCATAGTATTCACTAACCCACTTGACAATGATTTTGTCCATTAGGATACACCCCATAAAATGCATCCATACTTTGTCAAGTCTCCAAATTCTCCGAAGTCCATTGGACTTCTCACTTCCCTTTCAAGATCCAAACCTTCTTGGTGCTCTTCATGTTGAAAATGATTTCCTTTGGCACCCAAAAGCGTTTGACCCCATTGTTGACTTGCTTGTTCACCTTGATGGCTACCATCTTATCATTTTTCTTCTTCTTTAACAAGTATGGTGTGGAGGCCTTCTTGTCCACCTTGTTGGTGTAGGTGTTGGAGAGCTTGCTTGTTTGCTTTTTCTCTTTCTTCTTTAATCCTCCCCCATTCTTCACCTTGCACTCATAGGACTTGTGTCCTTCCTTATGGCACACGTAGCAAACCACAGTTTGTCCTTCATCAAGCTTCTTCACTCCCTTGACGGTGTTATCTTGATGAAGTTGGGCTTGCTTCGCCTTGCCTTTCACTTGAGTAAAGTCCTTGGTGAGACGAGCTACTTCTTGCTTGAGTTGCTCATTCTCCTTTGCAACCTCTTGTGTGCATGTATCTACAACAACTTTCTCAACACAAACTTGGTTGCGCAAAGATGAGTCTAAACATAAATCATTACAAGAAGTAGAGGCATCCTTTTTAGACATGTTAAAGATAGAACTTTTCTTTTTAGATGCCTTGGTGGGGGTTGTACTAATGGCTTCAAGATTAGCAACTTTATTAGTTAGCTCATCACAATATTTGCACATGGTTTTCATTTTAGCAAGCAAACTTTTATAAGCATCTTGTGAGCTAGCTAACTTTTCTTTTAATTTTTTATTTTTCTTTACAAGTTGCTCATCATTTATTGTGCATGCATTTGTTGTTGCACTAGCTTTAAGTTGCTCAATTTTAGTAGATAGTTCAACATTGAGATTAGCAAAGTTCTCATATTGTTCAAGTAAAGTTTTGTATGCTTCTTGTGAACTATCTAGCTTTTCTTTTAATTTTTTGAGCTTCTTTTGTTGACTAGTTGTAAGGTCGAGATGGCGAACTAGAGGGGGGTGAATAGTCCTTTCTAAAATTAATTGCGTCGGCTAACCGAAACAAGTGTGGAATTAATACTATCGGTCTAGCCAATACTACACCCCTCTATCTATATTCTCTAGCACCTTCCAAAGATACTAATTAAGCAACAAAGGTGCCGGGCTCGCTAGAGCTCACCTAACCAATTCTAGAAGCAAGGTCACACAAACCTATGCCACTAGTACTTCAAGCAACAAGGGAGCTCCTACACAAGCTAGTAAGCAAAAGCGCAAAGTCACCTAAGCTCACTAGTAATGCTCAATAACAAGGCAACCAATGTCAAATTTACACAAACTAAGCAATGTGACTTACAAGGTTACACAAACCAAATTAGCCACGCAAGAGAGCTACTTCTATGCTACACAAGCAAGAAGGTAACTAGTAAGCTACACAAGCTAACTAATTACAAGAGCAACTACACAAACAAAATGTATATGATAGTAATTACAAGCTTGTGTAATGAGGATGCAAACCAACGGGAAGAACAAGGTTGACACGATGATTTTTCTCCCAAGGTTCACGTGCTTGCCAACACGCTAGTCCCCGTTGTGTCGACCGCTCACTTGGTGGTTCGGCGGCTAATTGGCATCACCCGCCAAGCCCGCACGTCGGGCACCGCAAGAACCTATCCTGAAAGTGAGGGTAGCTCAATGACACACTTTACTAGAGTTGCTCTTCGTGGCTCCCGCGGGGCGAGCACAATGCCCCTCACAAACCTCTTCTCCGGAGCACCGCACAAGCTTTTTGCGGGCTTCGACGGAGACCACCACCAAGCCGTCTAGGAGGTGGCAACCTACAAGAGTAACAAGCACCACCGGCTTGTAACTTGATCACCTAGTGTCACTCGATGCAACCTCACGATGCAATCGCACTAGAATTGCCCACTCACACAATCTGATGATCACTATCAAGTATGTGTGAGATGGAGGGCTCCCAAGCACTACTACACAAGCCACCAAGGCTCTAGTGTGCTCAGCTACCGGCCCAAGGCTAACCATGGCTTCTATTTATAACCCCACGAACAAATAGAGACGTTACCCCTTCACTGGGCAAAAGTCAGGACGACCGGACGCTCTGGTCCGATCAACCGGACGTTGGACCCCAGCGTCCGGTCGTGCGATGCACGCCATGTGTCCCCTTCTTCAAACACTGTTCACTAGATCTCAACGGTCATATAACGACCAGACGTAGCAACATGAACTGACCGGACGTAGCAACCCTAGTGTCCGGTCATTTCCAGTAAGGTACCGGACATGACCGGACGCGTCCGGTTGGTCGTGATCGGACGCATTAATAGAGTCCGGTCCTTCTCCACCTTCTCTGCGTCGCCTAGGTCACCGTACGTCAGCCTGACCGAACGCACCCTTCCAGCGTCCAGTCACTTTCAGCGCCAGCGTCCGGTCGAAGACCGATGCCTGCACGCTCTCTGCCGCCACTAACCGGACATAGGACCCCAGCGTACGGTCACTACGTGACCAGTGTTCGGTCCACTTTGTGAGACCCTGTCTTTTCTGTATAGGGCGCCGGTGGCACCGTCGGACTGTCCGCACTCTACGGGCGGACACTCCGCTGGTGGAGTTCCTAACCCTTCTCGCCTCCTTTTCATCGCCGAGTTGATCCACATCAACTCCAACTTCATCTCCCTTGTAAATGTGCCAACACCACCGAGTGTACACCACCATGTGTATGTGTGTTAGCTTTTCACAATCATTTTCCAAAGGATTAGCCACTCAACTTGCCACGCCACTCAATCCTAGCGATGATGCAAAGTTGGATCACTCAAGTGGCACTAGATGACCGATATGCAAACAAGTTTGCCCCTCTTGATAGTACGGCCATCTATCCTAAACCTGGTCATCAACTTCTCTACACACCTATGACCGATGAAATGAAATGCCCTAAGTTATACCTTTGCCTTGCGCATTTCATTCTATCTCCTCCAATGTCGATGAAACACATGCACCAACATGATCAACAATGATATGATCCACTTCATATCATCATGTGATCATATTGGTTCATCGATCTTGACTTCACTTGCTTTTCACCGTTGCCTTCGTCCATCGACGCCAAGTCTTGCTCAAGCTTCACCGCCACGCGGTCCATCGCTCCAAAGCCTCTGACTTGCCCTTCACGCTTGCAACTGGTCCATCAAGCCAAGTCTTGTCTTGATCTTCTCCACATTGATCACATGACTCAATGTCATGTTTCATTTGCAATGAGCTCCTTCATTATCACATGTGTGAGCTTTGCAACATCTCCAAGCCATTTTCACCTTCATGGCATATGTTGCTCACACATATGTACCTATGGACTAATCACCTGTGTATCTCTCATAAACACAATTAGTCCACCTAGGTTGTCACTCAATTACCAAAACCACACAAGGACCTTTCACTAGTGTAAACTTTAGTATAATTAAGATTTTGTTGCACAAGTTCATCATAAGAAGGCATTTCATCATCACTATCACTCTCACTAGAGGATGAGCTTTCGTTACCTCATGTCATAAGGCACATACGAGAAGAGCTTGATGATGAGTGCTTGCGCCCTCGCCTCTTGTGATGGTGTTCTTCTTCACTTGAATAATCATCCCATGACCTTATTGATGTGAGGGCTTGGTTTTTGCATGTCTTCTTCTTTGTCTTGGGTGTGGGCTTGTTTGGACAAACTTCCACAAAGTGCCCCAACTCGTCGCATCCATAGCATCCTCTCTTTCTTTGCTCATTTCTTTGATTGGTGAAAATGAGATCTTGAATTTGGATGGGCACACCCATGATATTGAGCCTTTAGATCATCTTCTCCACCTTGTTGATAAGCTTGATTGATTCTTCATCAAGGTCAGAGGTGGAGGAGGAAGATTGATCATCATCACTTGAATCTTCATCATCCTCATCCTCATCTTCTTCTTCATCTTCACTTGAGGAGCTTGAGCTTGAGCTTGTCTCAACATGCTTGCCCTTCATCTTCTTTTTCTCACTACATGCGAGAGCTTTGACTTTGCTTGATGAAGAGGTTTCTTCTTGACCCATCTTGCATGACATTTCAAATGCCACTATCTTGCCAATGACTATGGCCGGGGTCATGGTGCTCAAGTTCTCCATGTTGTGAAGGATGGTGATGATACTTGCATATTTCTTTTGTGGTAGCACGGAGATGATCTTCCTCACGATGTCCACATCATCTAGTTTTGTTAATCCTATCGAATGGAGCTCATTGATAATTAGATTCAAACGAGAATACATATCATGAACAAGCTCATCATCATTCATTGTAAAGGAATCATAATTTTATTTAGCTAGACAATGTTTTCACTCACGAACATTAGATGTGCCGTCATGGAGCTCTTGGAGTTTTAACCAAATTTCATGTGTCGTATTTAAAGTGAACACTTGGTTAAACACATCCATGCTAAAAGATTCAAACAAGCAATTCTTAGCTCTAGCATTGAAATGTATTTCCTTTTCTTCACTCTTTGTGGGTTTATCGAGATTCTTAATGGGTTTCATCCCGTCACGAGTGACTCTTCAAACTCCCAAATCAACCTCCTCAAGGTAGAAAGCCATTCTAGCTTTATAATAGGGGAAGTTAGTGCCGTCAAAGTGCGGAGGCCTAGAGGTATCCATCCCAATCACTCTAAATAGCGTCGGCTCAACGACGGTTAAGCCAAAGGTCCAAATTGAGCCAACCTGGCTCTGATACCACTTGTAGGGGACCGTGACGCCTAAAAGGGGAGGGTGAATTAGGTAACTTAAAATTCTAACTCTTAACTATGGCCTCTTTTTCTAACCTTAGCAAAACATATGCAAAAGATAAACTATCTAAAAGTGCAACTACGGTTTTGCTAGTGTATAGTTATCTCTACCGCAAAAGGATTAAAGTAAACAATGTAAATGCGGAAGCTAAAGAGCAAGGTAGAGATATGCAAACTCACGTTGGTGACTCCGGTATTTTTACCGAGGTATCGAGAAGCGCGCAAGCTTTCCCCTAGTCCTTGTTGGAGCCCCTTGCAAGGAATCCCTCGCAAGGGCCAAGCTCCCGGTCGGATAACTCTGTGGATAGCCTCAGGCCTTTCCCACGTGCAAGTGGGTCTCCGACGTGCCTTCCGGCAAGCCTCTCCCAGATGCTCCCCGCCATCTTCACTATCAAGCTTCCGGCCGAAATGCCGCGGGCCTTGTTCCCTCCGGTACACGGGGACGGCCACACCACAAACGCGGTTGGTGTGATCTCGCAAGACTACAAGCCCCTCCGATGTACAACAAAGGTGCGCGTAAACACCGAGTGGTAAGAGGTATGCAAACCTCACTAAACACTAGGCCTAAACCTAGAGCAAGCGCATAAGCGATGGTCTAATCAACCAAAGCACTTCACAAAGCACTTATGCTAATCACCTAATGAATCACTAAGCACTATGCAAGTGGAGATCACTAAAATGGTGTATCAACACCCTTGGTATGTTTCCTCATCTCCACACCACTCAAATGGCCGGTTGGGGGTCTATTTATAAGCCCCACTGAAAAAGTAGCCATTGGGGATGAAATCCCGCTTTTCTGCTACTGACCGGACGCTGATCACGTCCTGACCGGACGCGTCCGGTCGTCCCGACCGTTGGAGCCATGATCCACTGATCGGACGCTGCCAGCGTCCGGTCACATGCCACCGAATGCGTCCGGTCGCATTTTTGCCGCTCTGGAACCTCTCTGTACTCGACTGGACTCTGTTGTCCTGCGTCTGGTCGATCTGCCGCTAGCGTCCGGTCCAGCGTCCGGTCACTGCTGCTGCCGAGCCTCTTGATCGGGGCGTCTGGTCACTATGCTACCAGCGTCCGGTCACTTCTGTGAGCTCGTTTCTTCGCGATCTTGCGTACGGCTTGGTTTCTATCTTCATGCTTGGACTTTGCTTGATATCTTGGGTCTTCTCTTGTGCTTCTAAGGTCTTGCTTATGGTGTTGATCATCGGATCATCACGTTGTCTTCGTCCAAGTCACATCTTGCACCCTATTGAACTACAAAACAATCACTTGCAAATTCATTAGTCCAATTTGGTTGTGTTGGTCATCAAACTCCAAAATTCAAAGTAAATGGGCCTAGGGTCCATTTTCCTTACAGCGTCCACCCGGCCAACTAACCTAAGAACGTGTCGTGCTCATATTTTAAAGCACCTATAACAACTAAACGGTTGCTTCTAGACCTAAGTCATCTTCACCATGCTCAAAATGGCATATGAGGCTACCAAACCGAGCTAAAACATAACACCTATTTTTAACCCGATTTCACAAAATAAATTGCCAAACATGGCATTGTCTAGCTGTCTATATACTTAAAAATCTTCTAAGTCTATGAGCTGAATTTGATTTCAAGTTGCATTTCTAGGCTATTAGAAATGTTGGCTAGCAATGTTATTTTTCTACAGCAAGTATTTCATTGTCATCTACAAAGTCCATACTCCAACTTTATTTAAGCGCCACATATATGTTCTATAGTATTTTTTTCAATAAAAATTAGTTTTAAACCCTACTTGATACATATGAGTTATGGAATAGCTTATCATTAAACATTTTTATTGATCTTCTGAAGTTATAAAAATGTTATCTACACCTTCCATCGCATGTATTATCACATAAACATGATGCTCACAACATGGTTTGGTAACTTGTTTAGGGCGTAACACCGAGGGTGTTACACATGCCAATCATTGTATCATGATAGCATGATTATAATATGATAAAATTAATAAATGTAGGGCTAAGCCTTATTTTCTGCCTCAGGTGATCTAACTGGGCTCCTAACCTAGTTAAACCTTGTTTTAGCATTAAAAAGAAGGTTTGAGATGACGTGATGGAAATGTACCCATGTCATGAATGATGAGTGCTTGTCAAGGTGACATGATTGAGTTTTGGTTGAGTTGGGTTAGCGTGATTTTATGTTTCTTAGCCTATGAATGTGCAGGTGTTTTTTTAACTATGAATGTGCAGGTGTTGGGTGGATAAAGGTGGTCGATGGCAGCAAAGAAGGTCAAGTGAGGAGTCCTAATCGATGGACCATGGGCGATGAAAATAGAACACAAAGGCTTGGACTGAGGGACCAAGTGGCGGGAGGACGGATTAAGTATGGCTAATACAATAATACTTGACATGGCGATGAGTGACAGCTGGGGCTAGACCGAGTCAAGGCAAGGCGTCGTGAGCACTTGGTATACTATCGGGCCGTCGACACCGAAGGGGTTGTGTACTGGCTACACGTAGGAGGGTTTGGCAGTTTTAGCCTCGAAACCGCGGGCGGAGTGATTTTCATATAATCCTTGAAAGTGGCCCGATAAGACTTAGCTATGTTTTTATGAGAAATTGAACATGTGGCGACTATGTATGCTCTCATGTGACATGATCCTAGATGAAGGCCGCATAGTTGGTTAGCACAGATGGTGCTGCCAGAGAGAACCAGGTTAACTAGATTAAGTTGAGTGTGGGCCAAGGATGGCAGCTCGACTTAGTCTAGTTAATTAGAGGATCCTCGCACTCATTTGTGGGCCAACTGCAGTAGCCCTTGGCTTCATGGAGAGATGATTGATTTTTTGGGGTAAGTTTACTCATTTTCCGAAGTTTAGTGGAAGTGGGCCAGGATGATTGATTTTTTGGGGTAAGTTTACTCATTTTTGGAAGTTTAGTGGAAGTGGGCCGGGCACACCCATCGATTATCTCAACCCCCCCCCCCCAGCTTGCGAGCGATTCAAAGAATGACTCAGAGGGTGAACTGAAATCTTTTCATTGTTTTTTTTTAATTTCCGGGGGCGGGGGGTGTCACAACTGACAAGTGCACCCGTGGGTGTATCTCCATGCTTTAAAGTGTTTTTGGAAAATTGGTCAAAGGATTAACCCTTACTCTGCCGAGTGGTACCCAAGCCCTATGGATGTTATAAACCCAACCCCCCTCACACACACACACACCCAGATCCATATATAAAAAATATATTATCTTCGTAAACTTGAAGTGCCGTGCCTATACTTATTGATTGGACATGATATTTTTGTCATGACACTAGCATGATCGAGTGACACTTTGTACTGGCCCTGTTCGTTTCGCTAAATTTTGGCTTATATAGATGCTTATACTGATTTGTTGTGAGAGAAAAATATTGTTCGTTCGCTGAAAAGTACTACTCGAAGTCGCTTTCTTTCTAAGTAGTCTGGGTTGTCAACTTGGACTAATGATAGTAGATAATGCGAGCATCTATCTACTAACACAAAAAAAACACAAAAAGGATACCGTAGAAGATTCAAATAACTCGAAGAGAGACGTTAAAAGAAAGTGTGACATTAGGGAAAAAAATATCTAAGCTAGTTTCATTTTTTCGACCTAACAAATTTTCTATGATAAAACCATATTTTAGAAAAATTAGCAGGAGCGCCGCTATATTTTAGGTTTTTTAATTGCATAACTTCTTCAAGAAATATGGATGATATTTTGAAGAAAAAAATTTGTTTGCCCCTTTGAACTATCAATGCCCCGCGTAGCTAAACTCTCTTCAAAACCAGCTTTATTCGGTACTGATGTTTGGAGCAATGATATTCAATTCGGTAGTGCTAGCACATGGACGTCCGGGCGGACGTTTGCGCTGCACTCCGTTTCCCGCCCCCACCTGCACTCCACGCCTGCGCTCACGCCACCACGCCCCTGCCCTCACCTACGTTTCGCGCACCCACGCGGGGCCCACGCCTCCTGGACGCCAGACCGCGCGCAAGGATCGCTCGCGCCCCCTCCGTTTCTCACACGCATTGCAATATGTGCAACACCGATCTACTTTTGAAACATCCAGATACAACACTTGCAACATACATTTGAAGATAGATGAAACACTTGAAACATGCGTTTGAAACACTTGCGAAAACACCTGAAAAAACACTTGAAACCTTTGTAAACAGATGCAACATCCAGATAAAACACTCGCAACATATGTGTAAAACATATGTAACATCCAGATAAACACACTTGCAATATGTGTCTGAAAAAAAACAGATGAAACATTGGGAACAGAAGCTTGTAACATATGTGTACAAATATTGCAACATATGCAACATCCCGACCTACTTTTGCAACATCCATATGAAACACTTGCAACATACCTATGAAACATCCGAAACACTTGAAACATACGCATGCAACATGCATTTTTCAACCTTCTTCTTCCGGACGACGCAAAGCAGAGCATGGAATGGCAGGTTCCGGCCAGTTGGCGGCTGAGGATGGTGGCACGGCCTGGTAGTGGTCAGCTACGCATGCGCCTGGCTCGACCAGCGCTGACCCCCTCTCCTGGTCAGCTACGCGGCGGTCGGTGAGTACGGTGGAGAGGGAGGAAGGCGGACGCTGGCGCTCCGATGCGGTGGAGATGGAGGATGAGGCCGCTGGTCGGGTGGGCGTGGTGGAGAACGTTGCTGTGAGGCGGTCTCGTTGTGAGGCGGTCGCGGTGGACCACGTTGCGACGGTACAGACACTTCGAGTGGAGAGCGACTTTTATTGGGCCGTTCGGAGTGTCGTGGCCCACGCCAACCTGAGCGTCCGGGCAATCGGACACCCAGGTGTAAGCATCACGTATCCAAATTTGCATTTTGTTGGAAATCAGACACTGATAGTTGAGAGAATTCAAATGGACTTTTCCCGTCCTAAATTGGGGCTCTTCTTACTGGGCCTTGGGCCAACATGAGTCCAGGCTCGCAGCAAGCTCACACAACACAATTTTTCCTTTTCTGATTTATACTGGTAATAAAAATGAGTGTTTTTGTGTAAAAAAAGGGAAAAGAATTTCAAAAGGAAAAAGGAGAGGGATGGGGAGGGAATACAGGACATGAAGAATCTATACACTTCATTTCTGAAGAAACATGAAACGCGTTGCTAGTTGATTTTCAGGGCAACAGATTTGCAGATAGGACACCAGTTCTTCTGCCGAAGCCAGTGCTGTATGCAGGAAAGGTGGTAGTAGTGTTTACATGCCATCTTGCCCACCTCCTCGCCGGCTAAATACTCCTCCTGAGAAATATTTCAAGTGAAAGAAAACATTTAGAGGTTGCAACTAATATCCTGCTACAGAACAATCTGCTACAAATGTACTTGCCTGGCATATGCTGCATTTTCTTTCACAATCTTCGTGAGAACCTGAAGCTGTGGGCATGTAGAGGCTCCTGTTCAGGCACGTGGACAATGCACAGTCTGAAAGACCTGTGTTTACAGTACCAATTCGCTCACCCAAAGCAAGCAATTCCTTCAAAGCAGAGTGTCACAAATTATATAAGTACTGGAGATACAAAGCATGACAAACAAAAATGTTTGCCGACTGAAGAGAGAGAAGAGGATGAAGCAATGAAGGAAATCAGAAAACGGGGTCGACAGAGTAAGGGTCAGACATCAAGACATACTTCGTAGGACATGCCGTCGATATCCATCCTCATGCCTCTATGCCGATCATTGAATATGAAGTAGTTCTCAAGCTGCAATGCACAATGTAATTATATGATTTGCATTCTCTATATAATTTGGACTTTAGCATGACTATTGTGTAGTGATAGAATGCCTTACCTCTTCAATTCCACCCACATCAAAGCGCAAGTATCCATTTGAGTCCTCCATGCTGTCGTCCAGGGACGAAAGGTCTCCCTGAAGACCGCTTCTGTATCTCGCCATGAATCCAGAAAGAAACCCTTCAGAAGGCACATGGTTTCTTGTTACCTGCTCAACTAGCAGCAAGTCATCGTCACTCCTCTCTGAACTCCTCCTAGCATCTCCAGCACCATTTCTTTGCACACCGTCAGCTCCTGCATTTGCTGCACCTTCATCAGCTTTTCTTATCCTAGAAGCTGCCCGATGCGACGGCCTTGAGACCGATCGACTATTGCTCGGGGAACCAGCACTGAATCCATTCGGAGACTGTGAGCTGTTCTCCCTGTTCAGCGATCGTTTCCTTGATGTGCTGACCCTCTCCTTAAGCCGAGCCAGTAGATCACGCCCGGGACCGGGAGTGTCTCTTGACCTGCTGCCGGTTTCGCTACAAGAGCCTCCTGCATCCCTGCTGATGCTGCCTGAAGTACTGCTTTCTTGTGGAGGCTTTCTGTTGGGCTTCCGGAAAATCTGTGATCTCCGAGGGGTGGCCGGTGTTGATTCATTGGGCGCCGCCGCCCTGTGCACCTCCTTGCCTTTGGCCTTGTCAGTAGAATGCTGACCACTGCAGCCATGGCGCGAGCAGCAATTCTTGGCCTTGGGGCGCGAAGCGTCTTCTCTGAAGAGAAGAATCGATCCTCCCTTGGTGAAGAGGAGGCCGCCGACTGTTCTTCTTCCCATGTGCTCATCCATGTCAGATAATTACCTGAAACTAGAAATGGTTGGCAGAATTCAGGTACTCTGACATTTCCCGAACAGGTTAAATCATTCAGACCTTGCAAACAGGTAATTTGCTGGATTCATGACATTAACGGCCATTACCGATACGTCTAACATGCCTGATATCAATTTGTAATTAATACGCAATATAAACTGAAATACCGTTTCGCCTTCAAACTATAGTTATACAGGCATGCACAAGAAGTAATCACCATTCACCACGGGCCATGTGGTCACAGTATGACTAAAATGGATTCAGCAGACCCAAAGAACATTATCTTAATCATTAATTTTACTAAAACGAAATTAGTCAGATGATCCTTGGTATAATTTTACGTATTATATTATAATCAGTCTAGTTATATATGTGCCTACTCATAGTATAACCAAAGCATCTTTCTCTGTGGACCAAACGAAGTTGTTGTAGTAGCAACCTTTTTCCCTTCCTGTCTGGAATTATTTCCTATCCTGAAAGGCCAGTTTGCCCATGCCTGCAGTACCACGGCATAGCACAGTACTGTATCAAAAACAGAAAGGTGTACTGATTTTGCTTTACGGGAATCGGAATCAGATAACTAGGAGGCACCCCGACGGTTGACACATACGGATTCCATGGGGATAGTAGTACCTTTCTTATCGCATAAGAAAAATATTATCTGCGTCTTGTAACTGAAAAAAAAAGGATGGAAAAGAAAGTTGCTGGTTTCAGACAGCCGAAGCAACCGGGACATGCAGCGGAAAACGATTCCGTCTTTCAGAGGAAAACATTGACCTGTATTCGAGGAACAAGAGGAAGTTTCTCTTTCTTTCTTTTATTTACGAAACAAAAAAAGCAGAGGAAGTTCGATATAGTAAATAAAAAGGAATTGGATTGCAGAGACCAAGAATTCAGAACTTTCGTGGATCATCAAACCTTCAAAGTCCCAACAAAATCAATCCAGCGATCGATCACGATGGCAACAGGTATGTATGTACTCCTATACTTGCAGCGCCTATAACGCTCACAGGCAGCCGCTACAGAAGAACTGAAGAACCCAACGATAAAGGGCGAAAGAACCATGCAAACCACCTCTCTGCCACCCTGAATTCCTTCTACGAGAATACAACAAACCTCTACCACCCTGAATTTCACGAGGTGAACTACAAACTCGTCAACCAGTTGACACGAACAACAAAACAACACCAGGCCAAACATGAAAAGTTGTAAGAGAAACAACGAACCAAACATAGCATGCCGACATCTGAACATAACACGAGGAAGAAGAAGATGAGGAGGAGCGGCCATGACCAACCTTCCTTTCCAAGCCTTTCCTTCTAACCAGGTGATTCTCCTCCAATGGAACAGGCCCGGCAGCGACTGGATCAACCCGGAGAATCGAGGGGAGAAATAGGGAGGGGGCGATAAGAAGAGATCCGAAGTGATGGGAGTTGTTATATACGCATGGCCAAGAAACCAAACCACAGAGACAGAGGGAGCGGGGTGCGGAGCCTTGAACAGGAAAGGAGAGGCGAGGGAGACGAGGCCGGCGTGGCGGGCAGGAAGGGACGGCGGCGGGGCCCGCGGGGCAGGTCGTGTGGGAGCCGTCGGATGAGGCGCCAAGCGTAGGATCTGACGAGCGCGGGGCCCGCTCAAACGGAGGCCCAGAACCGCCCCCACCACCGAATTTCCTGCCCGATAATGTGCCGGCCCGTACATGCGTGTAGTCGAGTGAAGTGGACCCACGGAGGGACTGACAGGTGGGGCGTTGGGCCATCCTGTTGCCTGCGCATTTTTTGGGGGACATTTTTTTTTGTCCGCTTTTCGTGAAGCAGTGTCAGTGTTTTCTGGTCTTTTTGTGCACAAATATATATTACGCTATGCCTTTTTATTATTTGTTTAATTGACTCTCCGCCTTATCGTCACAAAAGAAGCTGAATGCATAAAGATCGGCGATAAAGCCCAAATTTTCAAATATAAGCGAACAGGGTGAGTTTTTTTTTTTTTGACAATGCATAGCAGTTAGTATAGCGCATCAAAATCAACATGTTTTGAGAGTTTTTGTAAGTGGGAGAATAGCACATAGCAGTCTACAGCTATTGAGACATTAAAAAGGCAGCAGTAATAATTAGTGCAGGGAAAAAGTGTTTTTTGCGTGCACTTTTCGGGCGGGAAAAAGTCTAAGATAAAATATGTTGTACCACGTATAATAACATAAAAACGTACAACACATAATAGATATGTGTACATATGTTCCAGTTTTGTTGGCGTGCCGTGGTGTAAAGTGAAAAATCGTTGAGTTAGTACAAAGCCCTTTTTCTTAGTGTGTGACCAGGGTGATTGGTTATTTTTAGGACGACCAGCAGTCCTGTCCAGCTAGCTGTTGGAGTACCAACTTGGATGCGGCTGTAAAGTGTATATGATGCATAAAAATCAGTACTTTACTTTAGATTGCTAAAATTGTACACCGGTACTTTGCTTTTGCACTCATTTTTCTCTCGTGTCTCCCTTGTGATTTGCGTTAAAATAAGAGAGCTAGCTTGCCGGGTCCAGACAATAGCTTATACTTTAGCATTTGCACAAAGGAATTCCTATCATTTTAGCCGTGCTTATAATACAGTTTAGAGATATTGTATAAATAAACATGATAATGACGGAGCGCTCATCGGGTTGCACGTACAGTGTTAGGGATTGACTCCAAGCTCGCAAGGATTTACGTATCTGCTAAATAGATTCTAGGTGCACAAGGGATAGGGGTAGAATCTTCATGGAAAATGGCAGATAATATTTTTGTGACATCCCGTCGTTCTGCAGACGGCGATCGCTGGAATTTGTTCAGGAAGAGGACGGGAAAAGTAAGCTTCCTTTCATGTCCTGTAGTTCGTGGCTCACGACTTGCTCTGACTTATACGGCACATATTCTCCTAGTAGAAATCATTTTCATGGCGTGACAAGAGGGGATTTGTGTGTAGACGATTTCCATCAGTTTTCATACACAGAAAAACTATACCAACTTCCATCTCATACAGCGCACGAATTCTTTTATAAAAGAGGAAAACATACTTTAGTAATTGTTTGTATATAGTGTCAAAAAATTATCTCATCATGTCACACAAGAGTCAACACTAATATTATAAATTATAAAAATAATTCGCTCTGTTCTTTAGCACTACTTTTCAACGAACGAACAATGTTTTTCTCTTATAACAAATCAACATAAACCAAAGAGTTAAATGCACCAGAAGTCCATTACACTTGTGAGGATGTTTCGGTTAGGTCCATCAACTTCCAAAGTGGTTTTTTGGGTCCATAAACTTTGTACGCCGTATCACCTAGGTCCATACCTCTCCACGTTAGCTTTTCGTGCTGACGTGGCATGATGTGGCCATGCAGGCCAGCCGCAGCCCCGCGGACGCACGAGCAGAAGCCGGTGGCGGAGCGGCTGCGACCTGCTGCTGCTGGTCCTGCTCCTACGCCACGGCGACGACATGCACCTCGGCCTCGGAGAAGCAGTGCGACGACGAGGAAGCGAGCGGGCCCTGTCCCTGTGCGCCACCGAACACGCCCGCGCCCGCCCCTGCGCCCGGCCGACGGAAGCTCCACCGCCTCTTCTCCCTCACGGGAGGCCGCACAGGAGGCAGCCGGCCGCGGAGTCGCCAGCTGCGGGCTCTGCCGATTTCGGCCGTGGGCAGCGTCTCGGTGCCGCCACCATCCTTGGCGTCGCCACCGTGGAGCCAGGCGTCGAGGCTGCTGCGCTCGAGGAGCTCGTAGACGAGGATGCGGTCGCGGTCAGCGGCGCAGTAGCCCAGCAGGCGCGTGAGGTTCGGGTGGCTCAGGCTGCCCAGCACCTCCAGCTCGCGCGCGGAACTCGCGGTTGCCGACGCCCGCGTCGCCGTCACCGGAGAGGCGCTTCACGGCCACCGCTGCGCCGTCGAGGAGCACGGCGCGGTAGACGAACCCGAAGCTGCCGTCGCCGATGATGTTGTCCGGGGGGAGAAGCCCCTAGTGGCGGCGGCGAGGTCGGCGAGAGAGAGCAGTCCGCGGTCGTGCCGTAGAAGGACCACGACGGGCAGTCTACTGGCGTCGTATCGGCGGGCGTGGGGCCTCTCTGTCTTCGTCATGCAGCGCGCCCGCCGGGGATGGAGCTCGCGCTGGCGAGGATGGCTTGCGCGCTCGCTAGAGAGGAGCTCACGGCAACGAGGGGCCTAGAGGCCGCCCGCGCGGTGCTCATGCCCGCGCCAGAGCATGCACGCGGTCGAGCTTGGGCCCGTGACGGTGCCCGCGCGCGGCGGAGCCCTTGCCCGCGGCAGAGCACAGGAGCGCCGGAGGAAGCTGTTGGAGTTGCGCCGGCGGCCGACCATGGAGGACGGGACGGGACGAAGCACCGTCGGAGGAAGCCACCGGAGAGGAGCTCACGTCGGCGACCAGCCATGGAGCCGGGTATGCTTGCGCCTGACCTATGTGATCCCCGCCGCCGTCGCCAACTCCACCAGGCTCGTCCGGCTCAACCTCAGCCGGAACACGCTGTCTGACGCGGTCTCGGTCGAGGTCGTCGCGTGGGCGTCGCTCATGTTCCTTGACCTCTCATACAGCAACCTCTCCGGCCCCATCCCCGACGGCTTCGCTGGCTCCGACAAGTCACCGTCTTCGACCTCCAAGCTCACCGTCGACGACGACGACGACAACAACAGTGACAGCAAGAAGGCCATCACCGGGAGCTACCAGCTCGTGTTCCTCAGCCTGGCGCACAACGCCCTTGACGGGCCCATCCCGGAGTCCCTCACCATGCTCACCAAGCTAACCTCGCCGGCAACAGCCTCAACGGCACCATCCCGGCGCAGCTCGCCGCGCTGTCTGACCTCAAGGCGCTAGACCTCTCCGGGAACACTCTCGCCGACGAGATCCCGCCGGGGCTCGACAACCTCACCGCCATGCTCCAGTCCTTCAACGTCTCCTACAACAACCTCTCCGCCGCGGCGCCGTCCTCGCTGACGCGCAAGTTCGGGGAGCCCGCGTTCACGGGGAACGTCCTGCTCTGCGGGTACTCTGCTTCCACGCCTTGCCCGGCGTCCCCGTCACCCGCGCCGGCGTCGCCCGCGGAGGAACCGCCTTCGCGCGGAGGGCACAAGTTCGAAGGCGCTCGTGCTCATCGTCGCCGGGATCGTCGTCCAAGCAGGCGGCAGCCAAGGAGGCTGGTGTTGGCGTTGGTGCCGCCGTTGCCGGGCGCGACGAGAAGCCAGGGTCTGGCGCGCCGGAGGTGGAGTCCGGCGGGGATGTTGGTGGCGAGCTGGTGCACTTTGATGGGCTGCTGGCGTTCGCCACCGCGGAGATCATGGGGAAGAGCACCTATGGGACCGTGTACAAGGCCGCCGCCGCGCGCCCGCTCCGCCACCGGCTTCTGCTCGCGCGCCCGCGGGGGCTGCGGCTGGCCTGCATGGCCACGACATCATGCCACATCAACACGAGAAGCCAACGTGGAGAGGTATGCATCTAGGTGATACGGCGTACAAAGTTTATGGATTAAAAAAGTCACTTTAGAAGTTGATGGACCTAACTAAAATCTCCTCATGAATTAATGGACCCCTGATGCATTTAACTCTAAACCAAATTTCAACGAAACAAACTGGACCAATGTCTTTGTCAGAGACGTCGCTAGACGTTCCTGCACCACAATGGTGGCTGGTGGCTCTTTGGACACATTTGGATGGATGGATGCCCATAGGCTGTAGCAGCCCGGCTAAGGGGCCATTTGGCTGGGCTCTCGCCTGCTCTGGCTCTCAAATCGTAGGAGCACTGTAGCACACAGAGGAGCTGGAGCTGGGAAGTCAAAAATACTGGCTCCGGCAGCTCCTTCGTTGTCAGTGAGAGAGAAGATGATGAGAGAGAGAAAAGCAGCTTCTATACATAGTGCGATGAGCAGTGCTGCTACAGTAAATGTCAGATGGAGTCGGAGCTACTAGGAGCCCGGCCAAAGGGCCCTAAATTTCAGCCGTTCACCATAGGCACAAAGCTACGTTTGGATCAAAGACAGAATTTGGACGTATTTTTGTACCAAGTTCTTTCTGACAAACTGGGTTAGTTGTGACCTTCTACAGTGAATTGAAAGAACAGGAGAGTTTTTTTTTTTTAAGATTCCTTGGAACAAATGGTAGTACACAGGAACTGGTCAACACATAAATACGTGAGCCGATTCAGCGCGGGCGAGTACACATCACGACGGCATAAAACCGATCCTCCACTTTTATCTTTTGTTTGGTGCAAGTTACTTGAAGGCTAAATGGTGTGTATGTGCGTGTCTGGTCGGCTCGTAGCCGGAGTTGGAGTTGGGCGTACTGAACCGTGCCACTACCACTAGGGCTGTTTAGATTGAGGTCAGGAATCAGTATTTGATATTGTAGCATTTTTGTTTGTATTTGATAATTATTGTCCAATCATGACTTAACTAGGCTCAAAAGATTTGTCTCGTAATTTACAATCAAACTGTATAATTAATTATTTTTTTATCTATATTTAATACTCCATATATATGTCAAAGATTTGATGTGATGAAAAGAGAGAACTTGAATCCAAACAAGGCCTAGCAGTAGCAGCGCGATATGACGACGGAGGCGCCCGGCACGAAAGGCAGGCGGCGGCAGGCCAAAAGCAACCGGCAGTTGACGTACGGGGGTCGCTGGCCGCTACTCTAACTTAACGCACGGCCGCTTGCCTTTTGGGCATCCGGTTGACATGCCAGCCAGAAAGCACACAAATGGCACAAGAATCCGGGCAAAATATGCATACATGCATACGACGAATAACCAAGGTCCTTGTGAACATGCATGATACACAGTTTTTTTTTTTTGAGTGGATGCATGATACACACAGATGCCAAATGTATACGGCGAGAGGATGGGGATTATGCTGCAGGTCGATATGACCATAAGAGGCCGTTGGGGCACGGTTATGGCCTGACGGCCACTGGCATGCACTTTTTTTTTTGAAGTTACTGGCATGCAGTTTTGTTTGGTATCCACCGTTGGCTGAGGCTCTCAACAGTCCCAAGAGCAGTTAGCTCCGTCAAAACGACCTTTTGTCGTCTCCATTTGTTGAGTTCGGCAACGGATGTTGATTGCTATGCATACGCGCATGATCCAAAGCCGCAACGGAAAACTGCCTGTCCTCTTCTTTTCTGCAACCGCGACGACACGGGTGGAGAAGTTTCACTTGGCCTTGACGAGTTCTACACGTTGATGCAGGTCTTCGTTTCAACTAGTAAACTTATTGTAAAAAAAAAAAACTAGTAAACTGGCGGTATGTCGATCTTTTCGCTATATCGTCTTGGTTTATTAGATTGAAAGTTTTGGAAATTTCGCTCGCACTCCCCTCCTCGCACATGTGCATCATAGCAGCCATGACTCTAAAGGCTTAGGCCTCACTTTGCTGCATCCCCTTTGCGTCGTCAGCATGATTACAGGGGGGCATCAAACGACCAAGCAAGCCGTCCCACAATCATGTCCATACAAGTATACAACTCGTCGGAGCCCCCATTTTTTTATGCGCTCGCCGCTCGGCGTCAGACAGGGCCGCACACATCCGGAGCGCCTTGTCTTTGCTTTCCTTTGCATCCTCATGGCCGCCCGGGGTCTTCTGACCACTTCTGAACTTTATATATTCTCCTCGTGCCGTATCAACATCATGCTATCGTGATTCTACTCATTCCTTGCCATGATGAATATACATACACAGGGCCGTCCAGGGGTTTTTATATAACTCAGCAACCGTGGCCTACTAAGCTGCGTGCTCGTCCCTCTGTAGTCTGTAACCGCATCGCATGATGCCGCAATCAGCAGCGCAATTTATTTTTGGAGTTGGTTTCATGGTTCTTGGTTTGTTTGATTTGATAATGCAGGTGCCTTTCAGTGTGTGTCTGTGTTGGTGTGATAATTCAACACGGCACGGCACGGCAGGGCAGGACACTAATCAGCTGATAACCCTCTCCTAGACTCCTATGTATAGTGATGTCTCCTTGTTGGGTTCTCTGGTTAGCACAGCACTTGATCTGCTCCACAAACAAAATCATTCTTCCAAGTGCTGCATGGATGGATGGACTGGGACTGGATAGGACGGCCTTTCAGTTGCATTGCACCCATGGGTCTTCTCACAGGTCGTTTTCTTTCAGAGAAAGCGAAGGGCATGGAAGGCGATGCTATTTGGCCTTGTGTAGTGTTTGAAGTTTGAATAGAGGTGTCAGTTTTAGCAGAACCACAATCTGGTTTGCCTGAATTAAAGTTTTAAGAGCCACGACTTCACTTTCACCCAACCTGCAAGTTGACGCCGTGTCGAGATGTACAGAATCTACTTATACTTATTAAGCTGATAGATTGCAGCAACCAAATGCTATTAGCCCAAACTGATACGCCTCTTATATACGCTTCGTATCCCTGTCACGCTGTCAACTTCGCGTTGTGAAATGTCAGGAAGTTGCCAGAAATACAGATTGGTGGATCATCATTAAGAACAAATCTGAAACGTAGGCCTAGTTTAGATTGCAAATTTTTGCAACCTGGACACTGTAGCACGTTTCGTTTGTATTTGATAAACTTTGTCCGATCATGGACTAGGCTCAAAAGATCCATTTCGTGATTTACAACCAAACTGTATAATTAGTTATTTTTTTATCTACATTTAATGCTCTATGCATGCGTCCAAAAATTGATGTGATGGAAAGAGATTAAAAAAACTTAGAATTTGGAGGTAATCTAAACAAGGCCGTACTTAAAAATCACACTAGAAAACTTGCTGTGGTATTACGGATGCTTCAGCTTATCTTTCTGACAATCTGTCAACTAGTACAGATTTCAGACCACTGCTCTGAATGCTTCAGTTTGACAGTTTTCTGTACCTTTCGTTCAAACAAAAAAAAACAATTTTCTAGACCTCTCTTTCAAAAAAGAAACGATGCTCCACTTCCAACAAGAAGAAACCAGATGTTAGCGTCACGCTAACCTGTAACATGATGCTGAATGACACTGTATGTTGAGATCAAAATCCCATCATCATTAGAGGGGCTAGTGGAGTTGTCGTGGACGCATAAGCTAGCAGGGTCGCCTCGCCTGATGGCAAGGAAACGCTCGCCGCAATACATACAGCCAGTGCGTGCGTGTTGCTTCTTCGGGGCGGCTCAGTTCTGTTAAATGTCAACGTCTGACGTGAAAGATACCCAGCAAGTTGCACCTGTCATGCTCCGTTTACATACAAATTACCCAAACACATATAGTTTTGTTGCTAATCAATTGGGCTCCTTCGCTTGGCCGTTTCTCTATAAAAATCAACAAAGGAACCAACATTCGCATGTTACTGCTGACATCCTCTCACTTTTTTTTTTGAAAAAAAGTCTTCAGAAATCGGTAAAGGGCTTATGAACCATACAAATGGCAACAGAACCAGACATAAGACACTTGAAAAAAACAAACCCCTCTTGCTCCATCTATTTCTCCGAGTATTGTGAAAAATTCAGCACGGGTGCTATGTAGCATGTACAGACACATTCAGAGCAGCCATCTTATGACACTACCTTGACGCTGCTGGATTTCTTCGCTCTTTCGCCAGAGAGACGGGCAGGGGGACGATACCTTCATCTTCATGAATAGCTATCATCACGTACTAGAGTATAGTGCTAACCCGGTGTTCTTAACTGAACTGCTTGCTTATTAATTAACCGGCGGCGGCCTTTATTGCGCGGCCGCGATCATGGAGGATGACCGGTGGCTGGGCCACGGCGGGGACGGCGGCCGCTTGCGCTGGTGGTGGTGGTGCTTGGCGGGGCGGTGTGTGGACGCCTCCAGCTCCGAGGTCAGGATGTCGAACATCACCTGCACGTCCCTGTAGCCACAGGTCTGCACATCCTCGTGAAGCTTCAGTATGCTGCCGCCGCTGCCTGCAGGGGGAGAGTTTCAGGGATAAGGATCTTGTCACTGTCATGGTCATGGATCACCCATTCACCCCACCCCAAAGGGAGAGGACAGAGGAGGATCAAAGATTCAAAGGGAATTGTGATAGAGGCGTCTGTTTTTTGTCCACTTTGCTAGTGGAGGGAAAAAGGGGTGTAGAATGCTGGCCGCCTTTTGACCTCCCGATTTTGGGTGGAGAGGAATGAAATGCAAATATACTCACGATATTTGTGACACTGTTTTACTGCTGGAATTGTGGAATATTCATGCTGAGCGCATCGTTGAATTTGACCAATCCATTAATAATTGTACTATGTTAATTTGTATGCTTTATTTAACCTTATATTCCAATAATAAATAATGTCTCTTTTTTTTAGAAGAGGAATGTATAGGATAAAGGAATTCCTAGGATAAATAATGTCTCTTGTGTTTGCTGTCTCAGTATCGTGGGCCTAGATTGCATGAAAAAGGCCCACAGGCCCATGTAGTAGACGTGTGATCTGTTACACCGAGGGTCCTTACATACGGATGGGCCCGAACTTGTCAATCTAACTGAAATGCATAAAAGGCTAAGACTGTGTGGGCTTCGACTGGAACTGGAGGCCCATATTCGCTAAGATGTTCTGATGTTGACAGTAGCTTCCCTTTAGAAAAAGGAAGTGAAGTGTTAGTACGGTTCTCTAAAACGAAAATGACGTTGGAAAATTCTAAAAAAAAATGACGATGGAACGGTTTACGGCAAAGCGCTAGAAACCAAGAAACTACTCCAATCAAACGAAGAAAGCAGAGAAACAGAAAGATGAGGTAGTAAGCATCTGTTCCACCAGAAAAGCTAGCACAAAACGGACGGTAAGAGGATCGACCGACACCGTCTTTTCCCGCATGGCCGCATTCGATATTCTACCAGGACAGCAACTCGTGCTGCACCGTAAGGTTCATCCTTATCTACAATCTAAACGACACAAAGTAAAGGAACTACCTGAGCAAAAGAAGAAAAAAAAGGTTCCTCCCTTCAACTTTTCCAGAACCAAGAACATTTCCCTTCCGGAGTACGAGTTCTCACCACCAGGTTCGTCTGCGCTCCTAGTCCCTGCCGCACCAGCACCATGGAGATGGAGACACTGGCTTTATTCCGTTTCGATCGGCATCCGGCAAGTCAAATCCTGACCGGGAACGAGCACCACACACACGGCCACACGGGTTACCCGCCCTAGTGGCATGGCTTTACCCAGGGCAATCCAACGGGCGGCCGGGGACAGAAAGGAGAAAGCGGCTAGCCGGCTACGCTTCCAGCCTTCCATGCATTCCACGACGACGAAAAGGCCGTCGCCCGGTACCCGTCCGTCTGCTGTCGATCAGCCAGTAGTCACATTGCTGCCTCAGCCTCCATCCAGCCGAGATTGAAAAGAAAAGCAGCCTTCCACGAAGACGAAAAGAAGCGTCTGCTCGTGACGTTCCAATCGGAGAGAGTGAAACGAACTGTTTTCCGGAAGGGACACCCGGTTTAGTTTCCGCACGCTCACCAGTCACAGAGGCCACAAGCCCTGTTCATTTGGTTTGTTTGCTTTATAAGCCATGGCTGAAAGTAACGTTGGCTGGTTTGGTATGAGAGAAAAAATATTATTTATTGGCTGATAAGTTATGGCTTATAAACCAAATACGACCAAAGGAACAGGCTGAGACTATTGCTAGGTCATGTATACTACTCTTGCTACTAGGAGTACTATAGATCATCAGCTGTCCAACGGCTCGGGGTGGTGTAAGGGCGCGTTTTGGTTCGTTGCATGAGTTGCGGCATGCCGCGGCCTTGCCATTACTAACCAGTTCATTTTCCTCGCCGAATCGCGCCGCAAGTGTGGCGAACGAATTTGGCACCGAAGTTTTGGCGCAACAGCAGATTAGTTGTGGTATACTGGTATGCAACCGCTGTGAAGCAAACGCGCCCTAAAGTGGATGGGCGTACACGCGGTCCGATTGATTGCGCTGCCCCGTTGTCCGATGCCCGGTGCCACGTCGCCATATGAACCTTTGCGGCCGCTGGACAGAGAGAATCTCTCGGCGCAGCACGGACCAGTCACCAGCGGCAGCGGCTCAGAAGCTCGCCGCCGCAACTGCAGAGTGCAAGCCCAGGTTCACACCCGCAAGGCCGCAACGGAGGTGGCTGAATTATTGGAGTGAAAAACTGAAAGGCACTTCACGCTTGAAGGGACAGAGGCAACAGACAACAAGATCGGAGCTGCAACAGAACGGAACGGAGCGGAAACACCCCACTTGGCCTTATGGGCTTATGGCCGTCGTTGTTCTCGACTGAGGATTCAGATTTGCGTTGCGTGCCGCTGAGGCTGAGCTGAAAGGGACGTGGGTTGCAGATCTGAGATAAGGACTAACTAATCGTACGTGTATTACTAGACTAGATGATTGGGGTCATTAGCATTAGTTGTTTGGCAGAGGATCGGAAGATATGCAGTGCAGCTCGCACTGATGGTCACCAGTAGCGGTACACGGTACTGGGACGGTTACTGGTTGGCGAGCCTACTGCCCCAACCGCGCCCCATCTGCCTCGTGACACTTGGCAGCGCCTATCGTGTGGTGGGTGGGTGTGTACCGTGTACGACTTGTGCTAGTATTAGTACTAGGTACTGCTGCCAACAGTTGCACAAGATCTCGCTGTCTGGTGATGCTAATTCTTTTCCAAGCTGCTGCAAGGTCTGTGTCGTCCGCTCGTATTGCACTTCACTGTAGCACCGTACCCACATGTCCAGGTTGACTTTCTCTGACGACATTAAGTTTGGTGTACCTCTGCAGATTGGAAATTTGAGTTGTCCATGAGGAAAAAAACGCTGCCTAATACACCCTGGACTGGACATCCAAAGATCTTTTGGGGCATCACCATCAGCAACCAACCAATGTTACGTACTCTGCACTCTAGAGAGTAGAGGCTGTTATGTTTTATTTGAAAAGATCTCGGGCCCACATGTTACAAAGTTTAGGGGAACTACAACTTTGGAGAGGGTGTTTTAGTTAGTGGGAGCTGTGTGGAAGCGATAAAGGAAAGAGTGTTTCCAGAGGCAACCTAAAAGGTCTAGCTAATTGACTCAGCAGGACTCTGGTCTCCACGCTCTACTACTCCGTAGTGGAGGTGGAGAAGAATCACATTCCACCATGCATGGATAAGTGCTTGGTGGATGGGAATAGTCAACTCATGCAGTAAGGTAAAGGTAGGTTACGCAACCAAGTTGCTCAAGATCGACTTTAATTACTGACACCATGAAATAACGTTTAAAACGGATGGTTCCTAGAGGCTGAAGATTGTTTGTATCGCGAAGTTTCAGAATGACCGATTCTTTTTCAGTATGACGCCAAGGAAATGGCGAGAAAATGAGAGGACCAAGTATATCTGGCCTTTTTTTTCACCGACGACTAATTTTCTGGAATCTTGAATGAGACAGATGAAATAGATAGATTAAGAAGGAAGACAAGTAGGATGGCTCTAGCGTCCCTGGACTACATACGGTTCTCTGTTCTTCAACTAGGTAGCTGCTATAAACTATATATAGTGATGTTCAACAAAGCTCACCGACACTCTGCTACTTACTAGCTACCTCGTTGCAGTTGGCCAGTTGCAGGATTTATAGTTCAACGAAGTCACTGAAGTGTCCTTATACTGAACTCTAGTCTTCATCTAAAGAATATACTGAACTCTAGTATGATCAAGAAGGCAGTACTGAAGCAGCCAGCAATTCCTATGTGAATGATCTGCTTGAAAAACGAGAACGAACGCGAGATTTCAGATGGTGTCTCCAGGAAACGAAAGAACTCTATGAACAGAGTCAGCCAGTGGAGATCGATCGACCACAACGCGCAACGGCGCAAGGACATGGCCTGCAAACTAAACGGCGACTGACGTGGCCGGGGCTCAAAGAAAGCCAAAGCCAAAGCCAGCACTCCACCGGCTAGAAGCCTATACTCTATAGGCACCTACACGATCACAAGTTCACAGCAGGCAGCAGCCAGTCGTGGCGCGTGGAGCCGATCGAGGGCGTTAGGGGGGAACGGTGCCGCGCGTACCTGTGTTGCGCGCGCGGACGCGTGTGGAGACGGCGGCCCACGCGCGGCGCGCCGGGGAGACCACCTTCTTCCGCCACCACGCCATGACAGAGCGCACGGGCGCCGGGATCCTCGCGGCGGCCAGCCTCGACGCCTGCCGACGCGCTCCCCGTCAGTTTCCCCTGCCCGCCTCTGCTCTCTGGTGGTGACCAAGTCAGGTGTGGCTGCAACTGTTCGTTGCTGCTGCTGCTGCTGCTGCTGTTTATGGAGAAAGAGAGGGAGAGAGCGCGCGCGCAGAGGCAGAGCTGCGTGTGTTGGTTCGTTACGGCAGTTTTATTGGCCTGGGCGCCTGGCCGCGGCCGACGGCTGAATTTCCTGCGTTTTCGATGGGCGGGCGTGCTCTGCTCCTGCTTTTTATCCCGTGCCTTCCGCGAGGTCGGCAGGTGCAGGTACTCTGCCTGCGTCGTCTCTGCCTGGTAACCTGTCCCCACCAGGCAAAACGAAGCGAAGCGGCGCGTGTGTCCGTGCCTCGTGGCGGCAGGCCAGTCGAAGCCGAACACTTGTGGGGGCAGCAGGGCGCGCACGCGTACGTGCGAGTGCCTCTTGGTCTCTCGGCTCGGACAGGGAATTTGACCCGAGCGCGACCCGCACCGCCCAACGGCGTGGTTACGTACGTATGCCCACACAAGGGGAGGAAGGAATTGCCCGGCGACCGCGACCTAACCTTCGGCCGCGTGCTGGTGTCACGGTCCACTGTCCTCTCCTTCCGTCAGGGTTAGGTATCCAGCTAAAGTTTGACACGGATGCTGTTTCCACAGGGACATCTGACCGTCGAATTCTTAGTATGTATGTACCGGGTGACTGGTAGCTGCTACTGCCTCTATTATTTGGCTTTCAGAATTCAGGGTTGTTTGTTGATAACAACCATGGACGTGGCTTATCGTAAACGATCGTAAATTTTCAGCCGGAACAGTATTTTTCTCTCACACAAACCAGCCAGCAGTACTTCTTCACGAACCAGCAACGAAACGAACCAGCCAACCGAACAGGCTGAACAAGCCCTTGGAATGATGAAGAAGAAACCGTATGTTTGGTTGCAGTCCACGACAGTCCCTGGATCCCGCGGCGCTGTAGACTTGTGGCTCGACTTTTTTTTTGCCGCTTCACAAAGCAAACAAGAAGCCGCTAGCCGCATGGCGCGGTGTGGCGACGGCCGGCACCCCTCCCATCCCCATCTAGGCGCGAGTGCTTGCCAGTGCGCACTTCCCTCTGCCGCGGGCGAGTCCGGAAACGGCTCCGCACGATGTGGCGACGGCCGGCACCCCTCCTACCTCCATCCAGGCACGGGGCGCTTGCCGGTGCACACCTCCCTCCATCGCAGATGAGTCTGGGAACGGCTCCGCGTGGTGTGGCGGCGGCCGGCACCCCCTCTCCCCGCCCAGGCGTGGACAGTGCGTGCCTTCCTCTATTGCGGGCAAGTCCGAGGACGGCTCCGCATGTGGTGGCGGTGGCGGTACCCCTTCGCCCGTGCATGGACGCCAGGTGCACGCCTCCTACCAACGTATGAAGTCCGAGAACGGCCGCACGGAGTGGCGACGGCCGGCACCCCTCTTCCATCCAGGCGTGGGCGCTTGCTGGTGCGCGCCTCCCACCGTCGCGGGATAAGTCTGGTAATGACTTTCGCGCGGTGTGGCGACGGCCGGCACCCCTACTCCCTCCATCAAGACGCGGACGCTTGCCAGTGTGCGCCTCCCGCTCGCCGTTGCAGGCGAGTCTAGAAACGGCTCCGTGCGTTGTGGCGGCGCGCCCCCGACACAAGGCTTGGGCGAAAGCCTTGCCAAGTTCTTGCTTGGCTGGCGATGATTACGTTCTGGCATCATTCACCTACTTAGAGGCGTCACCGAAGGGCTTTTGTGCGTTGGTGTGGTAGTCTTTGCATTTTCGCCGATGTATTTGTGGTCCTGCCACTTTTCGCCTTGGTGCTAAGGCGTTTTTCTATTGTTGTTTTTCTCCTCCTCAATGTTTGTAAATCATATAACGAGCCGATTTGGAGCTATATATCAATATATATTCAGGTGGGGTGTAATCCTCTGGTGACATTAAAAAAGAGTTAAATGCACCAGAGATCCATTAACTTGTGAGGAGGTTTCAGTTAGGTCCATCAACTTTCAAAGTGGCTTTTTGGGTCCATAAACTTTGTATGCCGTATCACTTAGGCCCATATCTCCCCACATGGACTTTTTATGCTGATGTGGCTGCTGACTTGGACCTTCATTTCGTCAAACATGTCGTGGGCGCGCGAGCAGGTGCCGCCGCCGCCGCTGCGGGAGCGCAAACAGGCCCCCCGCGGGCACGCGGGCGAGGTACGGAGTGCTCAAGGCGGTGGGCGGACGAGTGGGCGCAGGCGTACCAGTACTACGAGGGGCCGCGCCTCGCCGGGGACGGCGGCGGCGCGGAGAAGCCGCTGTTCCGGAATGCGGCGGCGTACGTGGTGTCGCTGCCGTTGCTCGAGGACGCGGACGCCGCCTGCGTGCTATTGTCGGCGGCCAAGAGCAACGACTTCAAGGCTGTAGTGGGTCGGGCCACACACAGCGGGACGCTTCTGGGTGCGCGCCTCGCGTGGACCAACGCCGGGACGGCCGCTGCGTCGTTGCGTGGCTCGCCCGCGATCGCACACGTCTTTTGCGGCCCCCTGCCGCAAAGACCTCGAGAGTCCGCCGACGAGATGGAGGCGCGCCGCCGAAGCTGCGGTTTCACGCCAACGCCATCGGCGATTGCGGGCCGCGGTGGACGCCCGCGCCTTCACCCACCCGGCCACGCTTCGACACGGTGGCCATGGACCCGGACCTCAAGGCCAGCGTCGCGTCGCGCCACCGAGAGCTTCCTCAAGGCCGCCGCAGCACTACCACCGCTTAGGCGCGTCTGGCGCGCAGAGCTACCGCTTCTGGCGCTCCCAACATGGGCAAGTCCATGTTCGCCGCCCCGCGATGGCGAGGTTCTCGGGATCTGGCGTCACGACATCGACCTGTCCCGCTGGGCGGCTGCGGCGACCTCGCGCTTCGCTTCGGACACCACCCGCGGTCGCTCATCCTCGTGGAGGACCTCGACCGCTACACCGCACGGGCGGCGGCGGGGCAATGGCGGCGCAAGAAGACGGCGGGCGGCGAGGATCGCGCGGTGTGTGCTCGGCTTCATGGACGGGCTCTCCTCATGCTGCGGCGAGGAGCGCGTGATGGTGTTCAACATGAGCGGAGCGCCACCCTCGCCGGTGCATGCGTAAGCTCGTGGCCACGTCCTGTCACGGTGCCGTACATCCGCCGATGTCCCAGCCCCACGTCGTCCCGTCCTCGTAGCCGCACGAGACGAAGCGCGGTTGCCTCACCAATGGCAGCCGCGTCGAACGAAAGCACGGCGGTGATGAAATGTCGACCGTGTCCCATTGTTCGATTGGTTCGTTAGGGACGGCATGCACCGAACGGCGAACGGCGTCGACACGCCCAACTTGTCGGCCTCGGTGCGATGCTGGCAACGCTTTTGCCGTCGTCGCCGCCGTGTGGTCTCCAAAGCGGTGGGTCGACACCGTATAGCTCCGCACGGCGAAACACACACACCGGTGCTCACGTAGATGGGTCCCAAGGCCATCGAGGCGGGTTCGATGCGATCCAAAGAAGACGCGGTTGTGGTTCGCGAAGCGTCCGCGGGGTCACGCCGCCGTCAAGCGCCACGGAATCGGACGAACACCACGCCGCTGCCTTTCGCCGTTGAGCATGTGGCGACGCCGCGCGGAGAGCACGCAAGTTGTTCACATAGTGGTCGCGATCAAGGTTGGCGACGAAGAGGCGCGTTGGAGAGCACGACCGAGGCACGGAGCAGCAGCGCGTTCATGGCGCCGGCCTCGCCGTGTGGTACGCGCGCGCGCCGCCGCTTCTCCAAGCACATGTACACGAAGGCCAGAACCCGCACGTCGACGGAGCTGAGGTCAGAAGATTGCGACACCATCGACGGTGGTGCCGACGCGTAAGTTGTGGCGTCTTTGCCGGAGTATCGAGTAAATTCAATAGCTCCGGCATGATCTTCCGCGGTGCCATGCCGCTAGCAGCTTCCATCGGCCAACGACGTCGTCGACCGCTGCTGGCGCCGCAAGTCTCCGGCTTGCAGAGCGTCGATCCGCAGCCGCAGTTCTTCGTACTCCCGGCGCACGCGCCTCCGGTCCCTTGCCAGCTCCGGTCAGGCCCTTCCCTTATAGTCACCCCTCCTCGCCTTGACGCCGCCATTACTGGCGCCGGGGCTGAAGTAGGCCTCTGGGTTCCTCGGCTCCACCGCGTGCTTCCGGCAGAACGACACCCACAGTCCAACAAACCGGGCAGTCTCGGCGACCGCGTCGTGCGTGAGCAGAGCGCCGCGTACGAACCCGGAGCAGGGGCTCTAGCGCATGCGGGCTCGACGGACGCCGCGCCGGAGCCGGACTCGAGTGCGCGGGGATGCCCAGGAGGAGGATGGCGGCGCCCGTGCGTGATGCCGGTTCAGCGCCGCTCGTCGCGGCCGCCGGCGCCAGCAAACCCATGGCAGCGGAGTGCGAATGCTTGGGCGGTCGACGTCGACGCGGGTGACTGAGGCATCGAAGATCGCGGACAGTGGCCGCCCTCCCTTGCCGGCCTCGCGCGGCAGCCAGCCCGCTCGACCAACCCCAACGTGGCTGCCCGGCGCAGCAGGGTGTGGGTGCGTGGCAGTGTGATCGCACCAAAGACGGGCAGCGTCGGTCGTCAGACGCCGTGTGGCAGGGCGGTGCAGCGTACTTTTTCGCGCCGCCACGACATGTTTGACGAAATGAAGAGTCCAAGTCAGCAGCCACATCAGCATTAAAAGCTCATGTGGAGATATATGGACCTAAGTGATACGGTATACAAAGTTTATGGACTTAAAAGGCCACTTTGAAAGTTGATGGACCTAACTGAAACCTCCTAACAAGTTAATGGATCTCCGATGCATTTAACTCTTAAAAAAAAGGTGGAGCAGCATTGACGTTATGTCAGGCAAACAGGATTCTTTTTCTTTTAAAGACAATCAGAATTCTGGGCCTGTTGGCTTGAACTTATCAGTCAGCTTATCAGCTAGAATCTACATTATTTTTCTCTCACAATAAAACAAACTTCACCGGGCTTTTAATACCCGGTCTAATGCAGACCCAATTGTTTAGTCCATTTTTTGAGTGAAGATTGTCTTGACCACAGGACGAACTGGAGGATGGGCAGCCAGCAATAAACTAACGAGGCCGCCCTCCGTTGCAAGGAACGTGCAAAGCTTTGGGCTAAAAGAAGAAACACTAGACTACTATTCTATCCGCTCACACTGCGAAGGTCCTTACGGATACGCAAGAAACAAACAACGGGTCGGTGATGGACAAGCGAAAGCGATGTGAAAACGGGTTATGCATGTCGTCTTTGCCGCGTGGCTGGATGAGTATTTTCTAGGATTTGGATTACATCCGATCGTAACAAGATGTTAGTTCTGTCTTATCCGCCGGTGGTATGAGTAGCTATCTAGCCTATGTGTGTCTCCAGTGATCTCTTGACAAATATGTTACACTAGCTTAACTCGTCAGTCGTCACACAGCGAACAACTGAACATAGCCGCGGGCTTGGAAGGATGCCTGTTGTTGCCAAGAAAAAGTGATCACGTGACACCATAGTAACTATCATTCTTTCATGACGATGAGCGACTAGTTTCTAACACAAATTAGTAAAGGGGTTTGACATGTACTACTGCTCTAAAAAGTAGAAGAAAGAAACACAAGACTGGAAAAATAATAGATAAATATTATCGATTGGCTAGAGGAGAAAACAATTAGCCAATCACCCTTTGTAGGGTGTGTGCAGGTCGAGGTTAACCGTACCTTCTGACACATCCATGCATGTACTAGTCCGTCCTAAAAAAATGTAATTATAGGTTGTGTGTTAGTTAAAGTGCTTTATATTTAACCAAGTTTCTAGTAAATAGTATTCACATTTATGATTACAAATCTATTTATTATAACTCCAAATCAATTTATATTATAAAAATGCATTTTGTAATTAATTTAATAGTATTTATTTGATATTATAAATACTTATACTTTTTTATCTATAATTGGTCAAACTTCATATACTAGAACATGACGCATTTCAGAATTACATTCTTTTAGGGACGGAGTAGTAGATTACGTAATTTTGTCCCTGCAGCTTGAGACTCCGGTTAACGCCAGCTCAGTCATATCATATCTCATTATTCCAAGCTTTTTGCACATCCTATTCAGTGGCGGCACTTGCTAACTCTAAACATTATATCGATACTACTAAAATAACTCAAAATATACCATAGAACATCTCGCAAGTACAGAGAAACAAAAATTAAAAAAATATAATATAGGAACATAAAAAACATCACTTGGATAATGCTTGAACAACCTAGAATATATCATAGAACATGTCATAAAGTACAATATAATCATAGTACTTTTATACTACGTGAACATCACATGTATATACTACATATGAATATCACAAAATACATCATAAAACATATAAAAGTAATGAAGAGAGCAAGCAAAAATAATAAGTAAAAAGAGAAAGCTAGAAAAAGAATAAAGAAAAAAAAACGAAAGGTAAACAACGATGTAAATATAAAAGGGAATAAAATATTAAGGAAAAGGAAAATAATAAGAAAAATATAAAGAAAATGAAAAGTAAAACAATTTGAATAGAAAAGGAAAAATAAAAATAAAATAAAATAAAATATTAATACAAAGAAAATAAATGAATAATAAAAAAGTAAAAATAAAACAAGAAGAAATAAAAAGTAAAAAAGAGAAAAAGGAAAATAAAAATGATGTAAATAGACAAGGAACATGAAATAAAAATAAAAGAATAAGAAAAAAAAAGAAAAGGAAAAAAGAAAAGGTCATGCCGAGTTGCCGACCACACTTATCCAACAGTACACGATGTTCCCCTTAAAAAAAAAAAATAGTACACGATGTAGTTTCAAAAAAAAATGTATATATTTGAAACATTCGGTTGGTTGGGTTCGTTGCTTCGTTGGTTCAGTAAAAAAAGTACTTCTTTATCTGGTTTGTATGAGAGAAAAAATACATTCCACTAAAAATTTACGATCGCTTACTGATGTTCGCAGCCAAACAAACAGTCCGATGGTTGTGGCGGACACCGTCCGTGGCGCCGTGGGACCACGGAGGCAGGAACTACCTTTTCTTGGGCTCCAGACCCGGCCGCACGACGCAAAGCCCACCCACGCGATACGAAGAAACGGCCCAATATACGTAGAATAAACTCTTAGGAAGTGCTCGTCACCGATCCGAATGTGGTCGGCACATACGAAGATTTCCGTGCTCGTCACCGATCCGATCTGCGCCCGCAGCAAAGGATCGAAACCTCTCGCTCCACTCGTGACTTCTCGTCTAACGACGTAAGTGCCAGGTCGAAACCCTAGTCTCTCCCCAGTCGGTTCCAGGGGCCGCCAGCCTCCTGGTTTGTGCGTAGTTTCGGTCGATCGGAAGGTGTTGCTCGTTTGTGCATGTCTTCTCCATGCGCATTCGTGGGATTAGAGTTGGATAGATGGGCGATTTCTGCGATTCGGTGTTAGACAGATGCATGGTTCGTGGTGTTGATGAGGAGGGGTTGACGACGTCAACGAATCTGACGCGCACATGTCATCTCGTAGTTGATTGTTTTTAGGGTATCTGATCTGACACGTGAACTTGGACATGCTATTTCTACCGTTTGCGTTGCAGTTCTGTGAAACAGCATATCTTCTGTTCTGACTCATATATTGGTTGTAGTTTTTGTAGTTTCAGTTGTGCATTAATTTCTACGTGATATTTGTGTGTTTAGTTCAGGCCAGCATGTCACATTTGTTTTCCTCTTCATGTATGCTCACAATTAGTTTTGTGGTGCTAGCTTGCAGGATAACAGCGGCTACCCTCATGGATCAGAAAATGTCAGACCCACCGTCCAGTTCTCCTAAGTAAGAACCGCTGTCTTCAAATCATTTTCCATGCTGTACATGATCTATATGTTCTTCTTTGTAGTTTTTGTAATTTCAATTGTGCAGTAATTTCATCTTCCAGACCTTGCTTCTGCCATCCGGTATGATTTGTATGTTTGGTTCAGCCCGTCACATTTGTTTTCCTCTTCATGTATGATTTGAGTATGTGGCCATGCTTTCTGACCGTGGAAATCTGACCCACACATTGTTACTGTAGTTGTGCTTATATATATATATATATATATATATATATATATATATATATATATATATTGTTCTTGGTGCCTGCAGGCTGCTGACTTTTGATGCCTCAGTGGCGAACGCCTTTATTGTCAAGCAAGAGTGGGAAGGTTTGGATGATTACCTGGGCAAGTTGGTTGCAACCATCCTCAAGAAGACCCCCGATGAAGTTGTCATGATGCATCCTGGGCTGTTTATGATCCCGCGTGAGGAAAGATTGTTAGATATGCTAACGGATAAAAAATTTGAAGAGGCTGCTTCTTTCTGTCAGAAATCAGTAGAGTTACTTCAAGGATGCCAAGGAAGATTTGTAGCTCTTGACCTTATGCGCAAAATTGATGATCTTAACACAGTAGTCAAAACAAGATCTATGCCTGCCATCAGACGCAGCGCCGAGCGTATTGAAACCTCTATATCAGACTACATACATCTATACTTCCCGAGTGCCATCCGGTAAGTGATGTTCTAATTTATTTTACTTGTAATAGTTATTGCAGCGTATTGTCCACATGTAGTTTTTCTGGTTTCACAGCTGACAATTTCATGATCTGAATGTATATTGCTGTGTTGTGCACTTTAATTCTGCAGCCGGGACAATGACGAAGTTGAAGGATTATGGCAGTTCGCAAAAGATAAACGGGCTAGGCGGCATGCATTTAGGTGCCTAGCCTGTGGGTGGATCTGTCCTGGATCACGCAGCATTTCACATATGAGATCGCACATCGTGCAGTCTCAAGACTGCGAAGGCTGTTCTAAAGTGACATGTTAGATCGTCTGAAGGCTATAGATGAGACAAAGGATGTCCCAACTTTGGAAACCGTTGAGTATTTATCCAAAAACAGGAAGACGTTGTCAGAATCTGTATCATCCACACCTGATATACAGCTGGAGTCTTTGCTTTCTGGAGAAGTTTCATCAGCAACAGGTCCAAAGTCATCGTCTTCAACTTCTGTAAAAGATAAAAAAGCAAGAAAAGAACCCATTGGTGTTGCTAACTCACCTTGCCTTGGTACACCCGCAAAGAAAATGAAGCCTCTGCTGTCAGCCTCACAAGCTAAACGTCTCTATCAGATGGTGGAGGTGTTAATGAGTGAAACTGGTGCCCTTGCCCGACAGATTAGCACATCTGTGGTACCTGAAATTGAAGCCCGAAACTTCTTTCTGGGGAGAGTTTTTGATTTGCGGGAGGTGGCTATAGACTTGCAATCTTTTGTATTAAAATATAAATAAATGCAATTGTTGATGTTCCTGTCTCAGTACCGGGTTCCTCAGCACCAGTTCCTGAAGATGACCGAGGACGCAGCGAGTAGGTAGTCGGACTGGTGTAGCTCGGAATGAGAGAGAGTATCTAGAACTTGGTTGTTCTTGATTTTTGTAAGAGCAAATTGATTGTACGGTGCTTCTTGTTAAATTCTCTTAACAATTAGCCTGATTCCTTATCGTCTGAAAAGATTAAGTTCTAAAGAGAGTTTTGTCAAGGAGAGAATGAGAACTGCACCGACCTTTTTTAATCTTTTTTTGAAAAAAAAAATACATGTTTATACCCTTGAGCTAACTTATATCCGTCTTTGGACGCTAGGGTGGTGCCACGAGTCACGGCGCTGAGGTAACATGTCTTGGCACCATGGCTCATGGCGTCAAGCTTCGAGGCCAGGCAGTGGCGTGGCGGTGATATGGCGCTGACGTGGTCAGTGCTCGGTGCCATGATGCAAGTTTGGGTGTTAGCGCTGACCTCAGCGCCATGCCTCTTGGTACCGAGGTTTGAATCTAACCCTAATTTACTATGACTTTTACCATGACTTAGTCACATGAAAATTTAACTAAGTCTCAAAATGTACCATGAGAGGGACATATGCAGATTTCACAGCCAAACTTATACCTTCAAACTAGTATAATTATATAGGTATGCATGAGAAATTCATGTGTAATTTTACCTATTATATACATTACTAACAAATGTGCCTGTGCATTGTAACAGAAGCCAATATATCTTGGAGTCGGACTTTGTTCTAATTCGTATGACGGTATGATCACGCATGAGTACAAATCATATTATTAGACACAAGTTGTTCTAATTCGCATATGTACAACTGAGACGTACATTTATTTATATTTAGATTGGGTATCGGTTTGATCCCCCATAGTTGACCTCAACAAAAATATTTAGATTGGGTAACAAATTGCTCATGATTTTAGCTTTACGATTTGATTAGCGGAATCATCGACTGATCCTGTTACCAAGATAATTTTATTCTTAATCAAAACTATATCGATAATTTAGTGATAATATTTGTTTATGAGGAAAATGTCAAAGTTCAAATACCCATAATATCAAAATTTATCATTTGTTTTTATGTTTATATATAAGAAGATATACTTAATAAAAAAAGAAAAATACGGAGGGACGACAGAGAAAAAATGCCGAGCCGGTGTCAGCGTCGCCGATGATGCCAATACCGGCATTCGGAAGCATCCGTCCCATCCAGTTCTGTGCATGTCGTTGCCATCGAAGTGCGAGCCAGGCTTCCTTCTAGAGGGAAAGGGACAGAAGCTTCCCCTCATGGATAAATGGATAATGGATTTGTCGGCCCTGTGGCTAACTCGGCTACTACGCGATGACTGACGATGCGCACCGGCCGCCTTGGTTCGTCTGTGCATCGGTTTAGTCAGTTTCCTGTACATTATTGTGCCCTTGGTATCTCAAGTCGTGACGACCTTTGCTGACCACAGAAGCCCAGAACACAAACGTTGACCAAACTGAAAAAAAAAGAATCAACATATGATCCAAAGAGCTCACAGCAGAAGTGAGCTTTGGAATTCCAAACCTGTTGAGCTCTGGATGAATCTTAGATCCTGTAAATGGGAAGAACAAGGACAACTTTCGAAAAGAATAGGAGCTCTAAACACGAAAACTGGTGCCCTCACTCCTCACAAACGGTTACAGTTTTCAGGAGTCGAGACGACCGCGGCCAGGCTAAAAAAGATGGACACCAGACTTCAATTTGTTCTGCTTCCACTTGGGGAGCTTGTAGAACGCCGCCCTTGTCATGTTGAATTTGTCATTGAACTCGGCTGACGATAAGTAGGCCTGCATTTAGTTGATAACAGTAAATGGCATCATCATCTGACCTGACAAATGTATGCGAATGGAAGGTGGAAGATATCAGTTTGTCACCTCTCGTTTGGTCAAGTCGATGTCAGGGGCAGGATCTTCAGCTGTGGTTGTCAGACGTTCATATGGGTAGATCGTGCCTTCATCATCTTCTTGCTCGTTTTCATTTGCACTGCTTGCGGCACCTTCCCCCTGTATCGCCTTCTCTGGCTCATGGCTCGCTTAGTTTTGCAAAAAGATTCAGAAACGGGAGAGATAAGGAACTGGAACATTTGCTATCCATGTTCTGTCAGAATTGAAATTTAAAGAGCTGTATTCACTATACCTTTTACCGATTTTGGTATTGTACTTTTCAAGGGACCTTCAAAAGAGCTGGTGAGGGCACTGATAGCTGATTTTTTGGGTGACACCCTTGAGTGTTCAGGGCCTCCAGATTTTGGGAAAAGCTTTCTCACAGCGGGGGGAGGGGTGGAAAGGTTCCTAGTATTGCTTTTGTTTGTGTTCTCAAAGGCAGAAGTTAACATATTGAAGGCTGGAGACCTTCCACGAACACGTGGACGATCCGGGCTAGTGGACATGCTTCTTGAACGCTGAGATTTATCTTGTCCCGAACTTCTTCCCATAAATGCTGGTGTTCGTCGTTTTGGTTTCTGAAAACATGGAGATAGTAAGAGAGTTGCTTTTAGATAGTGGACTTGAACTCAGACACCAGTTTAGCCACCCTGTAGTCCTTCTATGAAACCTTATGGTCAGCATATATATGTTGAGGCTCAATCATACAAATGACATACTAGTCCTACTTAAAATGCTGAAAACCTGAATTTGTGATCATCTATATACCCGCACAAGAAGTTAATAGTGTCGAAAAAGGCAAAAGTATCAATAAACATGGAGATCATGAATAAAAAGTTAATTTGCAACCAAATACTGGGATAGAAACTAATACTAAATTCACAAGAAGCAGGTAGAAGATGATTTCCACCGAGCTACTGGAAGATCATTTGTTTGAGACTTACTTCCAGTGATGGAGGTGCTCCACCCTTTAGGACAGCAAACTTCCTCTGGTATGAACTGCCATGCATCTGCAACAAAAATTCAGAAGTGTAAAGATGAATTAATTTCCAAAGCTAAATAGCAGGCAGGAATACATAGGTGTAAATCTCATGGAATAGAATTGGTGTTAATTCACAATAAGCAAGTACATGACACATAAACTACTTGCAAGAGATTTTTTTTTGAAAGATTACTTACAAGAGATTTTGCGCAGTCCCAGTTGAAGAATCTAGTAAAAAAATGTGGCTCGCTACCTTCTGACACAGTGAATATTGGTGTTTCTCGTGATAGTTTCTCCATAAGGAAATCATGAACAAGAAATTTCTGGCAGTTACAGTGACAAAGAAAGTGAGAAACAAATAAAAATTGTAATTACTAATTAGACTATGGAGGATAATTTTGGCTTAACCTCTCCAATATCCAAAGCTTGTGATTTCACTTTGGCATCCACCTCCTGGCCAACCCAAACAAATATGTCTGAGTGACAATCAAGAACGAAAACATCCTCTGTCATCAGATCATCCTGAGTAAAGTTGTGTATTTCTTTGATCTGATATACATTTTAAAATCAATGTTTGTATTAGACAAGAAATCAAGAAAGCACTTAGCGATAAAACCTTGACATCTTTGTTTTCCTTACCTTTATATTGCCTTCACGACAACAACATTAGTAGCCAAAGAAGAGAAGTGTCAGCAGATGTTGAACAGTGAATTCAACCTAGAAAATCCTTGTGTGCAGTTACCTTTGGATATGATGCATGAGAAAAGATGGGGGTCACTTTCATTTTCTCTTCCAACTTTTTGGTTTGGATACTTGGATTTACCACCCAGTAGTTCCCAGAATTGGTCGGTTTCTCTCCCCTCCTTTTGTGACCTGGAAGGCAGATCTGGCTGTACAATAAAAACAGAAGCACAAAGAAGAGTTAAGACAAATGAAAAGCATAATGAATTCAAATACGCAGAACATGTGACACAAACAAAAGCGCCATTGAGCATTGCTTCATGTATAACATACTCGGACTATTTTTTTATCAGAAACATGGAAAACCTTTGCAGGGGGGTTTTAGTCAAGGTTTTACATTGATACCAAATTACCAATGTGCTAATCATCAGGAAATCTGCATAAGTACAAAGGTGTATTCACCCCAATGAGAAAGAATATTCAGACCTTAATTACATCTAGCTGCCTCTCAACCAAGTCATGATCCAATGAGGTCGTAGCGTTGCCAGTCCATGTGAACACGGTGTTTCCATTGTGTAGAATGTAACAATAGGACGAGTTTAAGGAGGAAGCCAGCTAACAAAAAGATGAGAAAGATTAAGATGCTCATTTATGAAGAGAAGACTAATGTTCTCATAAATATCTTGAAACAGTATGCCAAACTTACTGTGTCTACTTGAAGTGCTTGCATGTTTTCTGATCCTGAACCCTGAATCCGGAATAGGGCAATCCCACCTTCAGAGTAAGTGTCATCCACAATATCATTTTCAACAACAAAGTTCTTGTATCCAGAGCTAAGGCCACCCTATATTGAAAATTCAGACAGAGAGGAAACATATAGAACATTCAACATGAAGTATGAGATTTTTCAGAACAGGTCAAGGATTTTGACTGCTAACTTGAAGCAAACCTTGAACACTTGAAGACTTTGAAATATGACAAAGAACTGAATTGGTTCTTTCCCTTCATAAAGCCGAACCTGTGCATTAAAAAATAAATTAGAGACCAAAAATATGATTTAAGATATAAATATTCAGAGAATTACCTGGACAGCCTGGAACTTTGCAGCCTGAACCATCTTGCTAGCCAGTGACATCGCTGACACCCTCTCCACCTGAAAGCAAGTAAGATCAATTCACAAGGAGCAACTTGACTCAAAAACACATTTATTAGAAACATAGGCAGATATAACAAGGAACAATGAAAATATCCCTTGACTTAAATAAATCCGTGTGGGTTTAAATTCCTGAGACCATTACTGATGTTGATTTTGTGCGCAGATATTACCTCAACACTTCTCTTCCCGAACCAAGTTCCAATAAGACATTCCTCCTTGTCATCTCCAGTATATGTGTATTGAAAAATGTAACAATCCCCAGTGTAAAATTTTGATTGGTCAGCAGCTGAAAGAAGAGTCTTGCCATTTCCATTCACCCTCCATACCTGATGCCAATAGACAGGTTACAAAACCACCATGAAACTTGCACCTAAAATAAATGGATGAATGCTGTGGCAAACTTTTGCCTATTAACTTTGGTTGGAAGGCAGATATCAAAGGAGATGGGTGTAGATCGACGGTATGGTTGAATTTGGGATATTAGGAATCCCGTCATCCAGATGACATATTTTGCATACATGTATATTCAAGGTAGTTTTGTTTAGCTTGCACGAGTGCAGTTGGGAGCTTATCCAAATACGTGCATGTAAAATTCAACTAACCAAGCCTTGGAATTCGGCATGTATTCAGACCTTTTTTTATCTACCTTTAATGAAATGACGCGCAGCTCTCCTGCGTGTTCGAGAAAAAAGTGCAGTTGGGAGCTAGAACACAACCTTAGGGAGATAACTAGCAAAAAACAGCAAAGCCTTTGGTTTCAAGAAAGTTGGGGTAGGTTTGGGATGGAATCTAAAAAGATCCAAAACCAAGAGGAAGGTACTTAGCACCTTGCACAAAGAGCTATAAGAGTTGGAAAAGATAATACCTGCAAATGACCTGTGCAATCAATGTAAGGCTGGGGTTCTTCTTTTACAGGTGCGGCTTTCATCAAGCCTTTAACATCTAATCCTTGACTTTTGAGGAGAGCTGCAAGACGAAACAGTGGATAAAAGTGTGAAATTTGGCTATTAGCAATATCTTGCCCTGGAACTGATAATATGTAGACAATAACCTGCAACTTTGCCTCTTCCGTCCTCAGATGATAACTTCAAATCAGGTGTGGGTGGCCACTCAATAAATTTTGACTTGAACATGACTGTCTCGAATCCCTCGATCACTTTGATAACATGTGATTTTGCTCGGCTATCATCAATGAGTAGTTTCTGTATAGAGATAAAAGAAACTGAGCGTGCACAGATGCATAATACTGTAAAACATGAATATATTGTGAACCTTAAGAAAAAAATGTTTTACAAAATAATCATTATGAGTAGTGAGCCCAAGAAAAATAATTAGCTCTTTCCATTTTGAGAGTGAAGTAACTAGCTTTCCTTAAATTTGAGAGTAAAATAACTGTTTTTTTTTAATAATATCTTAGAGTGGATATAATGAAGAAGCATTCGTTCAAAAATATATAATGAAGATGCGTAAGTAATTTATGTAGATACCTCAGCAGCATTGCTCGCACCCTTTCTTTCTTGCAAAGAAGTACTTCTGCCCATCCAAACATACATTTCAGCACCATGAGTCAAGCAAGTAGCATTTGTTTGGCTCAAGTAACTCACGCGCCAAGGATTCAAAAATAATTTGTTCCAATTTTCCTTGGTTGATGCTGGGAAGTCAAATAAATAATTCATTCAATTTCATAATTTCAAGAGAAATTTAATCTAACAGATGGCATAATTTAAATAGTATATTATTGTTCTTGTTGACAACTAAAACTGATGCTTTGTGGACATGGGAAAAATGGTATTGATCTTTTAAAACAAATGGTAGTGAGATACCATATCAATTTGATGGCGATTTCCCTGTCTTCCTTATCCTCTGAAGGTGTCTTCCTTGGAAGAGGAGCGAAGCCCCCAAACAAAGCCCAAAATTCACCAGCTTCCGCATCAGCCATTAATTTCCCATCCTCTAGAAGAGAAATTTAAATTATCACATCTTCTTAAATGCAACTTCTGAATTTCTCATATTCTAGTACATTAATGTATTTGCTTACCAACCCCTGCAACTTCACACTTGCCCTCATGGAAAGTATCTTTGATATACTGTGCAACTTCAAGAGCTTTTGCCCTCTCTTGGATGCATGAGTTGGAACCATTGAACTGGAAAATTTTGGACTTGGTATCCAAAATAAATATGTCCTCATGGTTAAGGGATGAACGAGTAAAAGGAACCTAGTCGTAAAATAGAAAGCATAATCAGCAAATGAGCAAACCTTGTTAGTTGGAAAAAAAAAATATAGTGCTTTAGATAGCTCACCTCTTTAACATGGACAACATGTTTCCCTCTGCACACATATAAGCGGGTAACATGCTCCTGATCATTGACTTCTACATGGTTGAACCCAGAAGCTACCCCTCCTGGTTGTGGCATGATGCAAGGCCTAAAATATGAGAGAAACCTTTCAGTTTCATTGCCTTGTACTTCCCGGTACTGGACAGCACGTCCTCCAAGCGCAGCATCAAGCTCCACAGTTAAAATTGCAGCAGTTCCAGCCTCATCCTACCAAGGAAAAGAATGGACATTTTCTGAGAGGTGTCAATTAACAAAAAATACCAGTATAATATCCCTGAAGAGCAAAATCAAGTGATGCAAAATCAAGTGAAGAGCAAAATCAAGTGATGCAGGTTTGAAAATCTACCTGACTAGTGTCTTTACCAAGCCAATAATGGATGTCATGGCGAAAGGAACCATTTTTCAAAGCTGTTGTCTGCAGGGAACATAAGGAAACAATATTCAGTGCAGTAAAAAAAGGTAATACTGAGATCAACCATAAACAGACTGTACTGTCATGATGAGAACTTCATGGACAGTGAAGCATATCATGCACCATCAAGGGTTACATTAAACGATACAAGATGAGAAATAGAAAAAAAACTGAGAAAATATTTGTCACAGATTTCTCAGAGCCTCTAAGATTTTGTTTCAAGCAGGACCAACTATTTTACCTTTCAATTAAGATGCACCAATAATCTTCCTAAAGAAAGGGATATTCATAAAAAGGCATCAGTAAATCCATACCTTCAAGATGATATATGAATCACCCATGTAAAATTTTCCATGTGAAGATGTCGCCACAGGAACTGGCTTAAAATTCTCAATACGCCATACCACCAGACCGCTATAACAAAATTAAGGAGTACAATGCTTGTAGAAGGAACTCTTATGAACAAAGCAGTAAAGTTAATTAGGGCAAAATGACAAAGAAACTTCGAAAGGATTGAGTGTTTGCTGGATATTTACATCAACCTCGTCACCATTCCTATATAGTTTAGTTATCAAGAGGTTCTCTGATTAGTTCAGCCACCCTCTAACCCAATATATCTACACTTTTAATTTTGTCTAAAGCGAAACACTTGCGGCATGATAGACAGACAGTTTTACAGTTCATGTCAAATAAAGTTCTACTGTGTCATACAGTGTAAGTTTGTAACCATCAGAACTTATGGCTCCTGGCATGTAATACTGAAGTCAAGACATTTGAATAGCTATTACGCTTACTATATGTGTTTTACATTTTCAGGATCATGTCAAACTTTAGGAGCATCTCACAGCAAAATCAGATATAGTAGACACTAGAGAGCAATCACTACCCGGGAGCACTGAAAAGACAATGTAAGTGTTTTTTAACAGTTTAACAGACAAACAATATGCAACTTCTGTGTGTTTCTCAGACTAACCTGCAGAAACAATAATTAGCTGCTTACTGGTAAGCATGTTTACTGTTACAATCAATTGGCTATTTGTCATCAACACTTGAGTCATCCTATGGTCTCACAATGCGTCTCGATGATATAAAGATGTCAGGCTATGAAAAAGGTACATAGTACAGGGAAGCATGCGAAAAAGGATACTCCTTTTGCCCAGCTCCGTGGAAGGCAGGGTCCAAATCCTTCATAGACACTGACATGCTGGATGTTGATGAAGAACCCTACCCTGATTTCGTATCAAAAGAATGTTAAAACTAAGCAATTAAAATTATTGTTCTAACAACATCGCGTGAGAAAGGGCGAAAAGAAAAAATGATGACGACGGATTCCGATCATTCTCTCACCTGAGGCCAGAGGGCTGTACTTGCCGATCGAATTGGGGAATTCTTGGGAGAGAGAACGATCCGGGGAGGGGTGGGGGAAGCGGGGCGAAGTAGATGGCCATCCGTGAAAGACGGATTCAGGAGAAAGAAAAGGTAAAATGCGAGCGGCGACCGCATGCGCCTCCTCTCTCCAGCTTCTTCACAAAATCAGACCGCATGCGTCCGTTTGCTGCTTCTGCTCCAGCATCCCGATGGGCGTTTTCTGCCCTATATAACCCCCCCCAAAAAAATGGAGTTTCTTTTCTTTTATGGAGGAATTTTTTTTTCTTAAGTAAGCACGTTAACGCGCGACAATACAACACTCGAGAACAGAAAACAACGCGGTGCACGCCTCATTTTTTTTTGTCTGCATGAAAGAACAGCATAGAACAAGTAGAAACGTTGAAAAGTTGCGGTGCATTAACTAGACATTCCAAGCAGTTTAATGTCATTATATTATTCGCATGTAAAATACATTTTTAAATTCGCTTGCACAATTGAAAATCCTACAAAACAAGATCTATATAGATACTCCATGTTTAAAAACTGTTTTAATATGTCGACTTATGTTACGTAGTGTGGTAATAAGATCGTCTCCGAGAGTTTCCAAGAATTTTTTCTCAAAACCATAGAGTTTTCTAACTCGTCAAAAAGTATTAGAATAAATAAATAAGACCATATCTAACCATTTTTAATAATTTAATCCTAAAATATAGAAGATAATTTTACCTCAATAATCTTGTAATATTTTTAAATTATCCTAACCACTTTTATATATTCTTTTTCTCTTGTAAAAAAAAGTCTATTTTTTACCATCAAACTATCGTCGAAGTTTAAATTTTAACAATGAAACTTTAAAACAAGAAATATTTGACCATACAACTATCAAAACCCGTTCGAGTGAAATTCACCATATGTCTCCAAAGTTAACGAGAGGTGTCATATAGGTCCATAAAATCTTAAAATGAGTTAGTTGGGGTCTCATCTATGTTCAAATGAGCGTTTACCCAACCCGGTAGTTGACGTGACATGTTGACTCAACGCTTACATGGATTGGATCTAACAGATGAGACCCACATATCAGCAGCAAGGATATGACATATGGGACCCATATTATTTTTCTAACTAGGTCACGAACATGGCGCAGAGTCTGGACCCTGAGGCTTTCGATAGATTCCAGGCCATCTTTGTTGCACCGCTGTCAGCCTCTAAACATGAGCCCTTAAGGTGCTATTCTCTGATGGTGTGGATCCGGTGATCATGGAGCTGGACTTTACTGGGTTGGAGCATGATGCTCTTTAGCCGCTTGGTTCAGAGCCTCCTTTGGTGTTTACCACCGTGCTAGTTCCTCAAGGCTGTCGCTAAATAGTTCTTTTGTAATCACAACCATGTGAGCTTTGTAGGCATTTGGCTCGGTAATCATCAATTACCGTTCAAGCTTTGTATTGTTAAACTCTACCTCTGCTTAATGAAAAACGTGCTTTGGCACGATCGCAAAAAAAAAAAAATTCGATTATCTTAACGACCTCCAATGATAAAATTCAAAACTAAAAAGTTGTTATTCGAATCCTAGACTTACCACCCGACAGTAAAACTGAATCACTTCCAAAAGGGATTATGCGTTCTGCAGTGACTGCGTTAAAACTTGAAACAACCAGTCTTTTCTGTAACATGCTCACAAAAATCAGGTGTACCCTTCTACCAGGTACGCAATTGACTACCTCTTAAATTATCTAAAATTTCACCCTTCAAAAAGTTATTTAAAATTTGAAACTTTTTTTTAAAAAAAAATCATATTTTACAACACCGAATAGATATATTACTAAAATATATTTCAAAACTTTTCGGTGCTAAAATCATTTTATTGTTTTTTTAATGATTGGAGGATACGACACGTCTCGCTTTGCTTACGTCGAGGCCACATACATGAGCACCGAAACATTGCTTGAGCATCCCTCCACTCGCGGGAAAATTTCAGCGGCTGACATATCTATCAAGTATATGCTAGGCATCAGAGTAATAATACAATCTCTGCGTATGATGACCAATCTAGAAATGGTTGCACATCTGTTCTTGTTTTCGTTCCTCTAGTCTAGATCTAGGCTAGAGAGGAAAAAAATGAAACAATCTGACCATCACTTGTCCTCTACGCCAACCCACATTCCGTGGGGAAGCCACCGGGGAACCTCTTGGAGTCGGTGCAGTAGTTGTAGATCATGTACCTATCCTGCGCCTCCCTCAGCTGCTCCTGCTGCTTCATGTCGTCCAGCCCAGCCGCTCCGCCGTCGAACCAGTCGCCGCCGCCGGGCGCCGCGCCCTGCTGGCCGCACACCCACACGAACCCGCTCGGTTCGCAGCCGTTGGCGCGGTAGTTCCGGAAGTAGGCGATGAACGGCGCCTGGGACCAGTCCGTCTTGACGCGCCCGCCCTGCGTCGTCCAGTCGTCGGCGTCCCAGAGCACGCCGTTCAGCCTCATCGGCTGGTACACCGGGAAGGGGACGCCGGCGTCCCAGTGGTTCCTGAACCGCCGGATCGCCTTGTTGTCGACCAGGATCCTGAAACTCAGCTCATTGTCTCATTCTCTCACTTTTGAAGGAAAACTTGTTGTTTCAGCAAAGACTAGCTCGTCACTGAAAACTAGCGACTGATAAAAAAAAACTCCGTGGATGTAGTGAAGAACAGAGGGGCTTACAGGATCTCGTCTGAATTCCAGATGATGGAATAGGTGTGGAAGTCTAGAGTAGGGTCGAACCAGAGCCGGTACTGCACCTCCCTGCCACCGGACCCATTGGCGAAGATGTTGGTGTGCAGGGTGTACGGCTGGCCGGTCAGGTTGCCAAGGAACTCCAGGTCGATCTCGTCATGGGTCTTCCACTGCTTTTCAGACATCAGCTGCGCATAGCATCCATCACTCGATCAGAGCTAGGAACGAACGAACGAACGCTGGTTGTTCACTAGCTGGCATGCATGCATATGAATAATAATAATGTCAGATTAGTATCCTTTCATGTCTTGTTGCTCTCTCTCACGTAAACCGTGGTGACGGTGCCGGCGGAGTTCCCCGGGACGAGCTTGATGTCGATGTCGATCCTGGCGAAGAGATAGGAGGTCTTGAACCGGAAACCCGACCCCATGACGCGGTCCAGCGACAGCCCGATGGTCTGGTCGTCGCCGTTGCTTCCGTTGAGAAGCTGCGTCGGGCCCCAGAGTATGTCGAGCTGGTCCGTCATGCGACCACCACCGGCAGCCAACGAAGAGAGGGCGACCTCCATCGTCGTGAGAACCGATAGGAAGGCTAGGAGGTGCGCCCTAGCCGGTGCCATGGTTCCCGGCTGCCGGTGGTGTGAAGTGAGGAATGGCGTGTGTGTGTGGGGGGGGGGGGGGGGGGGGTGGGGGAGACGCAGTGACGAGGCAGTAGTACGTCAAGTGCAGGCTATATGCAGAGACTAGGGGTCACTGGGCGATGTGACTCACTACCAGGGTCAAATTCCTCGCAGCAAGATCGATCTCATCTCGAACTCAGCGACGCCATAGCTTGTTGGGAGGTGTAAACAAGTTTGGTTATAGGCTGGCTAACGAAGACCTAAGCATAGAAAAGGATGGAAGGATTAATTCATGGACATTGGCCAAAGGGGAACAGAGATGGGAAAGCCAGCAAGAAGTTGACCTGATTTAATGTGCTCGTCACTGAGCTATAGGACTTAGGGCGTGTTTAGATCCGGAAATTTTTGGTTTTTGGGTACCGTAGCACTTTCGTTTGTATTTAGTAATTAGTGTTTAATTATGGACTAATTATGTTCGAAAGTTTCGTCTCGCGATTTCTCACCCAACTATGCAATTAGTTTTTTTTTCGTCTACATCTAGTACTCCATGCATGTGCCGCAAGATTCGATGTGACACTTACCGCACAAAAAATTTTGGCTTTTGGAAGAAACTAAACGGGGCCTTAGGCACACGGTCATTTTAGGACAACTCGTGGCACGGTTCGAACTACAGCATGGCACAATAAATTTTATGTCTTACACGTAAGATCTTGGCACGATGAGTTACACGACACAAACTATATCTTTAACCGTGCTTGGGATAGCACAACACTAAATACTAAATAGTCCCTCTATTGGTGCATGCCTTTTATACGGCCTAGCTCCTAACATAAATAATACAGTAGTAATTCAGGAAAACATGAGACATGTCTTTTTTTTTTTTACAAACGAGACATGTCTTTTTTGTGTACGGATATGTAGCCATTTGTTAGTTTTGAAAGACAATGGTCTCATCGCCTCTTAACACTCTCCATTGATGGCGACTCTCGCGCCGCTCCCACTCCTGCTCCCACCGCCGCCACCACCGCTCCCTGCCCCGCCGCCCACCACCTCCACCACTTTCCACTCCCCACCCATTGCTAGCCCGCCTGCCGCTTCACCGCCGACGCCGGAGACGCTCCAGCCGTCTTGTCTTGCGCAACCTGATCGCCCTTCAGTGTCGAAGTCGCTGGAAGCATCGCCACGGTCGCCATGGATGGCCGGGTCTCGTTTCAGGAACTCCTCTTCCGTGATTGCTACACCACTGCTGCACCTTCGTTTTTGGGTACTCTCTCCCGGAGCCGTGTACTCTCGCTTACTCCGTCCATCTCTTCCATTCCTGTTTGCCTGAACTCCAAGCAAGTTTCCAACATCCTTTCCTTCCGCCTAACTGCCCTCCGATCATGTTGAAAGCTCGATCTAGTAGTCCGTCTGTGTTCGGGTGATCATTGCGTGTCAAGAACGTTGCTCGTTTAATCGTGTTGAAGGGCTTCTCGGCTTAGGCTCCATGGAGCTCGCAGACCATGGCGACGTGGCGCGGTCGAGGCAAATGGCTGGCCGCCTTGCCTCTCGCTTTTCAGTGCGCCCAGCTACCGCCTACCCACTCTGTGCGCAATCTGTTCATGCTGCCAGGCGACAAAAAGGTCGCGACTTGAGACACCCTTTTCTCATTATGTTGTGCGTTTCCGGTCCACCTCGCTTCCCCCTTTGCTTCCCATCCCGCAGGCTGCCGTCTCCTGTGGTCTGCTGTTGACCAACGTGGCCTTCCTTTTACCACCACAAAGGATGCGCAAAGACCACAGGCACCTTTCGGGAAATTTCACCCGCTCTGTGCGGGGCTGTAGAAGACTTACCTTGACGTCGCCTCGAGCCCCCCCTGTCTCATCCCCCTCCTCCTCCCACTCGCTTTCGGCCCTCTCCCAGTGCTTGCTTTCCGCTACCTCGCCACCGACCACCACGTCAAGGACTGTCGTGATCCCCTCCGGTGTCGCCATTGTGGCGGTTCCGGTCATATGGAGCGCGAATCTGCAGCCTTCATGCTGCCTTCACCGCATGCTTTGCCCACGGGATTCGCAGCCCCTGTTCCGCCTTCTCCACCACGCTCGAGCCTCCGCCCCCCCTCCCGTGCCCCCACCGCCTCCTCCCCAGTGCCCCCGCCCGCCTCCGCCACGCCGAGTCCCCATCCTTCACGCCTTCTCCGCCTCGCGATGTCAAGCTCTCCCCTCGGTCCCCCACCTTGTCCCCGGAACCTTTCTCCTATCCTTTTGCGGATGTCGCCTCATCCAGCTCCACACCCCCTCTCCCATTAACCTACCTCTCTAACGCCTCTCAGCCTGTTCGGTTGGCTGGTTCGTTTCGTTGCTGGTTCGTAAAGAAGTACTGCTGGCTGGTTTGTGTGAGAGAAAAATACTGTTCCGACTGGAAATTTACGATCGTTTACGACAAGCCACAGCCAAACGAACAGGCTGTCTATCGCTGACTCGCCTTCACTTCCATCCTCTGACCCCCCTCTCGCTGCTCCATGCCTCCATTGTAGGCATTGTGCACACTGATCCCGCAAGCAACGTTCACCAGCAGAGAGGGTTCTACTTTCTTCAAAGCAGTCAAATAGGCATATAATGAAGTGGCAATTGTGTTGTGATAGATGGAGGGGGGAGCGATGCTTATGCAGCCAAACCTTTGACGCTTGCCTTACCGCCTTGACCTGAGCAACCAGAACCTGTGCCTTATCCCCAGAACGAGGTACATAATGCCAAGACAGGGTAACCAAGGGGAGGAAGGAGGGATCAAGGAGCCACGATCTTTCTAGCCGGAAGGAGTTGGGCTTTGGGATGTTAGTCTGGATGGAAGCAAGCAAAGGGGTGTGGTCGGAGGTGGGGCGGTTGCCCGAGGAGAGGGTGGTGCCAGGGAAGGCATCACTGAAGGCAATGTTAATGAAAGGTTGATCCAGCCAAGCAAGAGTGGGAACAGCTCGTTTGTTAGTCAAAGTAAATAGCTGGTCTAGAAGCGGAAGCTCGATAACCTAGAGCGCATCGATGGCGTGGTTGAACTGCGCCGCGAGATTAGAGTTGAACGACGACGTGTTCTTGTTAGTTTGAGAACGAGTGAGGTTGAAATCGCCAATTAGAAGCCAGGGATCAGAGATGGAGGCAGCGATAGTAGCGAGCTCAACGAGGAAAAGATCGGTGAAGCTGTGATCAGAAGGGCCATACACGTTGGTGACCGCTAACCGGAGGTCAGAGGTGGTAGAACGGAGGAACACAGTATTGGTGTAGTCAAGGGAGGAGTGTGCGGTCATGGAGAAGAGGGCAGAGCACCACACGGTTAGGAGGCCACCGCGGGAACCATAGGCCGGGGTCACATGGTAGGCGTCAAGGTTAGAGGGGAGGAAGGCGCAAATGCAGCGATCGTTAACGGCATTGAGCTTCGTCTCCTGGAGGCAGGCCAAGTGCGGATGGCATTTGGCAATGTTGTCATGAACAGCAACGCCTTTTTCATCCTGACCAAGACCACGGACATTCCAGGAGAGTAAGATGAAATTGCGATACGAGCGATAAATGGGTTCGAACTGATACAATAGGTGGATAAAAGGGTAGTAGAGTAGGTGGAGGTGAGGTCTAAGGCGGCATACATGAACGTCGGAGCAGCGACGATAGACACAACGAGGTACAACAGATTAGCCAGGGCATGAACACACCGCACCCCGGGGGGAAGCCAAAGAACAAAGGAGGCACTAATCATGGATAACGCCTAGTGGCCACCACCACCGCAACCGCACGCCGCCCGGAGCTGTCGAGGCCGGCCGCCTTAGCCAGGCGGTTCAGGTCCAGGGCATTGAAGGTGTTCTTCTTGAGGACCCGGCTTGAGGAGACCTGCTTCTTGAGGTCGTTGGAGCAAGGTGCGAGGCTCTCCCGCAAGGCCTTACGGGACACCGCCTTGGCGGTCATGTCGGTAAAGGTTCCAGGGTCCCTTGCCGCTAGCCTAGTGCTGGCGCGCAGAGGCGGGCGTCCAGCAGAATGCGACGTAGAGGCAGGCGGACGGCGTCCATGGTGTGGGCGCAGCTGTTGAGGCAAAACAGTTGGGGAAGCCGGGGGCGCGGCGGTGAGTTGGCAACATCAGCATGCCCAGTCGGGGAAGGCGGAGGTGGCGGCGGCGAGGTGTCGACGTCGGCATGCCAAGGCAAAGCAAGGACCTCAGCACGCCAAAGCAGAGCAAGAACCGGGGTGGAACGTGTAGAATTGTATAGGCCAACTCGACAGCTTGTATTGATCGTATATGGTTTACATATATAGGTTACAAGGGCCTTTGGCCATGAACACACACGCACTATACACTGAGTGGATGAACGCAGGATGCGGGCGCCGTGGAGACTGGGCGTGCGTGTGTGCGCGACGGAGCGCGCTGTGCGGAGGCAGTTGGCGAGCTGAGTGCGCGAAACCGTTCGGGAGTGCGTTGGACGCGGGCATGCTGAAGACTCGACGCTCTTAGCCGTTGGAGACGTTGATCCGCTGACACCCCCCCTCAGTCTTGACGTCGCCGTTCGTGACGGAGAGACTGTCGCGGAAGTCGAAGAAGAGCGCAGAGCGCAGAGGGAAGCCCTTTGGTGAAGACGTCCGCTAGCTGCCGTGCGCTCGGAACGTGGATAACACGAAGTTCACCGACGGCGACCTTCTCCCTGACAAAATGGATGTCCAGTTCTATGTGTTTGGTGCGCCGATGGTGGACTGGGTTCCGAGACATGTACACCGAGGATATATTGTCACAGAATGCCACCGTCGCTGTGGGCACCTTGCAAAGCAGCTCACCGAGGAGTTGTCGAAGCCAGGAGCATTCGGCGACGGCGTTGGCGATCGCGCGGTACTCCGCCTCCGCGCTGGATCGGGACACCGTAGTTTGCCGCTTGGACGACCATGAAATGAGCGAGGAGCCGAGGAAGACGCAGAACCCCGACGTGGACCGACGGGTGTCCGGGCAACCCGCCCAGTCCGCGTCCGAGTAGGCTGAGATCGTCGGCGTGCTGATGGCTCGAAGCTGGACGCCGAGAGTAGCCGTGCCCTTGATGTACCGCAGGATGCGCCTCAGCATAGTCATGTGCACATCACGCGGCGCGTGCATATGCAGGCAAACTTGTTGCACGGCGTACGCGATGTCAGGACGCGTGATCGTCAAGTATTGGAGAGCACCTGCAAGACTCCGATAAGATGTTACATCAGCGACCGGTGTGCCTTCAGTTGTGGACGCCTTAGGCTTCGTGTCAGCCGGTGTGGGAACTGAGTTACAGTTCGCCATCCCGGCGCGTTCCAGCAAGTCCTCGGCATACTGGGCCTGCGAAAGGAAAAATCCAGTGGCATTGCGACGAACGTTGATGCCGAGGAAGTGGTGAACTGGTCCCAGATCCTTGACGGCGAAGGCATCATGTAGGCGTTTGATGATATGGTGGAGCAGCTCGTTTGTTGACGCAGACAAGATCATGTCGTCGACGTAGAGTAAGAGGTATGCCGTGGAGCCGTGCTTGCTGTAGACGAACAGGGACGTATCGGCTTTGGACTGAATGAAGCCGAGGGAGGTGACGTGCGCGACGAAGCGCTCGAACCACGCCCTGGGAGCTTGACGGAGTCCGTAGAGCGACCGTGTTAGGAGACAGACGTCGTTCGGCCGAGCTGGATCGACGAACCCGGCCGGTTGCTGACTGTAGACACGTTCACGCAAGTTGCCATGCAGGAACGCATTTGAGACATCCAGCTGATGCGCCGGCCAGCCCTTGCTTGCAATGAGTGTGAGAACGGTGCGAATGGTGGCTGGCTTGATCACCGGCGAGAAGGTCTCACCGAAATCAATTCCGGCGCGTTGATTAAACCCACGAACGACCCACCGAGCCTTGTAGCGCTCGAGGGTGCCGTCGGGATTCAATTTATGCTTGAACACCCACTTCCCAGTGATCACGCGTGCACCGGTTGGTCGCGGCACGAGGGACCAAGTCTGGTTGGCCTGGAGCGCATCGAACTCGGCTTTCATCGCAGCATACCAGTGGGGATCCTTGACAGCCGAGCGAACACTGCGAGGGATTGGAGAGATGGATCCCGTGGTCGCCAAAGCATACTTCGGGTTGGGCTTGGTAATGCCAGCGCGGGCACGAGTGACCATCGGATGGCCAGCGGGCGCAGTAGTGGACGACGTCGCAGTCGGCGCAGACGGTGTCGAAGGAGAGCTCGGTGATGGAGCACGGTCATTCGGCATGGTTGTAGGAAATGTCGGTGGAGCTGGAACCGGTGTTGACGAAGGTGTCGTGGTCGACGATGAAGTAGTGCTGGTCGACGTTGACGGATGATGAGCGCCACGAGCTGTGCGCAGCCGACGCGGGTGAAGAGGCAGTGCCGCGGCCAAGGACGGTGGCGCGCCCATGGGCGGCGGAGGGCACGACGCATCGTCGTCGTAGGCGTCACACCGGGAGCCCAAGGAACGTGGGGCAGCATCAGGGGCGTTGCTGGTGTCGCGGAACGGGAAGACGTCTTCGTCGAAGGTGACGTGACGCGAGGTGATGACGCGTCCGGTGGCGGGGTTGAAGCAGCGGTAGCCCCGGTGATCAGCCGGGTAGCCGATGAACACACACGGCGTCGATCGGGCGGCGAGCTTGTGAGGCGATGCCGCGATCAGGTTGGGGAAGCACCGGCACCCGAACACCTTGAGCTCGTCATAAGTAGGTGGAACACCGAAGAGGAGGGCGTAGGGGGTGGTGGTGCCGGTAGCACGGCACGGGCGCCTGTTAATCAAGTACACTGCCGTGGCTAGGGCCTCCGCCCAGAACGGCAAGGGAGCTGCATTGTGGATTAGTAAGGTGCGCAAACAATCGTTAGTAGTGCGAAGAACACGCTCGGCTTTGCCGTTCTGCTGCGACGTATACGGGCACGAGAGGCGGAGCTGGATGTCGTTGGAGGAAAGGAGCAGGCGCATGGCCGAGGAATCGTATTCCCCACCGTTATCTGTCTGGAAGGCGAGGATAGGCAGTCTGAACTGGGTGTGTACATATGAGATGAAGGATTTGATCGTGTGAAAAACATCAGACTTGTTGCGGAGGGGCACAGCCCACAAGTAATGAGTATAGTCATCTAGAAAAACAACATAGTACTTGAACCCAGAATGACTGAATGTTGGTGAAGTCCAAACATCAGAGTGAACAAGTTGAAAAGGGAAAAACGACTGAGTTACTGAATTAGAAAATGGTAAACGGTGATGTTTGCCCAAACGACAAGATGAACATGAGTGATCATCAGCTTTATTACAATCGGAATGAAAAAATTCTGTAAAATCTGAGAGAGGTGACTGGAAGACCGGGATGTCCCACCACCGATGCCATTGTGGATGCCGCCAAGCTGCCTGTGAGAGCCTGATGATGTTGTCTTTGGCGAAGAGGGTAGAGATCACCACGGCTATCACATCGGAGCATCTCCGCCCTGGAAGCTAGATCCTTGATGGAAAGACCAGAGGGGTCAAATTCAATAGAAACATTATTATCGCGTGTGAGGCGACGAACTGAAATCAGGTTTTTAATGAGTGAAGGAGATACAAGAACATCATTCAAATGTAGTGGAGAGGTGGCAGTAGGAATGACTGTTTGTGCGCGATGCGTGACCGGCATCTGAGCACCATTGCCCACTGTGATTTTGGAAGAGAAAGGTTGAAGAACGGAGTTGGGAAAGTTACCAGGTGAGGAGGACATGTGGGATGTGGCGCCGGTGTCAAAGTACCAATCGGAGGTGCTCTGAGGTTGGGACGACGCGCCGGCGGAGTGGAGCGCGGCGTAGAGGCCTGCCATGCCGTAGGGGTTGGCAGCGCCGGACAACGGCTGATGATGAGCGGCCGTCATGGCCTGTTGAGGCTGGAACGGTGGCCGAGGTCCCAAGACGCTTGGCGCTTGGGGCCCGAAGGGCATGGGCAAGCTTGCACCATGCCCCCGCCACGGGTTGTAGCCGGCGGCGACGGGCGGCTCGGGCGGTCTGGTTGTTGGAGGAATGGCCGCCGCGCGCCGAGCTGCCGCCGTTACCGCGCCCGTGGCGCCGATCGCCGCGATTGTTGGGGCGGCCGCCAGAATTGCGGCGGTTGTTGTCACGCGGTGCCGAAGAGTCGAAGGAGCCGTCGGTGGATCCGGAGGACGAACCGTGGTTGCCGGAGGATCCGCCGGGGCGGTCACCGTGGGAGGCGGCAAGAGCCTGGGTCGCCTCGGTGTTGGCGTCGTGATCGGCGCCTAGCTCTTCAAGAATGAGAAAGGACCGCGCGCTCATGAAGGTGTGAGGCGGGTACTTGGAGGTGATGACGGGCTTGACGTAGCGGTACTTCGGATTGAGGCCACGGAGGAGGTTGAGCACTTGGCTCGGCTCGGAGACGGGGTGGCCGATGTCGCGCAGTTGATCGGCGAGCCGCTTGAGCTTGGTGCAGTAGGCGTTGATGGTCATGTCGCCTTGCTGCAGCGTGCGCAGCTCGGCCTCTAGGTAGACGGCGCGTTGCAGCTCGTTGTCCTGGAAGATGCCGATGACGGCGTTCCAGAGAGTGAACGCGTCGTGGCGGTCACGGCGGATGATGTCGAAGACGCCTTTGGAGACCGTGGCGAGGATCCAGTTGACGACGCAGGCGTCGACCATGCGCCATTCGCCAGTGCGGTCCGCATCGGCGGTGACGTAGCGGACGTGGCCTTGAAGACCGAACTTGCAGAGGGTAGAGTCGAAGAAGAGACGCCACTGGCCGAAGTTGCCTTCGTCCATGTCGAGGATGACAGGGACATGGTGGCGAATGGAGATGCCCTGAATCCTATCGGCGTTGGCAGGGATGACTTCGGAGTCATCATCGGAGGAGTCGGAGTGGACAGACATGGCTGGGGTTTGCGGAAGCAGTAGTTGAAGGAAGAAGAAGAAGAACCTAGGCGAAAGATACCATGTAGAATTGTATAGGCCAACTCGACAGCTTGTATTGATCGTATATGGTTTACATATATAGGTTACAAGGGCCTTTGGCCATGAAAACACACACGCACTATACACTGAGTGGATGAACGCAGGATGCGGGCGCCGTGGAGACTGGGCGTGCGTGTGTGCGCGACGGAGCGCGCTGTGCGGAGGCAGTTGGCGAGCTGAGTGCGCGAAACCGTTCGGGAGTGCGTTGGACGCGGGCATGCTGAAGACTCGGCGCTCTTAGCCGTTGGAGACGTTGATCCGCTGACAGAACGAAGCGGTAGAGATGGCGCCCGTTCCCCTAGAGCCAGAGGCACCGAGGGGAGGATGAAAGGGAAATGGGGTAGAGGCGCCAGAGGGTAGGCACGGATGACATCGTAGTAGAAGGTGTCAAAACCTAGGAGGCAGCGGATCTCGACGAACGGACGCGGCAAGTCCTGGACCGACAGGCAAGCGGGGCCGAACGGCTGTGGCGCAGCATCACCCGGGGGGCCGTTGGCAGGACCACAGGGTGGCGGCGGACCACGGGGCAGCGGCGGGCCACCTCTTGCGCCCCTGTTGCTGGGGAAGTAGGGGCGCAGACGGCCATCAGTGTCGGTCTGGTCCTCGTGGCGCCAGTGCTTGATCTTGTCGATTTGGAAGGTGGTGCCCAGACCATTCGAGTTGGCGATGTGGAGGTCGTCGGGAAGCCGATCTGGACGGTTGCGCGCGACGACGACGTGAACCGAGGAGAAATCCCCGGACAGGCAGTCGGAGTCCACCTCGACAACAATCCCAAGCTGTCAGAAGGAGGCCGGGATGCCCTGGTCGTTCCAGTGCTCAACCGGGAACCTGGTGGCCGAGATGGCGACATGCCAGTTCGGGGCGAGGGGAAAGCGGTTCTCCATCTCCTCCGAGCGCACTAGGTTGACACGCCTACCACCATGGATGATAGGGGAGTGGGCGACAACCATGTCTCGCTCAATGGAGGAGTCGAACAAGAGCAATATGTTCCCTGAGAGGAGGGGAACATGCGGAAGTGGACGTCGGGAGCCACAGAGAATACTGCAGCCTGGATAAACGGAGCCGGCTGTCGGTCGGCGCGTCGATGTTGATGTGTAGGCGTAGGCGACACGCAAGGCAAACTCCATGTCTCCGTTCGTGGGCATCCAGAGCACGCCCAGATCTATCTCAGAGTTCGACATCAAGGGCGCCGGGGAGCCACGGAAAGTGGATCCATCTGAGTCCACCTCAGTGGTGGTCAGCGAGATGTTGTCGGTGAAGGCATGCGGGGGAGAGCTTGGATAGGCGCAGTGACCGCCATGGGGGCAGGGTCGCTAGGAGAAGGGGAACGCCTCACAGGTGAAGCCTAGTAAACTGGGCTCACCCAGCCCATTGTGGTAGGAGAGGTGGTGATGCGAAGCTCCCAGGGACCTCGAGAGGGGTCAGGACGCTGGATCCGAAGGAGAACCGAAAACCCGAGGTTGGAAAGCGAGCGATGGAGGCTACACCTCTTCCTCTGTCAACGAGCAGCCTACTGGAAGCAACACAGGAAGATGAGATACCTGTAGGAAGGAGATGCCAACACAAAGTTCTTCCATGCCAGGGCCTCTTGTCGCCGAAGAAGGAAGCACATCTCTGTTATTACGGTGGATGACAATCAGCTCACCAACCATGAAGCCAAGACTCAAACCTTAACGGACTACTACAAAGCGATTCTTGGAGTACATGACCAACCGATCTGGAATTTTGATGTTGCTGCACTTTACCCAGCTCCAAATTATGACCTATCTGACCTGGTGGCTCCGTTCAATGAGGACGAAGCAATGCAGGCTATGCTCTGTATGAACATCAACAATGCTCCTGGGCCGGACGGGTTTGGTCCGGCTTGGTACTCTTCAGCTTGGTCAGTTGCCAAGGAGGATGTCATGCAGTTGCTCTGGGCATTTCAACATGGGGTTGCCGATCTCAACCGAATCAACAGAGCTCATATTGTCCTTGTCATGTGGGGACGCATGTACACCAGGTGCCGGAGGGCCCGCGACGTACGCAGGGCTGCGGAACCAGCGGCACGCGCGGGGAGTGCGCACGGTGACACGCAGGGCCAGGCCACCACCAGTGGCTAAGTTAGGAAAGATAGCGTAGCTTTCTATTTTCAGTTCCTAAATTTCAGGAGCGTTTAGCTCTGATCGGTTGAGGCCGGTGGCCATATATTCCTGTAATCGCACATTGGTTGGACAAGTAAGATTATTATCCCATCTAGTCTCTCTCTCTCTCTCTCTCAACGAAAGCCTACGGCAGAGGGGCAAAACCTCGCCGGAGAAGACGAACCGAGGCTACGATCTCCGTAGCTGAGGGCCAGCTACCCTAGGGCTCGACGCCCTTGACAACCTGGTATCACGGTCCCGGTGATCCTTGCCATCTCGCTCCACCTCGCCGACCCCAGCCGCCGCGCCAACCACCCCCACGTCCCCATCCACCGCGTCCTCCTGCATCCACGCCATGGGTGATCAGGGCGACCTCAAGACTACCGTGGAGTCGTTCGCTGCCGCCGTCGCAGCCCTGCAGGCCACCGTGGAGGCCAACGCCAAGGCGATCGCCGCCTTGTCCTCCGATCGTTCGTCCTCCTCGGGCAGCAAGCCGGGCTCCGGCGAACACCACAACGACCGGCCGCCGAAATTCCAGAAGCTGGATTTCCCGCGCTATGATGGCAAGTCTGACCCTTTGATCTTTCTCAATCGCTGCGACTCCTATTTTCATCAGCAGCGAATCATAGAGGAAGAGAAGGTGTGGATGGCATCCTATAACTTGGAGGATGGCGCCCAGTTGTGGTACTACCAAGTCCAGCAGGACGAGGGGACCCCTTCCTGGCGCCACTTCAAGGAGCTCCTCCATCTTCGCTACGGTCCGCCCCTCCGCTCCAACCCCCTCGGCGAGCTCGCCGCGTGCCACCGCACGGGGACTGTGGAGGAGTATCAGGACCGGTTCCAGGCGCTGTTGCCTCGCGCCGGCCGCCTAGACGAAGTGCAACGCGTCCAGCTGTTCACGGCGGGGCTCCAGCCTCCCTTGAGCCACGACGTGGAGATCCACAACCCTCAGTCGCTGGCGGTGGCCATGAGCCTCGCCCGCAAGATCGAGCTGCGGAACAGCTACATCGCGCCGGGCACGCGCGCGCCCCTACGCGATCCTCAGTGCGATCGCCCTCTTCTTCCATCACCAGCGGCGCGCCTCGCTCTGCCGGCACCCACGGCCGACAAGACCACGCCGACCACGATCACGGTGGAAGGCCGGCCCATCAAGCGGCTGACACAGGTGGAGCAGGAGGAGTGCCGCCGCCTTGGCCTATGCTACAACTGCGACGAGAAGTACGGTCGTGGGCACAACCGCGTCTGCAAGCGGTTGTTCCTCCTCGACAGCGTGGTGGAAGAAGATGACGCCGCCGCCGACGCCGCGGCGGATGTGACACCAGGCACGGAGACGCCGGTCTTCTCCTTGCACGCGGTCGTGGGCGTGCCGATCTGCGACACGATGCAGATCAAGGTGTCGCTAGGCGCCACCACCCTCATCGCGCTCCTCGACAGTGGTTCCACCCACAACTTCATCGCCGAGGCGGCGACGTTGCGTACTGGGCTGCCTGTCCAGCCCCGACCACGCCTCACGGCGACCGTGGCCAATGGCGAGAAGGTCGCCTGCCCCGGCGTGATCCGGAACACGCCTGTCACCATCGACAACACTGACTTCCACGTCGATCTCTTTGTCATGCCACTTGCAGGGTACGATCTGGTCCTGGGAACTTAGTGGATGGCCACCCTGGGACCGATCGTCTGGGACTTCGCTGAGCGCACCATGTCCTTCACGCGCCATGGGCGCGACTTCTGCTGGATGGGTGTGTCGACGCCCAGTGCGCCGGGGCTCTACGCCGCGACGGCCAGCGAGTCCCTCCTCGATGAGCTACTAGCCTCCTTCGGGGATGTCTTCGCCGAGCCCACGGGACTGCCCCCAAGCGCGCCCGCAACCACGGCATCATCCTCAAGCCGGGCGCGCCGCCAGTGGCAGTTCGCCCGTACCGGTACCCAGCGGCCCACAAGGATGAACTGGAGCGGTAGTGCGCCACCATGATCGAGCAGGGCATCGTCCGCCGCAGTGACTTGGCGTTCTCCTCGCCGGTTATCCTCGTCAAGAAAGCGGACGGCTCATGGCGATTCTGCGTCGACTATCGGGCCCTGAACGCACTCACCGTCAAGGATGCGTTCCCCATCCCCGTCGTTGACGAACTCCTCGATGAGCTCCACGGCGCACGGTTCTTCACCAAGCTGGACCTACGGTCGAGGTATCATCAGGTGCGGATGCGACCGGAAGATGTCCACAAGACGGCGTTCCGCACCCACGATGGCCTCTACGAGTTCTTGGTGATGTCGTTCGGGCTGTGCAACGCCCCGATGACATTCCAAGCCCTCATGAACGATGCACTCCGGCCATTCCTGTGTTGCTTCGTACTTGTCTTTTTTGACGATATTTTGATCTATAGCAAGACATGGGCGGATCATCTTCGTCACCTCCGCGTCGTCCTCTCCAAGCTTCGGCGACACCAGCTCTTCGTCAAGCGCGCTAAGTGCGCCTTCGGCGTCGCCTCTGTCGCATACCTCAGCCACGTCATCTCTGAGGCAGGCGTCGCCATGGACCCGGCCAAGGTGCAGGCCATTCACGGCTGGCCAGTACCTCGCTCGGCGCGGGCGGTGCGTGGCTTCCTCGGCTTGGAGGGGTACTACCGCAAATTCGTACACAAGTATGGCACCATCGCCACGCCGCTCACAGCCCTCCTAAAAAAGGATGGCTTCTCCTGGAATGAGGCGGCGGCCGCGGCGTTCGACACGCTCAAGTCCGTGGTCAACTCGGGCCCGATCCTCGCCATGCCAGACTACGCCAAGACATTCGTCATCGAGGGCGACGCCTCATTGCATGGGTTCGGCGCGGTGCTCGTTCAGGACGGCCACCCGGTTGCGTTCTTCAGCCGCCCCGTCGCGCCCCACCATCACGCCCTCGCCGCTTATGAGCGGGAGCTCATCGGCCTCGTCCACGCCGTCCGACACTAGCGTCCGTACCTATGGGGCCACTGCTTCCTCATCAAGACGGACCACTATAGCCTCAAGTACTTGCTCGATCAGCGGCTTGCGACGATCCCTCAACACCACTGGGTGGGGAAGCTTTTGGGCTTTGACTTCTCCGTCAAGTACAAGCCTAGGACGGCGAACGCGGTGGCCGATGCTCTCTCGCGACGCGACACGGCGGACGAAGGGTCCATACCGGCCCTCTTGGCTCCTCGCTTCGACTTCGTCACATGTCTCCGCCAGGCACAACTCATTGGCCCGGCCCTCGTCGCTATCCAGGATGAAGTGCGCGCGGGCTCCCATGGGGCACCGTGGACGGTCGTCGACAACATGGTGCAGTTCGTTGGGTGCCTGTACATTCCCCCGGCGTCCCCCCTCGTTCAGGAGATCATGGCCGCTGTCCATGAGGACGGACATGAAGGAGTCCAGCGCACGCTACATAGACTGCGCCACGACTTTCATTTTCCTAACATGAAGCAGCTCGTGCAGGATTTTGTGCGCACGTGCGCCACTTGTCAGCGGTACAAGTCGGAGCACTTGCACCCAGCCGGGCTCCTCCTTCCGCTGCCCGTGCCGCAGGGGGTCTAGATGGACATCCCCCTCAACTTCGTCGAAGCTCTGCCTCGCGTTCGGGGCAAGTCGGTCATCCTGACGGTGGTGGACAGATTCAACAAGTACTGCCACTTCATCCCCTTGGCACACCCGTACTCCGCCGAGTCCATCGACCAAGCATTCTTCGCCGACATCGTCCGTCTACACGGCGTTCCCCAGTCCATGGTGTCCGACCGTGATCCGGTCTTCACCTTAATGTTCTAGCGCGAGCTCATGCTCCTGATGGGCACCAAGCTGCACATGACCACCGCCTTCCACCCCCAGTCGGATGGGCAATTGGAGGCCGCCAACCGCGTCATCATCATGTACCTACGCTGCCTCACTGGGGATCGACCGCACCAGTGGCTGCGATGGCTTCCGTGGGTGGAGTTCGTCTTCAACACCGCTTACCAGACTTCTGTGTGGGGCACGCCATTCCACGTCGTCTACGGGCGTGACCCACCATCCATCCGGTCTTATGAACCGGGGGACACGCGAGTGGCCGCCGTCGCCAAGATCATGGAGGAGCGCGAGGAGTTCCTGGCAGATATTCGTTATCGCCTTGAATAGGCTCAGGCGCTACAAAAGAAGCACTATGACAAGACGCACCGCGACATGTCGTATCAGGTCGGCGACTGGGCACTGCTCTGTCTACACCAGCGCGTGGCTGCGTCACTACCCCAGGCGGTCACCGGCAAGCTCAAGCCTCGATACTTCGGGCCCTACCGCGTCACGGAGCTGATCAATGAGGTCACCGTCCGCCTGGCTCTTCCTCCTCGGGCCCGTCTCCACGATGTCTTCCACATCGGCCTCCTCAGAAAGTTCAACGGACCGCCGCTGGATGCTCCACCGTCGTTGCCGCCCATTCACCATGGTGCTGCCGCTCCAGAGCCGGAACATGTCGTCCGGTCATGCCTGGCACGAGGTGTGCGCCAGGTTCTTATGCAGTGGAAGGGGGAGTCGCCTGCCTCAACTACATGGGAAGACGTGGAGCCGTTCGTCGCCAAGTATCCGGCCTTCCAGCTCGAGGACGAGCTGCCCCTCGAGGGGGGGAGAGATGTCATGTGGGGACGCATGTACACCAGGCGCCGGAGGGCCCACGACGTACGCAGGGCTGTGGAACAAGCAGCACGCGCGGGGAGCGCGCACGGTGACACGCAGGGCCAGGCCACCACCAGTGGCTAAGTTAGGAAAGATAGCGTAGCTTTCTATTTTCAGTTCCTAAATTCTAGGAGCGTTTAGCTCTGATCGGTTGAGGCCGGTGGCCATATATTCTTGTAATCGCACATTGGTTGGGCAAGCAAGATTATTATCCCATCTAGTCTCTCTCTCTCTCTCTCTCAACGAAAGCCTACGGCAGAGGGGCAAAACCTCGCCGGAGAAGACGAACCGAGGCTACGATCTCCGTAGCTGAGGGCCAGCTACCCTAGGGCTCGACGCCCTTGACAACCTGGTATCACGGTCCCGGTGATCCTTGCCATCTCGCTCCACCTCGCCGACCCCAGCCGCCGCGCCAACCACCCCCACGTCCCCATCCACCGCGTCCTCCTGCATCCACGCCATGGGTGATCAGGGCGACCTCAAGACTACCGTGGAGTCGTTCGCTGCCGCCGTCGCAGCCCTGCAGGCCACCGTGGAGGCCAACGCCAAGGCGATCGCCGCCTTGTCCTCTGATCGTTCGTCCTCCTCGGGCAGCAAGCCGGGCTCCGGCGAACACCACAGCGACCGGCCGTCGAAATTCCAGAAGATGGATTTCCCGCGCTATGATGGCAAGTCTGACCCTTTGATCTTTCTCAATCGCTGCGACTCCTATTTTCATCAGCAGCGAAACATGGAGGAAGAGAAGGTGTGGATGGCATCCTATAACCTGGAGGATGGCGCCCAGTTGTGGTACTACCAAGTCCAGCAGGACGAGGGGACCCCTTCCTGGCGCCACTTCAAGGAGCTCCTCCATCTTCGCTACGGTCCGCCCCTCCGCTCCAACCCCCTCGGCGAGCTCGCCGCGTGCCACCGCACGGGGACCATGGAGGAGTACCAGGACCGGTTCCAGGCGCTGTTGCCTCGCGCCGGCCGCTTGGACGAAGTGCAGCGCGTCCAGCTGTTCACGGCGGGGCTCCAGCCTCCCTTGAGCCACGACGTGGAGATCCACAACCCTCAGTCGCTGGCGGCGGCCATGAGCCTCGCCCGCAAGATAGAGCTGTGGAACAGCTACGTCGCGCCGGCCACGCGCGCGCCCCCACGCGATCCTCAGCGCGATCGCCCTCTTCTTCCAGCACCAGCGGCGCGCCTCGCTCTGCCGGCACCCACGGCCGACAAGACCGCGCCGGCCACGATCACGGTGGAAGGCCGGCCCGTCAAGCGGCTGACACAGGTGGAGCAGGAGGAGCGCCGCCGCCTTGGCCTATGCTACAACTGCGACGAGAAGTACGGTCGTGGGCACAACCGCGTCTGCAAGCGGTTGTTCCTCCTCGACAGCGTGGTGGAAGAAGATGACGCCGCCGCCGACGCCGCGGCGGATGTGACACCAGGCACGGAGACGCCGGTCTTCTCCTTGCACGCGGTCGTGGGCGTGCCGATCTGCGACACGATGCAGATCAAGGTGTCGCTAGGCGCCACCACCCTCATCGCGCTCCTCGACAGTGGTTCCACCCACAACTTCATCGCCGAGGCGGCGACGTTGCGTACTGGGCTGCCTGTCCAGCCCCGACCACGCCTCACGGCGACCGTGGCCAATGGCGAGAAGGTCGCCTGCCCCGGCGTGATCCGGAACACGCCTGTCACCATCGACAACACTGACTTCCACGTCGATCTCTTTGTCATGCCACTTGCAGGGTACGATCTGGTCCTGGGAACTTAGTGGATGGCCACCCTGGGACCGATCGTCTGGGACTTCGCTGAGCGCACCATGTCCTTCACGCGCCATGGGCGCGACTTCTGCTGGATGGGTGTGTCGACGCCCAGTGCGCCGGGGCTCTACGCCGCGACGGCCAGCGAGTCCCTCCTCGATGAGCTACTAGCCTCCTTCGGGGATGTCTTCGCCGAGCCCACGGGACTGCCCCCAAGCGCGCCCGCAACCACGGCATCATCCTCAAGCCGGGCGCGCCGCCAGTGGCAGTTCGCCCGTACCGGTACCCAGCGGCCCACAAGGATGAACTGGAGCGGTAGTGCGCCACCATGATCGAGCAGGGCATCGTCCGCCGCAGTGACTTGGCGTTCTCCTCGCCGGTTATCCTCGTCAAGAAAGCGGACGGCTCATGGCGATTCTGCGTCGACTATCGGGCCCTGAACGCACTCACCGTCAAGGATGCGTTCCCCATCCCCGTCGTTGACGAACTCCTCGATGAGCTCCACGGCGCACGGTTCTTCACCAAGCTGGACCTACGGTCGAGGTATCATCAGGTGCGGATGCGACCGGAAGATGTCCACAAGACGGCGTTCCGCACCCACGATGGCCTCTACGAGTTCTTGGTGATGTCGTTCGGGCTGTGCAACGCCCCGATGACATTCCAAGCCCTCATGAACGATGCACTCCGGCCATTCCCTGTGTTGCTTCGTACTTGTCTTTTTTGACGATATTTTGATCTATAGCAAGACATGGGCGGATCATCTTCGTCACCTCCGCGTCGTCCTCTCCAAGCTTCGGCGACACCAGCTCTTCGTCAAGCGCGCTAAGTGCGCCTTCGGCGTCGCCTCTGTCGCATACCTCAGCCACGTCATCTCTGAGGCAGGCGTCGCCATGGACCCGGCCAAGGTGCAGGCCATTCACGGCTGGCCAGTACCTCGCTCGGCGCGGGCGGTGCGTGGCTTCCTCGGCTTGGAGGGGTACTACCGCAAATTCGTACACAAGTATGGCACCATCGCCACGCCGCTCACAGCCCTCCTAAAAAAGGATGGCTTCTCCTGGAATGAGGCGGCGGCCGCGGCGTTCGACACGCTCAAGTCCGTGGTCAACTCGGGCCCGATCCTCGCCATGCCAGACTACGCCAAGACATTCGTCATCGAGGGCGACGCCTCATTGCATGGGTTCGGCGCGGTGCTCGTTCAGGACGGCCACCCGGTTGCGTTCTTCAGCCGCCCCGTCGCGCCCCACCATCACGCCCTCGCCGCTTATGAGCGGGAGCTCATCGGCCTCGTCCACGCCGTCCGACACTAGCGTCCGTACCTATGGGGCCACTGCTTCCTCATCAAGACGGACCACTATAGCCTCAAGTACTTGCTCGATCAGCGGCTTGCGACGATCCCTCAACACCACTGGGTGGGGAAGCTTTTGGGCTTTGACTTCTCCGTCAAGTACAAGCCTAGGACGGCGAACGCGGTGGCCGATGCTCTCTCGCGACGCGACACGGCGGACGAAGGGTCCATACCGGCCCTCTTGGCTCCTCGCTTCGACTTCGTCACATGTCTCCGCCAGGCACAACTCATTGGCCCGGCCCTCGTCGCTATCCAGGATGAAGTGCGCGCGGGCTCCCATGGGGCACCGTGGACGGTCGTCGACAACATGGTGCAGTTCGTTGGGTGCCTGTACATTCCCCCGGCGTCCCCCCTCGTTCAGGAGATCATGGCCGCTGTCCATGAGGACGGACATGAAGGAGTCCAGCGCACGCTACATAGACTGCGCCACGACTTTCATTTTCCTAACATGAAGCAGCTCGTGCAGGATTTTGTGCGCACGTGCGCCACTTGTCAGCGGTACAAGTCGGAGCACTTGCACCCAGCCGGGCTCCTCCTTCCGCTGCCCGTGCCGCAGGGGGTCTAGATGGACATCCCCCTCAACTTCGTCGAAGCTCTGCCTCGCGTTCGGGGCAAGTCGGTCATCCTGACGGTGGTGGACAGATTCAACAAGTACTGCCACTTCATCCCCTTGGCACACCCGTACTCCGCCGAGTCCATCGACCAAGCATTCTTCGCCGACATCGTCCGTCTACACGGCGTTCCCCAGTCCATGGTGTCCGACCGTGATCCGGTCTTCACCTTAATGTTCTAGCGCGAGCTCATGCTCCTGATGGGCACCAAGCTGCACATGACCACCGCCTTCCACCCCCAGTCGGATGGGCAATTGGAGGCCGCCAACCGCGTCATCATCATGTACCTACGCTGCCTCACTGGGGATCGACCGCACCAGTGGCTGCGATGGCTTCCGTGGGCGGAGTTCGTCTTCAACACCGCTTACCAGACTTCTGTGTGGGGCACGCCATTCCACGTCGTCTACGGGCGTGACCCACCATCCATCCGGTCTTATGAACCGGGGGACACGCGAGTGGCCGCCGTCGCCAAGATCATGGAGGAGCGCGAGGAGTTCCTGGCAGATATTCGTTATCGCCTTGAATAGGCTCAGGCGCTACAAAAGAAGCACTATGACAAGACGCACCGCGACATGTCGTATCAGGTCGGCGACTGGGCACTGCTCTGTCTACACCAGCGCGTGGCTGCGTCACTACCCCAGGCGGTCACCGGCAAGCTCAAGCCTCGATACTTCGGGCCCTACCGCGTCACGGAGCTGATCAATGAGGTCACCGTCCGCCTGGCTCTTCCTCCTCGGGCCCGTCTCCACGATGTCTTCCACATCGGCCTCCTCAGAAAGTTCAACGGACCGCCGCTGGATGCTCCACCGTCGTTGCCGCCCATTCACCATGGTGCTGCCGCTCCAGAGCCGGAACATGTCGTCCGGTCATGCCTGGCACGAGGTGTGCGCCAGGTTCTTATGCAGTGGAAGGGGGAGTCGCCTGCCTCAACTACATGGGAAGACGTGGAGCCGTTCGTCGCCAAGTATCCGGCCTTCCAGCTCGAGGACGAGCTGCCCCTCGAGGGGGGGAGAGATGTCATGTGGGGACGCATGTACACCAGGCGCCGGAGGGCCCACGACGTACGCAGGGCTGTGGAACAAGCAGCACGCGCGGGGAGCGCGCACGGTGACACGCAGGGCCAGGCCACCACCAGTGGCTAAGTTAGGAAAGATAGCGTAGCTTTCTATTTTCAGTTCCTAAATTCTAGGAGCGTTTAGCTCTGATCGGTTGAGGCCGGTGGCCATATATTCTTGTAATCGCACATTGGTTGGGCAAGCAAGATTATTATCCCATCTAATCTCTCTCTCTCTCAACGAAAGCCTACGACAGAGGGGCAAAACCTCGCCGGAGAAGACGGACCGAGGCTACGATCTCCGTAGCCGAGGGCCAGCTACCCTAGGGCTCGACGCCCTTGACATTGTCCTACTCCCAAAATGTGAAGGCACCACTGCTCCCAAAAGATTTCAGACCTGTGTCTCTACAGAATTGCCCGGTAAAAATCATCACCAAAATCCTAACTACAAGGCTATAGAAACAAATTTAGAAGCTCATTGATATTGATCAGACTGGGATCATCAGAGGTCACTCCATCTCCGAGAAATTTGTTTATGCCATTGAGCTAGTACAACACTATCACTACAAGAAGCTTCCCACTGCTGTTATCAAACTAGATTTTGCTAAGGCCTTTGACTCCGTTTGCTGGGAAAGCTTGTTGACAATTCTGTTAGCGAGAGGATTTCCTAACAAGTGGTTGGCATGGATGAGGACCCTACTGAACACCTCCCACTCGACTATTCTTGTCAATGGGTGCCCAGGAAGCTAGATTAAATGCAAGCATGGTCTGTGGCAAGGAGATGCTCTATCTCCATATATGTTCCTCATGGTGGCAGACGTCTCCAGCTACTGATCAAGTCAAACTCTGACATTCGCCACCTTGCTTTGGATGGCCCATGCCCGGTCCTTCAATATGCTGACGACACTCTCCTCCTACTTTGTGCCGAGGTCACTGACATCCTCAGATTGAAGAAGGCTCTACATGACTTTGCATTGGCGACTGGTCTCAAGATCAACTTCTCCAAAAGCACATTGGTCCCAATGCATGTGGCCGCCCCAACCTTAAATCGGATTGTTCGCATCATCCAGTGCCAGCAATCAACATGCCCTCAGGTGTATCTGGGGCTGCCACTATCTAATGTCAAACTCAACCTTGCTGCTTTTGCCCCTCTAATCTGCAAGGTGGACCGCCGCTTAGCAAGTTGGCAGGCATCTCTACTAAACCACCAAGGAAGGCTTGTATTGATCAACTCGGTGTTGGATGGTCTAGTCAACTACATGATGCAGGCTCTACCGCTACCGCCTAGAATTATATCAACAATTGACAGCCGTCGACGTGCGTTTCTCTGGACGGGCACAGATAAAACAAATGGAGCCAAATGTCTAGTGAGTTGGGAGGTAGCTCAAAGGCCTAAGCGTGAAGGAGGTCTTGGTGTTCGGGACTTGTCCACACATAATGCTTGCCTCCTCCTAAAACTGCTTCACCGGCTGCATCACCCGGAGGACTTGGCTTGGGTAGCCTAGGCAAGAAGGTCCACTGACATGGTCACCTTGAAGGGTCCGGCTGATGGCAACCACTGGGAAGGGCTTCGGGCATTACTACCTGCTTACAGATGCATCACTAGAGTGCAGGTGGGAGACGACTATTGATGGTAGTTAACAAGCATCATAAACCATCAACATAACTTGAATAAATGCATAAACAGGATCACCAACAAATACTTAGGGGTTTAAACTGACAATTTCCACGAGTTTTGGTGAATCTTTGTTTTTAGCAGGGTTATTCCAGAAAACCGGCAAGGGGGATCAAAATGTCAAATAAAATTGTGCTTATTCACGACGAAAACAACTCTAGAAGGTTCCAGAGGTCACCATAAGCCATCCCCCCGAGGCAGACAACGAGGGGATGATAGGTGGGGCCGGTCGGCCCCACCTGTAGGCCGCCCGACCCCCTAGGTCCCACATGTCAGCCCCCATCGCTACGTCGGTTCTCCACCGCCTTCTAGATTATATCTACGCCATTTATTCAAGTCAGTTTGACCTGAGGGCTCAGAATTGATGCTCCGACCTATATAACCAGTCCCTGCCCTCCTCTAGAGCACGCTGCCGTATGTCAAGATCAGACCAGTAATTAGGGTTTCCAGAAAGAAGAGAATAGTGCTCCAATTCTTCAAAGTTTTAGTATAGGCTAGCTAGCAAGGTTCAAGTAGAGTGGGCTATTGCTCAGGATTTCAGATCTACCGTCTGGAGACTGGTGTAGCCATTGTATCTCTTTATTTATGACTTTGTGCTACTTCAATATTATGTTGCTATTTATTATGTTCTAAGTTTGCTCTAGTTATATGCTTGATATAGTTGTGATTGATGATGAGTTTATGCATATGTTCGCAAAGCGCTTAGCCCAAGATGCGCATGGGTTAACTGGTCGACATTATGTAAGCATTGTGCTTAGATATTGTTTACCTACGGATGCATTCTGCACTCTGGGTCATGTGGTAGATCGCGGATGTGACACTCCCGTTGAGTCCTTTGTAGTCCACTACCCGTTTGTAGAGCAAGTAGAACACGGTTGCAAAGGGAAACAAGCTCTGTTCTTGATCTTCCTTAGTAATGTTCGTTATGCATAGATCTAGAGTTAATTATGCTATAGATGAGAGTGTATATACTTGGGTGTACAAAAGACTTAGTAAATAAGGAATGACTTAGGAATTTTTTGCTCTTACCGAATCTCCTACCTAGCCATATTATATTTTATGAGTCTCTATTTCTATCTCTGGAATTGTTATCAATACTTCACACTTATCATTTATTTATCATTTGACTTACCCCTGTCATAGCATGAGAGTGGTTTTATCATAAGTATACATATTTGTCAATATCTCTACGCCAACAATCCCATAGCTTCTCCCTGTGGATAAAATATAAATAACGATACCCGTATACTTCCGGGTGAAATGCTACAATAGTATATTATCTGTGCGCTTGCGGATACTTTACTTTAACATATATAAATTTTTTTTGAGTTTACAAGTGTCATTAATAATTACCAACCACACATTTCTGGCATCATGCTTGGGATGACAACTTAGTAAAGAGTGATGCTAAAAAATGTCAACAAGCATTGATCAAATAAATACTTATTGATAAAATCATAATGACTCTACTTTAGCAGGCTTACCCTTGTTTGTCGTTGTTCATATTTTATACAGGGTATTGCAGAATTGGTTGTGATTCACCAACAACTTCCAATCAGAATCAACCTAATCAAGAGGATGCTCGACACCAGTTTCTGAGCTATGGATGACAAGACTCTGTGTGAGTTCTCTGCTCCGAGCACCGAGAACATTCGCACTGGACCAACACTCAAAACCAATAACCTTGAGTTCGAGGTCAAGCCAAGCCTCATCAACATGGTGCAAGCTACCCCATTCAGTGTAAAGGCACATGAAGATGCTAGTGCTTATCTTCAGAATTTTCTGGAGATTAGTAGCACAGTCGTCATCAAGGACGTTGCTTAAGACATCGTACTACTTCGCTTGTTTCCATTCTCACTAGTGGGAAAGGTGAAGCAATGGTTCTACACCAATAAAGACAACATCAATACATGGGCAAAGTGTTCAAAGGCCTTCCTAGAAAAGTTCTTCCCAGTAGGCAAGACCAATACCTTAAGAGAAAAGATTTCCAACTTCAAACAGTAGAAGGGAGAGACCATTGCAGAAGCATGGGAACATTTTGAAGAATATATTTTAGAGTGTCCTCACCATGGATCGGAAGATTGGTTGCTCATGCAAAGTTTCTACCATGGATTAACTTAGAAAGCTCATGAACAACTTGATGCCACTGCTGGAGGATCATTTGTGTCACTCACCCTTGGAAAAGTTGAAACTCTTATGGAGAATATAGCCTCTAATCAAGGCTGGTCATCATGCAACATCCAAACAATGCAATAGGAGTGAAGAAGTACCAGAAGAGGTGTGTGCATTGTCAACCAAGATGGGCGTACTGTTATCTTCCTTTTCAAGCTCTAAGGGTGTTTCTTCATGAATGTCTATAGGCGGAAACATTGTCTCCATCATTCTATGCCTATGACATTCATTGAACATTTTATTGTCCAAGATTTCCCATGGATTGGTGTCTCTCGGGTTGATCTCGTCTAAGGCCTCCTCCAAACTTGGATGAGTCATGTTTATTAAAGAGATTGATTTAAGCTCACCGTTTGGATCTAAGCCAAGTTTGGATTCTACCCATAAGGCTTCGTCCTTGTCCATCCATTCTTTAGCAACGGCATACAAGTTCTTAATACATTCCAGCCATTGTCGTTGCTCTCTTTGGTCATCCTTGTGGCCTTCATGACTCCCATGCTTAGGGTGTCTTGGTGGATTTCTAGGATCATCATGAGTTCCAGTAATTCTATCAAGCATAGATCTTGCTTCACTAGTAGACAGATCAAGAAAAGCTCCTCTAGAGGCTACATTAAGGGATTCCATGGAATCCTTGCTAAGACCCATATAAAAATATTGAGGAAGTATAGGGTCTTGAATGGCAAGGTCTGGGCCAGTGATGATGAGTTCATTAAAATGATCCCACGATGTACCAAGAGATTCTTCTTCTAGTTGTCTAAAATTTAGAATCTCTTTTCGAAGGCTAAGCACTTTAAAGATGGGAAAGAAACGTAAACAAAATTTAGAGCATAACATTTTCCAATCTCATTGCATACTTCCTACGGTTTGACTGTACTAATGTTTAGCTCTTCCCATAAAAAAACGGAAACAACTTCCATCTTATGGTTTTGTTAGACATGCCAGCGATACATAAGCATGCATAGGTCTGTTCAAACTATTGTAGGTGTGAGTATGGGTTTTCATCGCCTTTTCTCGAGAAGGATTTACCCTGAATCAATTTTATAAAACACGAACGCAGCTCATAGCCAGGTGTTAGGATGGGCTCTAAAGATTTTGGTGGCTCTAGGCTTGCGCTCGTGGATTTAGCATATTGATAGATAAGAGTGGAATCCATGCTAAAAGTAAAATAAAAGAATGAATAAAAGATAAAAGGTTAAGCTAGGCTTGTAGTTGATTTAGCAACCGTTTTCTCGGCAACGGCGTTAGAAAGCTTGTTGGTATATTTAACACACACAGATAAATCCACAAGCGCACGGATACCGCTGTAGCTTTCACCCGGAGGTATTCCAAGGATCGTATCCATAGGGAAACGTGTGAGACTAAGTACGATCTAACTTAACTAAGGGTAGCAACAAGGTTAGGATAAATAGGAGCATAGAGAGGATAACTAAAATTCTCTAGTTCTAACTTGGGTAAGCTTATATCTTCTACTATTCAACTGGGGATATTACTAGGAAAAGACACCAGCAGCGGATGCTTTCCTTCACAACCGCGTCCTACGTGCGCCTACAGACGGGAGGTAGACTACAAAGGATCAATGAAGCTATATAGTACAGGCTATATAGAACTTATGTCACTCACGCGATCTACCACCTTCTGGAATGAAGGGTGCATCCACGATTAACCTAAGTTTAAGCACCACGTTTACACTTACGATTAATACTCTACTCCCCTTAGGAAGAGAATAAAGCACTTAAAAGAGAGTCGTGAACCTGAAGAATAATATAAACAAGATGCTTACTTGAATCAGAAGTTGATTACCAGAGAAATCTCAAACGCAAGCTAAGATAGAACTTGAATCTGCCAAGGTACAAGCCATAGAGAGAGCACCAACAGACCATCACCTCCTCCAAACTCTTTCCTCACTCTCTATCTCACTATTATTTATACGACTTGATCCTATGGAGGACTAATCTTCTCTTGATAACTGGCTCTAATCCTCATGATATGAATTAGGGTTTCAGGATGACTCCAGGGAGGGTGGTAGGGGCTGGTATATATAGGCTGGAGCGTCCAACAAGAGCCCTTGGATTAAACCGATTTAAAGGACGACGTAGATGCAACCTAGGAGGCGGTGGAGAACCGACATAATAATGGGAGGCTGACATGGGGGCCCATAGGTCAGGCAGCCTCTAGGTGGGGCCGGGCGGCCCCACATGTCAGAGACACGGGCTCTGCTTCGGTGATTCACCTTCTAGAGTCTTCTAGAGTCTTCCCACATCGATTACGCGGCGGAATTCCGTAATTTCCTTTGACGAATAGACCCCCCTTGACGGGTTTCTACATAAACCCTGCTGAAAACATAGATTCACCGAAACTCATAGAATTTATTAGTTTAAACCCCTATACCTATATTTGGTGATGGAATTAATTATAAATACAGGTTATGTTGATGGTTTATAATTGATGTTTGTGACCGTCAACAATCACTCTTTACTAAGTTGTCATCCCTAGCGTCCAACGTGAGCCCTTAAATCAAACCAACTTGAATAAACGGCGTAGATGCAATCCTTAAAGTGATGGAGAACCGACATACGAAAGAGGGACTGCCAGGTGGGCCTAGGGGGTCGGGTGGCCTATAGGTGGCAGCCTCCTGCCCTCTGCTTCGGTGACATAGTTTCTGGAGTCCTCTGGAACCTTCTGGAGTAGTTTTCACCGTGGATAAGCGCGATTTAATTTGACATTTTGATTCCCCTTGATGGTTTTCTAAAATAACCCTGCTGAAAACATAGATTTACCAAAACTCATGAAAATTATCAGTTTAAACCCCTAAATCTATGTTGGTGATCATTTTCATGCATTATTTCAAATTATATTAGAGTTTATAATAAATGATAACTACCATCAACAAACTCTCCCAAGCTTAACCTTTGCTAGTCCTTGAGCAAAGCTAAACTTATCAATGGATCAAGAGTTTAGGATCTTTGAGAACATTGTAGCAATTCCTCAAAAGTACACATGCATTCAAACAAGAATTCTCCTCCGGATTAGAACAAACTGATCTGTCTTTCAAACTTACCTATATTACCTTTAACTATGGCGCTTGTAGCCTTCACTTGGGTCTTGAGTAATTGAAAGACAGAATGATCAAGTCAAGCACTATGTCTCATGTTCTTTATTCAACCATTATTCCAGAGTTAAAATAAAACTCAGAGATTCCATTGTATGACACTCTCAAATCTCTCAAAATATGTGGTATTTGTGGATCCTCACCAAGGCAATAAATGATGATATGCCTTTCTTTTTCTACAACTAAGGCTTATGTGGAGCTCATAGGAATGGTGATAACATGAAAGAGCATTCTTGCAATGCATATATTGTAAAAACATACCTCGGATCCAAAGAGAGTTGGGTCATACAATCAAATCAAGATGTGCATGTGTGTGGAATATATGGTGGATATATTTGGTGGCTAACCTAATTCTACTATGCTTCTTGAAAACATATCTCTCATTGGAATCATCTTTGCAAGAAAATATGGGCTATCTTATTCATCTCTTTCTTTTTTTTCAGACGGGCATCTAAGTACCTATTGTTTTAAATATCTCGGACACTTGTCCATTTTTTCTCAACTCTTTTTTCTTTTTTTTTATGAGCAACTTTTGCATAGCCCATGCTTCTTTTCTGCATAGCAATTGTTGAAGAGATAGTAACAAGAACTTGGAGCATTTATGTGGTGGAAACCTATGAAGCATATTTTTGGTGTTTTCTCCCAGTGTAGGAGTAAAATATTTTTGTGTGGATCTAGATGAAAAACATGTTTTTGCGCCTATCCCCAGTGTAGGAATCGTGTATATGTGGGTGGTGTGTATGTGATCTTGATTTTAAGAGCATGACAAACCTCTCATAAGGGTCAACAAGGCTTGACTAAACTCAATGCAAAACAAGTAGCATATGAGTGAAAGTTTTCCTAGACTAAATATAAACATGTATGGCTCTAGTAGGAATTTAAGTTTTGTCATACATGATCTCATCATGTGGAATTTTTATATTTTTTAAAAGATAAATCTTCAGAACCTAGTATCACTCGAAACAAAATAAATAGCAGCTCAGACTTTCTCATGTCATATATGTCAATTACCTAGACTTAAATCAAGCATTTGCTACCCACGAGTTTCAAGTTCAGAGCAAATTTTTATGTCAAATCAATTTCATCCAAAACTCGGGAGAATTCCTGGCTGAAAATTATTTATTATTTCTATCATGTGAGATCATCTTCAAGTTCTTTTTATTCATTTGGCTCTTAAAAACAAGACAAAAAACTAAAGCACATCTTAATCAAATTAAACTTAAAGCAAACTATACACACTCTTTTTGTTTGGTTTTTTTAGATCACTCCACAATAATATATATATAAGATAAAGGCAAATTTTTATTTTGTTTTCTTAGTTATGCATTTTTTTATATAATACAAATTCAAAATTTAACTAAAGAAAATAATAAAATACAATAAAGAAAACTTATCTGAAGTCATGGGAGCTCCTCCCTAAAAGTTGGTTGTTGCTTTGTGGTCTCTCGTATATGGTCTATGTTGAGACCCTAGAATAAGTACTGCCAATTTTGGTTCTACTGCTCCTAGTGCTGCTGGATGGCGGCAAGACGTTGTCCTGCTTCTTCTTGCCACTGGGAATGTTGGTGCAGAGTGTTCTGAATCTCATGCTAGTTCTCCTCATTGGTGGTAAGCTTGGTGTCAAAGCGAGCATGTTCCATCTACTGCTCATGGTAACCCATGGGCGGCGGATGATGGTCCATGTGCTAGTCATGATAACTCATGGGATGGTCAGGCAAGCCACGAACAGAGAAGGACATGCGTCCTCCCTGGTAGCCGCTGGAGACCTCCTCATAAGACTACTGCTGGTAGTAGTCAAAATTGCCGTCTGCTGGTAGTAGTCAAAATTGTCGTCCTGCCATTGCCCACTTGGGCTATGTTGGCAGGAACTCTCTGAATGATGTGGAGAAGGCTGCTCCCACCCAACATGTTCAGGTTGGTGCATACGGGAAGATCCTAGCTGGTCCCAACCTGCATGCACAGGATGGTGCACCTAGGAAGGTTCTGCTTGATCAAATCCTGTATAGCAGGTGAAGACATGGCCTTCTGGAATGGGGTTGTCTCCATGGTACCGAGGCTATGGGTTGTGAGTGATCCTCGTAGAGGCATTCCTACAAGGTGCTTCCTCCTTTCTCTGCAAATCAAAGACAAACGATCTCATCGTGACATGACCGAGGTTCCTATCGTATATAATCCACATACATCATGACAAGTTTCATGTCTCTTCCATTTTTTAACATATGTGCATAGTTAAAATAGTCATAATCAATAAGCCAACGGGGAACGTCAATGTAAGTAATAGAAGCATTTTCTAGCAGGCCCAAAATTTTAGCTATGCGGGTGACCAAAGAAGTGCACCCAATATCCCCCTTAAGACCGTAAATTTCTAACCATTGTGTCATCATGAATTTTACAGGTGAGACCTTCCTTTTGATCATGGCATAAAGCAGTTTTAGTTCATTATTTCTAACAGTGAGGAAATCACTTCTAGGAAATAAGGACAAGCCTAACCATTTATGCATGAAGCACAAAGTAGGTGCTGAATTTCATTGGTGCGAGAACGGTAGTAAACAATTTCTTTTGAAATCTCTCCAAAACTTATTCCTATCAAAGTCGTGTATAGCAGAGTCTACATCAATTATGCACTGAGAATGAAATCCAAGAAGTTCACTTAAATTTTTTTAAGGAATAGAAAATTCTTTCCTGAAAAGTCAAAATGAAACTTCCGAATCGGTGGGTTATAGAGTGCATAAGAATTCAATAGTCAAAAGCTTACACCGGCTCATCAATTTCCCAAGCATCCTCCCATCCTATGGTCTTAAAAATAGGTTGAATTCAAGCCGGTCATACTGTGGACTTGTAGTTGGGCTGGATCGTAGGGGGGGAGTGAGGACGAAAACTCGGTCTTTAACTTCTTGTAGATGTTCTTCTCCTATCTCCCCAGAGCTTGAGCTCCTTCTCTTACAAAAGAACGTTCCTTTCTATGGGGACCGACCGAGACGGTGCTCCAATAGCGAGACACGGTGGATCGACCTCCATGCCGGTGCTTGCTCTGGATGAAGAACTCCTCGTTGAACGGAACGACATCGTTCGCTTGAGTTTGCCGCGATCTTGCTCATTTTCCCGCAAAATAGGCAAAAACAACACAACTCGTGGAGCAGGATTAGGAGATAAAATGTTAGTGGTTAGCCATCTAGAGTCAAGAGGTCCCGAGGGTTAGTCATCCAAAATTGCCTAATAAATATTCTAATCAAGATTTTGGCATGACTTCCATCTTAATTTTTTTAATTCCCTCTCTTGATTTGAATAGCACTACCACACTTCAACTCTATTTTCTTCCTGAAATTTTAGTTGCACTCTCTCTCTTTCTTAAGATTTTAGCACTACTTTCACACCTAAACTTTCTCTCTCTTTCTTACTCCAACACTACTTCTTAAAGAAATTCAACTACAAAATTTTGAAATGGAATTCGAACTCAGGAGCTGGAATTGTGTTGTGTTGGAGGCCGAGAGCAAACAAAGGAGTGGGATTTATAGAGGGGGAGGTAGCAGGCCGGCTGGCCCAAGTGGTGGGGCGGTACTGCCCCCACATCATGGCCAAATGGCTCATCCATTTTCCTAGTGGATCTTTACTTCACCCTTAAGCAAAATATCAGCTCAGTCGGTGCTTCTTTCGGTGGAAATATGATAGAATGGAGTTGAATGGGAATGGAGGTGATGGGTGGTGGTTGAGTGGGTCTCATGTGTCTCTCGTATTTCTACCGTGATATATGCATATAAATGCAATGCAAAAAATATTTTATGATACTATGAAATATAACAAGATGAATGATGATATTTTAAATTTTATGCTTCCACGGTAAATATTTCTTATGGGTTTTACCCCGTAAAAATTATTTACATGGGGCTTAAGTTTTATAATGCCATGATGACAATTTTGTTTCATGATGCAGGTGTTGAAAAGTAAATATGCTAAGATAAAATGATTAATGCAGTATGAAAAAGTAAATATGGATAACTACCGAAGTTACCTCCTAGTGTGGGTTCGAATTTTAAGTCCACCGAACTAGACTTCTCCATTCGGGTTTATTCTTCAGTGCATCGGTTAATCTCCGGAGATGGATACCTTAACGATTGCACTTGCTTTTCATACCACTCCAAATTAGAGCATTATTCGGTCTTGGCTTGAAGGCGAATCACTCTTCCTTCCTATTAATATGGAATTTAATTTTTAAGCTCCGACATCAATGTGAGCATTTGTAGTGCTTAGGAAGGGTCTCCCACGAATGAAGGGTGTCTTCATCTCTTCCCGCATGTCAAGTACTACAAAATTTATGGGAACGAAAAAGTTTCATATTTTTTACTAGGAATGTTTTCAATGATTCTCAGAGGGTAGCGGAGGACCGATTGGTCGGCTTAGTTATAAGCACATTGATGTTGGTGTGAGTATTGAATAGTTGAGCTTGTCAAAGACCTTTTGGGCATGACACCGACACTTGCTCAAAGATCGCATAACGTATTCTTAAAGTTCTGACTCCCGATCGAACAATCGATAGTGGGACATCCTGTATTCTTCTTCTTGACAAGTGAAGTGTTTAGGATTGCCGCGCTACACTCCTCCGTTAACTTGATTACCTCAGTAGAAGGTAGTGGTCTTTTATTGTTGAGGATGTCTTTGAGATACTTCGCGTAGGTAGGTACCTGTATGGCATCTAGCAACGGAATATTGATATATAACTTTTGAATTATCTCTACGAACTTACCAAACTGCTCATCTATTTTGGCTTTCTGATTTCTACATGGAAACGGTAGGAGGGTCGTGTCATGAAAATTTTGTTGTAACTCTTGCTCTTGTGGCCCAACTTCTTTAACTTCATTAGTTCTCTTCTTCTCTTTCTGCACTACCACTGGTGTCTTACCTGTCCTTGTCGGATATGACGGATTACGAGTAGACTTGCCACCTCTTGTGGTTATAGCATTTACCTTCTCAAGGTTAGTGACAAAAGATAGAGCAGCAGTCAACTGGGCTAATTGTGATTCTATCATTTTATTATAGCTAAGTAGGTCTTTTATAACGAAAGAAAAACTATCCATTTTAATATTTATGTTTCCTAGGATCTTATCATTAAAAGAAAGATTCTTAGAAATATTCTCATTAATCCTAACTTGGTATAAGATCAAGTCTCTCAAGGATGGCTGTTTAGGAGTAGTTTTCGCACCTGGCAGCCTCCTGCCCTCTATTTTGGTGACGTGGCTTCTAGAGTCCTCTAGAACCTTCTGGAGTAGTTTTAAATCATGGATAAGCTATGATTTAATTTGCCGTTTGATCCCCTTGATGATTTTCTGAAATAACCCTGTTAAAAACATGGATTCACCAAAACTCGTGAAAATTATCAATTTAAACACCTAAATCTATGTTGGTGATCATTTTTATGCATTATTTCAAGTTATATTGAAATTTAAAATGAATGATAACTACCGTCAACAAGTACCTAGGTAACAATTATAATTATTTTAATCCCAAGCAACCATCCTTAAGAGACTTAATCTTAGAACAAGCTAGGATTAATGAGAATATGTTTAAAAACTTGTTTTTAATGATAAGGTTCTATAAAACATAAATACTAAGATGGATATTTTTCTTCTTGTCATAAAAGACCAACTTAGCTATAATAAAAGATATAATCTTAATTATCCCGATTGGCCTGCTGCTCTCCCCCTATAAATACCCCTCCTAGTCTGCTCAACTCGCTCACTCACACTGCAATCTAGCTTTACGAGTTCAATTTCCAATTTCAAATCTCTTAGTTTAAAATTCTCTTGGTAGAAGTAGTTTTGGAGTAAGAAAAAAGTGAGAAAGTTGAGAGTGAAAGTGTTGCTAAAATCTTAAGTAAGAGAGAGAGGTGCTGCTAATTTTTGAGCAAGAAAGAGAGGGTTTAAGAGTGAAGCTATCTAAATCAAGAGAGAAAATTAAAAGAATTATGGTGAAAGTCATGCCAAAATATTGATTACAACATTCTTTAGGCAATTTCGGACGATTAACCCTCTCAGACGACCGACTTTTGGATGGCTAACCGCTAATATTTTTATTTTCCTAATTTTGTTCCACGAGTTGTGTTGTCTTTTGTCTATTTTACAGTGAAAATAAGCAAGATCGTTGGAAAGCTCAAGCGCAAGTGATGTCGTTCGCTTAATAAGAAGTTCATCGTCCCCTGCAAGCACCGACATGGAGGTCGATCCTCCATCTTCCACCGCCGAGCGTCCGTCCTGCTCAGCCCTCATGGAGAGAAACGCTTCTCCTACAAGAGAAGCAGCTCAAGCTCCGAGATGATACGGAGAAGGACATCTACAAGAAGCTGAAGACCCAGAGGTTCGCCCTCACTCCCGCTTACGATCCAGCCTTACTGCAGGCCACAGGTATGAACACTGAATTTAAACTCATTTTTAAGGCTGTAGGATGGGCGGATGTTTGGGAAATTAATGAGCCGGGGTCTAAGCTTTTGACTGCTAAATTTTTATGCACCTTGAAACCCACCGATTCGGAAGTATCATTTAGTCTTTTCAAAAAAGATTTTTCTATCCCATAAAAACAGTTTAGGCTCCATTTGGATGTCTGCATTGAATTGTGTATATGGAATTGGAGGGCCAATACCAAAGCTAGCTGAATTGGAAATGATGTGTAATTCCAATATGGATGTTTGGATGGCACTTGAAATTGCTTGCTAGAATCTAAACCGCCTCCAAATTCCAATTCCTGTTTGGATGCATCCTTTTGATGAATTCGTGTTTTTCTGAGTTTGAACATGAGAATATGTGCGTCATATAGGTTGCTTATACTTTCATGAATATTTATTTTAATTGGTTAATAGAAAATATAAAATTAACAACAATATAATTCTAAATAATTTAATGTCAATTAAAAAATGAAAATAATTTGGCACGGTACATTACCAGGATCAATGACTTAACATGTGCATATGCATGCTGCAACGACACACAAATTTTAGAACCAAATATTTGCTTCAGCAGTACAACTAAAAAGTTCATTGTTTCAAGAGACCGCTTATATGTTCCACGAAGCACCCTCATTTTTGTACCATGACCAAGAACAAGCAATAACATAGTAACCTTTTCTTCAACATCAAAACACACTACCACGAAGCCCATTACCTTTCACGCAACATGTTGCACAAG